>OY783228.1:53423191-54673191 GCA_963678685.1 Patella ulyssiponensis | reverse complement strand
AACTTGGTGTATAGTTTCATTACATCAATACCTTGAATACGTTCGACAATGAGCATTGTCTGCCATGGATAAGCAGAGCGATGAGCAATTTGATTGGTCGAAAATTTGAAACAAAATAACTCTCCTTCTAATTGGGGCAGAATGTTCAATCGTGGTGAAGGCGTTCATTGGGTCAATGCCATGAAGTAGTGCGAAGATGAGCATTGTCTGCTTACTGTAAGCAGAGATAAGCAATCTGATTGGTTGATACTTTGGCGCACGATAACTTTGGTTATAATGAAGTGAGAGTGACAAAATTCCAAATATAGATTCATTATGTCATTACCTTGACTAAGTTTGATGTTGAGAATTTCTGCGTAGACTTAGGAGCAATAAGCAATTTGACTGATCACAATGGAACATAACAACTCTGTTTTTAATTAAGGTCGAATTTGAACCGGTTGAATTGTTTCTCTTTATAACTCGGTGAGTTTTTGGCGGATTTTATTAATTCTTTTCCCTTTTTAAGATTCTTTATATAACTCATGAGATGCGACAGAAACTGATCGTGAGTAGAATTTTGATTTAGGTCAACTGATAGTCGCCATTTTGAATTGAACATGAGAAATAGTGAAAAATCGACATTGACGGGCAGGGAAATAAAGAGCTTGAAAAATAATCAGATAGGTTGCAGTTTCGTGTTTTCGTCTCATATTTGGAAAATTAATAAATTTCTGGTTAGGCTCCTTCCAAGAATGGGCGGTGGCCTTGGAATGACTGAAATTCACCGATGAATCAATTGACCTGTAACTTTGTGACTTTTTGATCTATTTTACTAATTCTTTTTTTCTTTGAGTACCTTAAAACATTTACTTTAAATCTGCTTAGCAGATCTAGTTATTATTTTTTTTTTGTATACTTTCTGCAAATCGGATTTCTCAGAATCTAACCATGGGATCTTTCTGAAACTCTGACCTACCCCCCCCCCCCCCCCACCAAAACTGGGTGGCAGTTTTTGATTAAATATATTTTCAAAACGTTTTACCAATTCGAAATCACCGAATTTTACGAACGAGTGAATTTGACCTGCATTACTGTAACTCTGTGACTATTTGACCTATTTTACTAATTCTTTTTTCTTTGAGTACCTTGACAAAAATCATTTCCAACTGCAGTTTCAGATTTTCGAATTTCGAAAATTCGTCGCTGTGATTTCGAACCGGAAGTTTAGACCAACTTGACAACTTCTTTAATAGTTGTACGATTTTCATGAAATTTAGTATGTAAGTAGATCTTACCCATGTGACTCCAACAATATAAATAGAAATTTTCTAAATTATCTCCCCTTGGTGAAATTAAGGATCAAAGTTTTCAAAAAAATCGAAGAAATATAGGTCAGAATGACCTGATGTTTTTTTTGGATACCAGATAAGTAAATACTGATTCGTACACAAAATATTGAGTTTGTGGATTGAACCGGAAGTGCCGCCATCTTGAAACGCGAAAAATCACAAAGGCTTTTTTGCTATTTTACTTACAGACACGGGAGTTATATTTTCTGAATCCTTGAAGGATGGCCTAAAAAACGTTCGGAGTAGAATTTTGATTTAGGTCAACTGATAGTCGCCATTTTGAATTGAACATGAGAAATAGTGAAAAATCGACATTGACGGGCAGGGAAATAAAGAGCTTGAAAAATAATCAGATAGGTTGCAGTTTCGTGTTTTCGTCTCATATTTGGAAAATTAATAAATTTCTGGTTAGGCTCCTTCCAAGAATGGGCGGTGGCCTTGGAATCAATCCGAAATGACTGAAATTCACCGATGAATCAATTGACCTGTAACTTTGTGACTTTTTGATCTATTTTACTAATTCTTTTTTTCTTTGAGTACCTTAAAACATTTACTTTAAATCTGATATTTCCAAGTTTCGAAATTCGAATGTTATGTCATTGACATCTCATCCCGGAACTGAAACGAAAATGGTAACTTCTTAAATAATAGTACAATTTTCATGAAAGTAAGAATGTAAGGAGATCTGGTTGATCCAACTTTAACGATGTCATTAGAAATTTTTAAAGTTATCTCCCTTTGGAAAAAATAAGGATTAAAGTTTTCAAAAAGATCGACAAAATATAGGTCAGATTGCCTTGAAAATTTTTTCTGTACTAGCTAAGGCGTTACCTGTGCGTACACGAAATATGAAGCCTATCGTTCGACCGGAAGTGCAACAATCTTGAAATATAAAAAAAATCCCTCAGACTGTTCCGATATTTTTCTTACAGTAGGGTGTGGTGTTAAATATGGATTTTTTCGGGGCCTCCTCCGAAAGTTGTAGTTACCCTACTCATGTATGAACATATTTTTTAAAAAATTTTATGACCCTCTGAAGATATTGGGGGTTCAACTGATGGTGATAATTTAGATTTTATTAAAAATCTTTGGTTCTATTTCAGTATCGCACCTCTACCAGTTCCCGGGGTCGTAGGGACTTTCCAGAGGGTGTTTAGGTGGGCCAGCGATGACCCCACACCAAATTTCAGCCAAATAGATCAATAACTTTTCATTTTACCGACCTTAACCATTCCCACGATAGATATATTTATCCATTCGACGCCATTTGCATTTGTTTACTATTTAAGACTCGAATAACAAGACACTCAAACGAACTCCGACACTCTGCGCCCCGTGCCTAACGCTGCAGTTCATAATAATAATAATAATTTGGTATATTTGTCCCCCGCCTTTCGAAGAAAGCAGGGGACTAGTATTAAACTGGATTCGTCCGTCTGTCTGTCCGTCCGTCCGTCACACGTTTTTGGACACAATAACTCTCTTTCTAATTGAGCTAGAATGTTCAAACTTGGTATAGGTGTTCATTAGGTCAATGCCTTGATGTGATTCGAAGATGAGCATTTTCCGCTTAGGGTAAGCAGAGATAAGCAATTTGATTGGTTGATGCTTTGGGACACGATAACTTTAGTTCTAATTAAGCGAGAATGATGAAACTAGGTGTATAGTTTCATTGCATCAGTACCTTGATTAAGTTCGATAATGACCATTTTCTGCTCAGGGTAAGCAGAGCGATAAGCAATTTTGTTGGCCGAGACCTTGGAACACAATTACTCTCCTTCTAATTGAGTTAAAATGTTCAAACTTGGTATAGGTGTTTATTAGGTCAATGCCTTGATGGGAGTTCGAAGATGAGCATTTTCCGCTAAGGGTAAGCAGAGATAAGCAATTTGATTGGTTGATGCTTTGGGACACGATAACTTTAGTTCTATTTAAGCGAAAGTGATGAAACTAGGTGTATTGTTTTATTGCATCAGTATCTTGGCTAAGTTCGATAATGAGCATTTTCTGCTGAGCGTAAGCAGAGCGATAAGCAATTTGATTGGCCGAGACATTAGAACACAATAACTTTCCGTCTAACTCAGCTAGAATGTTCAAACTTGGTGTGGGCGTTCATTAGGCGAATGCCTGGATGGAGTTCGATGATGAACATGTTATGCTTACAGTAAACAGTGATAAGCAATCTGATTGGTTGATGCTTTGGGGCACAATAACTTTGGTTATAATGAAGTGACAGCGATGAAACTAGTGAGGATTTTCTACTCACGCTAAAGAGTGATAAGCAAATTGATTGGCCGAGACTCTGGAACACAATTACTCTCCTTCTAATTGAGTTAAAATTTTCAAATTTGGTGTATGTGTTTATTAGGTCAATGTCTTGATGGAGTTCGAAGATGAGCATTCCTCGCTTTGGGTAAGCAGAGATAAACAATTTGATTGGTTAATGCTTTGGGACGCGATAACTTTAGTAGTTCTAATTAAGTGAGGGTGATATGAAACTTGATGTATAGGTTCATTACATTATTACCTTGACTAAGTTCGATAATTAAAATTTTCTGCCCAGGGTAAGCAGAGCGATAAGCAATTTGATTGGCCGTGATCTCGACTTGAACTCAAAATTTTCAAAGTCAGTTTTTGGACACTTGACCTTGACGTACGGCCTTCACCCCATACTATATTTTAAAGGCCACAATCTGGGCAAGGACCACCAACCGACCTTGGTCCTGTCACACGCTGCTCGGTTAGAAAATGGTCAAATCTAAAGACCCCGAGCTCGATGGGAATTTTGGAGTCAAGGTCGAGATCGCGGTTGGTTAGCTTTGACTACTGGGGGTCACCACGACCTTTCATATTGACAAGGCCCAACGACCTCCTTTCGGACACAGGCCCTCTATGTTTGAACGTTTTCTGACCGAGCAGTGTGTGATAGGACCAAGGTCATAGTCGGTGGTCCAAGTCAAGATTGTGACTTTTAAAATATTCTATGGGGTGAAGGTCGTGCCCCAAAATCAAGTGTCCAAAAACTGACTTTGAAAAGGTTGAGTTCAATTTTCTGTAACATGACCTTGACTCACGACTTTGACCCAGCTACCATTCTTGAAGGGCATCGTCTCCGCTTTCACCTCGAACATCTACTTTCATAATACAACGAGAACTGGCGCCATGTCAAGCATAAATGCAAAGGCCCCGAGCTCGATGGAAAAATTCATGTCGGGGCAGCATCAAGGTCACAACGTTATTCACACGTAAACGCCAATCCAAATGATCAACGCAAAATAGTCGTTTATAGAAAATAGTGGCTTAGCGCAAAAATTAAACAAGCCAACAGTGAGGCTGATGTCCCCCGCCGAAATCCCAAAATAAATAGATGACACATTAATTAATCAAACATTTATTTTTTTCAAAATTATGGAGCAATCTAACTATACACTGAGTTTCATCACTCTCTATCAGATATAATCAAGATTATCTTGTCCCAAAGCATCAACCAATGAAATTGATTAGCCCCGCTTGGCTTCAGCTCGAATGTTAATCATTTAACTCAGTCACGACATTCACCTGGTGAACATTACATCAAGTTTAAACATTCTACCGCAATTAAAAGCAGAGTTGTTATGTTACAAATTCTTGACATGTTCATCATAAAACTCCATCCAGGCATTCGCCTAATGAACGCCCACACCAAGTTTGAACATTCTAGCTGAGTTAGACGGAGAGTTATTGTGTTCCAAAGTCTCGACCAATCAAATTGCGTATCGCTCTGCTTACCCTGAGCAGAAAATGCTCATTAACGAATTTAGTCAAGGTATTACTGTAATGAAACTATACACCTAATTTCATCACTCTCGCTTAATTAGAACTAAAGTTATCGTGTCCCAAAGCATCAAGGCATTGACCTAATAAACACATATACCAAGTTTGAACATTCTAGCTCGATTAGGAGAGTTATTGTGTCCCAAAAAGTGTGACGGACAGACGGACGGACGGACAGTCAGACGGACGAATCCAGTTTAATACTAGTCCCCTGCTTTCTTCGAAAGGCGGGGGACAAATATACCAAAATTATTATTATTATTATGAACTGCAGCGTAAGGCACGGGGCGCAGAGTGTCGGAGTTCGTTTGAGTGTCTTGTTATTTGAGTCTAAATAGTAAACAAATGCAAATGGCGTCGAATGGATAAATATATCTATCGTGGGAATGGTTAAGGTCGGTAAAATGAAACGTTATTGATCAATTTGGCTGAAATTTGGTGTGGGGTCATCGCTAGCCCACCGGAACACCCCCTAAAACTGGTAGAGGTGCGATACTGAAATAGAACCAAATCTTTATTATTTTTCCCTGTATAAACCTCATCTTGACTCTATGTTGGGTTTTCGGGTAGCGGAGTTCATTGGTGATCTTAAATTTAAGATTTGAAAATCCAAAATAGCGTAAATCCAAGATGGCGGCAATATTTTTACAAATTTCATACGTGTTGATATTTTATTTTTTAGTTATTAGCGACCTGTCTAACATTTACCGACTATAAAACATTTTATTTGTACTTATCTACATACTCACCTATATTTATCTATATCCTCACCTATATGTAGGCTATGTTTGTCTATATTCTCACATAGGTGTGCTTATTGTATGCTTGCAAACCAAAGTACCGTAATGACCTCGCCAAAACCTAAAGAAACCCGCTCTTTGGTGCGAAAACAGTTACTGGAGGAATTTTATATTATTATAGAAAAAGCTGGATTTTTAAAAAAGATATCATAACTAATATGATGTATCTGGTGAGACCAACTAGAGCTGGTCAAAGTGGACGTTCAAAAAATACTGCAACTCTAGTTTTGGCATATGTGCTTACAGCAAACTGGTTATTTTGCAACGTATAGTATATACCATCACTGCCAAACATATCAAAACGAATATACTAACTCCTTACCCAAGATTTCGAAATCTCACCCAAACATATCAATATGAATATACTTACTCTCTTCACACGGTTCGAAAATCTCATCCAAACGCGCCAGGCCAGGAAAAATGAAAAATATAAAGAGAATGTTAAACTATTTAACACTGAATATTCTCAACTGTTTGATATCTCTTGTGACGATACAGAGGTTAGAAAGCGCTTAGTTTTCATGGTGTGAATATAACATAACCTCAGTCGAATTTGATTTCTTTGAAGATTAACCATGTGAGAGGAAAATGGTATGTGAAAACTTCATTGATGAACAATGAATGAAAACTATGAGACATTGAGGCATTACAGAAGCGTGGTAGCAAGCAGAAGAAGAAGTAACTTATCTACTTCGAAATTGTGGGAAGTTTAGTCGGTAATGACGTTGTGACTGGTAAAAGCTTCTCTACTTAGCATAATTTCGAAGTTGAGAAGTTACTTCTTCTTCTGCTCGTTAGCACGCTTCTCTAATGCCTTAATGTCTCCATAAAGGTCATTTTAACACCATGAAAACTAAGCCCTTTCTAACCTCTGCATCGTCACAATAGATATCAAACAGTTGTGAATGTTTAATGTTAAAGAGTTTAACATTATCTTTATATTTTTCATTTTTCCTTGCTTGACGCGTTTGAGTGAGGTTTCGAAATCTCAGGTAAGGAGTTGGTATATTCGGTTTGATATATTTGGTGGTGATAGTACCAATACTACGTTGTAAAATAACCAGTGTTCTAAAAACACATATGCTAAAACTAGAGCTGCATTTTTGTTTAGAACGTCCACTTTAACCAGCCCTAGTAGTTCTCGGCAGATACATCATATCATTTTTAAAAGATAGGAGTCCACTGGCAAATCCAGCTGTTTCTATGTGCAATTCCTCACCTAACTGTTTTTCGCACCAAAGAGCGAGTTGCTTTAGGTTTTGGCGAGGTCATTACGGTATTATTTTAGTCTGCAAGCACACAATAAACACATATAGGTGAGTATATATATAGACAAATATAGATAAGTATACATTAAAAGTTTTATAGACAAGAAAATATAAGAGGAAAATGTTAGACAGGGCCCTGTTTCACAAAAACTTAAATCTCCTTAAAATCGTCTTAAACTAGAATTTCATCCTAACTTAAGATAGATGAGTTTCACAAAACGATTTTAAGGATTTAGTTAAAATCCACTAAAATAGTATTGTAAGTTAAAATCTAATCTTAACTTAAAATAGTAGCGTTTCACAAACGTATTTTAAGGACAATTTTAACTAAAATCAATTTTAACTTAGGATAGCCATCACCCTGTCCTAACTTAAAATCAAGACATTAACAAACATTGATTAGAGCTACACTGTTACATATTTTGCGATATATAGATATAATTGGAATAATGATAATATTGTGAACGGCCCGGGTCACATAATTCTAATATTCCAACCATCATTCGTAAAAAAAATTCTCATTCAAATTCTTTTCACCCGTTTATTTTATTGTAAGTCAATTTAAGCATTTGGATGGCGCTCCATATTAGAACTCCAAGAAAAAAAAACCACTCAAAACCCAATAAACTAAACACTAAAAGAAAATCATTTATTCATATCCAATTTCTTGGAAAGAAGAGCCTTCTTGTCTATAAAGAAAATATGTTCGGGTACAATTATTTAATATGCTCTATTTCTAGGTTTTAGAAGGCCTATAATACTAGGCAAACCATATGTAGTATTTACGCATACTTTTGAGGGTTATGATGATATGTAAATACTAAAGAGATAAATCAATAGTCTCAAATGTGTTTATTGAAAAATGTTACAGGCCTAGGCCTATTTCAAATTAAATTTTAATATAAATTTATTATTATTTCTTCATAAAGTCTTGCGTTAATAAAACAAAAAAAATTAATTGGCATTTTAGGAGCCAAAGCTATTTTATCTTGGGGGGGAAAAAAATCATTTAAGTGAGTAAGTATCATTTTCAAACTTTCATTGAAAGGGTGGGTCTATGAGAATGACATGTCTAATGTAGGCATCGGAACATTGGCTATTTGGTGTATTAATTTCAAAGTTGATAAATACTTTTAAAATGCGACGAAAATTACAACCTAGATTAGCCGTTTGAGTCAGAAATATATCATAATATGTTTGTGACAATTCCCAATAAAACTACAAATCCATGCGATTTAGTTTATCGATACACAGTATTTCCATTGAAGCCTGCGATTAAATCAAATTCCCATGTCACGAATCAATGCCAAGTTCAAGGCCACCCACCGATACTTTTTGAATCAGATATTATGCAGTACACTCATTTATTTCACCTCTGTACGAATGTCTGACCGTGTGCAAACATTGCTTCAACGTATGAAACTCTCCCCATTGATATTGCAACCTTTAATTCAACCTGCCAACAGTTTTCAGTTTCGAAGCGTATTTGTTTTCACCGTAAGTACCCGCAGCGGAAATGTGCACTGCGCGGGCGCAAGCGATTTTAACTAAAATCTATTAAAATCGCATTTTAGGTTACAATCAATCTTCGTGAAACGCTTAAAATTTCATTTTGATTTTAGTTAAAATCTATTTTAGTGATTTTAGTTTAAGTTTTTGTTAAACAGGGCCCAGGTCGTTAAACACTGAGAAAATATCAACACGTATAGAATTTGTGGAAATATTACCGCCATCTTGGATTTTCAAATCTTAAATCTAACATCACCAATGAACTCAGCGACTCCGGAAACCCAGATATAGGGTCAAGAGGAGGTTATACAGAGAAAAATAATGAAGTGTTTTAATCAAATTTAAATTATCACCATCAGTTTAACCCCCACTATCTTCAGGGGATCAGAAAGAAATAAAAAACATATGTTCATACATGGGTAGGGTAACTACAACTTTTGGAGGGGGCCCGAATTTGAACATGAACATTTGTAAAGTAACACCACCCCCTACTTATAGACATTCGAGTTACATTTTCTGAATCCTTGAAAGAATTCCTGAAAAACTTTCAGAGCTGAATTTTGATTCGGTCAAATGAAGGTCTCCATTTTGAATTGAATAATGAAAAACGGTGAAAAATCCACTATGACGGACGTGAAAATAAACACAATATGTTCAATTCGTCTCCTATTTATGAAATGAATACATTTCAGGATACCCGGGATCAAGGTCAAACTTTAGTTGTTTGAAAATTTCAAATTTCGAATCTCGCCTTTGACCTTTTACGTGCCGACAATGTTGTTTACGGGACAACTTATGTCTTTAATTTTCAAGATGTATAAATTTAACCTCAATATTTGAACAGCTGAGGTCAATCGGATTCAAATTTCGCCTTTGACCTTTTACGTACCCACAATGTTGTTTACAGGACAACTTATGTCTTTAATTTTCAAAATTTTTGATATTTAACCTAAATATTCGAACAGTTGAGGTCAATCTTATTTAAAAGTTATGTCATTTAATTTTCCATATTTTCTTGCCTTTTCTTTAGTTCTTTCCCGCCATTTTCATTTCGTTTTCTCATCCGTCCCGTTTTTTAAAGCGCTTGATCCATTTTTCTGGAACGCGAAAACATTCCGATTACAGGAATGCCAGTGTCTGTTATTTCCCTTTAGTTTTCAAATTATTTCTTTGCCCGAGTGCACTATATGACTTGTAACATTGCGAGTTTTTGACGGATTTTGATAAAAAAAAAATTCTCCTTTTATTTAGGATACTTGATATCATCGATGACACGTGACGATGAATATGAAAGCTTTCATATCTGCACGGGATAGTAGCAGATCTAGGGGGTTTTTTTTGGTTCTTTTACTGCAAATCTTATATCTCAGAATCTAAGCAAGGGATCTTTCTGAAACTTTGGCCTACTCTCTCCACTCCAAGAATGGGTGGTGGCTTCGGAATGAATATATTTTCGGACCGTTGTACGAATTTTACGAAAGAAAAAAATTACAATGCATAGTCGTAACTTTGTGGTTTTTTGACAGATTTTACTAATTCTTTTTTCTTTGGGTACCTTGAAAAAAGTCATGTTCATCTGCAATCTCAGATTTTCGAATTTCGAAAATTCGTCGCTGTGGTTTCGAACCGGAATCTGAGACCAACTTGACAACTTCTTTAATAAATGCACGATTTTTTGAAATTTAGTATGTAAGTAGATCTTATTGATGCGACTTAATATAGGTCAGATCAACTTGAATTTTTTTTAGTACTAACTACGACATCACTGATTCGTACACAAAAATGGTGTTCGCAGCTCAATCCGGAACTGTCACCCTCTTGAAATGTGAAATATCCCTAAGGCTTTTTTTTGATATTTCACTTACAGACACGGGAGTTATATTTTCTGAATCCTAGAAGGAATGCCTAACAAACGCTTGAGATAGAATTTTAATTTAGGTCAACTGATGGTCAGCATTTTGAATTGAATATGGAGAAGTCTACATTAACGAGCTTGTAAATAAACACAATAGGCCGTAATTTGGTCAATTCGTCTAGTATTTCTTAAATTAATACATTTCTGGATAGCCTGATTACGAGTGAAAAATAGGCATTAACGTCTTAGCGATGCAAGGTAGATAACTCTTGTATATAGCGTCAAATGTGTATCCCGTCAAGAAGGACCGCCAAGAATATGATTATCGTATTGTCCGTGGGTATCTTTCTTTCAGCTTACTTTCAGTTCGGTGTTTAAAAGTTGATGAATATTGTCAGAAATAAGGTTGGGATTACCGCTAGACCTGCTTACATCTCTTGAACTTTGACCGAACTTGAAGTTGGCCTTATCCAGTAGATCTAACCGACAGACAACCGTTAAAATGTAGTTCGTCTGTTTATAGCAATTCTCTCTCTCTCTCTCTTCTCCCCTTTTGTATGTCCATTTTCGGTCAAGAATGGATGAAGAGGGTTTGAATTAATATTTTCTGCCAGGTTTTGGTGAATATTCATGATTTAGAGGTAGGATAACAGAGTTAATAGGTTTTACGGTGATATGTATGGCGGTATATTTGATTCAAAATTATAATATACTATCGTCTAATTTCTAACTTCTGTTCATGTAATTTCTATAAGACAATGTATTATCCAACTTCATTATTTGTTCAGTGTAAATTTTAATTCTGTTTCACCTTATGTCTATTATTAAGACGAAAAATGTCTACTTCGTTGTCGCTTTACATGTTAATCATAGGCGTCGAATTAATTTAGAATTTTGATACTTTTACCTAGCAATCATCATTATGTTGCGTTTGATATCGCCACCATGTGCTCAATTTGGCGATTGAGCACCTGATCGGGACCATGATGTTGATACAGATGACTCGCTCTTCGTCAGGTTGAAAGGCTAAAATTGAAAACAATATGGATCATGATGGTTTGCAAATACTATTTCAAATATAAGTTTTTTGTTGAAGACAAGTTTAGCATATGGAGAATTTTATTTGATTTTTATTTACAGTTAAGCCAATTAAAGGCCTAATACCACTCTTGTTGTAACGGAATAATATGTCCCAATCTTTATTCTGGTCAACAAATTGTATTATTTTACAATATTCCAATTAATTGATGATACACATTTCATCTTAACAAACCTAATTTAAAAAATTGGAAAAATTCAACTAAATGATTTGAGAAGCCTAACGTAAACCTTTTCAAATGTGACTTGGATTTGAAAATATTTTCGACTCTCCTGGATGTAATGGATAATTTACACAACAGGTAGGACACTTAGAATAAGGCTATTATTCATTTTCTGGACATGCCAAGCCAGCAAGAGTGTTATTGTCCCTTTAATATTTATATACTGTTGGTTTATAATCTTTTACGCTATAAAAATATGTCTCTTTATACCATCCAAAAGACTAGTCACTGTCCGTGCCAGACCCCCGTCAGCTAGTATACACACTGGCGAAACTAAGCTTTATAATATTTCTGACTTTATAATTTCCGTCCCATGTGATTTGCAAAGGTTGCCGTTATTGTAGACAGGGACAGTGTTTAGTCGTTCGGATCGTACTAAAACCCCTGACAGCTTTAATTCGTAATAAAAGTATCATATTTCTGACATTATTAATTCCGTTCCTGTGATTTTGCGGAGGCTGCCGTTATTGTAGACAGGGACAGTGTTTAGTCGTTCGGATGTACGAAAACCCGAGGTCCCGTGTACACATTCGCCGTAGCGCCGCTGCCCGGTCAAAATTTCTCCCACAGCACACTATATGGCGTATGCCCGTCTTCCATTAGCCCGGGTTATGTGCAGAAGAGTAGGACGTTAAACCCCATTTCATTTCATTCAGATTTGCAGTTTGAAGAAAACCATGAGTGTTTCGGTGCACGCGTTATATTTTTACATGCATAATGATACCACTTAGTCTTGCAACTGATGGAATTACATGCTATCATAGATCGTATATAATATGGATAACTGACCCTGCAGTATCTGTCATTGGACGATGAATTATGTTGTTCATCGCATGCGCGAAGTCCCCAGAACCTAAGTTACTTCCGGTCGAAGGCTTTGCTATTGTTTATAATGAAGCGGAGTCGTGTGAGCTGACATTAATGTTATTAATTTGTAATAATTGTAATTGAGATAGCGACTGGAAATTTTGAGACAACGTTCCTATATTTATGAAGCTAATAATAACACGAAGACCGTATTTTTTACTTCGGTATTTATATTTTTAAAAAGTACTTAAATATAGATCCCATACTATGGGCCATATAGCAGTAGATACTAGATTGCAAAGCCTATGCATGCGTGAACTGATATTTGATGTTTTTGTTATTATTTTGTAATAATTTTGAAATAGCGACTGGAAATTTTGAGACAACTTTCCTATATTTATGAAGTTAATAATAACATGAATACTGTATTTTTTTACTTCATTTTTTATATTTTATCGATCTACAGATTTTCTTGAATTGTTTTGTTTTGGGTCCATTATTTAAGGATGTAATGTAAATATCATGTGTATTTTTGTAACCAAGCTGATTCTTTAAATTTATTTTCACAGAGAAAAAAAAAGATGCACTTAAAATATTTTCGTTTATAAATAATTTTTTATATTTTATCGATCTACAGAATTTCTTGTAAAAATAAAACTACTTTTTTGTTTTGGGTCCATTATTTAAGGATGTAAATATCATGTGTATTTTTGTAACCAAACTCATTCTTCAAATCTATTTTCACACAAAAGAAAAGATGCACTTAAAATATTTTCGTAGCAAAAATAAAAATCTTGATATTAGAATCATTGTCTTCATACTTAATCTTTTTAATTCAAATTGATTCATTATAATTTTTTCCAAAGAAAAAAAATACCAATCTGAATATATAAGGATTATGTATGCTGGTGTTATTCAATAAAGTTCTCCAGCATTTTGCAGTATGGTTTCTCCCAGTCGGTAGTGTAGGAGGGACAACATGGCAAAGAACAGTGTCTAGTTGTTTAGATGGGACAAAAAACACAAGCTCATTGGTACACATTGGAATCATAATTTTGTAAACAAACTGATTCTTCAAAACAATTTTCAATGAAAAAAAGGAAGGAGAGTTTTGCCTGGACAGCATCTGTCTGTCCATGCTTCTTCAATTTTGAACTATATGGAATTGGGTTTTAACATTATCTTGTCAACACATGCAATCCTTCAGTATTTCGTTACGATAACATATGGTAGTCTTTATTCTATGACTATTTGCAAAATCCAAGGAAGGAGAATTTTGCCCGGACAGCATCTTCCTGTCCATGCTTCTTCAATTTTGAACTGTTGTTCTTAAGAGTTAAACGACAACTTCCACCGAAGGTGATATAGTAGACAAGTCTTATTTTGCATTGTTATTATCAAAGCGCACACGCAGGTGTCTTTCGTGTGGGAGTAACCCATGAATTTGAGAAGGCGCCCCTATCTCGAAGCCACATACGCTCACACCAGGGATCGAAATCACAACAGCAAGCCAGAGGTGACCGGCCAGAAGAGGTTGATGCACAGCACTCGATACTATCCCAACCCCCCAATTTTGAAGTACATATGTACAGGGGTCTTTTCTTGTTAGAAGAATATTACTAACAAATATTTCAACAACAATAAGATACATAAAAAAAGAACCCCATTATTTATTTTAACAATTACAGACATTAAAAAAAAATAACCTGAAAACCTCTGAATAGCAATAGAGGATCAGTTTTTTCTGAACACGATAGAGGCTGCATATTTTAACAGATGGAGGTTTATCTCCTATAGAGCAATGGTGTATATACCTTGTCTCAAAATTTGAGATAAAAAATATTGAGTTGTTTTGACTAAGAATGGCTAAGTTGCTTATCCGGACACTTTACGCTTTTAAAATTTTGCGTCATTTTTTTTCGTTGGGTGACCTGAAAATCGATTCCCTAAGGTCTATAATACAGTGAATGGCCTATGTGCTGTACTTGATAGCGATCGGTATTTTTCACCTACACATATAATGTTTTCAATATTAAATGAGGGCTTAGAAACAGAACATCTATTCAAATGATTTTTTTTTTAAAAGTTTACCCTGAAATTTCAGTGTGCAAACATATTGTTTTAAAATACTGATAGCACATTTGAATTTGAAAAAATGCTGAGACCATTCATTAAAGTCTAAATTTTATAGAAAATTTCCTTAGGATATTATTTGATTTTTCCTACATCTTTAATTGATAAAGACAGATTTTTTATTTATTTATACATGTAAAGACGTATATATACGGTATATCTAATTATCAAAACAGTTTTTCTTACAATCTAAAACTAAAAGGGAAATTTTAGCTATTAACTTACTTTTTTTGAAGGGGGGGGGGCTATGAAGACACCTTGAAGTAATGAATATTGATACACCCAAAAAAAAACCGTAGGCCTAAAGTAAAGATAAAACATGACTATAGGCCTACATGTATACAGGCCTATATAATTAGAAAATTGTAGATTCTAGACTAGCTGCATAGTTTTTATTACGTTTGACGAAATATTATTATATCGAATAGAAACAAATTGAGGTTTTATAATACAATAGAATGCTTCCTGGACGCATTATGTCTGAAAATGATTATTCAATAACTTATCATACTTTTTATGTGTTAGTGTTATTGTTGTAGGCCTGTGTCGGCTGGGTACCGTCGTATCCTTTTAATTTTTATACGAACGAAACATGTACTGACAACTAACCGTATTGATACAAAATAACTTACACATGGTTAAACATTAATTTCGGATATATCTTGGTAATTGGAAGTTGTGCAGACGATGTTTTTTTCTTATTTTATTCCGAAGCTCACAGGACTCCATACGGATTTCTTCAGGGTTTTGTTTAACCGGAAGTAACTTAGGTTCTGTGTTTTCGCGCATGCGATAAATAACATAAACCACCAGTCGGACTTCCTTTCTAGTACAGTTCTATGATGCTATTAATATATCATGAGAATTATTGAATTTTAACTAGTAAGTCTTTAGATTTGAAAAATTCTCGTGATATATTAATGATATGTTTTATTTTAGAAAAACAGGGATGTTATAGTTCCAGCTACAGGCAGTTAGAACCTGTCACCCCTACAACAATATTATCACTGCCATAGTGGACTGGTCTAAAACCCCTGTTCATTAAGTCAGTAGACTAACCCAAAAAACCATGCTTTATAGAACTTCCTGTTAATACTATGTAGTAGAATTTTAGCACCATATTAAAAGTATAAAACAACACTTTAACGTTTCATAATTAAACAAGATTATGACAGTGTTATCTTACACAAATTGTCATATGCCTTCTGTGGATATGTTTGTGTGTAATGGTAATGCTACTTTTCGGAAAACTCCTTTCATTTTGCAAGGTTGATAGCAGTAGTAGGGTGGTTCAGGGTCAGAAGAAATTTCATCCTACAGACAATATTTGGGGTTTATTTTAACATAATATGATAAGGCTTACCATAAAAACTTCATTCATCAACAACGAATGTCGTGCCATGTTTTATTTTCGAAGATATTACCATCTGGAAGTATTTTAAATTGCTGAAAAAGTTTTTCATCTTTCATTCTCAAGGGAGTTAACTCCTAGTGACAAAACGAGTTATGGTTCTTGGTTACATTAAATTTTTGGAACTTTTCTCTGGAAAGAATAATTAATTCGGAATTCTTCGGTTTTTAGACTACGTTCAAATAACGATTACATTTAACGCTTCTACGCATGCACAGTTCTTAGTTTTTGAACAGAAGAGACAGAAAGAGAGAAATGAAACTAAACAACTCCAAATATCAATTACATTTAACAGTTATATTTTTATCAATGCACTTGACCCTAGCCAAAATATTTTAAATTGGCAGTTGACCATATAAACGCAATATACGGAGAAATTGGCAGTTGACCTTATAAACGCAGTATAGATAAAGTACTTACAGTACACTTTGAAGACGTTAAATATCCTTTTTAATAATCATATTATATTTCCAATAATTATCACAGACAAATATAAAAAAATACACATGCAAAACAGACCACACGTCACACGTACAGTTATGATAGACCGATTCTCCGTAGTTGTCGGGAATTTATTACAGGAGAATGCTATTGTAAAAGTTTAATTTGATCATTTACTTAGTTCATTGTGTAACGCATTTCAGAATTTTATTTTTTTAAAAACAAAAACAGTTTTAGTAACAAATAACGTCAAAAACCACTTTCGGATTACCGCAATTACGGAAACACTCGACAATTAATGAGCTGAAGCTAAATCACATGACATGACGTAATAGTCGACACTCGCGGTGCGATGATGGTTCGGAGCATTCTATCATTTCTAGCGACGAAGAATGATAAATGGGCACTAAAAATAGCGTTGACACCTTGTCTTATCACTTTATCATCAGTCAATCCTTCCATTCTCGATAAGGTTTTTTAATTTTCATGCTTTCTATTTCGGCTTCTGACAGACGACGTATGCTACTATGTCACGCGCTATGACGTAGCAAAGAAAAACAAGTAAACAAAATGCATGAAAATAACTTTTTATTCATAAATACACACCTACATCTTAGCGTACATATAAGGAATATATCATTTCGTCGTTTATGTTTCAAGGGGTTAGGATAAAACCAAACATAACGGCTATAATGCCGAATTTGTCAACATTATGCCTGTGGGAATCTTTACAGAAGTTTGAATGAAGTGACGTAACATGACGTCACGACCATTTGTGGTGTATCTACGTAAAAAGATACGAGAAAAAGTTAAGAAAAAACTTACGCCGGCCTTTGTGAAACCGGCGTAAATAATTCGTATCTTTTTCGTAAGTTTTTTTTAACGTAACTTTTTTTCTTAAAGTGACGAACTTTTTTTAAACTGCCCTCAGGAACTTCGTTGGGAGAGAATATTCAGGGATAGATTGAACCCTCCCGACATCCATACAGACGAGGAGTTAGTTTCGCGGTACAAACTTGATGGGGCCAATATATTACATGTTATTAACTGTATTAATTATGATATCGAAACCGCAACTCACCGGTCGAAATCCTTGTCATCTGTAGTGTACAAACTACAGTACAAGTCCAGACTGCATTACGATAGGGGAGATCACCGTACGTAACTAGCGTACGAAAATTAAATGGTAACTGGCTTTTTTTCCGCACGTATACAATGAATGGCCATGATGCTCAGTAATCCCAGCCAGGATTTGGCTATTTTTTTTTTAAATTGCCTTTTAAAGTTTTAAATTTTTGTTTAGAATTTGAAATAAATTAACCATTAGTCAATCCCCATGTTAAAAAGATTAACACAATTGATTGTGTATATCTGAAATAGACACGAACGAAGCACAAAATAGTGCCAATATGCCGAAGTCAAATCTAGAGTTGTAGATGTTATTTCTGTGAAAAATCATTGGAAGAAACGATAAGATTATACAGTCCTAAAGGCTGCAGGAAGGCTTGTTTACAATGTAACATTGTGTCTTGAAATGTTGACATTTTGTTTGTTGATGTGAGCTCATGACGTGGGACGTATAGATAACGTCATATGGATAATCATGGCCAAAGCCGTATATAGATAAAGTTGCGACAACTGTGAAGCCATAAAATCCATATGACGTCATGAAAATATGACGTTATGTGTAAAAAGACGCCATCTTGGGTCCCAAGTACCTACGCACTTTCTATTTATAATATGCCCTATTTTATTGTTGTGTCGCAATAGGCTGCCCAGACATACAGGGTGTGGATAGATATGTCATAGATTTCCTCGTGAAGAATTCTGTTGGAGATAAAACATATATTTTTAAAACGAAAAGTATAGCTGAACATACTATCATTATTATTATACAACAGGAGACTACCTGGTAGATCATGGCTTAGAGACTGTCCGAACTACAGGATACATCATGGTTTAGAGTCTCAGTGTCATGGTTTAGAGACTCTACCCGAACTACAGTTTAGATGCCCACGACCCCCGATCCGTCCTGGTACCTGTGTTTGAGGAAGTTAAAAAGAAATTATTTATCCTCCCACCACTGAAAGACACTGATTACGAGATATCGCTCTCCGATAATCTCCGGAGAACGCGACGCCGTATTGAATTATGTTAATTACGTCATTTTTTCTTTGCCCGAATTCGGCCGATTTGAGTATGAATTTGTCTGACATTTTTATCATTGAACTTAACAGCATTGGTTTCTTTTCCATTTTTTTTATTATAAATTGTAGCCCGTAAAACGTAACCCCAAGAAAAAGATAAACCTTTTGTTTAGTAAAGCTATATGACGCCTACGTCATACTTTTTATGGCGTCATAGTTGGGACCCACAATGGCGCCTGTAAATGAGTTGTCATAACTTTCCCTATACAGGGCTTTGATCATGGCTATTCACTGTGTCAGAGTCACTTCTCTGCAGGTAGGGTGAGTCTGTCGTTCAGATTGGGGGGATCACGTGGGTAAGAGGCTGGCTCGCAATCCTGGAGGTCGGGTTAGATCCCTGCATTGGTCGAGAAAATTCATCTCGATTTTCCGGAGTGGTTTCCCCTTGTCAGTGATGCAGAACAGAGGGGCTGACACGGACAGATGTAAAACCGAGGTCCCATGTACACATTGGCGTGCACGTAAAAGATGGCTTGGCCGTTGGAATTCGATAAAAAAGAGTAGCCCGTAGTACCGCTGCCCGGGCAAAATTTACCTCATAGCACACTGTATGGCGTATGCCCATCTTCCATTAGCCCAGGTTAGGTGCAGAAGAGTAGGACGTTAAACCCCATTTCATTCCAAGTATTACGATAGGCTACTATGCCACAGGTAGCTTCCAAAAACTCATTGCTGATGGCACATGGGGTTAGCGTACCATCAGTGTCTGGACTAATCGCCTTTTAAGTTTTGTGGTCAGGATCGGGTTTACCTACTATAGCACCGGAAAGGTATGCCTATATAAATAGCCTATAGGCTTGGCAGACTCGGGCTTAAAACTAGGGTCTCGTGGGCCTTCGGCTGTAGGCATTTACACTACAAGTAGGCCTACAACATAGTATTTAATTTATCACAAACAGGAACCCATAAAAATCGAGAAACAGAATGGTTTATACCTAATAAATTACCTAAGGGACGCCCAATGATATTAGACTGTGACAGCGAGTCATACAACGTATCACAATATATAGATCATTTCTTACTGTCCCTAGCATGTCAACACGCTTCCAACCTTAAAGACACCAACGACTTTATTCACAAAATCAAACAGTTAAGAGTCCCTGAGCACACCATTTTAATATCCATAGACGTACAGAGCATGTACACGAACATCGATAATGACACAGGTATTGAAGCAGTTAGGAAAGCATTTCTTAGGAACCCACAAGCATCCAGACCAGACGAAGAAATCCTCAAATTACTCGACATATGTCTGAGGAGGAATGACTTCACATTCAACAACCAAGTATACCTCCAGTCTTCAGGAAGTGCGATGGGAAAACGATTTGCCCCGAGTTACGCAAACATCTTCATGGCAGAGTGGGAGAGGGAAGTTTTGCCACTCTGCCCATTAAAGCCAGATTTCTATGGACGTTTTTTAGATGACGTTTTCATAGTCTGGACGTATACACTAGACGAATTTGGGGCGTTTTTCAACATTGTAAACAATCATCATCCATCTGTCAAATTAACAGCAAATGTAAGTCATAACAGCATAGATTTTCTTGACACCACCGTTTTTAAAAGTAGCAACACCATTAACACTGGCCAACTGGAAACAAAAGTATTTTTCAAAGAAACCGATACACATCAATTACTGCTCAAAAGCTCCTTTCACCCAAAACATACGTTCTCTGGCATCATAAAATCGCAGATTCTTCGTTTCCATAGAATATGTACTCAGAAGACCGACTTTGAGTCGGCATGTACGCTGGTATTTAGCAAATTAAGAGAAAGGGGATACTCCAAACGCTATCTCCGACGTATAAAAAAACAATACTTTAGCTGAACTTGCCGCCAAAGAAACGAACAACATGCAGTCAGCAGTTAAAACCAAAACCTGTGGCCATCCCAGATGGCAAACATTCAAAATCATAAACATATCCGATCATTTCCACAACAAATCATCTGGCACGCAATTCCCAATATTAGACCAACTTTCATGCAGCAGTTCAAACATTATTTATCTAATTTCATGCAGAAAATGTGACAGTCAATATGTAGGAGAGACTCAGAATGCACTTAGGGGAAGAATTAACGGTCACCGGTCAGACATAGTCACCAAAAAAGACAAATCGGTCTCAATTCACTTCAACCAACCAAATCATGACATTTCTGATCTCATTGTCACGCCAATAGAAAAACCAAGAGCGACTTTGAAACATCAGAAGAAATTAAAACGTTTAGGCTAACAAGAGAAAAATTCTGGATTGACAAATTGAAAACAACAGCCCCCTTGGTTTGAATATTCATACGGCTAGCCCAATAGCACCTTTTGTAATTCCTTTCAGCGCAACAGCAGCAAGTGCGTCCAAAATCATCAGAAAGCATTACACTGATCTCCAAGAAAATCACCCAAAAATATTCACACAGAAACTTATAATTGCATATTCTAAAAATAAAAATCTGAACGACATCTTAGTACACAGTAAATTAGATTAAATAAGACCAGTCTTCACCCTAACACTAAAATCTTAGCCTTTACCGTTAGTAAATAAAATCAGCTAGATATAAGAGTCCCTATCCCTAACCCGGTGATAATGGAACAAAACATTTTTAGAAAATCCAATTCAAAGTAGGAAACACACTAATGTGGCTCTCCCCCGAGAGCCTCAAATTAATTTTTATACGCCCACATTGTCATGTGGACGTATTATGTCGTCGCCCTGTCCGTCCGTCCGTCCGTCCGTCCACAATTTGTTTGTGGACTCTCTACAGGTCACAATACTTATCTGATTTTGACGAAACTTAAAATATAGGTTTATCCCCAAAAGATCTCGGCTGCTTTCGATTTTGACGAAACTTAAAATATAGGTTTATCCCCATAAGATCTCGGCTGCTTTCGATATTGACATGTATCGGATCAATACTTCATGGATTATGGCCCCTGATTGTACGAAAAATCACGTTTTTAGCTTGTGGACCCTATAGAGGTCACAATTTTTAACCGATTTTGATGAAACTTGACATGCATGTTTATAACCCAAAGATCTTGGTTCCTTTCGATAGTTGCGCCTATCGGAACGTAATTTCCTGAATTATGGCCCCTGATTGTCCGAAAAATCACCTTTTTTAGCTTGTGGTACCTCTGGAGGTCACAATTATTATCCGATTTAAAAAACCGTTCGATTATATCACAGTTACACCCTAAGGAAGGTTGAGTTCGAATTTCGGGAAAATCGGACCAAAATTGCCATACAAAATGGCCGCCGTTTGCACGCGAATACTGTTAAAAAATGGTATATCACTGTTGTGGACCCTGTATAGGTCACAATTTTAATTCGATTTTGATGAAACTTGAAATGCATGGTTATAACCCAAAGATCTTGGTTCCTTTCGTTATTTGCGCATATCGGATCGTAACTTCCTGAATTATGGCCCCTGATTGTCCGAAAAATCGCCTATGGTCCATCTGGAGGTCACAGTTATTATCCGATTTAAAAAAACGTTTGACTCTATCACCGTTACAACCTACGGAAGGTTGAGTTCAAATTTCGAGAAAATCGGACCATAGTGTAAAAATATGGTATATCATGGTTGTGGACTCTCTACAGGTCACAATTCTTATCCGATTTTGACGAAAAGTCACATTTCCAGGTTGTGTACCGTCACACCATAATCATTGTCGGCTTCGAATTTCATGAATATCAGACTGGAACTGACCAACAAAATGGCTGCTCCCAATACAGTATGAAATACAGGACTTAATGATGTAGGAAAAATCACTTTCGGTATTGCTTGTTCTCTATCCATCTCTCGAAAATGTGGGCGTATCCTGCCTGGCAGTGCCAGCCTATTTTTTAGCTTGTGGTTCCTCTGGAGGTCAAAATCATTACCCGATTTAAAAAAACGTTTGATTATATCACCGTTACATGGTAATTTAGCATGGGGCAGAACTTAATAAAAACCAAACAAATTCTAATGATTTTCTGATAATAACTTAATATGCGATAACTCTTGTTGACTGCCCGGACAATTTAGCCGCTGTCTGGGCGTATGTTTCGTTGCCTGGCAACCTATTTTTTTATTTTCAGAAACAAAAATACCAGAAGCACCATCCGAGGAAGACCACCGACCCATAAAACAACGAAATCACCATTGTATATAGATTTGATGTAATATATGTATTTGTAATAAAACTTGGAAATATCACGAACTAATTTTTCATCATCCTAGGTCAGTGCTTATGTGGAGATTTAACCTCTCCCCGAAATTCTTAAACCTAACCCATGCACACAGAGGATCAGGCTCCGGGATACCTATTTAGGATGTTTTCTGGTATTAAGTGTGTTTTCCGGTATTTAGTGTTTTCTGGTGTTTTCCGGTAATCAGTATAACATGGTGTTTTCCGGTATATAGTATTACCGAGGTGCGGCACCTGCAAACACATCATCAGCGGCGAATCTTTCAAATTTAAGAACGGGAAGACATGGATAGTAAAATCCAAAATGAACTGTGATCGATAAATGTGATTTATGCCTTACTCTGTGAAAAGTGTGGAAAGTTCTACGTAGGCCAGACTGGAGATCTGCGAAAAAGAGTCACATTACACAGAGAATAGATAACACGTGAGAAATACAGACATTTACCAGTAAGCCACCATATGGCAGAGTGTAATAATGGAAACTTTAAAATCATTCCCGTCTACTAATTGAAATTTAACAACCCGATTTAAATGCTAACTTATAACACTGTATACACGTGGCTAACTTTATGTTCCTTTAAGCTATGTAAGACGTCATAATATAACATAACAATTTGAAAATGACGTCATAATACCATAATATAGACATTGTATACACACCGAGGAGCGAAAACGTTTTGTGAAGATAATAAACGATGAACGCCTAATCGCCAGTTATGCTTTTTTATATATAATTATCTTGTGATTTTAAAAGTAACTTTTTTAATATATATATATACATATATATGTATAAATAAAGCTGCTCTCAGTATATAATATTTTTAAAAAACACAATTTTTAACTATTAACGATTCATAAAAACTGATAAATTTATCACATTCCATCGAGCACTTTCGACCGTTGCGGTGTCATCAGGGCGAATGATAATGGAAGTGACAATACGTCGTCATGGCGACGTCAAAAGTTACAAGGGATAGTAACTATTTTTAGCTTTTTACATTTAGCTTTGCATTGAACATTTTTATAAAACGGAGTTCTTTAAGTTCCAGAAGACTCATGTCAAAATTGTTCATTTTATAAATTGGTGAAACTTTAAATTTTCCTTTCCCACATACATCAAAATGTCTACTGATAGGAACTGTACGGTTTTCCGGAATCTTAATGTGCGAGCTATGAAGGTTCATTCTCAGGCATAATTTTGGGTCCGTTTTTCCTATATATCGCTTATTGCAAGTCATCATCTACACCACATGTTCAGACTTCAGTTCATATTCTGACGAATATAAAATGTTTTTTCGCTGGAAATCCGAATTTCCGACCCTTCTATGTCCTTTTATCTCCACATTTGGCGACTTTCGGAACATTTGTAGTCTGCCGCTCATCGAAGTGTGATGATGTTAAAATCCTTCGTAAATTTGGCGGTTGTTTATAACTACTTATTATTGTTGTCTTTTGGAGATACGTTCGCATTTTAGATGGAATTTTCTAATCGCGTTGAAATAATGAAAATCAACCGTCCTAATCTGGAACAGAAAGTACAAGACGTCAACATAAAGATGATTGAAAAAATTAAAAATGAATCTACATGAAAAATATCGGAAAAACTTCTACAGTTATGGAATAATGATACTACCAAAATAGATTCGAAATGTGAGAATAAATGGCAGAAGGTTGAAAGCTGGCTTTTACAGTATGGAGATAAATTCGGAAACTCTTATTTCAAGCCTAGGAATGAAAAATCTAAAATTGTGTCATTTGCTATCATGGCTCAGGTGGAATCAGATACAAACGAGATCTTGGCACTGTATTTGTACATAAAACAACGAAGGAAGAGAAATAGGCGAATATCAGTGCATGAAATTTTACGGAGAAGAAGTGAGTTTGGAGAATACCATATATCTCGTTTTTTGACAATATCTTTATATTCTTTGTCTGCTTTATCATACAGTATCGCATTCCTTTCGATATCAATGATCATTTCTTCGGTCTTGTCCATTCTGCTTTTACAAGTAGACTTAGAATATAGCACACTAGTGGGAACGATTAGGCCTAGCGATTTCTATTCGTGGAAATGATGTCATGGGAAGTGCCCGCTGATTGGTTCATTGGGAAAAAGTTCGCGCAAACTTCTAAATAAAATTCGCTCGGGAGGCAATCAAGGCTGTCGGTTTGCGCGAACCAATATTTGTTCGGGTTCGGGTTCGAGCTCTGTATGAACTGGCCCCTAACAATGACTAAAGCATTCTTGGACAAAAAGCCGCGTTCGCGCTCTGTATAAACCCCCCTTTACACAATGTGGCGGTCTTCTGCTTGTGATGTCTGTTAATTGCAGCGGTCCATTGATTATGGATTGCCCGGCGACTGCATCCCACCACCCCTGCAACGTCAGCTACGAACGTACCCGTATGTAACATGCCAAAGGCACTTTCAAGCTGAACATTTGACAGCCAAGACATTAAAATTTACAGTATTAGTGCTTGTTCCTGGTTTTCACTCTACCATCAGTAAGTGAGCACAAGAGCATGCGTTTCATGTAGTTACGTGACAAGTGGCACTTGAAAACACACTTTTGGTCCAAAATTCGTGAGAATTTTTTAATTTGACTGAATACAGATGAAATGATAATTTTTTGTTCTCACTTTACCCGTCGCACGTCTATGAATACTATCAAATACATAACAAACGTAGGCACAAGTATTACTGATAAAATGAGTAGTAAATAACACGTTTACAGAATTAATATTAGAGATTTGTGTCAAATAAATTTCGTTCCAATAGTAACGGTCAAATTGACTGATACATCGATTGGTAAAATTTTGGTTGACAAAATTCCATCCCCTATTTTGATATGAATTTTCTTCACTTAGAGGGTTGGTTAATATTATCACACATGTAACAAAAGTGGGCACTACTATTACCAGTAAAATTAGTAGCAAATGACTACAAAACTAATATTAAAAAAATTTCAGTCTAGTCGTTCGGATGGGACGAAAAACCGAGGTCCCGTATACACATTGGCGTGCATGTAAAAGATACCTTGGCAGTTGGAATTCGATATAAGAGTAGGCCTTAGCGCCGCTGCCTGGTCAAAATTTCCCTCATAGCACACTGTATGGCGTATGCCCCTCTTCCATTAGCCCAGGTTAGGTGCAGAAGAGTAGGACGTTAAACCCCATTTCATTTCATTTCACAATAGCGAGTTTTGGCGACGGTCAAATTTACTGTTACATCAATTTAGTAAAATTTTAGTTGACATCAGGACAAAAAACACTAAGATTTTCTTAAGAGGACAAATCCCTTGGCTGACCGCTGCATACAGATTTCCGTGCCAGTAACATAACTGGAGCATGTGTCTATAAATAAATTGCATATCCAGGTACGTAATTCTACAACATAAACCCCTTTATGAAAGTATGTGTATTATTTACAAAAGGAAGAGAAACGTGAAAAAATTAAGTTAATAACTAATCAAACAGGAAACAAACAAATATGTCAAATATAGCCGATAATATCATCAACCACTTGTATTATAATAAATGGCCTAAAGATACCATTTCTAATTATGGTGGATAGTGTATAATAAACAGCCTTTGGGTAAATTCCTGAGGGAGATAATGAACTTAACAAAATTTCAAAACAGAGATAAAAAGGAAATAGAATGACAACGACAATCTAATCAGCAACAGTATGTATGTCAGGTCCAATGTGATTTAACTATTATGAGCACTCACCACTTTATTGAGTGGCCAACCATTGATTATCCATTAAAAGCCCAGAACAAATTTCAATAAATATTTCACAGAGAAAAATTACCAAAGACCAATTGCCCTTCAGCAAACAGGATTGTGGCACTGACGGTACATAATACAAATTTAAAAGCCTGTTGCCTAGGAACACAAGCAAGTAGCCCAGAGCAGAACTCAATCAAATTTTAATACATCAGCAATGATTGGCAGTAAACTTGGAATGACCTTTAATGACTTAATATCAGCACAGTGTAATAACTCTCAGTGAGTGTAATCAATATGATATATGGCCACAGACCACTAATGATTTCTCCATTGACTTTAATAATAATTCTCGCCCCTTAGATCGGCTCTAACTTTCCCTAAATTTTCGTTGGGTAGAACGCTTTATGTTACAGATGGAGCAACATGTGACAAACTCTTGCCCAGAAACATGTATGTGGTCCACCATGAAAAACTTGAGATACACAAGCTGTAAGTAGAGACAAGTAAACATGCAATTTTAGGCCCTTCATTTCAACGTAACCAACCCCACAACTCTTGTACACCAAAAAGTCAACAAAAACCACCAAGTCAAAGAGGGTAAAGGGAAATGGAGAGAAAGACTAAAAATAACTTTCGCCCTTGTTTCGTGGGTGACGGCGTAGAAATATTTAGTGAGCTGTGTCCTATATGATAATGTCCATGTCCATATATGGTAAATGTAAAACCTCATATCTCTCTCTCTCCTGACTCCCCCCCCTCTCTCTCTCTCTCTCTCTCTCTCTCTAGGAGGGTTGAGCGGTGGCCAAATGGTTTAACGTGCGCATTAGATCAAAAGTTCTACCATTGTGTCAATTGGAGTGGTTTTCACTGCCATGCTTGAGTAGGGTCGTCCAAACTCCTTTGTCCTGTAATTTTTGAAAACGAAAATTGTCTCTTTACATTTTTCGGAAGCATGAAGTTTTCATCTGCTATCCTCCCAGAGAAGACTCCGGGTTTCCGAAAATGTCATTTGTGTGAAAGTGACACAGAATTGACAAAGCTGCTGTGTTTTTTTTTAACTCTTTGGCACCGTACCAAATTAAGCCAATTCCAGTATGCCCAGTACCCACCACATGGTTTCCCAAGAGAAAATTAGATCCTAGATAGGTATCTATTACTTGAACTGAGAAATAGGCTACGGGGATAAAAACAATAATAATAACTAGATCTGCAAGTAGTACTGAACCGGCTCCTAAGAATCAGACCGGAAGAATGTCATACAACAGCCCACTCATAGAGCTACCAAATGACGCTTCAGTTGTTTAGATTCAGTGACACCCGACAGAAAAATCTCGATTTTCGCAAGAGTACCTATTGTTTAGGGTTTCACACTGCGTAGCTTGCGTGAATTACGATTGATTTTGTTCGGATTATTAGTAGGGAGTCACAGTGCGTATACCCAAAAACACCGGAAAACACCATGTTATACTGAATATCGGAAAAATACTTTATACCGGAAAACACCCTAAATAGGTAACTCGGAGCCCGATCCTCTGTGTGTGTGGGTTAGGGTTAGGTTTAGATTTGTGTGTGTTTTCTGGAGGACCAGACTCCGAGTTGCCTATTTAGGGTGTTTCCGGTATTTAGTGTGTTTCCTGTATATAGCGTTTTTCCGGTGTTTTCCGGTATTCAGTATAACATGGTGTTTTCCGTTGTTTTTGGGTGTTTTTATTCGGATTTTTCTGCTTATATTATTTTCCACTTGAGCATATCTCAAAAACTACCATGTCGGGTCGGTTTTCCTTGGAAATAATAATATTGTGATTACTTAATTTATTCTAAATATTATTATTTACCACAGACCCTTATTTCTCAGTCCCTGTAATAGATACCGATATTGGATCTATTTTTATTGGGAAACCATGTGGTGGTTACTCCATTAACTATTTCTGAAACTTCTGAGCAGACAGGAAGTGGCAAAATTTGCTATGGTGCCAAAAAGTTAGAAAGTAAACGCCGTTGTTTCGTCAATTTGTTACCTATTTTCAAACAAATTACATATTTTGGGACCATAGCAGTTGAAAATTTCGAAATTTCGAAACTTCCTGTTGTAAAATGAAAAAAAAAATGTTATTTTAGAGACAATTCTGTTAATTACAAAATAGTTTCATAATAGTTTCAATCAGAGTTATCGCCCTTTATTTATCGATTTTCTATCCATATATTTTTTGTGAGGGGTTCAATCGATGTTTCTGTAATACGGGGGTTGGGATGGCTTAGTGGTCTAGAGTGCCGCGCTTCGACCTCTAGCTGGCCGGTCACCTCTGGTTTGTGGCTGTGGTTTCGATCCCTGGTGTGAGCGTATGTGGCATTGAGATAGGGGAGCCTTCTCAACCTCGTGGGTTTCCTCCGGGCACTCCGGTTTCCTCCCACTGCTAAAGACCCCTACGCGCAAGCGAATTATTGAAATTTAAACCATATGTTAGTCCCAAAATGACCTAATTTGTGTCGAGTGGACGTTAAACCCCATTTCTAGCTTTCTAGTTTGTCTTGATGTGTAGTTCTTGCAAAAATCCCCATAACACTAGAGAAGTACACATCGAGAAGCTATAGAAAGACAGAAGTATTTTGCTTGGGGAAGAAAAATCAATACTCCTTATATATATATATAATATCATTACCTTTGTCGCTACTCATAACCCCAAACATCCCAACTTCTTTAAAACAATGTACGAGAGCAGGTCACTCCTGGCATCAAACGACAACCTCAGAGCGAAATTGATAAAGTTCAATTCGTTAAATCACAAAGACAGCCACCAAATCCGAAACACCTCCTAATCAGAGCAAAATTCAATTCATCTACACAAGGACCGGTTTTTATATATATATCTAAATGCCTGGATCTTCGATGGAAATGTTGCGACCATATAACGCCAATAACCAATATAATTTTCGTAACTTTACGTTTAGCGTCAACGACAATATGAATTGTGACACAAAAAATCTCATATATGTCTTGACGTGTAGGGGTTGAGAATTATTCTATATAGGCGAGACATCTATTCATCTACTCATCTTCGGGATAGAGTACGCAACCATCGACGGGATTGCAATATTGAAAATGGACCCTTATTTGTAAATAGACATATCTTTAAATGTGCGCAACATCTACAAATAAAAAATCAAATTTTCCCTTTTTATAAAATGAAAGTCGATAACACCACGAAAAGGAAATTAAAGGAAAATCATTTTATTAAAAAATACGTTCCTCGACTTAATAGTCAATAAGTAACAATTGGCAATTAACCTCATTTATTTATTTATTAATTTTCTTAAATCTATCTCATGATAATCTTCCATTCATTGTTCCCAAATTGAACCCATATACTATAATACAGATTAACACACGTGTGTACATGTTTTCTATTAGTTAACGATGTACTACGTAACCATAGACAATAGTAACTATAGCCAATTAAAACTACAGTGTTACTATGTAAATATGTATAAATAGAGAATATCCTACGAGTGTTTTTTGATATCAAAAAATATCAACATAAGTTGATAATGTAAAAAAAAAACCGAGTCTCTGTCGAGGTTTTTTTTTACTTTATCAACGAGTTGGGGATTTTATTTATCACCCAATCCTTTCTTATATGCACAAATAAATAAATATAATTCTTTGGTATATAATACGTCCACATGAAAATGCGGGCGTATAAAAAGGCAATTTTGCTTACAACCAGGGGCCATAATTCAGGAAGTTACGATCCGATATGCGCAAATATCGAAAGGAACCAAGACCTTTGGGTTATAACCATGTGTTTCAAGTTTCATCAAAATCGAATTAAAATTGTGACCTCTACAGGGTCCACAACCATGATATACCATTTTTTAACAGGATTCGCGTACAAACGGCGGCCATTTTGTATGGCAATTTTGGTCCGATTTTCCCGAAATTCGAACTCAACCTTCCTTACGGTGTAACGGCAATATAATCAAACGGTTTTTTTTTAAATCGGATAATAATTGTGACCTCCAGAGGGACCACAAGCTAAAAACATAACGCTAACGCTACAATATACGTCCACATTCCTGCTTTAATTGATATGGTACTTTGTCAAGAAGGCTAGGCGTTTGTTTTGTTTAGCGTTGAGGGTCGTGCTTGAAAATCAAGATAATCCATTCAGAATTGTGGCTTTCAGACGCTAAAGGCAAAAAGTGGGCGTGGCTCTGCCCCTGGGGATCGGAACATTCACCAAAATCAATATTGGACGCCCTCAGGCTATAAGGAATACATATGCCAAGTACCAATGCTGATTCATTCAGAATTGCGGCCTGTATACCACAAACACGAAAATTGGGCGTGGCTTGCCTCTGGGAGTCGGGACATGCAGTTGTCGTCCTTAGGCTATAAGGAATACATATCCCAAGTTTAAAGACGATCCATGGCCTGTAGACAACACACACAGACACGAAGTAAAAATAGACATGGCTCTGCCCCTGGTGGATAGGAAATCACCAAATACAATTGGGGTCATCCTTAGGGTATAAGGAATAGGTATGCAACGTTTTAAAAGGATCTATTAAGAATTGCATCCTGTAGGCGAACACAAACATTGGGCGTGGCTCAGTCCCAGGCGGTCCGACATGCACCAAAAATAATAGTGGTCAGCCTTAGGGTATAAGCAATAAGTATAAAAAAAGTTTTCAAGACGATCGATTAAGAATTGTGGCCTGTAGGTGACACACAGACACACAAAAAAATGGGCGTGGCACTGTCCCTGGTGGTCGGGCATGCACCAAAAACAATAGGTATCTTCCTTAAGGTATCAAGAATAAGTCGCAAAGTTTCAAGATGATACGTTAAGAAATGCAGCCTGTAGATGACAGACAAACAAATACAAGAAATGGGCGTTGCTGTCGCAAGGGGTCGGGCATGCACCCAAAACAAAAGGGATCATCATTAGGGTATAAGAAATAAGTATTTTAAGTTTTAATATGATCGATTAAGAATTGTGGCCTGTAGGCAATACACAAAAATAAAATGGGCGTGCATGCACCCCAAACGATAGGGATCATCCTTAGGGTGTAAAAAGTAAATATACAATGTTTGAAGAAAATTCAGTAAGAATTGCGCCCTGTAGGCGACAAAAAGACATGCTAAAAGAAAATGGGCGTGGCTCTGCCCCTGGGGGTAGGGCATGCACCCCAAACGATAGGAATGTTCCTTTGGGTACAAAAAATATGTGTGCAAAGTTTCAAGGTTATCAGTTAGGAAATGTGGCCTGTAGACGACAAACAATCAAATACTAGAAATGGGCGTGGCTCTGTCCCTGGGGGTCGGGCATGCACCCCAAACAATAGGGATCATCCTTAGGGTGTAAAGAGTAAATATACAAAGTTTGAAGAAAATTCAGTAAGAATTGCGCCCTGTAGGCGACGCAAAGACACGCGAAAAGAAAATGGCCGTGGCTCTGCCCCTGGGGGTTGGGCATGCACCCCAAAAGATAGGGATGGTCTTTCGGGCACAAAGAATATGTATGCAAAGTTTCAAGGTAATAAGTTAAGAAATGTGGCCTGTAGATGACAAACAATCAAATACTAGAAATGGGCATGCACCCCAAACGTTAGGGATCATCCTTAGGGTGTATAGGGTAAATATACAAAGTTTGAAGAAAATTCAGTAAGAATTATGTCTTGTGGGGGACACAAAGACACGCGAAAAGAAAATGGGCGTGGCTCTGCCCCTGGGGGTTGGACATGCACCCCAAACGATAGGGATGGTCCTTTGGGTACAAAGAATATGTAAGCAAAGTTTCAAGGTTATAAGTTAAGAGATGTGGCCTGTAGACGACAAACAAATACTAGAAATGGGCGTGGCTCTGCCCCTGGGGGTCGGGCATGCACCAAAAACAATAGGGATCTTCCTTAGGGTATAAGGAATGAGTATACAATCCATGAAGAATTGCGCACAGACACACACACACACACAGACAGGGGTGACGGCATAATACGTTCACATTATGAATGTGGACGTATAAAAAGGCGATTTTGCGTATAATCAGGGGCCATAATTCAGGAGGTTACGATCCGATATGCGCAAATATCGAAAGGAACAAAGAACTTTGGGTTATAATAACCATGAATTTCAAGTTTCATCAAAATCGAATTAAAATTGTGACCTCTACAGGGTCCACAACCTTGATATACCATTTTTTAACAGTATTCGCGTACAAACGGCGGCCATTTTGTATGGAAATTTTTGTCCGATTTTCCCGAAATTCGAACTCAACCTTCCTTAGGGTGTACCGGTGATATAATCAAACGTTTTTTTTAAATCGGATAATAATTGTGACCTCCAGAGGGACCACTAGCTAAAAAAGGTGATTTTTCGGACAATCAGGGGCCATAACTCAGGAAATTACGTTCCGATAGGCACAAATATCGAAAGGAACCAAATTCTTTGGGTTATAAACATGCATGTCAAGTTTCATCAAAATCGGTTCCAAATTGTGACCTCTATAGGGTCCACAAGCTAAAAACGTGATTTTTCGTACAGTCAGGGGCCATAATCCATGAAGTTTTGATCCGATACATGCCAATATCGAAAGCAGCCGAGATCTTTTGGGGATAAACCTATATTTCAAGTTTCGTCAAAATCAGATAAGAATTGTGACCTGTAGAGAGTCCACAAACAAATTGTGGACGGACAGGGGCGACGACAATATACGTCCACATGAAAATGTGGGCGTATAAAAATCATAGTGCTTTTGTTATTTTACGAAATTCTAAATGTTTGAAATACTTCAATGGTGTTGAAATGAGTAAATTTTAAACACCAAATAGGTTTTAAACAGTATCATTTAATATAATGTCCTTGCAGCACCCGGTATAACATTTACATTATCTGTATACAGAAAACCGTTAATTATAGCGTCCATGGTCTGACTCGTTAATGATTTGATCTTATCGGATTACAGGCTCGGGTCTAGGGAAAGGGGTCCTACCCGTATCTTCGGATTTAAGAACAGTAAACAAGGATATTTCTTAAGAAGTATTTATGGAACGACAATTTATTTGAGTAACCAGCATATTTCTGCTTGAAAAAGTTTGTTGACAAGCAATCAATGGGCGAGGAAGGAAGGAGATCTTAATCAGAGATGTAACGAGTCACGAGTTAGATAAGTATCTTGTAGGAGCTAAATTTGCCTTTCCGCCCTCAAATTTTATTTAAATTATTATTTAGATAGTTATTCACATGGCACAATCAATCCCCCAGTCCATCAGATTTAATGGATTTGAACTCCCCCGAAATTAAAAGATAGGCTGGCACTGCCAGGCAGGATACGCCCACATTTTCGAGAGATGGATAGAGAACAGGCAATACCGAAAGTGATTTTTCCTAAGTCATGTATTTCATACTGTATTGGGAGCAGCCATTTTGTTGGTCAGTTCCAGTCTGATATTCATGAAATTCGAAGCCGACAATGATTATGGTGTGACGGTACACAACCTAGAAATGTGACTTTTCGTCAAAATCGGATAAGAATTGTGACCTGTAGAGAGTCAACAACCATGATATATCATATTTTTACACTATGGTCCGATTTTCTCGAAATTCGAACTCAACCTTCCGTAGGGTGTAATGGTGATAGAGTCAAACGTTTTTTTAAATCGGATAAAAATTGTGACCTCCAGAGGGACCATAGGCGATTTTTCGGACAATCAGGGGCCATAATTCGGGAAGTTACGATCCGATATGTGCAAATACCGAAAGGAACCAAGATCTTTGGGTTATAACCATGCATTTCACGTTTCATCAAAATCGAATTAAAATTGTGACCTATACAGGGTCCACAACCATGATATACCATTTTTTATCAGTATTTCACATTTGCGTACAAACGGCAGCCATTTTGTCTGTCAATTTTGGTCCGATTTTCCCGAAATTCGAACTCAAACCTTCCTTAAGGTGTAACGGTGATATAATCAAACGTTTTTTTTTAAATCGGAAAATAATTGTGACCTCCAGAGGGACCACAAGCCAAAAAAAGGCAATTTTGCGTACAATCAGGGGCCATAATTCAGGAAGTTACGATCCGATATGCGCAAATATCGAAAGGAACCAAGACCTTTGGGTTATAACCATGCATTTCAAGTTTCATCAAAATCGAATTAAAATTGTGACCTCTACAGGGTCCACAACCATGATATACCATTTTTTAACAGTATTCGCGTACAAACGGCGGCCATTTTGTATGGCAATTTTGGTCCAATTTTCCCGAAATTCGAACTCAACCTTTCTTTACGGTGTAACGGTAATATAATCAAACGTTTTCTTTTTAAATCGGACAATAATTGTGACCTCCAGAGGAACCACAAGCTAAAAAAAGGCGATTTTGTGTATAATCAGGGGCCATAATTCAGGAAGATCCGATATGCGCAAATATCGAAAGGAACCAAGATCTTTGGGTTATAAACCATGAATTTTAAGTTTCATCAAAATGGAATTAAAATTGTGACCTCTACAGGGTCCACAACCTTGATATACCATTTTTTTAACAGTATTCGCATACAAACGGTGGCCATTTTGTATGGCAATTTTGGTCCGATTTTCCCGAAATTCGAACTCAACCTCCCTTAGGGTGTAACGGTGGTATAATTAAACGGTTTTTTAAATCTCATAATAATTGTGACCTCCAGGGGGACCACAAGCTACAAAAGGTGATTTTTCGGACAATCAGGGGCCATAATCAGGAAATTACGTTCCGTTAGGCGCAAATATCGAAAGGAACCAAGATCTTTGGGTTATAAACATGCATGTCAAGTTTCATCAAAATCGGTTCCAAATTGTGACCTCTATAGGGTCCACAAGCTAAAAACGTGATTTTTCGTACAATCAGGGGTCATAATCCATGAAGTTTTGATCCGATACATGCCAATATCGAAAGCAGCCGAGATCTTTTGGGGATAAACCTATATTTCCAGTTTCGTCAAAATCGGGTAAGAATTGTGACCTGTAGATAGTCCACAAACAAATTGTGGACGGACGTCCGGACGAACAGGGGCGACGACATAATACGTCCACATGAAAATGTGGACGTATAAAAATGTTTGACTGTATCCCCGTTACACATTAATGATGGTTGGGTTTGAATTTCTTGAAAATCGATAATTGAACAGCTAAAGCCATAATATTAAATGTTTCGTATACTAAACGTTAGCATGGGGGGGCAGAACTTTTATAAAAACCAAACAAATTCTAATGATTTTCTGATAATTACTTAATATGCGACAACTGCCCGGACGATTTAGCTGCAGTGGGAGTATGTTTCGTTGACTGGCAACCTATTTTTAACCAATTTTGATCAATCTTGAATTGTATGTGTATAACCCAAAGATCATAGTTCCTTTTGACATTCGCTCATATCAGACCGTAACTTCCTGTATTAAATTACGGTATGGCCCCTGACTGAACAAAATTTGCGTTTTCAGCTTGTGGTGCCTTTGGAGGTTATGATTTTTATGCAATTGAAATTTTTTTTTAAATTTATCACGGTTACACACAAAAATGATGGCGTAGTTTAAATTTTGTGAAAATCGGACTGAAAGTACCTGACAAAATGGCTGCTCCTTGTACACAAATAGTGTAATAGTTTGTACATGTAGCCTAATACCCATGTTCCTTAAGCAACGTCCGCGAGTTTTACAACATCTAACCATTACTTCAATACTCAGCAATTCGTGAACTTTTGCGCAGCTACTAGTTAGCATTGTCCAATCCGAGGTCGTGGCACATACATTGTAAAACACTGCAAACAAACAAATATACAGGCTGCTCCTTGTACACAAATAGTCTAATAGTTTGTACATATAGCCTAATACCCATGTTCCTTAAGCAACGTCCACGAGTTTTACAACAAAGTTGTTTTTTAAATTGAGAAATTCACGGAAAACAAGTAACCTTGCCATTGATCGATCTTTGAACTTTGCAACTCGATTGTCACATGTAAACATTTTATCTAAAAGCGCGAGACTTAATATTCACGACCGATGAATCTGATAGGCTCCCAAGCTGGGCTTGTTACCCAATCAAACTTAGTGGCGAAATATGCAGGGTATTACGTGAAGGGCTTGATAAGATGTACGTAGTTAAGGCGAGATCAAGCCTTCTATTGAAGATGCCTTATACCAAAGTTATTGTGCACCCTCTAAAAGTTGTAAATTTTATCAGGTTTTGATGAAACTTATTGAAATTTTATGTTTATATCCAAATAATCTTGGTTCCTTTTGATATTGGTGCATATCGAAACGTCACTTGCTGGTTAATGGTCCCAGATTGTACAAAAAATCACTTTAATTTTTTAGCTTGTCCATCTTTTGCAAAATGTGGGCCTATCTTATCTTGCATGGCAACCGCTTGTTATTCTAAATTGTCACTTTTAAGGGCGTTGACCAGTCTACGATACACACTAAATTTTCAACACCAAACATATTAAGACTTTTCAGTTGCACACTTGTTCCTTGTATAAAATAAACCAGAGGACACATAACAGTCCGATGGTTTGTATTGAGGTAGACTACAAGCGGAGAAAAATCAGAAGGAATTTGCTGTGAGACACGATTATCCAGGTCTACCATCTATCGTGATTGGAACATGGCTGAATTTCATATTGATGATCGAAGGCAAAGTAGTGCACCGAAGGAAATATTTTTCTTTTACGTCCGAATTGTTGTATTTGGAACTTGTTATGGACATATTCAACAAATTGACCGAAAATGTTCAAACTTGGTGGGGTGTTGGGTGGCCGAATGGTTAGTGTGCGCCTGATGTATCAAATGGCCTGCCATTGAGTCAACTGGTGTGGTTTCGAATCCCTGGTTATACATGGCAAGGAGAAGGGTCACCTGTCCATCCTCGTGGGTTTTCCCTGGGTACCCCGGTTTCCTCCCACTGCTAAAGACAAATACGCGCAAACGAATTATTGAATAAAATTAAACCATATGTTAATCCCGAAATGACCTAGTTTGTGTCGAGTGGACCTTTATTAAACCCCAGTTCTATCTCTCTCAAACTTGGTGTAGGTGTAAGCAGAGATAAACAATTCCATTGGTTGATGCTTTGGCAGATGATAACTTTAGTTCTAATTAAGTGAGAGTGATGAAATTTGGTGCATAGTTTTATTACACCAATACCTTGACTAAGTTCGACACTGAACATTTTATGCTCCGGGTAAGCAGAGCGATAATATGAGCAATTTGATTGGTCGAGAGACTCAAGACTTGGGAATATGACAACTCTCATTCTAACTGAGCTAGAATGTTCAAACTTGGAATAGATGTTTATTTGGTAAATGCCATGATGGAGTTTGAAGATGAGAATTTTCGGCTTTAGGTTAATTTAGAGTGAGGAAACTTGGTGTATAGTTTTATCACATCAATACATTGACTAATGAACATTTTCTGCTCTGGGTAAGCAGAGCATTAAGAAATTTGATTGGTCGAGACTTTAGAACACAATAACTCGCCTTCTAATTTAGGTAGAATGTTTAAACTTAGTGTAGGTGTTCATAAGGTGAATGCCTTGGTGGAGTTCAGATATAAACATTGTCTGCTTACGGTAAGCTGGAATAAGCAATCTGATTGGCTGATGCTTTTGGGAACGTTAACGTTGGTTATAATTAAGTGAGAGTGATGAAACTCTGAATATAGATTCATCATATCATTACCTTGAATAAGTTCGATGATGAAAATTTTCTGATTGTTTGAAATATCATGTTTTTAATTTGTTAACCCTCTAGAGGTCACAATTGTTATTTGATTTTAAAAAAAACTTCAAATATATCACTGTTAAACCCTAATGACATTTGTGTTTGGATTTTGTGAAAATGGTACCGAAACTGCCAGGCGAAATGGCTGCTTCTTGTACATCAATACTGTAAAATTATGTAACACCAATTAGGTAACCTGATATAACTCCTAATGTATGTTTACATGTATATCCTGAAACTTGTGGTTCCTTTTTGGTATTGTCGCATGTCGGACCACACTTTTGGGGACACAATAACTCTCTTTCTAATTGGGCTAGAATATTCAAACTTGGTGTAGGTAGGTGTGTATTAGGTCTATGCCTTGATGGAGTGTGAAGATGAACATCTGCTGCTTAGGGTAAGCAGAGATAAGCAATTTGATTGGTTGATGCTTTCGGACACGATAGCTTTAGTACTAATTAAATGAGAGTGATGAAACTTGGTGTATAGTCTCTGTAGATCAATACCTTGACTAAGTTTGATAATAAAATCTTCTGCTGAGGGTAAGCAGGCGATAAGCAATTTGATTGGTCGAGACTTTGGAACACAATAGCTCTCCTTCTAATTGAGGTAGAATGTTCAAACTTGATGTAGGTGTTCATTAGGTGAGTGCCTTGATGGAGTTCGAAGATGAACATTTTCCGCTTAGGGTTAACAGAGATAAGCAATGTGATTGGTTGATTCTTTGGAGCACGATAACTTTAGTTATAATGAAGTGAGAGCAATGAAGCTCTTAATATATATTCATTATATTATTACCTTGACTTAATATAGATTCATTATATTATTACCTTGACTTAATTCGATGATGAGAATTTTCTACTAAGGCTAAGGAGCAACAAGCCATTTGATTGGTCAAGACGTTGGAACATAACAAATGCACTTTTAATTGAGGTAGAATGTTTAAACTTGATCTGGATGTCCATTGGGAGCTAAGCAATTTCATTGGTTGATGCTTTGGGACAAGATAACTTTATATCAGATAGAGATTGATAAAACTTAATGTATAGTTTGATTACTCGGTTCCTTTGAAAGAAATAAATGTCATCTATTTATTTTGGGATTTCACCTGTCTGGAATCAGCCTCGGTGTTGGCTTGTTTTAGCTTCTTCTCTGCCCATTTCGGTGTTGTCATTGCAACCGCTTGTTCTTTTTACAATTTTGTATTCCAGAGCATACATGATAAGCTTAAGCTTGTACAAACATCAACCTAATTATTATACATTACATGTAGTAGTAGTGCATTTTGCTGTTTTTCTGTTGAATGACTTTGTATTTCTACCACAACACCTAGAATAAGAAGGCCTATTGATTTCAACAAAATCATAATCTGAAAAAAATTATTTTTATTTTACACGCCGTTTATGGTCACGAGATGAAGAATTCTATTGAGTTTCAATGGTTTCCAATAATTACTGCCCAGGTTATTGCCCTTGATAACTTTAAAAAATTTGGTGGAGGCTAAAGTTTTAACTTGTGACAATTGCTATCGAAACATATAGCTTTAGTAGAAGTTGAGCAAAACATGTATTGTCTTGTTTTGTAAATAATGAAAAATTTAACCTGTTGAGAGAGAGAGAAATGGGGTTTAACGTCCAATCGACACAAACTAGGTCATTTGGTCTAAATTTATTTCAATAATTTGCTTGTCCGCAGGGGTCTTCAGCAGTGGGACTGGGAGGAAACCAAAGTACCCGGAGAAAACCCACGAGGTTGGATAGGCGACCCTACTCCGTGCCACGTACAACCGGGGATTCGAAACCACGCCAGTTGACTCAATGGCAGGCCGCATGTTACAGAGTGCGCACACTAACCATTCGGACCCCCCTTAACCTGTTGAAGTAGAAAAGCTGTTATTGGAAACATTGGTTCAAATGCACCCTAACACTAGCACATGGTTAACTAATCTTAAATTTGATTTCAGAAGCCTGTAGAAAATTACATATAAACAGGGCTGTTGAAGAGATAATGATTTCATGGAAGATACCCTCAAATAAGCTCAGGTAATCCATTTTATCATATTTTCAATTTGAGAGAATATTGTTGCCATAAAAGTCAATTCATCAGTCTGTAAAATTCCAGTAATTGTGAAACTTCATTTGGCCAGAGAAAATCATAAGTCCTAAACTTAAGTGACTGTAGTCCAAAGATTTGTCTTATCTACAATGCGGAGATCTAAACAGAAACAGACTTGCGAAACTCTTAGCTGAGAAGTATTTAAAACTTTTACTTCATACATTTATCAGGAATCATAAAACATATTCAAATGTTATTGCGGCCATGCTTCCCAAGAACATGATTTGCAAAACTGCGAATCAATTGAGGTAAATTTAGGAAATTAATTATCAATTTCCGGTTTTGATTAGCAATATTTTGGGAAAATTGTGATTAAATAATGTCTGTGTTGAATTTACAATATAATGCAAAGCTTTATTGAAGTATAAATATTTCAAAAATTATAATTATAAATATAGATTTCAAAATTTGCCCACTGTTTTCTATACTTGCATGTGTTACAAATACTTTCTTCAAAGCAGTGTCAGTTGAGACACTGGTTGTAAGCTTATCGGAATAGTTTAGATATGATATTTCTGCAGGCCTGGAAATAACTGTTTTATATGTATCTGACAAAATGTCAGGCACTAATGAAAAAGTATCTGACATTTTCAACTTAGTGTCGGGCATGTAATAATAATATCATTAAAAAGACAAATCAGTGCTTGGCAAAATGACAGGCACCAGAGGTTTAGTGCCGGACAAAGCCTGAATCTGTGCCTGACGTTGTCAGTGACAGGTGCCTAATTTCCAGGCTTGTATTTCTGGGTTGATTGGTAGTTTGGAAATGACATGAAATGAAATGGGGTTTAATGTCACAATAAGCACAACCATATTATGCACTGTCATCCATTCATTAGTTTACTGGATATTTGAATAGACATTTCATGCCAAAGCTAACTTGTCTCATTTTGTTTTATTATTACAGAAGAGTTACCTTACAAGATACAAATGGTAGTGATGAGTCATACATGTAATTATATATTGATTCTTTGATACTGCATGATTATATGTTAATTCTGTGATACTGTATGACAATATATAAACTGATTCTGTGATACTGTATGTAGTATGACAATATTTATACTGGTTCTGTACTGTATGATAATATACTGGTTTTGTGTTTCTGATTCTGTGATATTATATGATTGTATACAGATTTTGTGATTCTGCATGATTCTGTGGTTCTGATTACTGTGATACTGTATGATTATATATACTGACTCTGTGATTCCCATTTCTGTGAAACTGTATGAGTATAATAAAAGTCTGTGATAAAATATAATATACTTATACTGTGGTACTGTATGATAAGATACTATGATAATATACTGATTCTGTAATAGTAGTAATACTTTCTGATAATATACTGATTCTGTGATACTTTGTGATTAGATACTGTATGATAATATACTGATTCTGTGATACTGTATGATTATATACTGTATGATTATATACATACTGATTCTGTGATACTTTATGATTATATACATATACTGTATGATAATACATGTATACTGGTATTGTATGATAATATACTGATTCTGTGATACTTTATGATTATATACTGATACTGCCTGATAATATTTTGATTTTGTGATACTTTATGATTGTATACTGATACCGCATAATAATATATTGATTTTGATTATAATACTAATACTATATCATTATAATACCGATACTGCATCATTATACATGTATACTGATTCTGCCATACTATATGATTATATACTGATTCTGTGATTCTGATTACTGTAGGATTATTTACCCTTTCTGTGATATCGATGTATGATTTCTGTGGTATTGATTTATACTTTTTAATGTTGTTATCATTACTTATTAAATTTATTTTTAAAAAATATTCTTGTTAATGTTCATATTTTTGATGATAGAATTAAGCTGACCTTTGAAGAAATGATATTACAGGTTATACTTGAATTATACGTTATCGGTAACGTGTAGGGGAAGAATGTAGTACATGCTATAGACGTTATAGAGAACGTTCCAGGGGGAGAATTAAAAACCTGCTATAGACGTTATCGGTAACGTATTAGGGTGGGAATTTAGCATATAATATAGACGTTACAGAGAACGTTTCAGGGGAGAATTAAAAACCTGCTATAGACGTTATCGGTAACGTATTAGGGTGGGGATTTAGCATATGCTGTAGACGTTATATAGAACGTTTCAGGGGGAGAGTTGAACACCTGCTATAGACGTTATGGAGAACTTTAACGGAGGGGGGTGTCATGCATGCTGTAGACGTTATGGGGAACGTTTACCCAGAGGATTGTAACGCCTGCACTAGACGTTATCTGTAACGTTAAAGGAGGGAAATAAAACACGTGCTATCGACGTTATCAGAAACCTTACAGGCGAGGAATTTAACACATTCCCCAAAAGTTATTTATAACGGTTAGGTTAGGAGAATTTAAAACACGATATAGACGTTATCAGGAACGTTTAAGGAGGGGGATTTACCACATCCTATTGACGTTATCCCAAACGTTAAGGGGTGAATTTTAACACATGCTATAGACGTTAATGGTAACTTTCATGGCTTACGTCCGATGAACATTCAAAACTAAGGTAAAGTAACAGAATAACTAATGTTTTCAAAATGCTAAAATTAATGTTCAGTTAAATTATCCTGTAACGACAACAAAACTTTCCTGGCTTACGTCAGATGAACATTCAAAACTAACGTTAAATAACAGAATAATTGATGTTTTCAAAACGTTAACATTAATGTTTTCAAAACGTTAACGTTAATGTCTAGTAAACGTATCCTATAACGTTTTTAAAAACGTTAACGTTACGCCAACAAAACTTTCCCGGCTTACGTTAGATGAACATTCAAAACTAACGTAGAATAACTAATGTTTTCAAAACGTTAACATTAATGTTTTGAAAACGTATCCTGTAACGTTTGTAAAAACGTCAACGTTACAACAAAACTTTCCTGGGTCACGTGCCACAAACATTCACAAGGAACGTTAAATAACGAAAAAATAATGTTTTGAAAACGTTCGGAAAACTAAATTTTGTTAGCTGGGTATAGATTTCACTTTTACTGAATCTAATTACATTACTGCGTAGTGATACGTCAAATTTTTGACAGCAGTTTAGCTATTTCAAAGTCCCATATATTGACCCAGTATTTCCTTCAAGGTCAATTAAATGAAAACAGTTTCTTTTAAACAAAAAAAGTCACCTTTTATTTAAAATAAGTGGTTTATTTAAAATAAAAGAAAGTAGTTCCTTTTTGATTGATCAATCAAATTCATGTAAAGCGATATCTCCTAAGGAGATATCGCAGTAGATTATGTAATTTATCATACAAGCGATATCTACTGTCAAATAAGATATTGGGTGATAAATATACTATAATGGCCATCTTTATACAATAACATTATTTATGAATAGTCCCAAGACGGACGAAAAGTACTTTAAAATGTTAAAATGTTATTAAACCAGTTATTGAAAACAGTTTGTGTCGGCATACCTTTTATCTTCTTATCATTTACCGTGAAACAAAGTAGTGTAGCTTTGCGGTTGTACTAATAATTTTGCATATATATATCCAAAATATATATGGGTCATGGCACTTTGAGTTTTGACATTTCAAAGTCAAATGGCCCATTTTTAATTTATTTCAAGGCCAATGGAAATTACATTTCAAATATAGGTATTGAAACAAAGAGTACTTTAGTAATGAGTATTTTACGTAGATGAGTTTCAAAATAATGAAAAACTTTTAAAAATGACAATAAGATCTAGGGACAGTGTGCAAAATTTGGGTTGGCACTTTGGTATGTGACGGAACCAGCCTGTTTTAAAATAGTTAAAATGATATTTTTGAGAATAGTTTTATGAATGCTATAGAATCAAAAAATGAAAGTTAAAAAAGGCGATTTATTCTTCCGATATCAACGGATCGTTGAGTGGCCCGATGATTACACTATCGTACCAATTCATTCGCATGATACCCAATTCAGCAAAATATGACACGCTGAAAATTAAGTATTTTCTGATTTGGAGCGTTTTGAGGTGCCTCTATCGAGAGTCCCTTCGGTAGTCTTTTCACATTGCAAGGTGGTGGCACTTCCGGTTGGATCGACAAACTCTATATTTTGTGTACGAATCAGTAATTACATATCTAGTATCGAAAAAAAATAAATCAGGTCATTTTGACCTATATTTCGACGATTTTTTAAAAAAAATTTCATCCTTAATTTCAACAAGGGGAGATAATTTAGAAAAGTTCTAATGATATGTGAAAAATCCACAGTTTTTTTTTGTTGATATTTTACTCACAGTTTTTCGTGGCAACAAGCTTATTGTTTCTGTTAAGATTATTATTTCTTTTTTGTTCTTTTCCTACAAATCTTATATCTCAGAATCTAACCATGAGATCTTTCTGAAACTTTTACCTACCACCCCCCCCCCCCCAAGAATGGGTGGTGGCTTTGGAATGAATATATTTTCGAAACGTTTTACGAATTCGAAATCACCGAAATTTACGAATGAAAAAAGTTACAATGCATAGTCGAAACTTTGTGGGGTTTTTTTTACCGAATTTACTAATTTCTTTTGAAAAAAATCATTCTCATCAGCAATTTCAGATTTTCGAATTTCGAAAATTCGTCGCTGTGATTTCGAACCGGAAGCTGAGACCAACTTGACAACTTCTTTAATAAATGCACGATTTTCATGAAATTTAGTATATAAGTAGATCTTATTGATGGAACTTGAAAAATGCCATTAGACATTTTCTAAGTTATCTCCCCTTGGAGAAATTAAGGATCAAAGTTTTCCAAAAAATCGATGAAATATAGGTCAGATCAACTTGAATATTTTACTACGACATTACTGACTCGTACACAAAAAATGGTGTTTGTAGCTCAATGCGGAAGTGCCACCACCTTGAAATATGAAATATCCCTAAGGCTTTTTTGATATTTCACTTACAGACACGGGAGTTATATTTTCTGAATCCTAGAAGGAATTTCTAACAAACGGTCCTGGCAGAAATTTGATTTTGGTCAACTGATGGTCACCATTTTGAAATGAATATGGAAAACGTCGAAAAGTCCACATTAACGAGTTTGTACATAGACACAATAGGCCGTAGTTTGGTCAATTCGTAAAGTATTTGTTAAATTAATATATTTCTGGATAGCCTGGCTTATGGTCGAATTTGCGGTATTTGAATATTTCAAAATTTTAAATTTCGCCTTTGACGTTTTCAGTGCCGACAAAGTTGTTTACGAATGAAAAATAGGCATTAAGAATGCGTTCGCGAGACAACCATGCAAAATTGAAAAAAAGCGGCACAAGCGATATCGGGCGATTTTGGTCAAACTTTGTGGAATTGGTCATTGGGTACCCCGCATACCCCACATGAAATTTGGGGGTCACCAACCTTTTAGTTAGAGAGAACCAGCTATGACCAGTTTATACTGAAAAAAGTTATTTTTTTTATGATTTTTGGCCTAAATTCAAATAATTCTCATAAATTGCCTGATTATATTTTATTATTTCTCATTATTTTTCATGAAAGGTATTGTCAACTACTCTCATAAAAAAATGACCAATAAATTTTTCCGACATAGTTTGGACCATGAGAAATTCATGTAGATAGGTAGTTTTTGCTCTAAGGTGATACATATGAACTTTATGGTGCTATATCTCCACCACTGCGGGGCTGAGGATAAATCCATTAATAATGGAGGTTGAGGTCAACTAATACTAATATTTGGTTTTGAAAAAATCACTAGCACAGATCTCTTTAAAACTGAATTCGACGATCGAAATTAAGGAAAATTACTAATTTTCTGACATTATTTCACTAATAAAATCGGTCTTTGCCTGTGTTTTTAGGTTTGAATTAGCCTCATTCACCATCGATCAGTCGGGGCCGGAACAGATCATCGGCCAGGTGGTTGAAGTTGGGATTGGAATCCAGCCTGTCAGCATCCAAGATGGCGGCGTCCCCCGTTTGCTCGTTTTCCCGTCTTTTTCCACGAATAAAATGCGGTTTACTTCTGGCCTTCTCTACTATTATCCCATTTGTTTCACTCATTGTACATAATATTTTCCGTATGATATCATGTGATACGGTGACAAAGACCGACCAAGTCTGTATTGTATCGACCATCTATGTCTTCATTTTGTAATGGTGCCAAATCAACACCTGTAAATTTCTATAATCCTTTCACTTTCATGGCGCATTAAATCACAACATCCTAAATACATCATTTGGCACATCTCAAGATGCCTGCTCTTACAGCTGCCTGCTATCATAAAATTGGTGGTTTTTACCTCTCTTTTCCCTGTTAGCAGGTTTGTTGGACATAATCTGTGACCCCCTGAGGGTCACAGATTATGACTAACTTGCTGTGGGAGCAGTCTTCTCTATTTGAATACTGTTGCCTTCATTACATAGTAATCTTAGTTCACCTGTGTACAGTATAAATTATGTTTTCCTTCCAAAATCTTATACGGCACCAATACCGTATCTGTACAAAATCTTATACTTTACTATAGATTATTTGATCACATGATATATTTTGCATATTATAGAATTCAGACTTCATTAAATGTATAGTACAGGTCTGAGCATCTCTGGGTCTGTGTACTTCCATGGAATTTAGTTTGCTTCTTAGCTACTTTTCCTGGTCTGTAGAATTGACCTAGAGCTTTCTAGACAGCTCCATGTCCATATCTAATATGGAAGTAGAAAATATTGTTTGAGAAATTATTCAAACTTCGATGTCGAAGTCGATGTAGTACTATGTAGTTTAATTTTGCACCTAGAAGACTATTTTACCTATTATACTGGAGTCTATAATTTCAATGAAACTTTCCAATTGCCTGTAACAAACGTATCACTTGCAGATTAGTTAAAATTTAGTATTGGTGTTCTTCATGAGACTCGTAGATTCCAGGCTGAGCATATTGAACCGATACGTATTATTATTATTTGGTGAAATATTTGCAATCTTGAAATTGAAAAATTTATGTTAAATATTTTGTTGTTTTGGTGATTTTCAAAATTCACATTTTCAAAAATGAACGTATTTGATGAAACAATATATTATTATATTGAGTTTTCATTCCGTAATTATCTTCTCATATTTTAATATGAGAAGAAACCATGTGCTGCAATTCACGGAGAATCTTTATTGATGATGATGGTATTGATTAGGTACTGTTGATGCAGGTTGTTGGAAGCGTGATTATTGGAAAACTTCGTAAAGTGTATCCTTCCCTTCTGGAAGGGATTATGGCGGCGTTTAAGACATGCATAACAGGCGGTATTCGCGTTTATGCATGTCCAAAACTGCATTTTTCATCTCTATAAGCAGCAAGGATCCAATAATACCGGAGGACACCTTTTGAAAAATTTTCTGAGACCATATTCTGATATCAAAGTCTCCCCTCCTTATCCATCCAATCGGAGACTTGATATCAGAAAATTCAATAGCAGATTAACGGTGGGGTCGATATCAGTAATTTTCTCACAAGTGCCCCCTGCTGATACAGATCTCGGATTTTTTTTTGAAAATCGCTTCTAAAACTCAGGTCAGCTCAGATTCATGAGTCGTTATTCCACTCGATTTCCGATTGAATTTTTCTTGTATTTGGATCAGTACCCCATACACCAGTCATTTTTCGTTCGAACTTGTTTTTTGAATATGAGGACTCTCTTCGGGTGTACGTGTGGTGTGTGGTATACTCCCTCAATTTGCATTTCAATGCTCTAATACAAAAGTTTATAGGGCTTAAATGGTGTTTTATCTGTCAAAAAATGGGAAAAAATCATCATTTTGGAATCGAAATAGTTATTTTTTTACTGCTAAGTGGTTCTTTTCCTACAAATCTTATATCTCAGAATCTAACCATGAGATCTTTCTGAAACTTTTACCTACCACCCCCCCCCCCCAAGAATGGGTGGTGGCTTTGGAATGAATATATTTTCGAAACGTTTTACGAATTCGAAATCACCGAAATTTACGAATGAAAAAAGTTACAATGCATAGTCGAAACTTTGTGGGGTTTTTTTTACCGAATTTACTAATTTCTTTTGAAAAAAATCATTCTCATCAGCAATTTCAGATTTTCGAATTTCGAAAATTCGTCGCTGTGATTTCGAACCGGAAGCTGAGACCAACTTGACAACTTCTTTAATAAATGCACGATTTTCATGAAATTTAGTATATAAGTAGATCTTATTGATGGAACTTGAAAAATGCCATTAGACATTTTCTAAGTTATCTCCCCTTGGAGAAATTAAGGATCAAAGTTTTCCAAAAAATCGATGAAATATAGGTCAGATCAACTTGAATATTTTACTACGACATTACTGACTCGTACACAAAAAATGGTGTTTGTAGCTCAATGCGGAAGTGCCACCACCTTGAAATATGAAATATCCCTAAGGCTTTTTTGATATTTCACTTACAGACACGGGAGTTATATTTTCTGAATCCTAGAAGGAATTTCTAACAAACGGTCCTGGCAGAAATTTGATTTTGGTCAACTGATGGTCACCATTTTGAAATGAATATGGAAAACGTCGAAAAGTCCACATTAACGAGTTTGTACATAGACACAATAGGCCGTAGTTTGGTCAATTCGTAAAGTATTTGTTAAATTAATATATTTCTGGATAGCCTGGCTTATGGTCGAATTTGCGGTATTTGAATATTTCAAAATTTTAAATTTCGCCTTTGACGTTTTCAGTGCCGACAAAGTTGTTTACGAATGAAAAATAGGCATTAAGAATGCGTTCGCGAGACAACCATGCAAAATTGAAAAAAAGCGGCACAAGCGATATCGGGCGATTTTGGTCAAACTTTGTGGAATTGGTCATTGGGTACCCCGCATACCCCACATGAAATTTGGGGGTCACCAACCTTTTAGTTAGAGAGAACCAGCTATGACCAGTTTATACTGAAAAAAGTTATTTTTTTTATGATTTTTGGCCTAAATTCAAATAATTCTCATAAATTGCCTGATTATATTTTATTATTTCTCATTATTTTTCATGAAAGGTATTGTCAACTACTCTCATAAAAAAATGACCAATAAATTTTTCCGACATAGTTTGGACCATGAGAAATTCATGTAGATAGGTAGTTTTTGCTCTAAGGTGATACATATGAACTTTATGGTGCTATATCTCCACCACTGCGGGGCTGAGGATAAATCCATTAATAATGGAGGTTGAGGTCAACTAATACTAATATTTGGTTTTGAAAAAATCACTAGCACAGATCTCTTTAAAACTGAATTCGACGATCGAAATTAAGGAAAATTACTAATTTTCTGACATTATTTCACTAATAAAATCGGTCTTTGCCTGTGTTTTTAGGTTTGAATTAGCCTCATTCACCATCGATCAGTCGGGGCCGGAACAGATCATCGGCCAGGTGGTTGAAGTTGGGATTGGAATCCAGCCTGTCAGCATCCAAGATGGCGGCGTCCCCCGTTTGCTCGTTTTCCCGTCTTTTTCCACGAATAAAATGCGGTTTACTTCTGGCCTTCTCTACTATTATCCCATTTGTTTCACTCATTGTACATAATATTTTCCGTATGATATCATGTGATACGGTGACAAAGACCGACCAAGTCTGTATTGTATCGACCATCTATGTCTTCATTTTGTAATGGTGCCAAATCAACACCTGTAAATTTCTATAATCCTTTCACTTTCATGGCGCATTAAATCACAACATCCTAAATACATCATTTGGCACATCTCAAGATGCCTGCTCTTACAGCTGCCTGCTATCATAAAATTGGTGGTTTTTACCTCTCTTTTCCCTGTTAGCAGGTTTGTTGGACATAATCTGTGACCCCCTGAGGGTCACAGATTATGACTAACTTGCTGTGGGAGCAGTCTTCTCTATTTGAATACTGTTGCCTTCATTACATAGTAATCTTAGTTCACCTGTGTACAGTATAAATTATGTTTTCCTTCCAAAATCTTATACGGCACCAATACCGTATCTGTACAAAATCTTATACTTTACTATAGATTATTTGATCACATGATATATTTTGCATATTATAGAATTCAGACTTCATTAAATGTATAGTACAGGTCTGAGCATCTCTGGGTCTGTGTACTTCCATGGAATTTAGTTTGCTTCTTAGCTACTTTTCCTGGTCTGTAGAATTGACCTAGAGCTTTCTAGACAGCTCCATGTCCATATCTAATATGGAAGTAGAAAATATTGTTTGAGAAATTATTCAAACTTCGATGTCGAAGTCGATGTAGTACTATGTAGTTTAATTTTGCACCTAGAAGACTATTTTACCTATTATACTGGAGTCTATAATTTCAATGAAACTTTCCAATTGCCTGTAACAAACGTATCACTTGCAGATTAGTTAAAATTTAGTATTGGTGTTCTTCATGAGACTCGTAGATTCCAGGCTGAGCATATTGAACCGATACGTATTATTATTATTTGGTGAAATATTTGCAATCTTGAAATTGAAAAATTTATGTTAAATATTTTGTTGTTTTGGTGATTTTCAAAATTCACATTTTCAAAAATGAACGTATTTGATGAAACAATATATTATTATATTGAGTTTTCATTCCGTAATTATCTTCTCATATTTTAATATGAGAAGAAACCATGTGCTGCAATTCACGGAGAATCTTTATTGATGATGATGGTATTGATTAGGTACTGTTGATGCAGGTTGTTGGAAGCGTGATTATTGGAAAACTTCGTAAAGTGTATCCTTCCCTTCTGGAAGGGATTATGGCGGCGTTTAAGACATGCATAACAGGCGGTATTCGCGTTTATGCATGTCCAAAACTGCATTTTTCATCTCTATAAGCAGCAAGGATCCAATAATACCGGAGGACACCTTTTGAAAAATTTTCTGAGACCATATTCTGATATCAAAGTCTCCCCTCCTTATCCATCCAATCGGAGACTTGATATCAGAAAATTCAATAGCAGATTAACGGTGGGGTCGATATCAGTAATTTTCTCACAAGTGCCCCCTGCTGATACAGATCTCGGATTTTTTTTTGAAAATCGCTTCTAAAACTCAGGTCAGCTCAGATTCATGAGTCGTTATTCCACTCGATTTCCGATTGAATTTTTCTTGTATTTGGATCAGTACCCCATACACCAGTCATTTTTCGTTCGAACTTGTTTTTTGAATATGAGGACTCTCTTCGGGTGTACGTGTGGTGTGTGGTATACTCCCTCAATTTGCATTTCAATGCTCTAATACAAAAGTTTATAGGGCTTAAATGGTGTTTTATCTGTCAAAAAATGGGAAAAAATCATCATTTTGGAATCGAAATAGTTATTTTTTTACTGCTAAGTGGTTCGAGTGCTACCCAATTTTTTTCTTGATCGTAATACTATAGATAAATACCTTTTCACTCAGCATTCCAAAAAAATTCATATACCCGCAGTGGGTGAGATATGGTTAAAATGCTATCACCTACATAATTATGCTATTTTTGGTACCTTCCAGCACTAAGACCCTAAACCAGGAATCCCTCTAAGGGGGTCCATCAAACTTTCAGGAAATACACTGAAGGCCCATATCTACTACCCTATCGAGTTTCATTCATCTACCTTATCTACTTGAGTTGTAACAAATAACTGAAAAATAGCATTAAATTGTTGATTTTTCATGTTTTTTTCTATCTTATAATTTCAATTATTTTTCTAGGGTCTAATAATTGTTCAATTGATCTCATATTATGTCGGTGGACTTTTGGGGGGTTAGCCATCATACATAAAAAATTTGGTGAAATTTGGTCACCCACCATGTGCCGGCCCCTGCATGGCGCTCTCGCAGACGCGTTCTTAACGTCTTAGTGGTGCAAGGTAGATAAATCTGGTAAATGGCGTCAAGAAGGGCCGTCAAGAATATAATTACCATATTGTCCGTGGGTATCTTTCTTTCAGTTTACTTTCTGTTCAGTGTTTAAAAGTTGAAGATTTTTGTCTGGAATAAGGTTGGGATTACCGCTAGCCCTGCTTACATCTCTTGACCTTTGACCAAACTTGAAGTTGGCCTTATCTAGTAGATCTAACCGACAGACAACCATTAAAATGTAGTTCGTCTGTTGATAGCAATTCTCTTTTTTTTGTCTGGAATAAGGTTGGGATTACCGCTAGCGTGACAGGGAATAGGTTCGCCCGTCCAACCTCGTGGTTTCCTCCCACTGTTAAACCCCTACGCACAAGCATATTATTGAAATAAAATTAGCTGTTTAGTCGTTGGGATAGGACGGAAAACCGAGTTCCCGTGTACACATTGACATGCACATAAAAGATCCCTTGGCAGTTGGAATTCGATATAAGAGTAGGCCGTAGCACCGCTGCCCGGGCAAAAGTTCCCTCATAGCACACTGTATGGCCCGTCTTCCATTAGCCCGGGTTAGATGCAGAAGAGTAGGACGTTAATACCCATTTCATTTCGGTGCACGCGCTATATTTTTACATGCATAATGATACCACCCAGTCTTGCAACTGATGGAATCACATGCTATCATTTGCAGGAGCAATATACGGTACTTTACGTGCATTTTCAGTGTCATCACCGGCTCTAGAGAGAATTTGGCAGTAGTATGGATGGTTTGTTGTAAATTGATAATCCATATTTAAGGGGAAATCTTTTTCTTCTTCCCACTTTACTATCCATCTTTATACTTAATGGGCATTTGATTTCAAGTACCCTAGTCAGGGTGACAACTACAGCTTACAAGCCCGTCGGGCTTTCATTGCCGACAAAGTTGTTTACGAAAGAAAAATAGACATTAACGTCTTAGCGATGCAAGGTAGGTAACTCTGGTAAATGACGTCAAGAAGGGCCATCAAGAATATAATTACCATATTGTCCGTGGGTATCTTTCTTTCAGCTTACTTTCAGTTCAGTGTTTAAAAGTTGATGATTTTTGTCTGGAATAAGGTTGGGATTACCGCTAGCCCTGCTTACATCTCTTGCCCTTTGACCAAACTTGAAGTTGGCCTTATCTATTTGATCTAACCGGCAGACAACCATTAAAATGTAGTTCGTCTATTTATAGCAATTCTCTCTCTCTCTCTCTCTCTCTCTCTCTCTCTCTCTCTCTCTCTCTTTCTCTCTGTCTCTCTTCTCCCCCCTTTGTATGTCCATTTGTGGTCAAGAATGGATGAAGAGGGTTTGAATTAATATTTTCTGGAAGGTTTTGGTGAATATTCACGATTTAGAGGTGGGATAACAGAGTTAATAGGATATACGGTGATATGTATGGCGGAATATATGATTCAAAATTCTAACATATTATCGTCTAATTTCTATAAAACAATGTATAATCCAACTTCATTATTTGTTCAGTGTAAATTCTGTTTCATCTTATGTCTATTATTAAGACGAAAAATCTCTACTTCGTTGTCGCTTTACATTTTAATCATGGCGTCGAACTAATTTAGCATTTTGATACTTTCACCTAGCAATCATCATTATGTTGCGTTTGATGTCGCCACAGTGTGCTCAATTTGGCGATTGAGCACCTGATCTGGACCACCTGAAGCTTTATAACATTTCTGACATTATAATTTCCGTCCCTGTGATTTGCAGAGGTTGCCGTTATTGTAGACAGGGACAGTGTTTAGTCGTTCGAATCGTACGAAAACCCCTGGCAGCTGTAATTCGAACTAAAAGTAGACAGTCTATCCGGGATAAATTTCACAAAAGACACGCTGTATGGCGTAAGTCCGTCTTCATTAGCAAATTGGTGTATAAAAGTAGGACTATAAACCCCATTATATTTTGGTTTAATTTCGCCAAGAACACTGCTAACTTTGAAATTCTGTATGGCTTCATGCAACTTGAATAAATATTGTTGGAAAAACACTACCATAAAGTTAGTCTGGGCCTTGTTTCTCGAAATCTTAACTAAAGATAAAATCCAAATTTTAGTAGATACTTCAATTTTGATTGGCTAAGCACTAAAATCATTCTTATATTATCCAATCAAATTACTAATGTTTGGATTTTATCTTAGTTAAAATTTCGTAAAACAGGCCCTAGGTCGGTACAGGAAGGAATCAAAAATAATGAAGAATTATTTTTTAGCTTATATTTGAAATAGTATTTTCCAACCGTATCACGCCCGATGTTGTTTTCAATTTAAGCATCGATTCCCCCATTGTACGTGACAAGGAATAGGGTCGCCCGTCCAACCTCGTGGGTTTCCTCAGGGTCCTCTGGTTTCCTCCCACTGCTAAACCCCTATGCGCAAGCGTATTATTGAAATAAAATTGAACCATACGTTAGTCCCAAAATGACCTTGTTTGTGTCGAAGGGTCGATAAACCCCATTTCGCCCTCTCTCTCTCTAAATTTCAGCACTCCTAACTCTAAAACTAAAACTAAATGCAGGGAACGGAGTAGTTAGAGGGCTTGTCTGGCAATTTTTTTTGCACGTGCGTGCACGCATGCGCGTGCGTGCATGGGCGTGCACGTGACCTTGCACTGGATGACCTTTAGCACGTGCGTGACCCCTTGCACGTGCGTGACCCCTGACACGTGCGTGACCTTGCACGTGCGTGACCTTGCACGTGTGAAGAGAGGGAAGGGGAAACAATTCTTTTGCATTGATTAAGTTGGCCCTGAAAAGGGCCGTTGGTCCTCTCAATGAGAGGGTTAGCAGGAACATCTTGGATGCTCTGCCGAGTACCGTGGTACAGGTCGCTTCTCACACTTGACAGCATGCTTCGACCGCCTATGGTAGGTGTTCGACACATCTACCCCACACCAGAAGCAGACTAGGTAATCTGCTTCTGGCCGGTTCCCCTTAGACAAAGGGTAATACCCCCCCCCCCCACAAGTCGTACAAAACCTTTTGTCTTTACGATCCATGGTGTTTGTGACTTCTTTTGGCTTTGACACTCCTATTTATGGCTGGAGTCGGGACGAGTCTAATGTGTTGGGACGATACCATTTTCCACCAATCAGAATAGCATGACGTCACATGACGTCATATGACGTCACAAAAAACAGACACGTAATATGTTGCTTACAAAGCATTTTATTGAACTTGAACACATTTACAAAGCATATTATTCAACACAAAATTGAACTTGAACACAAAGGCATTGAACACAAAAAACATATTTACAGAGCAAAAAAGCATCGACATCGTTGTCCCTTCTTCTGGTCTTTTTGCAAGTCGGGAAAATGATCCCTAGCCCATTGTTCGACGAGTATATCGTTCACACGATACACGTGCCCGAACACCGAAAGGGCGTGCGGGGAGGGAACGTGAAAACGATGACACAAATAATACAAACAATAATGTCCACAGACGACACTCTCGAGTCCCTGAATCCATCGGGGTTGGTAGTGGAGTTGTAGATCTTGGACGAAACGTCGAAAGGCTTCTCCGTAGACATCAGGGGGACACCCGTAGGAATCGAAGAAGGTAATGTGATCTGGTCCTTCGCACACAAACACGGTCCAGTGTCTACCGGGTTGGTCTTCGTCGTCCGTGTTGATGACATAGGCTTTGGGGTACGAGATCGGGCGCAGTATATCCAGATGATTACGAGCCCACACGCCCCCGAATACGTTAGCGGGGAGATGTTTTTCTAAAGCCCGTGTCAGTTGTCGGTTGGAGAGAGCCTCACCAATCTGTGATGACTTGTCGGTTGGCGTCGATTTCCAAGACATTGTCGTATTCGCCAAACAGAACAAGACTGAGGTGATTGGTCGGGGCCGCACCAAACTTGAGTTCCAAAGACAGGTTACCCGCCGCTTTGGGATGAAAGTAGTTACCGTCGGCTCCGTGGTCATTGGTCAAATCGAAACAATACAAAGTGTACCCATTGATATAGTCGTGGAAAGGGAGGTCCAGGTCTTCTCGGGTGTTTAAGACGGCCACCCTTTTCATCAAATCTAGGTAAGGTGCGATGGCTTGTCACTGGGGAAAGTCGACATCGTATTCGTCCACAATCTCCCCGTTCTTGGTCAATTTGATGTTTTCCAATTGATTGTGTTGGAATTCGAAGGGATTTCTGTTTTTTCTTCCATCGTAGACCGTGTTACGTACCATACCCACGATTAATCTATTGGGCAGTGGACCGTTGAAGAAGACGGAAATGGGGGTGAGCTTGCAAGGTCCCGACTAATCGTATAACCGGATTAGATTTACAGAAAAAACTGATTCTTTAACATCTTTAATTCCAGTTGCTATACACCGTATAAATAACATTGGTTACATTGGTTATATTGGTTGGTTATTTGATCTAAAATAAAACAAAATATATCTATCTTACAAACTGGCAGATAATCAGACTTCCGATAGAATTACAACTGTCATGAATTGAGAATTAGACACAAATATAAGTTACAATAAACACAGATATACAAAATATGCAATTGCTATAACTTCAATTAAGTTTAAAACAGATAAACCAAATAATATGTCAAATAAATAAGAATTCAGTAAAATGTATAGTTACTTCTATGGCGGGACTGTTTGCTCCTGTTAACAGAACGGTTTTACACAAACTAATAAGTGACACGCAGGCCGCTTTCTTAACAGCAGGAAAAGCACGTGCAAAAACAAAAAAGAGAAACAGTTTGGAATGAGACCACTGATAATTTTCGACAGTAAACAGAACAGGCAGGCTTTCGTTGACAAACAGATTGTCAAGGACGTGACTGGTGCGATTGTCGGGAATGACCATGTCGCGGACCACCACGTGCTTCAGGGGATACTTGGCGTTGGACGATTGAAGTTGCGCAGCCACCCGTGTGTAGGTGCTGGGAGCCAGAGTGACGAACGGGATATCCAGGTAGGCTTTGGTGAACTCGACTTTGTAGTCTTCTGCATCGTTGCCTTCACCGTACATCAGAAAAAAATTCTGGGATTGCTTTTCCAATTTCAACCGCAGGTCCACACCGTCCAGCAGATACCGATCTTGTAAACACATGTCCAAGTGTAGACGCGACTGCAATTCAAATGTGCGACTGGCAGCGATGGTTTTCTGGCGTTGTTCCAATCCTTTGTTATTCGGAGCCTGTCGTCCACCATTCCCGGCGGTGGCGACGGATTTCGTGGAATTGAACTGTCCGGCGGTATCTTTTTCCCACAGGACTTGTTTCGACAGGTGGTCGTTCTTGGCTCCGTTACCCAAACTCAACAAATTCTCCAAGTAAGCCCGGTAGGGATAGGTGGGCAGAGAGGTGGTGACCAAAGTTTCGGCATCCTTTCCCAGGCGTAATTTGACGTCTTTAAACAACGAATGAAACAAGTTGTTAATGGGTGCGACTTGACTATCCGCATCCAGGTCATCCCCGTCGTTCTTGGTCACCTTCAGGGCCACGTGTTGGCCAGATCGATGAAATCGGTGGTGGCATTAGAAATATAAAATTCGATGGGTCCGTCTTGGTTCAAGTCGGGCGTCAGTGGATACTTTCTGATTTTGGTCACCTTGTTTATGGCCGTCTGCGTGTCGGGTACACTGAACAAATCCTGCAATTCGTCTCGCGCGCAGGGACAGGAATCATTGCGCATTACCTGCGTAGCCAAGGTCAAAGATATCTAGTTTACGTCGTTTGTGAAAGGTGACCTGTGGCTTCTTCTTCCTCTTCGGACGATGTGAAGTGGACGGGGTTCGTGAGGGGTCTTTTATAGGTTCCAGGTGGGCGACCACGTTCTTGAGTGTGTCGGACATCGTGTTTGACAACGCGGGGCGAAGCGTGTCCTGGGCGACTTTCTTCCAGTTCCATTTTTCACGACCATTGACGGCGTCGAGCACGCTTTGCCCCACTTTGGGTAACACTTGGGCCACATTCTTTTTCACGGCAGCTTTACCCGCCGACCACAAGGTCTTCCCGACCGATTTGACGGCATTCAATAACCCCGACCATCGACCGGCACCCTGTTGTCTCAGAATTCCCCCCTTGTACACCACCAGACCATTGCCAGCCCCTCGCTGTCTGAGCACTCCACCTTTGTACACTCGAATCATCATCGGCAGCGAAAATGAAGTTGGACCACCACCTTACCGTCGAGAAATGGCACGGCTTTTCCCATTCCGTTCCTTATATAGAGGCCAATGGAGTTTAGTCGAATGTACTTCAGAGGTAAGTAGTGAATCCTGGCGGGACGGTGATACAATCGTCGACTGGGAATCACGTCCAACAAGGTAGCCTTCACGTCGCCCACGATCTGGGGTTCGATAATGTCCGTGTAGATGTAAAACAGATCGTACTGGATTTGAAGATTTGGGGTGTGGTGGGCGTAGAAATACCGTAGACTTTGGCCATCTTCGCCGGTCATATCGATTGACTGCAGGGCAACCAACAGTTCGTTTCCAGTCCATCCCAACATGGACACGATGGGTCCACACAGACGAAGTTCGATTTTCGGCAACACGTCAAACCAGGAAAGCGTCTGCACGTGATTGATCTTCAGATACACTCTATCGTTGGTGTTGTCTCTCTTGAAAGACACGAAGGAACCTCTTGATACGGCCCCTTGACGCATCACCTCTCGAGTTTCGTACTCGTTCTGCTCTTTCTTCTCGTGGTCGGTCATTTCCTTGTTATTGGGATCCAAGCGGACGGGTTGATGGGCCAAATGATTGTAGATGGGAGACAGGTTCCACAAATCATCCAGTCTAGTGTTCAGGACATCCAGGATGTGTCTCAGCGACTCGTAGTCGTCACTCTTGATGTGCGTTTCCATTTCGATCGATCCCTTGATCTCACCACCCTTTACACCTTTGAAACAATTCGACGGGTCGATCCTGTGGCGGTCCCGGCATATCTTTACTCCGGGTTCGTCGCTCGAGGGCGGCGACCAAGGATGAATGCGTAAGCCGAGCGTGTTGTCTCGTTGATCGATGTTTTGCCATTGGTCAGGTAACGTGATCATGGACAGACCCACTTCCCATTCCCGATGATCGACGAGAAGTGGCGGTTCCAGATGTGTATGATACGTGGAGACTTTGTTGTCGGGATACCACGACATGGAACTGTCACTAGGGAGCGTGAGGTAAACGGGCCGGTCGTTGTTCATTATGTTTGGTTTTCAAAGTTGGAGAAGGTAACAGGTAACCCAAGCTACTGGAGAGCAAGGCCGTCCACAACGTGGTCTGCGATCCGTCGGGTTTGAAAGCCAGTTGGGACAAAGAAACTCCCGCCACGACGTACACTAAAATCACTTGACAGAAAAAGACAATTTCCGCTTGTGGCACACGTTTTCCCAAGAGCGACCAATTGTGGGCACTCGCGGACGTAGACGTGGTTTCGTCTTGCATGTTGACTGATGTTGGCGTCTCTCGCTCCTATTTATACGTTTTGGAGACTGGTCTTGTCGATCCACGAATTAAAACTCGCCGGATAGCCCAACCATTTCACCAATACTTTGTCTTTTTTTCTTTCGAGTACTCTTTCGATGGGAAAGATCTCATCGTCGTTGACTTGGACCGCTTGCAATTCTTCGGGATAGAAGGTGCCCTGTATGGGTTCACCTCTTTCGTCCAACAGTTTGTAACCGGGACCGACGTTGGGTTGAACGTTTCCAGAGTCCAGTTGGGCCAGTAACCTTTGTCGAAGGCACCATGTTTCGGTAAAGCCAAACGTACGGTCGTACCAATGTCCATTGATTTTTTCTTTTTCCGGGGACGTGGAGGCGGTGTTGTCAACATCCATTCGTGTTCGGGGCGAACATCTTTGGGCGCCATGCCGATGGTCCGATGTCGTCTAGCATTGTAAGCCCGAACCAGGTCGTCTAGCACGTCGATGTACCGTTGTGTTTGTCGATGAGTAAAGTATCGCCACATGCGCTCTTTCAGTGTCCTTTGAAATCGTTCGACCACACTGGCTTTGGTTTCGACGTTGAGTGTCACGAAAAAATGAATTTTTTTCTTCTTCAGGTACGGTTGCATTTTTCGATTGAGGAATTCGGTACCTTTGTCCGTTTGAAGTCGCAGGGGTTGTCGACTTTGAAAGATTTGACGAAAGGCATCCACCAAACTGTCCCCCGTCTTGTTTTTGAGGGGCAACACCCAAGCATACTTGGAAAACACGTCGATGACGCACAGCAAATACCGGTATCCTCCATTCTGTTTGGCCAAGGCCGACATATCGCTCAAATCGGCTTGCCACTGATGATCTATGCCGGCCACCACCGTGGGAGACCGTGAGAATTTCTTTTTCAATGGTTTGTGCAAGGTGTATGCCCTTTGTTGTTTCAACCATGCCTTGACTTTGTCCAAGGACACACCGGTAGCTTTGTGAAGGCCCAGGACTCCACCGAAAGCGGCCGGGTGATTCGGGTCGTAATACACTTTCTTCAGCTTCCGTTCCATGTTTCAGCAGGTGTCCCTATGAACAGGCTATTTATAGTTTTTGCAAGGAGAGCCATCTTCTGGTAGATGTACTAGGGGTATCCGTGCTGGAGATTTTCTTCTTTCTCGGGCGTCGCGGCGGAGTCCGTGTCGGTGGTGTGGACAACACGTTCCATCGTTCTTGATTACCAATGGCTTCGCGCGGTACGTTCGTGGCCTTCAAACTTTGCATGACGCCAAACCATCCCACGGGAGCCTGGGTATTCTTTCGCCGACGAACCAAATCGTTCACAATGTCAATGGCATTGGTGTTGGGTGCGCGTGAGCCATTCCGAACCAGTTCCAAGTTCTCGTTCCACGACCAAGGTGTCTTTTCTTTCATGTGTTTCAACAAAAGGCGAGCTCGGTGTTGATAGGGTCGGGGGACCGACTCCAGGATGGGTGCCTCCGAAATTTCTTCTTTTGGCTCGGGTATGTTTTCGTCCAACAAGGGAATGACCTGTTTTCTTTTCTTTTGCATCGTTTGATAACGATGTAACAACTGTCCGTAACGCTGCATTTTATTTTCGTCGGTTAGAGTGGGATCGTTTAACACGTGTTGCATGTGTGGGGGTTTCGTATTTTACAGATCGTTAAAATAACTCTGACTTATTTTATCTCGTCCCTTTAATAGAAATGACCTATATTTGGTTAAAACGGCCAACGGAAGTGCTAACCGAATAAGTGTGAATGCAGTGTCAAAGTTTATGCACGTGCATTCGACAGCTTAGAGCGTATACAAAGGGTATATAAGGCCACTAATAACCAGTCTTAGTCGAACGGTCGGGGGTGCGGACCGCAGCAGGAGTATTAAATATTCCGCTCTGTGGTAAGCATCTTAAAGGACAATATTGGTGCCAGTCATTATCACATATGTGATAGAACTGATTAAACACGTTCCAAATATAATATTAACACAGAGATCATCGCTACGATAGAGGAGTAATAAAGGATTCATAAATCGGAAGTGACGAACGCCAAAGGAAAACACGAGTTATTCCTCTATATAACTAACTGAAGTGACTAGTGATTACAGATACATGGGCGAATATCTGCTCACTAATAATTCCCTCGAAGACCTAAAGTTGCTGTGTGACACTGTGAGAGAATATCTTACAATTCATAAAAACAATTGGCTGCCACTACATAAGAGAACACGAAAGAAAAACAGAAAAAAAGTTCGTGCATTACCATGTTTTTATAAGGTAGGGGAGACCGGGGCACATTGAACCACCATGGATATATCCTTTATAAATAATACTATACAACCCAAGACTATACAGTGTTCAATGTGCCCCGGTCTCCCCTATCGAATGAATAAAAACAAGGGGCTGTACGGAGTATTTCTATTTTTCCCGTGCTCTCTTATCTTATGACACTTAATTACTTTATTGAATCGTAAGATATCCTCTTGCGGTCCCATATAACAACTTTTTGTCTTCGAAGGAATTATTAGTGAGCAGAAATTCGACCGTTTATCTGTCATCACTGGTCACTTCAGTCATTCACATAGAGAGATAACTCGTGTTTTCCTTTGGCGTTCGTCACTTCCGATTTATGAATCATTTATTACTCCTCTATGGTAGCGATGATCTCTGTGTTAATATTATATTTGGAAAGTGTTTAATCAGTTCTATCACATATGTGATAATGACTGGCACCAATATTGTCCTTTAAGGGAAGACTTTGTCTTTGGTGTTCAGCGAGTTCCGCAGGAGTAATTAAATTATTCCGCTCGGGGCAAGTTGGATTTCCGGGGCGAGTTTTGCCTTTTGGTCATATAGGCTAAGGCGAGCGTTTCGAATCTTGGGAAATTGTCTGAGTTTAGTTATGAGTTTCTAGTTAGTTACTTTATGGGTTCCGTTTGGGTGATATAGGATTTGTTTGCTTTCCTTCGTGCGAATATTGTAAGTTCGGGCTGAGGCAGGCGAAACCGTGATGTTTATAGGTATTTCCGTTTAGTTATGAGTTACAGTTCTTAGTTATTTAAGGGGTTCCGTTGGGGTGATATAAGAGTTATCTGCTTTCCTCTGAACGAATGCTGTAAGTTTGGGCTGAGGCAGGTATCTAGCCGCGATTTGTATGTTTATTTATGGAGTTATGAGTTTCTTATTAGTTTATTCAAGGGGTTCCGTTGGGGTGATATAAGATTTATTTGCTTTCCTCTGAACGAATGCTGTAAGTTCGGGCTGAGGCAGGCATTACACTGTGGTTTCTGTAATTGTAGAATTATGAGTGTCTAATTAGTCGAGGATTCTGTTGGGTGATGTAAGCTTTGTGACGTCTTTTAGTGTGAATATTATTAGTTCAGATTAAGCTAGGCGTCAATTATTGTCCATATATTTCCTAAAGTTTGATTCATTCGGCCGTTTTCATTCGGAAGACATCGACTTTTGTGTAGACGGGACGCTCAGTTCCTTGTTGGTAAAGAGACGTAGTTAATGAACTTGGCAGAGTTCTTTTATTTCAGCTGGTACACCATTGGAGGGAAGAAGACCAACAGTTACAAACGCGCGTTTCGGGCTCTCAATTTTTGTATTTTCCGAAATAAAAAACTTTGAAACTTTATAAATGTGTTCTCTTTTGCTTCAGTTCACGTGAGAGACCTGACATCCTGCGTACGAACCTGGACTTCCGGTTTGCATAAGAGCGGTCACTCCCGCCGCTCGAGTGCAAATCGATATCACCCCGTCCTGTTACACATGTCTTGGTGGACATTCTCGACGGCCCGCTGCAGTAGATCTCGATCGTACGCGGGTTCGACTTGCATGACTTCGACGGGTTTGACGTCGATGGGTCCGTCGAAGGGTACCAGTTTCATTTTCTTGGCGAATTTCATCTTTGGGAAAGGACCGAAACAATCGGGTGAAGAAACCCCCTTTCTGTTGCTTCAGAAGTCGCCGACGGGTCTTCCAAGGTGTTTTAGACGTGCCCAAACGTCGTAACAATGGGGCGTCCTTTTTCAAGCGCTTGACTTCTTTGTCAGTCACAGGAACGTTGCCGCGAATCAGGTTTCCAATACACTCACACACACCGTCGACGATGGGTTGGGTCTCGAGTAAAAGAGGACGGTCTTTCGGTGCAGTGTTCAATAGATACCGCAGTGTCTCCATGACTGAGCTCGGGGCCGTTCTCCGGTTCCCTTTTTATACCTTTCTGTCCACGGGGTTATCCTCCAAATAGTTTAGATAGCTCGGCAGCCATAGCGTTCGCTCTATCGCGCCTTCTATGGAAGGGATGTTTACCACCCTTTTGTCCACCCAATAGATTAGGTACTAAGGGGGCCAAAGCCGGGAGGGCCATGGCCAACAATGCCCCGATGGCACCACCCTGTTGATCGACAAGTCGTCGTTTGACGTCGGGGGATGTTCGTGGATTACTCAGTTTGCGAAGCAACGCCCGATGCTGGTTCAATTCTTCGGTACTCAGACCCCTTCCGCGCTGGGCGGCCCGTCGAACGAATTGATTTCGTTTCTTGTTTCTTTCCTCTTGCAGTCTTTCCTTCCATCGCAGCAAGATACGAATCAGCACACCCCCAAAAACCCCACGTCCCCCGGGTTTCATGATCAGGGAGAGTTTTTCGGTCGTCGGCATGTTTCTCTCCGTCAGTTGGGTCAACACTTGTCGATTTCGTTCACCCATTTCTTGTGCTGGGCATGTAGTGGTTGAATGTTACCCTTCAGCAAATGGTTGGCCGTCAACTTGAACCACTGCAACAATCCAATACGTGCCCGGCCCGTATTCTTGACCAACTGTCCATAAGCCATATCGGGAGTCAGATGTTGTAATTTGCGAATGAAGGACTTGAGTCCTTTCATAGAATTCTTCTTTTCTCTTCGTGGTTTGCGAAAGATCGGAGAGGGAGACCGAGAAGGGGAGGGTGGTGACGTGGGGCGTGGAGGTGTGACCGGTAAGGTGAGGCGTGGATATGTAACCGGCAAGGTACGGCGTGGTGGTGTGGCCGGTAAGGGAGACATGGGACTCGTGGGTGGTGTCAACGACGGGGGTAACCATTGTGTTGTGGGGGCCCTCATTCTCGGGCGAGTCTGACTTCGTACCGTGGGATCACGAAGGTCCGGTGCCAGGGTCGGGAACAACGCCCTGGGAAGGGTGGGAGGTGGGTGTTTCCTCTGCGTATTCTTCGTGCGAGCCATCGTGACAAACAAGAGTCATTTCGAGGTACAGCTCCCCCTTTTATACTTTTTGGACGTAGACGATGGGTGGTTCCTCTTGGGGTAAAATGTTGGATCTCAGTCGCAATGTTTCGGGAGTGTCGGGCTTCAAATCAACGAGTAAGTAACTGCGAGGGGTACTCGTCGCATCTTCATAAGCTTCCTGCATATACTTGGAACGGGAAGGGTACATCTGACGGGCCAACACACCAATTTGCGAGGCGTCTCGGGGATTTTTGAACAAGACCAAGTAATGGGCATTCAGGCTGATGGTACGCTGTTGCTTGTCAAACAAGTTTTGCACAATGTAAATGACACTCGTATCGTGATGATGACTCTTTTTCGTGAACCACTTTTGCAATATCTCCGTGCCTTCTCCCATCAAATCATCCACGATTAAGACTTGTGGACCTTTGACTTGACCCATCACGTCGTCAATATCCGTCAAGCCTTTGACATAAGTGTAGGGAAAGCGATCGTAACTCTCTTGCCATTCGCCATAAGCCCACACGATACGTTTGGGAGGGACGTCGAACAGGGACGCTTGAAGAAATTTCTGCACAAAGACCGTCTTTCCAACACCCGTTGGACCACTGACTAACATGGTAAAGGGATGTTTGAACGTCACATCCATCTTGCACTGTTTCCCCCATTCCCTTTTCCCCTGCCTTTTATACCTTCGCGACAGAACAACAAACATGAAGTGAAATTAGAACACAATTTATTTTACATAAAATACAAAAAGAGCATTCAATACAACAATTCAAAAAAACATATCATACAAAGGAAAAGAAAAAACTGTTAGTTATCGCGTTCTCTCTTCAGGATCTCTTGTCTCACCCAGGGTACATTTCTCAGGACGCGAGGAATCCAATACACATCGAGAGCAGAATGAAATTGCAGTGTGACACTTCGCTTCTTATAGTCCTGGTCGTGACGTCACTCGCTTTTGATTGGTTCTTTCTTTTCTTTCGTTTTGATTGGTTCGTTGTTTAGTCTATGATTTCCAGGCTTTCCACGTACTTTTTCACTTCGTCCCAATCGACCAAGGCTTCACTCACGTGACAGGCTTCCAAAAACGTCATCAGGTCGGCTCGATTACCGTGTTTTTGTCGCCAATGGTTGAACACGGTGAAAATTTCCATGCGTGCGTTGTTAGGATGACTCATCTTGGCTTGACTGATTCGCGCTTCTCTGATCCCCAGATGTCTGCCAATACATTTCCAGCCTTCTCCCAGTTTACCGGACATGACATTGATATCCATTTGATCCAGAGACCATCGTTTCTTTTTCTTCGGGAATTCGTCCATCCACTGGCGTATGGGGTCTTCTTTCTGTTCGACGAACTCGTCTTTGCGTTTGATCAACTCGGTCTTAAAGCCCGGTACCACCGTCCAGAACTTTTTCAAGGCTTTCTCGACGTCTTCTCGCCATCGTTGTTCGTCCTCCCACGTCTTGGCTTGATCCCGTGGATCGTCCATCATACTGCCTAGCACGCTATCGATGTCTTGCAGTTTCGGTTCGTCCACCCAGAGGTAGTGATTGTAATCGTCCACGGGGTGTGAGGGTTGACCCGTTATGGAAGAAACGCCTAGTCCCAGACACGAGTGGTATCTCTGACTGGGATGTTCGTACTTGCAGCCGATACACTCTTCGTGTTGCCTTTCTTCTATAATGGGTAGGACACATTTCAACACTCGAAAGTTGAGCCATCGTCGTCTAAGTTGTTCGATCATATCCGTATTTTCTGCCGGTTCGTCATCTTCTTTCTTTATTCGCCATCGTCCTGAGACCCGAAAGTCAGTATCCATAGGGGTAAGTGTTGCTCGGTTGGCCATCGTCATTGAATTGAACAAACCGCTTGTCATACACGATTTTATACCGTTTGTTCTCGGGGCGTGTCCAAATACGGCGGTCACGTGATCTGGTAATCTTGAATGGATTGGCTATGACCAGAGGTTCGTTTTGATTGACGTGCCGTACATTCTCTTTCATGATGGCGTAATTCAGCTGTTGGGAGGCACGATAATTCAAGGTGAATCCCCGGACTTTACATACAGTTTTACCATCGCTCTGGCGGTACGCGTAATTCTTTGGCCCTCCGCTAACAAATTCTCGAATGGTGACATCTTCGGGCAACTCGTTCTTCCACTGGCCCAAACTAGAACCTTCCAGGGGATTCCATGACGTGGGGTGGTATTGATAGATGACGCTATCGGTGTCAAAATAGCATACCCGTTCTCCCAACTTTTCCAAGACGGAATAAAGTTTCAAACGGGCCTGGGCCGTGACAAAGGCGGCGATAACCACGTTGGTGATGGGACAGGGTGCCACGTGTTCTTCTTTTTCAGCGTTTCCATCAATACCATATTGTCGTTGACTAACTGCACATCTCGTACGGTCTGGGTCACGTCCAACATTTTTTCAAAATAGACGCTGGGCTCCGTGATGTACTCGGTCTTGGGAAAGTTGTCTCTCTGTCCGAATTTACCCCATGCTGTGTTGAGTTGTAGCTTGCTAAACGCCCGCATCCCTTTGTTGGGTTTTATCGACGCGGGATCCAGACGAATACCTTCGGTGTCGTACACGTCGTTGACGAAGCGGGCCTTGTCTTCTTCGGTGTGACAGGTGTCGGGATAACCGCTGCTTTCCATCTTCTTCTTGAGGTAGTGATTAATGTACCCCGTAAACAGACCACCCGTTTTGGTCTCCGGATCGTAGGTGCTGAATTCTTTCGTAAACTTTCAGTACTTTGTATCCTAGGGTCACCGCTTTCTTCAGTTCCAGGGTAACAAACGTACCCACCCAGACTCGCTGTTCGTCGGTGTGATCACACGGTTGGTATTCGGCAATCTCCCCTTGTTGCATGTGTTCGTCGACGCAGCTTCGACACAGGGCAAACACCGATTTCTGTTTGCGTCGAAACGGAAGCACTGGATGGAACAGGCCACGGGGCGGCAAGACGGAACACTGGATCAATTCTTCGTACTATTGCCACTGGTCTTGATCGGGCTGTGTGACGATCGTGGGTTCCTTGATGGGAAAGGTACCGTACTTGCAGATGTAAGGGTACAGGGACACCACGTCGATGTAGCGCATGTCTTCCGCCGACTCGTTCACCAACAGTTGGATGGCATTGGTTCGCCCGCCGAAGAAAGCGTTACGGGGCATCAGAGGTTCGGGAGCGGGCCATTGCTGATCTTCCAAGCCTTGTAAAAATTCGTTCATCTCGGGATCGTGGCGACGTTCTTCCTTTCATCTCACACTCCCACATGACGCGGATGGTCTTCACACCGTACTGTTCCTGGAGTCGACGGTGACGTTCTTGGGTCTTCTGGTACAAGTCCCTCATACTGCGAGATGGATCGTAGGGATGTTTATGCTGAAGGTCTTGGACGGGACCCGGATAACATTTGGGACATCCGTGAAAGGCACACCCGTGAAACTCGTACACCGTACCCGTGGTCTTGTCCATACCATCTAAACTATAAGGGCCAACTCGGCATTCACTTCCGTTACGGGCGTGTCGAATGTTGGGTAGTGGCGTCTGGTTTCGGAATACAGCCATGGTCTGTCGGTGTTGTTCCCATTCCAACCATCGAAGGGCTTTGTTGGACTGTTGTCGAGGCTGGAAGCGGTGCCAGTCCTTACCAGGTTTCGGCTCTTGCATCAAAGCTCGAGGAATGACGACGAGGGTGTCTTTTGTGAGGTAGTGCGTGCGTAACACGCGACTGCAGGCAGAGGCCAGGGTCAAGCTTTTTTCGAAGGGATCGATTCCCGTGTCCATGAGGAATATCTCGCGAAACACACCACAGCATCGGCGGAGGACATCGACGTCACTCTTACAGTAGGCGAGAATTTCCTGGCGAAAATCAAATACGTCGTGACTGTGTTGTTCGTACCACTCGTGAAATTTTTCTCGTTCTGATACACTCATGCCATCCGGATCGTAATCGGTGTCGGGAGGATAGGCGCCCACGTAATCTTCGTTCTCCGGTCTGTTGCAGTGGTGAGGGAAATGCAGGCCAAAGGTCTTGGGCATGTCTCGTAAAGCCATCGGTAGAAAGTTGAGGGAATCGATGAATTTTACCGTACCGACAGTGATCGTCATCGCTTTACCACCATTCATAATCACTTCGGGTTGCGCCACGGAATGTTTGTGCAGCGTCTGTAAAATCAGCAGTCCGTCGTAACCTTTAAAGTTGTGAGCCACGGCAATCACGGGACTCGATTCGTGACTGTCATGTTTCCGACCATCTACCACCGTACCGTGAGCAGCGAGTTGCAAAAACCATTTTCCCACATCGTCCAGCGTGTCTTGGCCTTTAAACACAATTTCCCGTTGGTGATTCCAATACGTGTCACAGTGCTCACAGGGATCTTGGTTGTCGATGCAAAAGTGACAGCAGGTTTGCAGGACACATAGGTTGGGAATGTGTTCACCGGTATCTTGCTGGCATTCAAAGTCAAAGAAGACGAAGCGGGTCAACGTTGATTTCTGTAGTTTGTCGATTTGGGTCTTGCGGTCTCAGTTCATGTCGATGGGTGATTTCAGTGGTTGGATGTAACAAAACTGTTTCTCGGCCCTGTGCCACTCTCGGCAGATGGAACACTCGTATTCTCCGCATCGATGTTGTTCTAAATTTCGCTTGGCCTTGATGACGTCCCACTCTTTTTGACATTTCTCACATTTCTTCCATCGATGACATATACTGCACTTGGCTCTGGAACGGGTGGCGAGATGATTGTCGAAACACTGGCGGCTCACAAACACACGATGACATCGGTAACACGTCTTTGTATTGGGATCAGGTGGACAGGGTGGACCCATTGCCTTACATCCTTGACACATGGCGTGACACGAATGATTCTCTGCAGCATTGTCTCCTACTTGGCAGGTCTCACAAAAATACGACCTTTCCACAAAAGCGGGCATGGAGGCAATGACGTCGTAATGTCTGTCTTGTAAATACAGGTTGAGATGTTTTGGGGTCCCGGTGACGTGTTTTGTTCCCCGATAGATCGCCTTCCCAAAGATGGCCCGAGAGAAAACGTTGAGCTGATATCCTTGCTCTCCCAAATACTTGGCGTACAATTCCCAGGTTTCCATCCCCGTGCAGGCATGCCTGGCTCCACCGACGGCATCGATGAGGGCTTACGTTTTTCTGGTCTGCCATGTTCGGGGTCCTGTGTTGTTGGTTAATCTCTTCTTCTCTCTTACCCATTCAGGTGTGTCTTGTTTGTTGGCATAATGACGGGCGACGACAATAGCTCGCTGAAAACAGAGTTCGTCGGCATTCTTAATGGTGACCAAACATTGCTTTCTCTTCAAATATTCGTCAAAATTAGCGCAGTGTCTCTTCTTCATGTTTGTTCCACCGCTACCTCGACCATCGGGAGGGGACACGTGACAAATACTCATGGACATTCTTTGATCTAGTCTAAATTCTTCATTACTCTGTAATACGACAGCCACTTTCTGCAAAACGTCTTCGGCTTTTAACAAACGATGCTCACGGAAAGGTAACCAAATAGGTGTTTTGAGTCCTGGGTGACTGATGGCGATTCTAACATAATCACTTTCTCTGGCGTCCAAGGTTCGGCGAATTTCCTCGATGATGGCCTCAAAAGTGTCGTGTAGTTGTTGTGGTACATCATTGGCTGGAATGTGGGACCAATCTTCCAAAAAGTCTATCTCCACACACAGTGATTCCGTTCTAAACAATCGGCTGTATCGTCTATCCACGGGTCGTAAAGAATAACTCATCTTGCTTCGCTCGCTGATCGCATATAAATGTTCGAAGCTGTCGCTTCCTGGCCTTTTATTCCGGTCACCCATGAATGGACTCGTCCATGACGTCATATCCTTCAAATGGACTCGTCCGTGACGTCATATCCATGCCATTACACATAGATTGTGCAATACTTAACGTCAGAAGAAATGTTACATGCGGTTGTGTAATACTGGATTTTCCATACGTCTATTTTTAGCATCAAACGTACACACATGCGCTGTATAACGTTACATCGCGTCTATATTTAGCCTCCAACGTACTCATAACGTTGCATCACGTCTATATTTAGCCCACAACGTTCAACCTACGATGCATAACGTTATGCTCAGTACTGTGACGTCACTCCATGAATGGACTCGTCTGTGACGTCATAACACCCAAATGGACTCGTCCTTACGGTTTTAAAACGATACAACACCCGTCTTTCTATCAGTATCAGAATGGATGCTCCGGTGTTACGCATCGAAGACAACCACAGCACGGATACTCTCGTGTATCTCAGGGGTCACACGCTTGCCGTGATTACCCCTGACGATATCTTCGTCTTACCTGACGAGGTATTAAAAACACCTCCGAGGAAAAGACCTCCTCCCGAATTAGTGGAGGTCATTAGACGCAACCGACATAAAGTGCGTCGTACCCTCACATTCTTGTTATACTTTTATCACATATTTTATATATAAAACATCGAAAATTGTTATATTTTCATTAAATTATAAAGTGCTAATGTGATGTATGATATATCCTTGTATGTTATATTTTTATTACATATTTTATATATAAAACATCGAAAATTGTTATATTTTCATTAAATTATAAAGTGCTAATGTGATGTATGATATATCCATGTATGTTATATTTTTATTAAATATTTTATATATAAAACATCGAAAATTGTTATATTTTCATTAAATTATAAAGTGCTAATGTGATGTATGATATATCCATGTATGTTATATTTTTATTAAATATATATAAAACATCGAAAAATAAAAAAAAATTACATAAAATATTTGTTTTTTTCCATCTAATTACCTATAACACCTAATCCTAATCCGCTTAATACACTAATCCTAATTAGACCTTAATTGGATTAATCAAAAGTGGGCACAGTGAGGACACACCAATCTGTAGAATATGGGTTCAATTTGGGAACAATGAATGGAAGATTATCATGAGATAGATTTAAGAAAATTAATAAATAAATAAATGAGGCTAATTGCCAATTTTTACTTATTGACTATTAAGTCGGGGAACGTATTTTTTAATAAAATGATTTTCCATTAATTTCCTTTTCGTGGTGTCATCGGGAAAATTTGAAATTTTATTTGTAAATGTTGCGCACATTTTATAGATAGACCCATTTTCACTATTGCAATCCCGTCGATGGTTACGTACTCTATCCCGTAGATGAGTAGATGTCTCGCCGATATAGAATAATTCACAAGACATATATGAGATTTTTTGTGTCACAATTCATATTGTCGTTGACGATAAATGTTAAGTTACGAAAATTATATTGGTTATTTGGAGTTATATGGTCGCAACATTTGCATCGAAGAATTGATTTTTCCTCCCCAAGCAAAATACTTCTGTCTTTCTATAGCTTCTCGATGTGTGCTTCTCTTGTGTGATGGGATTTTTGCAAGCACTACACATCAAGACAAACTAGAAAGCTAGAAATGGGGTTTAACGTCCACTCGACACAAACTAGGTCATTTCGGGACTTACACATGGTTTAATGTTGTTTCAATAATTCGCATGTGCGTAGGGGTCTTTAGCAGTGGGAGGAAACCAGAGTGCCCGAAGGAAACCCACGAGGTTGAGAAGGCGCCCTATCTCCATGCCACATACGCTCACACCAGGGATCGAAACCACAGCCGCAAGCCAGAGGTGACCAACCAGCTAGAGGTCGAAGCGCGGCACTCTAGACCACTAGCCCCCCCCCCCTCCCTATCAAGACAAACAATTTTTTTTTGAAGTTGCTACTTTTCACTTATATATATATGTAAGTGACATAATGGTCCCGTTTCATTAACATTTTGTGATATTTACTTGATTTCATAGTTTATGGCAATCCGTATATCGATCTACATTCCAAAATTTTCACTGTTAAAAACGCATTATTTCATTTGTTTATCCAGGAAAAATAAATATTGCTTAAAGTAAAAACCAAGGCTTGCAGTTTATATGAAAGCTTTGATATCTGCTAAGCAGATCTAGTTATTATTATTTTTTGTTGTGTGTAGTTTTTTCAAATCGGATTTCTCAGAATCTAACCGTAGGATCTTTCTAAAACTATCACCTCCCCCCCACCCCCAAAAAAGTGGGGAGCGAACGTTGATTAAATACATTTTCAAAACGTTTTACGAATCCGAAATTACCGAATTTTACGAACGAATGCATCTGACCTACAATGCTGTAACTTTGGGACTATTTGGTCTATTTTACTAATTCTCCTTTCCTTGAGTAGCTTGAGACAGTTACTTCAAATCCGCAATTTCGAATTTTCGCATTTTGAAATTCGTCGCTGTGATTTCGAACCGGAAGATTGGACTAATTTGACAATTTCTTTAAAAGTTGTACGATTTTCATGAAATTTAGTATGTAAGTAGACCTTAATGACTTTAGAAATTTTCTAATTTATCTCCCCTTGGAAACATTAAGGGTCAAAGTTTTAAAAAAAATCGGCGATATATAGATCAAAATCAACTTGAATTTTTTTTTTCTATACTAGCTACGGAGACTACTGATTTGTACACAAAAAAATGAGTTTTTAGCTCAATACGAACGTGCCACCATCTTGAAATGGTAAAAATCCACATTAAAAAAAATCGGCGATATATAGATCAAAATCAACTTGAATTTTTTTTTCTATACTAGCTACGGAGACTACTGACTTGTACACAAAAAAATGAGTTTTTAGCTCAATACGAACGTGCCACCATCTTGAAATGGTAAAAATCCACAGGGCTTTTTGATTTTTGATATTTTACTTACAGACATGGGAGTTATATTTTCTGAATCCTTGAAGGAATGCCCAAAAAACGTTCAGAGCAGAATTTTGATTTAGGTCAACTAATGGTCACCATTTTGAATTAAATATGGGAAATAGTGAAAAATCTACATTAACGGGCATGTAAATAAACAGAATAGACCGTAGTTTATTGAATTCCTCTCCTTTTTAGGATAGTCGGGATACGGTCGAATTTTTGTTATTTGACTATTTCAAAAATTCGAATTTCGTCTTTGACCTTTTTCGTGCCGACAAAGTTGTTTACGAGTGAAAAATCGCATTAACTTCACTAGATTTTGACCGATCTTAGTGGGTTTTGTCATTTGACAGGAAGTGACTGTGAGCAGAGCTAGTTATTATTATTTTTTGTTGTGTGTAGTTTTTTCAAATCGGATTTCTCAGAATCTAACCATCGGATCTTTCTGAAACTGTCAACTACCCCCCCCCCCAAAAAAAAATAGGGTGCGAACGTTGAATAAATATATTTTCAAAACGTTTTACGAATCCGAAATCACAGAATTTTACGAACGAATGCATTTGCCTACAGTGCTGTAACTTTGTGACTTTTTGACCTATTTTGCTAATTCTTTTTTTCTGAGTACACTGAAACATTTACTTCAAATCAGCAATTTCGTATTTTGGAATTTCAAAAATTCGTCGCTGTGATTTCGAACCGGAAGTTGAGACCCACTTGACAACTTTTTTAATAGTTGTACGATTTTCAGGAAATTTAGTATGTAAGTAGATCTTACCGATGCGACTTCAAAGATGTCATTAGAAATTTTCTAAATTATATCCCCTCGATGACATTACGGATTAAAATTTTCACATATGGCCACAGATCACTAATTATTGCCCCATTGACTTTAATGTTAATTCTCGTCTCTTAGACCGGTTGTAACTTTTTCCCAAATATTCGTTGGGTAAAACGCTTTCTGCCACAGATGGAGCAACATGTGTCAAACTCTTGCCCAAAAGAATGTATGAGGTTCTTCATGAAAAACTTGAGATAGACAAGCTGGAAGTAGAGACAGCTAAACCAACCTCACAGCTCTTGTATCCTTCCGCCTCAAAATCATGAATATTCACCAAAACCTGGCAGAAAATGTATTTTCAAACTCTTTTCTTCGATTCTACACCAAAAATTCAACAAAAATCGCCATGCAAAAGGGGGAAAAAGGGAAAGGGAGAGAAGGACTAAAAATAACTTTCGCCCTTGTTTCGTGGGTGACGGCCCATGAATATTTGGTGATCTGTGTCCATATCATAAGAAATTTTCTAAATTATCTCCCCTTGATGAAATTAAGGATCAAATTTTTCAAAAAAATCGAAGAAATATTGGTCAAAATGACCTGATTTTTTTCGATACTATATAAGTAATTACTGATCCGTACACAAAATATGGACTTTGTAGATCGAACCGTAAGTGCTGCCATCTTGAAACGTGAAAAATCCCTAAGGTTTTTGCTATATTTTTGTAATGGGTGTTTCATTTTCTGAATACTTGAAGGAATGCTTAAAAATCTATCGGATCAGAATTTGATATCGGTCAACTGATGGTCACCATTTTGAACAGAATCTCAGAAAAGGTGAAAAATCGACGAAAACGGACATGTAAATGAAAACAATAGGCCGTAGTTTGGAGAATATGTCTCTTATTTCTAATATGAATACATTTCCGGGATCGGGGTCTAATTATTTTTATTTAAAAATGTAACAATTTCGAATTTTGCCTTTGATTTTTTTCGTGCCGATTAAGTTGTTTATATTAGTAAAAAATCCTGAGTACACACTAATATTACCTGTTTATATCAGTGATGTTTCTCGACAGTTTTCCTTTACAAAAATATAATAGAAACCACTATATTCGAACAAATAAGTTCATTGACGAACTCTATGCACAACGAGATACCTCTTTGACACATGATATGTGACGTAATACACAATATTATGAACACGTGATCCAATAAAACACGTAAATTTGAGTCATGCGCACATCACCTGGTTGCGGTCGTTGAAAAAACATAACGCTAACGCTACAATATACGTCCACATTTTTGCTTTGATTGATATGGTACTTTGTCAAGAAGGCTAGGCGTTTGGTTTGTTTAGTGTTGAGGGTCGTGCCTCAACATCAATAGTTGCCGTCCTTAGAGTATAAGGAATAAGTATACCAAGATAATCCATTCAGAATTGTGCCTTCCTAACGCTAAAGGCAAAAAGTGGGCGTGGCTCTGCCCCTGAGGGTCGGGACATTCACCAAAATCAATAGTGGACGCCCTCAGGCTATAAGGGATACATATGCCAAGTACCAAGCTGATTCATTCAGAATTGCGGCCTGTAAACGACAAACACAAAAATTGGTCGTGTCTTGCCTGTGGGAGTCGGGACATGCAGTTGTCGTCCTTAGGCTATAAGGAATACATATCCCAAGTTTAAAGACGATCCATTTAGAATCGTGGCCTGTCGACAACACACACAGAAGTAAGTAAAAGTAAAAATGGGCACAGAAGTAAGTAAAAGTAAAAATGGGCATGGCTCTGGCATAGGGGTTAGGAAATCGCCAAAAAACAATAGGGGTCATCCTTAGGGTATAAGGAATAGGTATGTAATGTTTTAAAAGGACCTGTTAAGAATTGCATCCTGTAGGCGAACACAAGACACAAAAGCATTGGGCGTGGCTCTGTCCCAGGGGGTCCGGCATGCACCAAAAATAATAGTGGTCAGCCTTAGGGTATAAGGAATAAGTATAAAAAAAGTTTTCAAGACGATTAAGAATTGTGGCCTGTAGGTGACACACAGACACACAAAAAGAAAATGGGCGTGGCATTGTCCCTGGGGGTCGGGCATGCACCAAAAAACAATACGGATCATCCTTAGGGTGTAAAGAGTAAGTATACAAAGTTTTAAGAAAATCCAGTTAGAATTGCGCCCTGTAGGCGACACACAGACACACAAAAAGAAAATGGGCGTGGCTCTGCCCTTGGGAGTTGGGGCATGCACCCCAAACGATAGGGATCATCCTTAGGGTATAAAGAGTAAGTATACAAAGTTTGAAGAAAATCCAGTAAGAATTGCGCCGGCGTACGAAAACAGTGCTAGGCCGCACCCACATCCAGTGTGTCTCTTGTCTTTCACACTGTCCACATCCGGCTAGCAATATTTCAACTACCAATTACCTCCTGACTGTGGGACGTGTTTTCACGGTCAGTTTGATGAAAATAGTATTGCTACACAATTATCATGCGTGATCAGGTACATAATAGTTTACTAATTAGACGGAAAAGGTCAACCACGAAATACTTTTGTTCTAAAGATATGAGAAAACTGCCTTACCCCAAAGAATTACAAATCTACGAACGCCAACCAATTCTTATTGTTGTTGACATAACACCAAGGGACATAACCACTTATGTCCATTGATCCTCATCAATAACAACAAGATGAAAAATATTTTGAAGTGAAACATACTTCTTTGATAGAAAGAACAATGGTTTTATGTTGCTTTGGATATATTTTGGAATGATAATACTAGACTTTATAATACTACAAATTATTTGGTGTTTATACGCTGTTGTGCAATTTTTTTCAAGAAATAAGAAAAAAATGGTTGGTGTTGGTAGAATTGTTATTTTTTGAGGTAAGACAGTTTTCCCATATTTTTAAAGCAAAAGTACATCGTGGTTTAATTATTTCGTCTAATTAGTAAACTAATATGTACCTGATCACGCATAATAATTGTGTAGCAATAATATTTTCATCAAACTGGTAGTGAAAACACGTTCCACAGTCAGGAGGTAATTGGTAGTTGAAATATTGCAAGCCGGGTGTGGACAGTGCGGAAGACAAGAGACACACTGGATGTGGGCGTGGCCTGCCACTGTTTTCGTACGCCGTACAGTCGCCATGCTTCTTCTACAAAATGAAAACAAGTATGGCGATTATGTACGGCGGTATATTTTTTTATTAAATTATTTCTGTAGTTTTGTAACTGGAGTTCAGCTTTAATCGACCCATTTGTATTGTATTTTGAAAGTCGAAATCTTCAACAATAAAAAAATTGATGCTCCGAATTTTGACACTTTTTACATTTGAGCTTAAGATAAGGCCACACGCATGCGCCGTAGAGGCCACAATGTTTGTAAACAAAAGTTGAGAAATCCAAACAGCTAAAAATTAGTGAAATCTCCATTCAAATTGGTTGAAAAAAAAAAAATCCTTTGATGTCTCATATGTAACTGTTTTCGTTGATGACGTCACTTCCTGACAAAATTTCTTAACTTTAATTTATTCATTTATCTGTTGAATCAAACATCTTTCGGATGGTATAGAGTTTAATTCTGTAGAATCTGTACCTTTTCCAAAAACGCGAAAAAAATATCCGAGCAAAAACAATTTGAATTACGTAGTAGTATAAAAACTAATAATCCGAGCAAAATCAATAGTTTTTATGCGTTGTAGTATAAAAATTAATATGAATAGAATTAATCTTAGTAATAACTATAGTCTTTCATCGAAGGTGAAAGCCTAATAGAATGTTTTTGGTAAAATTTAAATTTTCTAAATTTGGCCCCTAATATCTGCGAAGATTTGCCCAAAATCAAAAATTAAAAAAAGCGTAGCTATGTGTATTCCAACATTTATCGAAAGTTAAAATCTAACGAATATTGTTAAAATTTCGCATTGCGCAGAATGTTTAAAATAGCTTTATCCTCTAAGTCACGCCCACTCCCCTATTGATATCGAAAAAATCGCAATGATACGACAAACAGTTGCTGAGATCTAATCAAAATGGGAATAATAGGAATAGCTAGACCTGCAAGCAGCATTGAACTGATTTTCATTAAGACAGCAAGAGTGTCATACAATACGATACTTTAGTTGTTTTGACGCGGTGATACACGACTTTGAAATCGCATTTTTTGCAAGAGTACCTTTTTTTTACTGGGGCTTTTTTTTCATAATATCAAATACTTTTACGGCTATTTCCGGTGTACTTGTCATTTTGGGGATATATTTAACAGGTGGCATGGGAAATTTACTTCCTGTACGAACCAAAAGTTTCAGAAACATCCATTGAGCAGTTCCAAAAAAGTAAAAGAGCATTTTCAGTAATTTAACCATTTACGACATTTTTCAAAGATTGGGGCTTCTTTAGACTCATTATATCATATTGATTCGTTAGTCCCATAATCTAATGCCTAACCATCGAATATGAATCATTAGGGGTGTCAATTAATGACAAGTTAATTGTTTTGATCTAGTGAAATTTGCCGCTGTAATCCCTTTTTCGCAAGAGCACCATTTTTTTATTTACTTTTTTACGTTTTTTTTTTCAAAATATCGAATATTTTTTCGACTACTTTCGGTTTTCTTGGATCATTGTTGGGATAGTTTTAACAAGTTGTTAGGATACTTAAGTTTCTTTACCAGAAATTGCAGAAACTTATATTGAGCACTATTCAAAGATTGATGCCCAAACAAAAAAGAAAAATAGAAGAGTATTTTCAGTAATTTAACGATTTTCAACTTTTTTCAAAGATTGAGGCCCTTTTTGGCCCACTTATTATTTAAATGATATGGTTTTGAATTTACACCCTAGACCCCTGATAGGCGTCTTAAAAGGCTTCAAAATGGTAAATACTACATTTACGGTGTACCATAATTTATTTCCTAACCATTAAACTCGTATCATTTAGATGGCATATGATACTTTAGTTGTATGGTCCGCTAATATTTGAGTGGGAAATCAAGTTTTTCGCTAGAGCATCAACCGTTTTACCCTTTTTTCCCCTTTTTTCGACTTCTTTCGGTGCTCGAACCATTGCCAGGATAGTTTTAATGGTAGCTCTATAATGATATACCACATTATCTGATGTTCAAAAGTGTCATAAATGTCAAAATATCGTAAAATTAAATTTTAATAACCCAATACATATTATACATTATTAGAATCATCATTATATCAGCTATCTAAATATACAAACTTTTATTAACGATTTTTCGACTTGGTTCGATTTACCGTGAATTTTTGTGTCCTATTCCTGTTATTTTATAGTTTTATTTGATGTCTTCCTGCACAAGACTACTGAACGGCCTTTCAATAGAAAAAGTTTAAGAAAAATCGCAGAAATAGTTTTCGAGATAAAGGCGGCCAAAAAGACTCCAAATTAGAAAAGACTTGATTTTCAACGTGTCATATTTTGCGTCCTATTTATCGTATTTGTATCAATTGCATATCATATAATAGTCCATTTGATCGGGCTACCCAACTTTAGTTATTTTGATCCGACGGTGAAATCACGTGTTTTTCCAAAAGCGTCCATTTTTCTACCTATCGGACATTATTTCCACGACTTCCGGTTTACGAACCATTGTTGGGATTGAATTATCGTCGGATTGGCCACATGGCTTCATGTTCCAGAAGTTTCAGAAACATCGCATCGGTCATTAAAAAAAAATAAGGGCTGAAAATTTTGAAGAAATTCGAAAAATAAAGGCCGATAACTCTGAATGAAACTTATTTTACTGGTATCGGATGGACTTCAGATATCAAAAAATGTCGGTAAAATTTGAAAAATTTGAAAAATAACAAAATTGTCTGGTAAACAAGGTATTTTCAATTTTAGTAGCCTTACAACATTTACTTTAAATCTGCTATTTCCGATTTTTTGAATTCAAATATTACGTTATTGACATCCTATCCCGGAAGTAAAACCAACAACTTCTTGAACATTAGTTCGATTTTCATGAAATTCGGAATGTAAGTAGATCTTGTTGATCTACATGTAGCTTCAACGATATCATTAGAAATTTTCTAATTTATCTCCCCTTGCAGAAATTGAGGACCTACACGAGTTGAAAAAGGATTTAAAAAAAAACAGTTTCCCCAATCGGACAAGAAAAGGAATCATATGTCTAAGACAACTACCAAAAACTAAACGATAATAACCGGCGTTGGTTTTTCATTATCACTCACGAAAGCGAGATTTCCTTATAAATAGCCGCGTCGGAGCCCTTTGTTTTCAATGGTATCAAGAAATGACGTCATGTAGACAAAGTACCTCGCACAGAAATTCTACGGCTAAATGTTATTTACCAAAATAAGTTATTTTCACTTTAGAAGCATCAATCGCATATTTTGGTTAACAGTAAAACACCCGTTGTTCAAATAGTGCGACTTTGAAAATTGCATTCTATTATATGCTTTATACGTATGGAAAACGTTTCAATTATTACCATTTCTAACTATTGTCGATTCTAGTGCGGGCCCGTAGCCACGGGGGGCTATGGGAAGGGGGGGGGCAAAAAAAATCGAATTAGCCAACCAAAATATTTCGCCAACTATAATGATTTCTTATGAGTATTCTTAGCCGGCCACTTACTCAGCCCCTCCAAAAATTTCTGTAGCCCCCCTAAATTTTACGAGCTGGCTACGGTCCCGTTCTAGTGCCATTCTTTTTAACTTTAAATCTGCTATTTCCGATTTTTTTAAATTCGAATATTACGTTATTGACATCCTATCCCGGAAGTAAAACCAACATGACAACTTATTTTCATGAAATTGGGAATGTAAGTAGATCTTGTTGATCTAGCTTCGACGATATCATTAGAAATTTTCTAATTTATCTCCCCTTGAAGAAATTGAGGACCCACACGAGTTGGAAAAAGGATAAAAAAACAGGTTCCCAAATGGGACAAAAACAAAGGAATCATATGCCTAAGATAACTACCAAAAATTCTGCTATGTTGATTGACTGTGGGTTAGAGGTCACATGAGATGCGCGCGCAGCTAAATGATCATTAGCGTGCAGCTTTTTGAACAGAAAGGACGTGTTCCTTTCTTCTCACAAAAAATTTGAATTTTTTCAAAGCTTTTGTAGCGTTTTAGGTTGCCACTGGCTCTCTTTAACGCAATTACTAAATAATTAAACCTTTACTCCTATTTGGGGTGTGAAAATTGACTGGTTATTGTCAGTTTTTCTAAAATTACTGATCCACGTGGTCGACTGTCCTACATGGAATCCAACATGGTCAAGACCGTGAAGCCCGTCAAGGGAAAAACTAAAACGGCAGAGTTTGACTTGGCTTCTAATATTTTTGATAAATTAAAAGCAAAGAGGGTTAAAACTGGGGTAAAATCCCCGAATGACACACAGACCGCTTCTGAGGGGGGTAAATTATCCTCAACCTCTCGAGATTCAAGCCCAAGTCAAGTTGGATCGAAGAACGCTATGTGTGGTAGTTCTATAAATAGCAACAAAGCGGTTACTAACACTACATGTAGGCCTAGTGTTAGCCAAACAGTCGACGACAGCAAATTGAACACTGGTACGACAGATTCTTCCACAAAAGCTGTTTTGGACACGGTCCGTACAGAAATGTGTAATTTTCAAAAGCAAAGTTTGTCAGAATTAAAGCAGTTCATTTTAGACAGCTTAAAATCAGACGATTTACGACAATCAAAACTTGGTCGCTCATCATATAAACAAGGTCAAGGCTGTGGTGTGTATGACAGCGAAAATAGTCAACAGGATGAACTTAAAACACACAGAAAGCGTAAATATGAACGAAGAGGGAACTTTAAAAATGTTGTTTCCGATTCGGATTTAGATGAGGATGAAATGATTCCTTCTGCACAACATGTGCGACATGATATTGACGACCACGATGTCATTGACCAAATTGATGAGTTGTTGGCGGACGATAATAATAAGGAAGATAATAATCTCGATGTAAACAAAGGTGAAATAGAGACAGAGTCCTTTGAAACTGTTCTTGAGCAAGAATACACAATAAAAGAAGTCGTGGGGGCAAACTTAAACCCCAAATTGATTTCAATTGTTAATCAATTGTTTGTGAAGGTACTGCCTGAGGAAAAACTTAAGGAAATAACAGAAAAATATCCTAAGCCAGCAAATATGAATGTAAATATGCCTTTGGTAAATAAGGAGATTTGGTCAGTGTTGAAAACTAACACAAAAACTACAGACCTGAAGTCTCAGAAAATTCAAAATAAAGTGGTTAAAACTTCTTACTCACTTGCAGAGCTGATTGCTTTTTTAATGGAATTGAAGAAAAAGGCGAAATATTCTCCAGATGACATGTCAAAGGCTATCAGAATGGCAATGGATAGCATGACTATGTTGGCACAGGCAAATCGTGAATTAAATCAAAAGAGAAAAGACACTTTGAGACCAAATTTGTCATATCCCTCTAAATTGTTGTGCAATCCTCCAACTGGAGATGTTGAAAATTCTGTTTTTCTATTTGGAGAAGAGCTTGGCAAGAAAGTTAAGGAATTGAAGGAAGCTAACAGTGTTTCCCAGCCTTCAACCTCAGGGTCTACTTCTGCTTATAAATACAGAAATAACTATAATTATCGGTACCAGCCTTACAAAAGAAGTACTAAGGGTTACTCAAATAATGGGAAGCCTTTTTTGTCCCAGGGCTTCCGGAAAACGGGCCAAACAAGGTATCAGAAATCTTGGAAAAGCGGTCACATCAAAGACAAAAACCAAACTCAAACAAAGAGTTAGAGTCTGATCTTTTGGTGAGTGAAATTCGAAGTAAGTCTGATTCCTGGGAAAATTTTACTAATATTATTTCGGCAAATCTGCCTTTATTAGAATCCTTTTTTCAAGCAGGTCAACTGAAAAAACAAGCAGGTCTTTGGAAGAATTTTACAACTGATCGAAATATTCTTCAGATTGTCTGTGGTTTAAAGCTACAATTTGATTTAAAACCAAAGCAAGATTTCATTGAATATCCATACAAATTTAATGAAAATAAAATAAATGCAATTTCATTAGAAATTTCTAAATTTTTAGAAAAGGGTATTATTGAAAAATGTAATCATGTTGAGGGTGAATATATTTCAAATATTTTTACCAGAGATAAGAAAAATGGAAAGCTTAGAATTATTTTAGACCTCAAGGATTTAAATGAAAATATAACATACCATCATTTTAAGATGGAAACGCTAGAAATAGCTCTAAATCTTATTTCAAAAAATTGCTTTATGGCCTCAATAGATTTTAAGGAAGCTTATTTTTCTGTTAATGTAGCTATGTCAGATAGAAAATATTTGAGATTTATTTGGGATGCTCAATTGTTTCAGTTTACCTGCTTACCAAATGGACTTGCCCCAGCTCCAAGACTTTTTACAAAGTTAATCAAGGTCCTTTTTTCCAATCTTCGGGCAAAAGGACATATAAATTCGGCATTCATTGATGATAGTTTACTTCTTGGATACAGTCTTTCAGCTTGCCAACAAAATGTCATAGACACAGTTAATTTGGCAATTTCTGCTGGGTTTACTATTAATTATAATAAGTCAGTATTTAAACCAGTACAGGTTATTCAGTATTTAGGTTTTATCATTAATTCAAAACAAATGACTGTAAAATTAACTCAAGAAAAGAGTTTTAAGATACAATCACACTGTACTTCTATATTAAGTAAAAAACAGGTTACAATTAGAGAGTTTGCAGCTGTAATTGGTCTGCTTGTATCAGCTTTTCCTGGGGTACCCTATGGCAAATTACACTATAGAAGGTGTGATAACTTTAAATCTAGTGCTTTAAAATCAAAATTTGGGAATTTTGATGCTAAAATAATACTTCCAAATTATTGTATCGAGGATCTAAATTGGTGGATTAATCATATTAAGTGTCAAGAAAAATCTCTGATCATTAAAAATAATGAATATACCTTACAATCTGATGCTTCTAAATCTGGATATGGCATTGTTTTCAATGGACATGAAGCTAAAGGGGTTTGGAATGACCTAGAATCTAACAAACATATTAATGAACTTGAATTGCTTGCAGCAAAATTTGGAGTTTTTACATTTATGAAAGAATTTAAAAATGTCAATATTTTACTTCAAATTGATAACACCACAGCTGTTAGTTACATAAACTCCCAGGGTGGTAGAATTAATCATTTAAATGATATTGTCAGAGACATACTGCTATTTTGTATTGATAGGAATATTGAAATATCAGCTTCTTATTTACCAGGTATTTTAAATGTTGATGCAGATAGATTAAGTCGTGATGATCCAAATAAAGATAATTTAGAATGGGAATTAGATTCCGATGTGTTTGATATGATATGTTGCAATTGGGGTACACCAGAGGTTGATTTATTTGCCTCGCGTATAAATTATAAATTGTCTAGATACTTTTCTTTTAAACCTGATCCATTTGCAGAAAAAATTGATGCTTTTACTGTGTCATGGAAAAACATTTCCTTTTATGCATTTCCACCTTTTGCTATGATTGGCCGTGTTCTTAAGAAAGTTGAGACAGATTGTGCCACAGGAATACTTATTGTGCCATGGTGGAACACACAGGCATGGTTTAGTAAAATGATCCACATGCTAATTGATTACCCTTTTATTTTACCTAGGGCAGAGAAAAGTCTTCATCATCATGCCAAAAATCCAAGGACAGATTTGCCAAAGATGTGTTTGTTAGCAGTGAGGATAACAGGATTTTCTTCTCAAAGTACAATATTTCACAGCAAACTAAAGACATTCTCCAATCATCATGGAGGAAATCAACAATGGTTCAATACAGATCGTATATCGACAAATGGTTTAGGTTCTGTAATAAATGGAAAGTGGATGCCTTTCAACCATCTGTAGAAAATATTCTGGAATTCCTAACCTCTCTTTTTAAGTCTGGATTGAAATACAGTGCAATTAACACAGCCCGAAGTGCATTGTCTTCATTTATTACTATTAACAATCAAGCTGTTGGTTCTTTGCCTATCGTGACAAGATTTCTAAAAGGTGTTTTTAATATTAGACCTGCTTTACCGAGAAATAAGTGTTCATGGGATGTAAATATTGTTCTATCGTACTTAAAAAAGTTGTCTCCTGTGAAGAAAATCTCGTTAAAACTTCTGACTTTTAAATTGATTATGTTATTTAGTTTGTTATCGGCAAGTCGAATTCAGACTTTGCAGTTGTTGGATATAAGAAATATCCGAATGGGAAAAGGTTCAGTTGAGTTTATAATTGGTGATAAAGTAAAGCAAACTAGACCCGGATTTCATCAAGAACCTATCAGAATAAAAGCTTATGTTCCTGATAGACGTTTGTGTTTAATGACAGTGTTAAAAGAATATATGGATAGAACAAAAGATATTCGTTCATCTAATCAATTAATTTTAAGCTTCATAAAGCCTTATAAACCAGTTGGCAGGGAAACCATTTCCAGATGGATTAAGACAGTTTTAAAATCAGCTGGAATTGATGTAAGACAATTTGTTCCTTATAGTGTTCGATCAGCAGCATCCAGTGCTGCACAAAGAGCATGTGTTCCTATTCAATCAATAATTAAAACTGCAGGTTGGTCAAGAGATACCACATTCAGAAAATATTACCAAAAACCATTGTCTAATGAAGGAATTTTTGGTGCCAAAATTTTGGAAAATTTACATAACGATAATGACTGATTACAAAACTTTAAGCTTTTTTATTTCCTAGATTAAAGATCTAAGATCTGATATTATAAAATAAATACTAATGTGATTTAATGTGTTTAATAATAAATGTACAACTGTCTGTGTTTGATTACAACTTTGAAATCTCATGTGACCTCTAACCCACAGTCAATCAACATAGCAGAATTTAAAAATTAAACGAAACTTACCTGGAAGTTGAAGTTTGATTGTAATTCTGCTATGTTGTTGACGGGGTTAGAGGTAACATGCCCTCCCTGTTTGGTCACTCCTTAGGCTTGTGCTGGAGTAAAATGTTCCCTAACATCCCTGTCCCCCTTTTTTCTACATTGAATTATGTTTGAAATCAAACACACTTTAAAGAATGATCATTTAGCTGCGCGCGCATCTCATGTTACCTCTAACCCCGTCAACAACATAGCAGAATTACAATCAAACTTCAACTTCCAGGTAAGTTTCGTTTAATTTTTAAATTAAACCATAATATCCTGCGTTGTTTCTTTTTATCGTGGTAGAGCTAAGCGAGACTTATAAATAGCCTCGTCGGAGCACTTTGTTTTCAATGGTATCAAGAGATGACGTCATGTAGAAAAGGGACCTCGCACATAAATCCTACGGCTAAATGTTATTTACTAAAATAAGTTATTTTCACTTTAAAACCATGAATCTCTAATTTTGGTCAATAGTAAAACACCTGTTGTTCAAATATTGCCACTTTGAAAATTGCATTCTATATATGCTTTATGCGTACGAAAAACGTTTCAATTACGACCATTTAGGACTATTGTCGATGTCCAGTGCCATTTTTTGCAGATTTCATTGGATTTATTTTGTACTACCTTAGAAATTTCTATCATGTCAAATGTTGATCGCGACGTTAGTTGCTTATTTTGAAAGTTTTATCAAAATCGGTTGGTAAGGAAACGTTCCCTACAAGGTGATGCCTTGTTGAAATATTACTCAGTCAGTTTTTGGCTAATTTGTTTATTAAAGTGGCACAATTCAGTGCAGAACTTTCAATTCAGGCCAAACGTTTATTGCAAACGATTAAGCTGGTCAATGGGAGCTTATTTTTTAAAGTTTTGTAATAATCGGTTGGTAATCCAATGTACTGTAAAAATTAAAGTGATAAAACAGAAAATTTCGCCCGATTGTAATGTTTCTCACTATAAATCAGCAATATGACGATTTTAAGGAGGTTGGATGGCGGGATGGTGCAGAACTTTCAATACAGGCCAAGCGTTTATTGCAAACGATTAAGCTGGTCAGCGGGGGCTTGTTTTTGAAAGTTTTGTAATAATCGGTTGATAATTAAAGGTACCGTGCAAATTAAACTATCAAAACAGAAAATTTCTCCCGGTTGAAATGTTTCTCGCTAAAAGTCAGCAATTTGCCGATTTTAGGGAGGTTAGATGGCTGAATGGTTAGCACGTGCTCGATGTATCGTAACATCGGTCATTGAGTCAACTGGCGTGGTTTCGAATTATTGAAAACAATTCAACCATGTGTTAGTCCCGAAATGGCAAAATTAGTCTAATCTGCTTAAAGCTACTCTAAGTTGTTGTAGCTAGCCTGGAGATTGGGTGTTCGATCCCTGCATTGGACAAGAAAGTTCATACCGATTTTCTGGCGTGGTTTCGCTTGTCAGTGATGCAGGACGGGGGACCTGACAAGGACAGCTGTCTAGTCGTTCTGATGGGACGAAAAACCGAATTCCCGTGTACACATTGGTTTGCACGTAAAAGATCCCGTGTCAGTTGGAATTCGATATAAGAGTAGGCCCGGGTAAAATTTCTCTCATTGGACACTTTATGGCGTATGCCCGTCTTCATTAGCCCAGTTTAGAAGCAGAACAGTAGGACGTTAAACCCCATTCAATTTCATTTCATTTTCTCTATGTTGCTTATTTATTATAGTGGATAAATATTTTTCTGGTTCTAGCAATTATTTAATTTCTGCATAGAAATCTTGCTTTGAACAGTTTTTTTTTATTGCAAAGTGCCATTCTTGTATATTGCAGTCTATGAGCCTTTGTTTAAAACATGCTTAAGAAAATGTCACTATTTCCTACTTATAACCAAACATATTGGTAGCCATAATTATATCATCCCTAATTTTGGTAGCCCGATTACAGCTATACAAGTTTCAGTTATTTCCCTTTAGTTTATAGATTATTTTTTTGCCCGGGTGTAATGTTTCTCCACTATATTTAGACTTGTAACTTTGTGAGTTTTTGACCGAATTTGATAATTTTGTCTTTTATTTTCCAAATTTACATATTTAACGTAAATATTCAAATAGTTGAGGTCAATCTGATTCAAAAATTATTAGTTCCGTTATCTCCTTTAATTTTTCGATGTGTTTCTACCATTTTCATTTCCTTTTTCTGAAACGTTTGGAGTGGGAAGTCATTCCGATTACAGCAACACAAGTCTCAGTTATTTCCCTTTAGTTTTCAGATTATTTTTATACCCGGGTGCAATGTTTCTCACTATATTTAGACTTGTATCTTTGCGGGTTTTTTTTTTACCGATTTTGATAATTATTTTTTCTTGTGCATTGTTCTTTTAAGATACTAGATATAATCGATGACACGTGACGATGAATATGAAAGCTTTCATATCTGTATGGGACAGTAGCAGATCTAGTTATTCTTATTATTATTTTTTTTGTGGGTATTTTCTGCAAATCGGATCTCTCAGAATCTATCCGTAGGATCTTTCTGAAATTTTGACCTACTCCCCCCCCCCCCACAAAAAAAATGGGGTGCGAACCTTGATTAAATATATTTTCAAAAAATTTTACGAATCCGAAATCACCGAATTTTACGAACGAATACGTTTGACCTACAATGCTGTTACTTTGTGAATATTTTACCTATTTTACTAATTCTTTTTTCTTTTGAGTATCTTGAGACATTTACTTCAGATCTGCAATTTCGGATTTTCGAATTTCGAAACTTCGTCGCTGTGATTTCGAATCTGAAGTTGAGACCAACTTGACAACTTCTTTAATAGTTGTACGATTTTCATGAAAATAAGTATGTAGGTAGACCTTACTGATGTGACTTGAAAAATGACTTTTAAAATTTTCTAAATCATCTCCCCTTGGTAAAATTAAGGATCAAAGTTTTAAAAAAAAGTCGGCGTAATATAGGTCAGAATGACCTAGAAAAAATTTCTGATACTAGACAAGTAATTACTGATTCGTACACAAAATATGGAGTTTGTCGATCGAACCGGAAGTGCCAATATCTTGAAACGTGAAAAATCAATAGAACTTTGGCGATATTGTATTTACAGACACGGGGGTTATATTTTCTGAATCCTTGAAGGAAAGCCTAAAAAACGTTCTGAGCAGAATTTTGATTTAGGTCAACTGATGGTCGCCATTTTGAAGTGAATATGAAACATAGTGAAAAATCGACATTAACGGGCTTGTAAATAAACACAATAGGCCGTAGTTTGTTCAAGGGGTCTCCTATGTCTGAAATGAATGCATTTCAGGATAGCCGGGATACAGGTCAAACTTTTGGTATTTGACTATTTCAAAAATTCGAATTTCGCCTTTGACGTTTTTCGTGCCGACAAAGTTGTTTACGAGTGAAAAATAACATTAATATCACATTGACTTCACTAGATTGTGACCGATTTTAATGATTTATTTTATCTTGTTCGGATTATTTATATGGCCCATGACATGTGACAGGAGCAGATCTAGTTATTATTTTTTTGTGTGTATTTTCTGCAAATCGGATTCCTCAGAATCTAACCATGGGATCTTTCTGAAACTTTGAACTACCCCCCCCCCCCCCCCAAAAAAAAACAAAATGGGTGCAAACGTTGTTTAAATATATTTTCAAAACGTTTTACGAATTCGAAATCACCGAATTTACGAACGGAAAAAATTACAATGCCTAGTCGTAACTTTGGGTTTTTTTGACCGATTTTATTAATTTTTTTTTCTTTGAGTACCTTGACAAAAATTATTTTCATATGCAATTTCAGATTTTCGAATTTCGAAAATTCCTCGATGTGATTTTGAACCGGAAGTTGAGACCAACTTGACAACTTCTTTAATAGTTTCACGATTTTAATGAAATTTAGTATGTAAGTAGATCTTGCTAATGCAAAAATTAAGGATCAAAGTTTTCAAAAAATCGACGAAATATAGGTCAGATTGCCTTGAAATTTTTTTCCATACTAGTTTAGTAATTACGGATTAGTACACAAAATATGGAGTTTGTCGATCGAACCGGAACTGCCACCATCTTGAAATGTGACAATCTACAGGGCTTTTTTGATATTTTACTTACAGATACGGGAGTTATATTTTCTGAATACTTGAAGGAATGCCTAAAAAACGTTCAGAGTAGAATTTTGATTTAGGTCAACTGATCGTCACCATTTTGAATTGAATATTGAAAACAGTGAAAAGTCTACATTAACGGGCTTGTAAATAGCACAATAGGCTCTAGTTTGTTCAATTCGTCTTGTATTTCTTAAATTAATACATTTCTGGATAGCCTAGCTCATGGTCGAATTTTTGTTATTGGAAACATTTAAAATTTCCAGTTTCGCCTTTGACCTTTTTCGTGCCGACAAAGGTGTTTACGAGTGAAAAATTGGCATTACATTAACGTAATAAATGTCCTATGAATTGACCAATCAAATGCCAGCGCGCACTTCGACAAACAGATAAGGCGTGCTGTGGTCTATTCAATCCGATGACCTTTGTTGGTTACAATCCACAGTCTCATGTTTGAAGATATAATTGAGCACTAATAATTGCACAATGGAGGCCTATCATCATTTAATGTCAAAGTCATTATTTTGTTTTGTAGTGTATACAGATTTCTACATGTCAAAATAAACAATTTTAACATAGTCAGACCAGAAAAGGATTTCCCTATTGAAGTGTTTAAGTGTGGTTATCTACCTTTAATTGAAATAGTTGTCCTAATTGTATGGTTGACGGGGCTGTCTCCCATTATTATGGTAATTTGTTTGACATTTGTATAGTGGACTTATTAAAAAGTGGAGAGTAGTTATTTGGTGCTGCAACCAAGTCTTATTAGTTAATGTGTTTTTTTAAAATATATTTTCAGGAGACAACTGAAGCTAATGATTTTGCTAACTCAGTGCTCCCGACACCAAGCAGCTAAAGTTTCTCCTAAAATCTCTACATCAAAGTCACCACTGTGTTCCAAAAAAAGAAATACAGATGACCTGGTAGCATCTGCTGCTATGTTTTTAAAGACATTGGCAGAGGAAAAAGAGAACAAACATGTAACCTCAACTTATAGCAGTTACGTTTGTGAGAAATTGACACTTATTATAAATCCCAGAAAACGTGCTAAACTGGAAGGAAACCCACGAGGTTGAGAAGGCGCCCCTATCTCCATGCCGCATACGCTCACACCGATGATCGAAACCACAGCCACAAGCCAGAGGTGACCGGCCAGCTAGAGGTCGAAGCGCGGCACTCTACACCACTAGGCCATCCCAACCGCCCCCCCCCCCCTGGAATTAGACTTCCATACGCTGATTAACACAGCTTTAATAAACCAATATAAAAATGAAGAACTGGTCAATTTCTAGATCAAATAAATGTTCATTGTTATTTAATATGTTAGATCAATATGATGATGAACAACTGACCAATTTAAAGTAGCTAAGTCTCTAACGTAATATCGTCCAAAGTCTTCGGCATTCAAAACAGGAATTATTTGTCAATTTAAACCAACACTGATGTTGTGATTTTACGCGCAAAAGATGAGCTTTTGATATCCAATATTTAAGACAAAATAAAAATTTTACCATTGGTACACGAATCGTGTACCATAATGCGTTTCAGGCCCATTTTTAACAAGGGACCTGAAGAACAAGACTATTCATATTCTGGCCCGGGGAGTATGCACAATAAATGCTATGTAGACTGGAATAACCAAACACTCGAAATAGCCACTCGATTGTAACATCTGGCGTATTTCGCCGAACATAACTGATTTGAAATTAGAGTACAAACGAAAACGATTGAATGTAAATCAGTTTGTATACATTCATATTACATTACTATATGCGTTGCTACCCATTTATGGCAATTTCTAGGTCTCAAATATTAGCGATTTCGCTCCTTTAAGTACCCCTCGCATTGTATTTATTTATTTATAATTTACATGACATGTACTTATAAATTATTTATTTATTCATAAATTACTTATAAATTATTTATTTATTTATAAATTACTTATAAATTATTTATTTATGTCCAACACAATTAAATTTATTCAAATACTATAACGTTGGCATCTGTTTGATTTCTGTTTTCCCCCTGGTTGACAAAATCACTGGTAAAGTTGTAGCTTGTATCTTCCTTTAACCTCAAAAAGTTGTGGGGTGAAACAACCAACTCTGCATTACCAGGTTGCAGTAACATTGGTTGCTGCAGAACCCCAAACCTCTGTGTAATTATACCAAAAGCATTCTCTAAAATCCTACGTGCCCTGCTCAATCTACAATTAAAAATTCTTTTTCAATAGTAAGTCCCCTGATAGGAAAAGTTAAATTGATTTTCAGAGAAAAAGCATCATCTCCAACATTCACACATGGTACTGGTGTTTCTCTACCTGGTAGAACTTTGAGAGGAGGGAGGTTTAATGTGTTCTCTTCTAAGGCTGATGAAATGGGTGAATTGGCAAATAAACCTGCATCCCCTACCCTGCCATTAGCCCCAATATCAACACAAATAAATTTGTATTCCACGTCAACTAAAGTTAGCAATATAATGCTGCAGAAGCCTGTGTAATTATAAAAAGTAGCACCACTGTGAAATGGCTTTCTTAGAGCAATATGTTTGCCATCCAGCGCTCCGATGCAGTTTGGGAAATTCCATTTGCTGTTAAAGCCATGTATGACAGTCTCCCATTCATCTGGTTTGTTGGGGACCTGAAAAATTTAAATTGAAACTCGATTACCTGTTGCTACAAAACGCAGAGTAGGGGTCAACCTCTCTCCTGGTGGTATGCTTTCACGCATTTGTGTATCCTTTCTTGTAATGTAAGGAGGACCTGACAAGGACAATATGACTAGTCCCTTTGATGGGACAAAAACGCGGTCCTGTGTATACATTGGCGTACACGTAAAAGATCCCTTGGCAGATGGGTTTCGATACATTAATCCAGTTCGAGCAAAACAAAATACTACTGTTTGGATTTTATCCTAGTTAAAATTTCATGAAACAGGCCTCAGGTCGTTAAAGGAAAGAATCAAAAAGAATGAAAAACTATTGATGGTGTTTTCAATTTCAGCATCGATTCCTCGATTGTACGTGACAAGGAATAGGGTCGCCCGTCCACCCTCGTGGTTTCCTCCCACTGCTAAACCCCTACGAGCAAGCATATTATTGAAATAAAATTGAACCATACGTTAGCCCCAAAATGGCCTAGTTTGTGTCGAGTGGTCGATAAACCCCATTTCCCTCTCTCTCTCTCTCTCTCTCTCTCTCTCTCTCTCTCTCTCTCTCTCTCTCTCTCTCTTTATAATTATAATAATTGTATTAAACATTTCTGAAATTATATGCTTGAATTGTATCTTTGTCAGTGGCTAAGTGGGTAAGGCACAGGCTCGATAGCCTGGAGGTCGTGTGTTCGATCCCTGCATTGGCCTAGAAAGTTCATCTCGATTTTCCGTGTGGTTTCCCCTTGTCAGTGATGCAGAACGGAGGGCCTGACAAGGTAGTCGTTAGGATGGGACGGAAAACAGAGGTCCCGTGTACACATTGGCGTGCACGTAAAAGATCCCTTGGCAGTTGGAATTCGATATAAGAGTAGACCATAGCTCCGCTGCCCGGGCAAAATTTCTATCAGCCCAGGTTAGGTGCAGAAGAGTAGGACGTTAAAAAGGAACATTACATATTTCTACTTATAATTTTTTTTTATCATAGGGCTGTACACTGCATATCATTATATAGCACACATATGAATGAAAAAAAATATGACAAAAAACGATGTTTAATATTAAAAATATTTAATTTTCTTCCATTTTAAGTTATCTCTCTTACATCTGTATTTATAGTTTGTATGAAAAACATGATTAATGATTGAATGTGTTAAAATCAATAACAATATTCATGAATAAATATTTCAAAGCACTGATTTTTTTTAAATAATATAAGGCGTATTTTTAAAAAAGTGAATCACTGCCACAGCACCTCCACCCCCATCACCACCATGTTACATTAGTTGTAACGGCCATTTGTCTGGAATCCAGCAAAATGGGTCTTTTAAAATTGTCAGAAGTGTATTGAAAATGAAATGTAAAGGGGTTTAACGTCCTACTGTTTTGATCGAACTGGACTAATGTATCGAAATCCATCTGCCAAGGGATCTTTTACGTGCACGCCAATGTATACACAGGGCCACATTTTTGTCCCATCCAAGGGACTAGTCATATTGTCCTTGTTATGTCCTCCTTTCTACATTACCAACAAGGACAAACCGCGCCGGGAGATACTGATGAACTTTCTCTGCCAACACAGGGCGTGCCACAGTTATGTCCCTGGATCTCTTTGAAATATCTTTTAAACGCTCCAGAGGCTTAAACATACCTTATACAAGAGCTAAATCTGATTATTGCAAGTCTTTATTTTGGCTTCAGATGTCATAGAAATTATAAATTAGATTTTTATTCAAACAACAAGCATAAAATCAACTCTAAAGACCCACGGATGGCTTGGATTCAAACAGGATTTCATTGATTGATTTAATTATAAATGGCGTCGTGAGAGGAGATTAACCGTTACGTTGACGTCATTCTCATAGATCGAGGCTAAATGATAGAGTGACGAAGCGAGGCCGCTGTAATTAGGTCAACACGCTGTCGGTATTATACGTCCTTTTGTCACTAACATCACCCAGCTGAATTGCAGCCCCATCAGATCTCTGTTTTCTGTACGTAGGCCTACCCAAAGTACAAGAATACACGCAGGCAACGGAAGAAGTCGGCTATAGTATAATTATTTACAATACTGCCTCATTGATTTGGTCCATTCTTTTCAAACTTTAAAATTCTGCTGCCGAATTTCTCTTCTTATCTATATATTAAAAGTCTTAATTCTAATTTGTAGTAGGAAATAAATGTAATACGAGTTGAATTGCAGATCGTGATTATGTAGGTGAACTTAACGCCTGTCAATCAAACGATCGGCAATCGGTGAAGATGGAGTTATATCCCATTTCTAGTCAAAAATAACAGTGGTGATAACTATGTTCAGAATAAAGTAATTTGATTGAAACTTTCAATATATTCTTCTTTCATCATTTATTTTTGAACTGTTATAGCAAGAATAGCTAACTCCTTACAAAAATCTCCCATAATGTATCTTTAAGTTAATAACCGATTGACTTTAACTTCACACACAGTGTTTAAAGTCACAGGAGGAAGAAGCCTAGATATTTTCAATAATTTCCGATAGTTACTGTCAGAGTTATGACCCTTGACCACTTTCAAAATTCTGTTTGATTGACTTTAGATTTATACACAGTGTTTAAGGTCATGATCCGAAGAAGCTTGTTGACTTTCAGCGATTTCCGATTAAATTCTATGAAAATCACACATAACTCTAAAACTAAATGCAATGAAGAAACAGACATGTTTACATTGAAGCACAACTACTTCCTGTCCTGCGTACGAGAAACTAATAAAAGAGTTAACATGCTCTGTATATAACATACTGTTCTAAATTTTTAATTTGTATTTTTCCCATCTTGTTCATAAGGTAGATGTAATTTTTCAGATACTTATTATTTCAATAGATTCAAATACCCCTTTTGGTGTTTATATGAAAGCTTTGATATCTGCTATGCAGATCTAGTTTTCTATTATTTTTTTTTTGTGTGTTATATCCACAAATCGGATTTCTCAGAATCTAATAATAATTGGATCGTTCTGAAACTTTTACCTATACCCCCAAAAATGGGTGGTGGCTGTTGATTAAATACATTTTCAAAACGTTTTACGAATCCGAAATCACCGAATTTTACGAACAAATGCATTTGACCTACAATGCTGTAACTTTGTGGCTTTTTGACCTATTTTACTAAATCTTTTTTCTTTGAGTACCATGAGACAATTAATTCAAATCTGCAGTTTCAGATTTTCGAATTTCGAAAATTCGTCGCTGTGATTTCGAACCGGAAGTTATGACTAATTTTACAACTACTCTAATAGCTGTAACTTTGTGACTATTTGACCTATTTTACTAAATCTTTTTTCTTTGAGTACCTTGAGCCAATTACTTCAATCTGCAGTTTCAAATTTTCGAATTTCGAAAATTCGTCGCTGTGATTGCGAACCGGAAGTTATGACCAATTTGACAACTTCTTTAATAGTTGTACGATTTTCATGAAATTTAACATGTTATTACATCTTACCGATTATTATGATTAGAAATTTTCTAAATTATCTCCCCTTGATGAAATTAAGGATCAAATTTTTCAGAAAAATCAACGAAATATAGGTCAGAATGACCTATTTTTTTTTTCGACACTAGACAAATAATTACTGATTAGTACACAAAATATGGAGTTTATGGATTGAAACGGAAGAGCCACCATATTGAAACGTAAAAACCAATAGGGCTTTTTTGATATTTTACTTACAGACATGGTAGTTATATTTTCTGAATCCTTGAAAGAAAGCCTAAAAAACGTTCAGAGCAGAATTTTGATTTAGGTCAACTGATGGTCGCCATTTTGAATTGAATGTGACATATAGTGAAAAATCGACATTTACGAGCTTCTAAACAAACACAATAGGGCAAAGTATGTTCAATGCGTCTCCTTTTTCTGAAATCAATACATTTCAGGATAGCCGCGATACGCTTTAAAATCTTAGGTATTTGAATATTTCAAAAATTCGAATTTTGCCTTTGATGTTATTTGTGCCGACAAAGTTGTTTACCAGTGAAAATTGACATTAACTTCACTAGATTTTAATGATTTATTTTTTCTTGTTCGGATTATTCATATGACCCATGCCATGTCACAGGAAGTCGGGACCTTGGTTTTTCGTCCCATCGGAACGGCTAGACAGCTGTCCTTGTCAGGCTCTCCGTTCTGCCTCACTGACAAGGGGGAACCACGCCGAAAAACTCGAGATGAACATTGTCGGTGCAGAACTTTCAATTCAGGCCAAACGCTTATTGCAAACGATTAAGCTGGTCAGTGGGGGCTTATTTTCAAAAAATTTGTAATAATCGGTTGGTAATTAAAGTACCGTGCAAATTAAATTGTTAAAACATAAAATTTCGCCCGTTTGAAAAGTCAGCAATTTGCCGATTTTAGGGAGGCTGAATGGCTGAATAGTTAGCATGTGCGCGCTGTATCGTAACGTCTGTCATTGAGTCAACCGGCGTCGTTTCGATTTCCAGGTTGCACGTGACATGGAGTATGGTGTCCAACCTCGTGGGTTTTCTCCGTGTCCTTCGGTTTCCTCCCACGGCTAAAGACCTCTACGCCCAAGGGAAGTTTTTAAATAAAATTAAAACCATATGTTAGTCCCGAAATGACCTAGTTTGTGTCAAATGGATGTTAAGCCGCATTTCTCTCTTTCTCTTTTATTTTTAAAGTTTTGTAATAATCGGTTGGTAATCAAAGGTACTGTAAAACTTAAAGTGATAAAACAGAAAATTTCGCCCGATTGTAATGTTTCTCACTTTAAAGTCAACAATTTGCCGATTTTAGTGGGCAAACGTTTATTGCGAACGATTAAAATGGTCAGTTGGAGCTTATTTTTAAAAGTTTTGTAATATTCGGTCGTGCAAATTTAACTGTTAAAATAGAAAATTTCGCCCGGTTGAAATGTTTCTCGCTGTAGGTCAGCAATATGCCGATTTTAGGGAAGTTGGATGACTGAATGGTTAGCAAATGCGCGCTGTATCGTAACGTCTGTCATTGAGTCAACTGGCGTTGTTTCGATTTCTCGGTTGTACGTGACAAGGAGTATGGTTGCCTGTCCAACCTCGTAGGCCATAACGCCGCTGCCCGGGTAAAATTTCCCTCATTGCACACTTTATGGCGTATGCCCGTCTTCATTAGCCCATTTTAGGAGCAGAAGAGTAGGACGTTAAACACCATTCAATTTCATTTCATTTTCTCTATGTTGCTTATTTATTATAGTGGATAAATATTTTTCTGGTTCTAGCAATTATTTATTTTCTGAATAGAAATCTTGCTTTGAACAGGTTTTTTTTTATTGCAGAGTGTCATTATGGAATATTGCAGTCTATGACCCTTTGTTTAAAACATGCTTAAGAATTTGTCACGATTTCCTACTTATAACCAAACATATTGGAAACCACAATTATATAACATATCCCTCATTTTGGAAGCCCGCTTACAGCTATACAAGTTTCAGTTATTTCCTTTAGTTTAAAGATTATTTTTTTGCCCGGGTGCAATGTTTCTCACTACATTTAAACTTGTAACTTTGTGAGTTTTTGACCGATTTTGATAATTATGTCTTTATAATTTTCCAAATTTACATATTTAACGTAAATATTCAAACAGTTGAGGTCAACCTGATTCAAAAAGTATTAGTTCCGTTTAAAGTTATCTCATTTAATTTTTCGATGTTTTCTTACCATTTTCATTTCATTTTTCTGAAACTTTTGAAGTGGGAAGTCATCCCGATTACAACAACACAAGTCTCAGTTATTTCACTTTAGTTTTCAGATTATTTTTTTTACCCGGGTGCAATGTTTCTCACTATATTTAGACTTATAACTTCGCGATTTTTTTTCCGATTTTGATAATTATTTTTTCTTGTACTTCAATCTTTTAAGATACTTGATATATTGATATAATCCATGCCACGTGACGGTGAATATGAAAGCTCTCATATCTGCATGGGACAGTAGCAGATCTAGTTAAGCTTTCATATTACATATGAAAGCTTATTGTTTCTGTTAAGATTATTATTATTTATTTTTTGTATATTTTCTGCAAATCGGATTTCTCAGAATCTAACCATAGAATCTTTCTGAAATTTTGCTCTACACCCCCCCCCCCCAAAAAAAAAATGCGGTGCGAAAGTTGTTTAAATATATTTTCAAAACGTTTTACAATTTCGAAATCACCGAATTTTACGAACGAAAAAACTAACAATGCATAGTCGTAACTTTGTTATTTATTGACCTATTTTACTAATTCTTTTTTCTTTGAGTACCTTGTAAAAAAAACATTTTCATCTGCAGTTTCAGATTTTCGAATTTCGAAAATTCGTTGCTGTGATTTCGAACCGGAAGTTTAGACCAACTTGACAACTTCTTTAATAGTTGCACGATTTTCATGAAATTTAGTAAGTAAGTAGATCCCACTGATGCAATTTCAAAAATATGATAACAAACTTTCTAAATTATCTCCCCTTGATGAAATTAAGGATTAAAATTTTCAAAAAAATCAACGAAATATAGGTCAGAGTGACCTAATTATTTTTTTTTTTCGATACTAGACAAGTAATTACCGATTAACATACAAAGTATGGAGTTTGTCGATCAAACCAGAAGTGCCCTTGAAACGTGAAAAATCAATAGAACTTTTGCGATATTGTACTTACAAACATGGGAGTTATATTTTCTGAATCCTTGAAGGAAGGCCTAAAAGACGTTTGGAGCAGAATTTTGATTTAGGTCAACTGATGGTCGCCATTTTGAAGTGAATATGAAAAGTGGTAGCAATTTGAAGGGCCGAGAATTTGGAACACAATTACTCTCCTTCTAATTGAGCTAGAATGTTCAATCTTGGTGTAGACGTTCACTAGGTCAATGTCATGATTGATGTTAAAGATGAGCATTTTCTGCTTAGGGTAAGCAGATATAAGCAAGCTGATTTGTTGATTCTTTAGGGCACGATAACTTTGGTTATAATGAAGGGAGGGCGATGAAACTCTTGTCAATCGAGAGTCTAACAGCTAGCCTGTTGTGTGAAATCATTTTATCATTTTTTTTCAAATGTCCGGTGTAAGCGAAAAAAAGAGATCGAAAATCCAACAAGTCGTATTTCAACCTGTCATTTTTAGTTCTTTCCCGCGAGTTTTTGACCAATTTTGATAATTTTTTCTTCTTATCCTGTTATTTAGGATACTTGATATAATCGTGACGATGAATATGAAAGCTTTCATATCTGCATGGGACAGTAGCAGATCTAGTTATTATTTTTTTTGTGTGTATTTTCTGCAAATCGGATTTCTCAGGATCTAACCATGGGATCTTTCTGAAACTTGGACCTACCCACCCAAAAATGGGGTGCGAACGTTGTTTAAATTTTCGAAACTTTATACGAATCCGAAATCACCGAATTTTACGAACGAAAAAACTGACAATGCATAGTCGTAACTTTGTTATTTTTTGACCGATTTTACTTATTCTTTTTTCTTTGAATACCTTGAAAAAAATCATTTTCATCTGCATTTTCACATTTTCGAATTTCGAAAATTTGTCGCTGCGATTTCGAACCGGAAGTTATGACCAATTTGACAACTTCTTTAATATTTGTACGATTTTCATGAAATTTAGTATGTAAGTAAATCTTACCAATGCGACTTCAAAAAAAACCTTTTTCGATACTAGACAAGTAATTACTGATTCGTACACAAAATATGGAGTTCGTCGATCGGACCGGAAGTGCCACCATCTTCAAACGTGAAAAATCAATAGAACTTTGGCGATATTGCACTTACAGACATGGGAGTTATATTTTCTGAATCCTTGAAGGAAGGCCTAAAAATCGTTCAAAGCAGAATTTTGATTTAGGTCAACTGATGGTCGCCATTTTGAAGTGAATATGAAACATAGTGAAAAATCGACATTTACGGACTTGTAAACAAACACCATAGGGCATAGTATGTTCAATGCGTCTCCTATGTCTGAAATTCATACATTTCAGGATAGCCGGGATACGGGTCGAATTTTTGGTATTTGACTATTTCAAAAATTCGAATTTAATGTTTTTCGTGCCGACAACCGGAAGTGCCACCATCTTTAACCGTGAAAAATCAATACAACTTTGGCGATATTGCACTTACAGACATGGGAGTTATATTTTCTGAATCCTTGAAGGAAGGCCTAAAAATCGTTCAAAGCAGAATTTTGATTTAGGTCAACTGATGGTCGCCATTTTGAAGTGAATATGAAACATAGTGAAAAATCGACATTTACGGACTTGTAAACAAACACCATAGGGCATAGTATGTTCAATGCGTCTCCTATGTCTGAAATTAATACATTTCAGGATAGCCGGGATACGGGTCGAATTTTTTGGTATTTGACTATTTCAAAAATTCGAATTTAATGTTTTTCGTGCCGACAAAGTTGTTTACGAATGAAAAATCACATTAATATTCCATTAACTTCACTAGATTGTGACCGATTTTAATGATTTATTTTTTCTTGTTCGGATTATTTATATGACCGGCCATGACATGTGACAGGAAGTGACTGTGAATATGAAAGCGTTCATATCTGCATGGGACAGTAGCAGATCTAGTTATTATTATTTTTTTTGTGTTTTATCCACACATCGGATTCCTCAGAATCTAACCATAGGATCGTTCTGAAACTTTTACGTATCCCCCCAAAAAAGGGTGGTGGCTGTTGATTAAATATATTTTCAAAACGTTTTACGTATCCGAAATCACCGAATTTTACGAACGAATGCATTTGATCTACAATGCTGTAACTTTGTGACTATTTGACCTATTTTACTAAATCATTTTTCTTTGAGTACCTTGAGACAATTACTTTAAATCTGCAGTTTCAGATTTTCGAATTTCGAGAATTCGTCGCCGTGATTTCGAACCGGAAGTTTAGACCAATTTGACAACTTCTTTAATAGTTGTACGATTTTCATGAAATTTAGTATATAAGTAGATCTTACCGATGTGACTTCAAAAATATAATTAGAAATTTTCTAAATTATCTCCCCTTGACGAAATTAAGGATCAAATTTTTCAAAAAAATCAAAGAAATATAGGTCAGAATGACCTAATTTTTTTTTTGATACTAGAAAAGTAATTACTGATTCGTACACAAAATACGGAGTTTGTCGATCGAACCGGAAGTGCCACCGTCTTTAAAAGTGAAAAATCAATAAGGCTTTTTTGCTATTTTACTTACAGACTCGGGAGTTATATTTTCGGAATCCTTGAAGGAATGCCTAAAAATCTGTCGGATCATAATTTTGATTTCGGTCAAGTGATGGTCACCATTTTGAATTGAAAATGAAAAATAGAAGCAATTTGAAGGGTCGGGACTTTGGAACACAATTACTCTCCTTCTAATTGAGCTAGAATGTTCAAACTTGATGTAGACGTTCACTAGGTCAATGTTATGATTGAGTTCAAAGATGAGCATTTTCTGCTTAGGGTAAGCAGAGATAAGCATGCTGATTTGTTGATTCTTTAGGGCACGATAACTTCGGTTATAATGAAGGGAGGGCGGTGAAACTTTTGTCAATAGAGAGTCTAATAGCTAGCCTGTTGTGTGAAATCATTGTATTATTTTTTTTAGGGATAGCCGCAAAAAAGAGATTGAAAATCCAAAAAGTCGTATTTTTACAATTTGGAGCATGTTTAGAGGTCTTTCTCGTAAAGTCAACATAATATTTTTGGGAACTTCTTCTACAAAGAGTCTTATTGGTAGTCTTTTATATGAAACCATCGATCAACAGTCCAACATATCAGGAGTAGAAGAACAAAAGGATCGAACATTGAAAACGGCACCCTTTCATTGTTAAGCGAAACATGCAGTGTGGATGACTACAATCTACACATTTAGTCATCGTATAGAGCTTATTCAACAGTATCGAATTCCAACTGCTTATGGATATTTTACGTGCACTCCAATGTGTACACGGGACCTTGGTTTTTCGTCCCATCCGAACGACTAGACAGATGTGCTTGTCAGGCCCGCCGTTCTGCCTCACTGACAAGGGGAACCACGCCGGGAAATCGAGATGAACTTTCTCCGTGCAGAACTTTCAATTCAGGCAAAACGTTTATTGCATACGATTAAGCTGGTAAGTTGGAGCTTATTTTCAAAATTTTGTAATAATCGGTTGGTAATTAAAGTGCCGTGCACATTAAACTGTTAAAACAGAAAATTTCGCCTGGTTGAAATGTTTCTTGCTGTAAGTCAGCAATTTTCCGAATTCAGGGAGGCTGAATGGCTGAATGGTTAGCATGTGCGCGCTGTATCGTAACGTCTGTCATTGAGTCAACGGGCGTCGTTTCGATCTCCAGGTTGCACGTGACATGGTGTATGATGTCCAACCTCGTGGGTTTTCTCCGTGTTCTTCGGTTTGCTCCCAACGGCTAAAGACCCGTACGCGCAAGGGGAGTTTTTAAATAAAATTAAAAAACATATGTTAGTCCCGAAATGACCTAGTTTGTGTCGAATGGACGTTAAGCCGCATTTCTCTCTTTCTCTTTTATTTTTAAAGTTTTGTAATAATCGGTTGGTAATCAAAGGTACTGTAAAAGTGATAAAACAGAAAATTTCGCCCGGTTGTAATGTTTCTCACTTTAAAGTCAGCAATTTGCCGATTTTAAGGGGCAAACATTTATTGCGAACGACTAAGCTGGTCAGGGGGAGCTTATTTTTAAAAGTTTTGTGATATTCGGTTGATAACTAAAGGTACCGTGCAAATTAAACTGTTAAAATAGAAAATTTGGCCCGGTTGAAATGTTTCTCGCTGTAGGTCAGAAATTTGCCGATTTTAGGGAGGTTGCGTGGCTGAATGGTTAGCACGTGCGCTCTGTATCATAACGTCTGTCATTGAGTCAACTGGCGTTGTTTCGATTTCTTGGTTGTACGTGACAAGGAGTATGGTCGCCTGTCCAACCTCGTAGGCCGTAACGCCGCTGCCCGGGTAAAATTTCCCTCATTGCACACTTTATGGCGTATGCCCGTCTTCATTAGCCCATTTTAGGAGCAGAACATTAGGACGTTAAACCCCATTCAATTTCATTTCATTTTCTCTATGTTGCTTATTTATTATAGTGGATAAATATTTTTCTGGTTCTAGCAATTATTTAATTTCTGCATAGAAATCTAGCTTTGGCCAGTTTTTTTATTGCAGAGTGCCATTCTTGTATATTGCAGTCTATGATCCTTTGTTTAAAACATGCTTAAGAGTTCGTCACGATTTCCTACTTATAACCAAACATATTGGAAACCATAATTATATAACATATCTCTAATTTTGGAAGCCCGATTACAGCTATACAAGTTTCCCTTTAGTTTAAAAGATTATTTTTTTGCCCGGGTGCAATGTTTCTCATTACATTTAAATTTGTAACTTTGTGAGTTTTTGACCGATTTTGATAATTATGTCTGTATAATTTTCCAAATCTACATATTTAACGTACATATTCAAACAGTTGAGTTCAACCTGATTCAAAAAGTTTTAGTTTTGTTCAAAGTTATCTCATTTAATTTTTCGATGTTTTCTTACCATTTTCATTTCATTTTTCTGAAAGTTTTGAAGTCGGAAGTCATCCCAATTACAGCAACACAAGTATCAGTTATTTCCCTTTAGTTTTCAGATTATGTAATGTTTCATACTATATTTAGACTTGTAACTTCGCGAGTTTTTGACCAATTTTGATAGTTTGTTTTTCGTATCCTTTTATTTGAGATACTTGATATAATCGATGACACGTGACGATGAATATGAAAGCTTTCATATCTGCATGGGACAGTAGCAGATCTAGTTCTTATTATTATTATTATTCAGATTCCAATTTGAATAGATCTCAGCAACTAATTGTCGCATCGTTACGATTTCTTCGGTTTTACTGGGAAAGTGGGTATGACTTAGTTAGAGGATAAAGCTATTTTGAACGTTCTGCGACAATGCGAAATGTCCGAAATCACCGAAGTTATCGTTTTTAAAAATATTGCAGTAATTTTAACAATCATCATTGGATTTTAACGTTCGATACATTTTGGCATAGCCAGAGACAGGGCACATAGCTACGTTACTTTCGATTTTTGATTTTCGGCAAATCTTCGAAGATATTAGGCGCCAAATTTCGAAAATTTAAAATTTTACAAAAAACTTTTAGGTCAAAAGATGGTCGCCATTTTGAAGTGAATATGAAACATAGTGAAAAATCGACATTTACGGACTTGTAAACAAACACCATAGGGCATAGTATGTTCAATGCGTCTCCTATGTCTGAAATTAATACATTTCAGGATAGCCGGGATACGGGTCGAATTTTTTGGTATTTGACTATTTCAAAAATTCGAATTTAATGTTTTTCGTGCCGACAAAGTTGTTTACGAATGAAAAATCACATTAATATTCCATTAACTTCACTAGATTGTGACCGATTTTAATGATTTATTTTTTCTTGTTCGGATTATTTATATGACCGGCCATGACATGTGACAGGAAGTGACTGTGAATATGAAAGCGTTCATATCTGCATGGGACAGTAGCAGATCTAGTTAAGCTTTCATATTACATATGAAAGCTTATTGTTTCTGTTAAGATTATTATTATTTTTTTTTTGTGTATTTTCTGCAAATCGGATTTCTAAGAATCTAACCAAGGTATCTTTCTGAAACTTTGACCTACCCCCTCCCCCCCAAAAGGGGTGCGAACGTTGTTTAAATATATTTTCAAAACGTTTTACGAATCCGAAATCACCGAATTTTACGAACGAAAAAACTGACAATGCATAGTCGTAACTTTGTTATTTTTTGACCGATTTTACTAATTCTTTTTTCTTTGAATACCTTGGAAAAAAATCATTTTCATCTGCAGTTTCACATTTTCGAATTTCGAAAATTCGTCGCTGTGATTTTGAACCGGAAGTTTAAACCAATTTGACAACTTCTTTAATAGTTGTACGATTTTCATGAAATTTAGTATATAAGTAGATCTTACCGATGTGACCTCAAAAATATAATCAGAAATTTTCTAAATTATCTCCCCTTGGTGAAATTAAGGATCAAATTTTTCAAAAAAATCGTCGAAATATAGGTCAGAATGACCTAAAAAAAAATTTCGATACTAGACAAGTAATTACTGATTCGTACACAAAATATGGAGTTTGTCGATCGAACGGGAAGTGCCACCATTTTTAAACGTGAAAAATCAATAAGTCTTTTTTGCTATTTTACTTACAGACACGGGAGTTATATTTTCTGAATCCTTGGAGGAATGCCTAAAAATCTATCGGATCAGAATTTTGATTTCGTTCACGTGATGGTCACCATTTTGAAGTGAAAGTGAAAAATAGAAGCAATTTGAAGGGCCGAGAATTTGGAACACAATAACTCTCCTTCTAACTGAACTAGAATGTTCAAACTTGGTGTAGACGGTCGCTAGGTCACTGTCTTGATTGAGTTCAAAGTTGAGCATTTTCTGCCTAGGTAAGCAGAGATAAGCACGCTGATTTGTTGATTCTTTAAGGCACGATATCTTTGGTTATAATGAAGGGAGGGCGATGAAACTCTTGTCAATCGAGAGTCTAATAGCTAGCCTGTTGTGTGAAATCATTGTATCATTTTTTTTAAATGTCCGGGGTAGCCGAAAAAAAGAGATTGAAAATCCAAAAAGTCGTATTTTTACAATTTGGAGCATGTTTATAGGTCTTTCTCGTAAAGTCAACATGTGTTTCCTGCAAATCGGATTTCTCAGAATCTAACCATAGGATGTTTCTGAAACTTTGACCTACCCCACCAAAAATGGGTGGTGAGTATTGATTAAATATATTTTCAAAACGTTTTAAGCATTCGAAATCACCGAATTTTACGAACGAATGAATTTGACCTGCATTACTGTAACTCTGTGACTATTTAACCTATTTTACTAATTCTTTTTTCGGTGAGTACCTTGACAAAATTCATTTTCAACTGCAATTTCAGATTTTCGAATTTCGCTGTGATTTCGAACGGGAAGTTGAGACCAACTTGACAACTTCTTTAATAGTTATATAGTTTTAATAGTTTCATGAAATTTAGTATATAAGTAGATCTTACCGATGCGACTTCAAAAATATGATTAGAAATTTTCTTAATTATCTCCCCTTGACGAAATTAAGGGTCAAAGTTTTCAAAAAAAATCAACGAAATATACGTCAGAATGACCTAATTTTTTTTGTTCGATATTAGATAAGTAATTACTGATTTGTACACAAAATATAAAGTTTGTCGATCTTGAAACGTGATAATGTCTGGGTGACAGATATTTTAATCCAGGGGTAACCTTGTGAATCCTATTAGTAGTTTAATCTTGATGAACTTTGTGAAACAAACGCCTATGTAGTCTTGGTGAAGTATATTTAAATTTTGGTGAATTTTAATAAAACTAGTGAGTCTAGGTGAATCCGGGAAATTATGTGGATCTGTGACATGTGAAGGTTTTGGTAATTTCCGAGAATTAATTGTGTTTGGGTTTAAAGTGTTTTTAATAAAAACTACGCGATTGGGATGGTGGAAGTAAGATAGAGAATCAATCTGAATGCTAAACAGGAGGATTGATTGTTTTAAAGGAGCAGAGTATGCGAAGCTGAAATGAACTATAACTTTAGCAATTGAATAGTATTGTAAAAACCTCTAAAATTGTATATGTAAATTTATTACAATAATATACATATATTGAAAATTAATTAATTAGTTGTGTTGTTTGTTGGTAATTGGGGTAATTAAGTTAAAGAACCTGAGGTCACTTTGTGACATTTTGGCGAGCTTGCCATTGCTTATATTTTTATAACGAACCCTTTTCCGGATTGCCAATAACATTATGAAAGTGCACTATAAAAACATTTAGTAATATTTAAGAAAGCTGTTAACTGCTGATATTGTATTTAATATGATATACTATATATAGCACTTTAAGATTAGTTTTTTGGAATAGAGGCCTACTTAAGTTTTAATTTGATGTTGGATTCATTAGTAATGTATATTGAAATGTGCATGCTTTGTATATGTATACTAACACAATGACTGAGAAAGTGACGGACAAATAAGTTTATTATTTAAGATTGTGTAGAATTAGGTTTTTGGATAAGTTTTGTGTGTCAATATGGATTTAGAAAAGATAACTAAGATAGGCAAAAGATTTTGGTTTGAAAGGGGAGGCGTTACTTGAATTTGTTAAAGAGGAAAGGGTTAACTTTGGGAGACAGAGAGAGAGAGAGGGAGAAAGAGTTTGCGTTGGAGAGAGAGAAAGCGAGACGAGAACAAGAGAAATTGAATCGCGAGTATGAGTTACAAATTGAGAAAGAAAGGGGTGATTCAGAAAGAGCTGATCGTGAGAGAGGAATTGTAGAATCCGAAAAAGCATTTTTGCGTGAAAAAGAAAGTAGAGAATTGGCGTTAAAGGAAATTCAACTAAGAAAATCAGTGTGCGATACAGAATTCGAAGTTGCTAAAATGAAAAAAGAAACTGCGGAAACCAGTTTAATGAGTATTCACGAAGGTTCCGAAAATATACGTAAACCGTATATAAAACTTCCTCATTTTGATGACAAATATGATGACATGGATGCTTACTTAAACAGATTCGAAAGATTTGCTACCGCTCAAGGATGGGATAAGTCGGTATGGGCCGTAAATTTAGGTTTACTTTTAAAAGGTAAGGTTTTGAGTGTATATTCACGTCTGTCAGCAGAGAAAATCGACGATTTTGATGGCCTTAAATGTGCATTCTTAAGGAGTTTTGACTTAACTGAAGAAGGGTTCAGACGGAAGTTCGTGATTGTAAACCTTATCCCACCGAAATGTCCCAACAATTTATGGCCAGAATTGAGGGTTATTTTAATCGTTGGTTGGACTTATCTCGTACAACAAGAACCTTTAATGGACTTAAGGATTTTTTTTGTCAGGTTGTCCACTTGATTTAGTGATGTTTCTTAAAGAGAGAGTACCGGATACAAATAAAGAATTGGTATTTTTAGCTGATCAGTATTTGGAGGCACACACTAATAACCGTTTCAATATATTTAATTTCAGGGAAACGACACAAAGATTCATCAGACGATGTTACATCTGTAGATCACCAGATCGTAAAATGAAATTTTGTCCAGATTTGAAAACTTTTCAGGATGCCAAAGATTCAAATTCGAATTATCAGAATCAAGATTTTAAACATAGACCGGTATACACTTCTAATAGATTTTCAGGTAATAGACAATCAAGGGAGCCAATATCAGGATTAGGTGTGTCTGCGCCTTCATATACACCGAGTAGACACCAACAACATAAATTTGCTATTTTTTGCCAAGCTGATTCATATCTTTCAGATGTTCCAGTGGAATCAAACCACACAGAAAATACAGAGGCAAAGACTTTATGCAGTTGTACTAATTTCGAAAATAGTGTTGAACTAAAATATGGGCATATTTTACCCGTTTTAAGTGTATCTTGTAAGGCAAATATTTCTGCTAGGGTTAATTCAAATATGCCGATTGCTGAAGGATATGTTAATGATAAAAAGATCAGTGTATTACGGGATACGGGCTGTAATAGGGGTGTAGTTAGAACGAGTTTAGTTAATAATTCTGTCATAACTGTCAGAAATGTACCGGTTGCTACGATTCATGTATAAACTCCTTATTATACAGGTAACATTGATGTTCTTTGTATGTCTAATCCCGTTTATGATTTTATTTTAGGAAATATACCTGATGTAAGACATTCTTTCCACCCAGATCAAAATTGGGAAAGAGTTTCTGAACCATTAGCACAGGCTGTAGAAACTAGAGCCCAGGTAATATCTAAAAATAAAAAGTTTAAATCTCTTTCAGTGCCTTCAGCATTAGGGGAAGTAACTGTTGATGAAATTAAGAATGAACAAAGTAAAGATGAAACGTTGAAATCTATAAGAGATCAAGTCGCTAATGGTGAAAAATTTGAACGTGGTTCTAGAATATCTTGGTTTATACTAATCACGGGTTTAATTTACAGGTGTTTTATGTCTTTCAAACAACTGGTTGTACTTAAGTGTTACAGGATCAGGTTCTTAAAATAGCTCACGAGTCTATATTTGGTGCTCATTTGGGGATTCGTAAAACTCCAGATAGGGTATTATGTAATTTCTTTTGGCCAGATATCCATGGAGATGTTTCGAGGTTTTGTAAATCTTGTGACATTTGTCAACGCACATGCCCAAAAGGTAAAGTAACAAAAGTTCCATTAGATACTATGCCACTGATAAATGTTCCGTTTGAACGTGTAGCTGTTGATTTGATTGGTCCGATTTTTCCAATAACTGACAACGGTAAAAGATATATTCTTACATTAGTAGATTTCGCTACTCGTTATCCAGAAGCTGTCGCTTTAAAGACAATAGAAACAGAGCAAGTAGCGAAATGGGGGGTAATGTCACAATTGGTATGTTCAATTAGAATCTATAATTGTATTTCGATGATTTAGGGTACATAATTAATTTGGTAGATGGCTAAAGGGAATATTTATTTCTTTTAGAAAGATGTTTCATGATTGTACAGGTTTTGGTTAATAAAGTTTAATCATTTCCAATGTATATGCGTTGTGTTTTACAAAATGATTGTGGGTATATTTTAACAAGTTAGGTAATAAGGGTGTAAAGTAATGAATGTGTCTGGATTTTGATGCATGTGCCGGTTATGTGTAGGAATTATAAAAGTTTGTCAGAGAGGTTTTAGAAGTTACGGGGTATGGCTGTTTTCTCTATTTAGATCAGAGAGATTTTAAAGGACCAGACATGACTGTTTCAATATCTATACAGTAACACCAATAACTGGCTTTAGATGAATAAAATCTGGTAACGTAAATAAGATGTATTTTTAAATGTGAAGTATATTTAAATCTTGGTGAATTTTAATACAACTAGTGAGTCTAGGTGAATTCGGGAAATTATGTGGATCTGTGACATGTGAAGGTTTTGTGAATTTCCGAGAATTAGTTGTGTTTGGGTTTAACGTGTTTTTAAAAAAAACCTACGCGATTGGGATGGTGGAAGTAAGATAGAGAATCATTCTGAATGCTAAACAGGAGGATTGATTGTTTTAAGGGGGCAGAGTATGCGAAGCTGAAATGAACTGTAACTTTAGCAATTGAATAGTATTGTAAAAACCTCTAAAATTGTATATGTAAATTTATTACAATGATATACAAATATTGAAAATTAATTAATTAGTTGTTTTGTTTGTTGGTAATTGGGAAAAGGGGCAATTAAGTTAAAGAACTTGAGGTCACTTTGTGACAATTTGACACCCCTTCAAGTTGTGGGAGTTTTAGTTCTACAGGAGCAAAGGCTGTTTCTCTGGGGGTTACGTGTTGTATCCCAGAGACTTTTATTGTGACTGTGTCATGTTGACAAAGTCGTTTTCCTCTTGATAGTGGTAATCTAAGTTGTTAATATATGTCGCTGTGGTGTTGGGATGCGTCTGTGGTATTGACCATAGTTGTTCCTGTTGTGGTTGCTGTGTTGACGTGCATCACTTGACTGAATACTACACATAACATCATCACCAACCTATCCTCAGTCCTGTAAAGAATCAAAAAGCTACCTTACCCATACCACCAGACAGAATACTGACAACTCCATCGTCGCCTAAACAACCTTGTCCTAAAGAAAGTAATACTACAATCACTACTAGAAGTGGTCGAGTTTCAAAACGTCCGAATAAACTTGATCTATAAGCTTTAATACTAAATGTGACTCTAAATGCTCAAGGACTGTGTTGAAATATTTTTTTTAATTCTGTTGATATTATTTGTGCATGTTAGTGAAATGATTATTTGTTCTTAGTCTCAATAGCCAACGCAGTAGGTAGGAGTTTAATGCTACATCAAAGACTTGAATAGTGTGAACTATAAATCTTGTATTATTTTATTATTCTTCAAAATAGCATAAACAATGGGGATGTAATATGCTTTGTCTGGTACTCCGTATCTATTACTGACCCCATTGTTAGCCACTCATCTATCAGTATTATGTAGCTTTTGGTTTACTCAATTAAACTACATGGCCACAGATCACTAATTATTTCCTCGTTGACTTCAATGTTAATTCTCGTCTCTTAGACCGGCTGTAACTTTTTCCTAAATATTCGTTGGGTAGAACGCTTTCTGCCACAGATGGAGAAACATGTCGCAAACTCTTGGGCAAAAGCATGTATGAGGTTCACCTTGAAAAACTTGAGATACACAATCTGGAAGTAGAGACAACTAAACAAGCAATTTTCGGCCCTCCCTTTCAACGTAACCAACCTCACAATTTTTTTCACCAAAACCTGGCAGAAAATGTATTTTCAAACCCTTTTCTTCGATTCTACACCAACAAAAATCGCCATGCAAAAGGGGGAAAAGGGAAAGGGAGAGAAAGACTAAAAATAACTTGGCCCTACCGGCAAAGAAATATTTAGTGATCTGTGTCCAAATGACATGATGATGTAGGCCTACTTTATTACTACCATCACCGGTACTTGCAGTATCATCGACAGTATCGTGCATTTTACGCTTGAAACCACATGCCATAACGCATTTAATACCGTCTTGTTTATTTTTGGTTTTACAATTCACCAGAAATGATAGTGATGTAAACGAGAGTACGTACGTATAACTAACTGGTCACTTTAAATTCAAAGATTTAGGATTTGTTCTTGCCACGTTCACCTCTGAAGAAACGAGGTTCGCAAATCAAATTCGTTCTAAACATTCCTTCCCGGAAAAAATGAAGGATCCATGTACGCTTCAATCAAAAATGACTTAACACGCACAACAGAAGTACCTAATCAATCGGGCAGTTCATAGTCGAAGTCATTTGCCAGTTTTCTGTGGTTATTTTTATATTTTTGTAAAATACATTTTATCATGTTTACACCAAATTCTTTGTTTTCACGCTCACGCCATATACATATCCCATGACCCATGTATCGCGATACGTATCGTATCGTGACCCACCCCTAATTCAAACCTTGTTTTCAATCGGTTAAAAGCTGTCACCGCAAGCTAAAAACGCAAACAATGGCCATAAGTCATTACGATCCGATATGGGCGAATATCGCATGGAATCAAGGTCTTTGGGGTATATACATATATTTCAAGTTTCATTAAAATCGTATCAAAATTGTGGCCTCTAGAGGATCCACAACCATGATATAGCATATATTTATACTATTTGCGTATGAGGAGCGGTCCAGCAGATTTCGTCCGATTTTCGTGAAATTCAAACTCAGCCATCATTAGCATGCAACAGTAATATATTTAAACGTATTTTGTTAATTGGATAAAAATAGTTACCCATAGAGGGACCACAAGCTAAAAACAAGGGTTAACAATCGGGAGAGGGGTTTATATAGGCTTTGTCTGTTCCCCAATCCCCTCAGTTTCTGAATAAATATTGTTTATAAAAACAAAACAATCTAAAAATGCGATTTTTTGTACAATTAGAGGCCATAATTCAGGTAGTTGTGATCCGATATGCGCAAGTATCGATTGAAGATAAACCTTTATGTGAAGTTTCGTTAACATCGGATAACGATTGTGACCCGTAGAGGGTCCACAAACAAATCAGACGGACAGGAGCGACGACAATATCCGTCTACATGAAAATGTGGGCGAATAAGAACTGTAGCCTGTAGCCTAAGATTGTAGCACGTTGAATATCGATATGGTTCGACTTCTCATGAACTCAGTGCTTCGCAATAAATTTGCCATTTTTTGTTACAAACGTTATCAGGCAACATAGCAAACACCCAGAGCAACTAAGTCGTTTGAGCAGCCATGACATAATGTTTTGACCCTCTGGACAGACACGCTGATTCCTGGGCATACAATACAAGACAAAGGATATTAAAACTTGCAAGTTAGACTGAATATATGAGATGGATGTTGAATCTGTTCCTCGAGATTTCATGTCATCATCTATTGAATTTAAAACAAACATAACATTACACTTAAGTTGCATATAGAGCTAAAAATCCATCTGTAGAAATGTTTTATTTGTAGGTATCTATAAACTTCTTAATTTTATTCATGTAATTCTATGATCATGACTATGTGTAATATCAACACATGTCGACATGTAGAAACAAGTGATTGTTTTCCATATATATGTGTTGTACTTAATACGATTTTGAATATGAGTTTAGAATAGGTCAAGGTTATGGTCATAATTTTTTCACTTGAATATTTTTTACTGCATGTAAACCTTCAACAATCCAAACTATCATAATTTTCCTAAACTCAGTTCATGGTGTGTGTGTGTGTGAAATAGCTTTATTTAACGTCCGCTTCCACCGAGGTGATATCGCAGACATTCATGGTGTGGACATTACAGGGTTAACATAACTTATTATTCCATGACTCAACTTCACTTTACTCAGTGTCTGTTATAAATAAACGACATAGTCAACCTTTTACTTCCCTAATTACCTTCACTAACTGCAAAATGTCACAATATCAAAGATTAAGCACGAGAAAAACTCAATTTTCTTTTCCTTAAATCTTTCATATGAAAAATAAAAGACAAGGTTTAACCACTTGAACCATATGTTGTCCTATAGAAATATTCAAGAGACATATTTGAAGGTCATTTTATAAGCCTGTATAAAGTCGCTATTGATTTTGTATAATCACTTGTTTTTCATTTTTATCTTGGACAAAATCTACTTTCCATTGAATGTAGTCCTATAATTTCATAAGACACGTCACTACGATATTACAAGAAATAAAAATCAATTCTGCTTTGTCAAAGTAAGTCATATCTAATCAATTCGTATTTCGTTGAATCTTCAATGAACAGTTATCATATCATAAATCATAAACAGTTTTATACCAAAAGAAACCATTTTGGAATGGTAAAGTATAATTGTAACCTTTTCATAAACTTGACTTGCATTCTGAAATACTTATAATAAGATTCAGAAGTATCAAAAAGCCCATTTCATTCACAACCAAAAGATAACTTGTATATAGGCTTATATTTCCAAATGCTGTAAAAGATGTTTTTACTGAAAAATATTTGAATCAGTGACGAACATTATGATCTGAAGTGCACCCATTAGACCAACAGTCCCACCCAATGTGAGTAACAAGTCAACAAATGTGATGCACACCTCCAAATGTAAAATAATTAGATTTCAGAATTACTATAAAACATTCTTGCGACATGCAACCATTTCCCAGATATGTATTGCATTCTAAAGTCGTTTTATGCTATGCCCTGTCAGCTTATTCCAAAGCAATATAAATACTTAATACCATAATAAAAAGATATTATAAAGCATGAGCCGTCCACAAGGTCTTTAGACGGTATAATATCGCTGAAATTTATAACCGTGCTAGCTATAGTAGTGCTGGTTATAGTAGTTCTATGTTAGAATTTAAATCTAGAATTTAAGATAATAATTTAAGTTTAACAAGAAAAGTCATCAAATTGAATTCTGTATATATGTTAACTTTTCAGGGCAATCATTATTCAATTTCTTCAAAACAATGAATGTGTGAGCTATTGAAAGGTGACTGTTAGCCACAGGTGAAATGATACGTAATTCTAATGATATGTTAATTTATTATAATCCCTTATTGTTTATAAAACTGTTATAGATAGAAAGTAACTGACAATATGGCCTGTCCGGTGAACATGCCAATCGTATGATTAATCTAGTTATTGTTTTATTTACCATTGTTTTATTTCTTATATTGTACATTATTACATGAATGCTTATTTATATCAACACTTAATATAGCCAAGTGATTAGAAGTAATTCCATATAGATATGTGATTGTACTAGTCGGTTATCCGCGGTCCTGTAAGTGTATGTAGATAATTGTTATTATAAGTTCCCAGTATTAAAGATTTGAAAAACCACTATCGACTCTTGTAATATCTGACGAACCTCACAGTCACAATTGGCGCAGAAGCCTTGTGTGGTAAGATCCCAGCCTCTTATAAGACAAAGCGAGTACCCCAAGAATCAAGAAGATGGAACAAATTATACCACGAAAATTAGAAAAAAATAATCAGAGTGATGGATTTGAATACAGAGGCACATCAATGGAAAATCGAAAATGGAGGTAATAGTCCAGGAGCTAATGACAAAATAATATGGTCATCAATTACAAAAGGTTTGACCCCCCAAATTTGTAGCAGGTGTCCGTACGAGTGAAAGTCAATTGGTCAGATCGGGCACTGCTGGGGCGTTTGGCCACAGCAGCACCTTAAAGTAGCGCCCAGGGGGCCTAAAATTAGGTCATAAGTTACATGGCTGAAACTTTCCAGGGACAATGGTATCCATAGTCGGAGTAAATATTTCACAAATCTAACCAAAATTTCCGGGGCTTTCCCCAAGTCAGACCACGCCCAATATCGCCTCACGGGACCAATAATATGGTCATAAGTTACATGGCTGAAACTTACCAGAAACAAAGATCCACACTTGGTTATTATAATTTTCAAAAATCTAACCAAAAGTTTGGGGGCTTTCCCCAAGTCAGATCGCTCTAAAGTATGACCGACCACGCCCTAAAAATGGGGCTTTTTATATGGTCATAAGTTACATGGCTGAAACTTACCAGAAACAAAGATCCACACTTGGTAAATACATTTTTCAAAAATCTAACCAAAAGTTTGGGGGCTTTCCCCAAGTCAGATCGCGCTAAAGTATGGCCGACCACGCCCTAAAAATGGGGCTTTTTATATGGTCATAAGTTACATGGCTGAAACTTACCAGAAACAAAGATCTACACTTGGTAAATACAATTTTCAAAAATCTAACCAAAAGTTTTTGGGCTTTCCCTAAGTCAGATCGCTCTAAAGTATGGCCGACCACGCCCTAAAAATTAGGCTTTTTATATGGTCATAAGTTACATGGCTGAAACTTACCAGAAACAAAGATCCACACTTGGTAAATACAATTTTCAAAAATCTAACCAAAAGTTTGGGGGCTTTCCCCAAGTCAGATCGCTCTAAAGTATGGTCGACCACGCCCAAAAAATTAGGCTTTTATATGGTCATCAGTTACATGTCTGAAACTTACCAGAAACAAAAATTCACACTTGGTAAATACAATTTTCAAAAATCTAACCAAAAGTTTGGGGGCTTTCCCAAAGTCAGATCGTCCTAAAGTACTCCCGACCACACCCTAACAATGGGACTTTTTATATGGTCATCAGTTACATGGCCAAAACTTACAAGAAATATTGTTCCATGCATGGCAAATGTATTTTTTGACAGATGGGCTATAAAATTGCAGCCCCACCCACCTTTTCTATATCATCTAAATATATTTGCATTTCTTCGAAGGGCTCTTAAAATTGCTGATGAATGTGGAAAAACATGCAACTGTGTAACATATGATTTAGCCATTGCAAAGGTTGCACTACAAGTACAAATCCAAGCTGAAGAATCACCCACATTTGATTCTGTATTTTTTCAACTTGGTGCTTTTCACATTGAATTGGCCTTTTTCAAGCGGTTGGGAAACTCATTGCTGAATCTAGAGGACCGTATCTTTTAACAGAATGTGGAGTGCTGGCTTCTGGTTCACTTAATGGATTTATTAGTGGAAAACATTACAACAGGTGTAAGAGAGTACACCAGTTGTTTGCTTTATCAATGGAAATATTACATTTTAGATCATTCTATTACAGTCAGGAAATTGACATACAGGAGTCATTTTAGAACTGAAGTCAAAGCCATGCGATCTGCTGAATATTTTAATGAGTGTGCCATTTCAATGGAAATGCAGAAGATTTTGACAAGAAAACATTTTACTCAAGAAACATTAGACTTACAGCTAAATACTGGATGATATACATCGAAATAATTCACCTGTATCATCAATTTTCTCGAAGTATTCGAACTGGAGATTATGAATTATACATATACTGTTTGCCAAAACTAACCTTTTATTTTTTTTACATTCAACCAGCCGAACTATGCTCGATGGTCAGTTCGGATTCATGACAACTTATTGAAGCTTAAGGATACCCACCCTGAATTAGACAGTGTTTTCCGGAAAGGACGCTTTGCACTGAAGAGAACTCGGAAGCCCTTTTCAAGAAATGCATGTGATGTAGAAAACCGTAATTCTAATGAGTGAACAGCTCATGAGTCCATTCACTTCAGATGAAACAAATCATCAATTTCTTTTCAACATTGGATCAGCAAAAGCAGCCACCATAGCAACAAAGGAATTCCTATTAAATGTTCTTGGTATCGGTCAAAGAGCACGAGAAAAATTCATATCTGAATTTGCAGATAACTCACACCGTTTTGAAGAAAGAATTCAACGCCAGAAGGTATATGTACATGTTCTACTGAAGGTATAAAAACAAAGAGGAAAACTTATGCAGGTATTATGAAAGAATTGCAAATGGAACGTGATTTATCTGGTCGAATACTCTGTATAGCTCTTGAGTGGAGGATTGATATGGCTGGAGTCCTCAAGTACCTGTTAACCCCAGTGCCACATGTAGATGGCTCAGTACCGAAGACTCCCAAAGTTACACCAATTAAAACGCTTGAAAACCACATTGCTTCAAAATCACCTCCCGATCTTTGCCTAGAAATATTTTTAAAGAATACAAACCGAAAAAAAGAGATGGATGTATTTCTGGTATTAATGGCATAGAAGCAAGTTCTTTGCCGCCATGCTCACAGGTATTAACTTTGAAAATCGAGAGAGCGAATTACATTTGTTGTGTTTGGATAAATGCGTCAAAGAATAATACCCCTAATTTCCACCTAGAGAATAGTGGATGGGTTTTAAATGATGATGGGATGTGCGAATTAAAGTGGTTTGATGGTGATGTTGCTCCTGTGTCAGTTGAGAGTATTTGCAGAGATGAAGATAGTGACCAAGAAAGCGAGGACTCCGATGACGAATCAAACATTTCTTGTAGTGATGACGAAAGTGAGAGAGATTAACTATTAAGTTATATATATTAAAATTATAAATAGATTTCATAATTCATCATTGACTTACATTTTTTTAAAAATCCATTAGATTGTCATTCATTAACGAAGATCAGAAAAAGCAAATACTATCGAATTCAAACCAAAGCAACTTATTAATGCAATAAATACTTTCCACTTTGTTGTAAGATGTTAAATAACATTCCGAATCATTGTTTAATGGCCTGTTGTGATGGAATACGGAACGTTAGAAGACATAAATTTAACAGCAGTCCAGTCCTAACTATATATTCATGACATGCGTCGTGAATGGATTATGATATGCTTACTCTTCCTATAGCACTTGATACCATTTTTAATTTTAGGACTTCACATAGCTTATAAAAAATTATTCTATTCTTGTGCCTATAACTAATAAACATTTCTTCTATTTTTGTGCTTCAACAATGTATTATCGATATTACATTATTATAAGTTTTTATAGAGGGGGTGGGTGGGGCTGCAATTTTAAGTCCCCACATTTATGCTTAGATATTCGAAAAATACATTTTCTATTCATGGAGCAATATTTCTGATAATTTTCGGCCATGTAACTGATGACCATATGAAAAGTCCCATATTGTTAGGGCGTGGTCAGGTGGACTTTTGGACGATCTGACTTTGGGAAAGCCCCCAAAACTTTTGTTAGATTTTTGAAAAATATGTTTTCCAAGTATGGATTTTTGTTTTTGGTAAGTTTCAGCCATGTAACTGATGACCATATAAAAAGTCCCATTTTTTGGGTGTGATCAGGCATACTTTACAGCGATCTGACTTGGGAAAAGCCCCCAAACTTTTGGTTAGATTTTTGAAATTTGTTTTACCAAGTGTAGATCTTTGTTTCTGGTAAGTTTCAGCCATGTAACTTATGACCATATAAAAAGCCTAATTTTTAGGGCGTGGTCGGCCATACTTTAGAGCGATCTGACTTGGGGAAAGCCCCCAAACTTTTGGTTAGATTTTTGAAAATTGTATTTACCACGTGTGGATCTTTGTTTCTGGTTAGTTTCAGCCATGTAACTTATGACCACATAAAAAGTCCCATTTTTTGGGTGTGGTCAGGCATACTTTACAGCGATCTGACTTGGGAAAAGCCCCCAAACTTTTGGTTGGTTAGATTTTTGAAATTTGTATTTACCAAGTGTAGATCTTTGTTTCTGGTAAGTTTCAGCCATGTAACTTATGACCATATAAAAAGCCTAATTTTTAGGGCGTGGTCGGCCATACTTTAGAGCGATCTGACTTGGGGAAAGCCCCCAAACTTTTGGTTAGATTTTTGAAAATTGTATTTACCACGTGTGGATCTTTGTTTCTGGTTAGTTTCAGCCATGTAACTTATGACCATATAAAAAGACCCATTTTTAAGGCGTGGTCGGACATACTTTAGAGCGATCTGACTTGGGGAAAGCCCCCAAACTTTTGGTTAGATTTTTGAAAATTGTATTTACCATTGGTAGATCTTTGTTTCTGGTAAGTTTCAGCCATGTAACTTATGACCATATAAAAAGCCCCATTTTTAGGGCGTGGTCGGTCATACTTTAGAGCGATCTGACTTGGGGAAAGTCCCCAAACTTTTGGTTAGATTTTTGAAAATTGTAATTACCAAGTGTGGATCTTTGTTTCTGGTAAGTTTCAGCCATGTAACTTATGACCATATTATTGGTCCCGTGAGGTGATATTGGGCGTGGTCTGACTTGGGGAAAGCCCCGGAAATTTTGGTTAGATTTGTGAAATATTTACTCCGACTATGGATACCATTGTCCCTAGAAAGATTCAGCCATGTAACTTATGACCTAATTTTAGGCCCCCCGGGCGCTACTTTAAGGTGCTGCTGCGGCTAAACGCCCCAGCAGTGCCCGATCTGACCAATTGATTTTCACTCATACGGACTCCTGCTACAAATTTGGGGGGTCAAACCCTTTGTAACTGATGACCATATTATTTTGTCATTAGCTCCTGGACTATAATAACATTTCTATAATTCTGACTTGGCGAAATGTCTCTGGTCAAAACGGAGTGAAGAAATCGGCCAGCAGAAGAGCGCGAGATGCCATGAGATCTCAAAAATATAAAGAACGATGTGCTGTTAACGAAAGCATTAAAATTCCGTATGTTAACACTGTATCTCTTGCAGTTAGTGCATTTGCCAAGATAGTTACTACCAGGCCATAATGTCAAACCACCAAAACTTGCACTCTTGACAAAAGCGTTGTAGCCTTTCCAACGGTATATACTAAAAGTTGTCAGGCAGTCGAACTGTTAAATTCCGTAACGAAAAATGAATATGCACCCTCCAAATCAAACACGGATTCTCACCATATCAAAGGAAGTTGGGCAGAAACGACTAAACAAGAGACAACTAGATGGAAGACGATGGAAATTGTGCGCATGCTATCTTGATTCAAAAAAAGATATAGAATATTATCTGTCAGAAAGACGTGTTTTTCGGGACGATTTTACCCTTCAGTATACGTACCAGTGAGAGTGGATTGATAAAATATACAAGGAAGACTCAGAATTCTACGACGATTGTATACCATATCTGGAGGATGTACCCTACAAAAATATGTGGTAATCAAAACTGTACAATAATAGTTCCGTGTTCAAGAATATGTACCCAAATTTCAGTTTATAAATCACATTGCTAATCAATATAATATGAGGACGTATTAAAATAGCGAGTAATTGAGGATATATAACCGTGCTGGTTATAATAGAATATTCCAGATAATACTTTAAGTTTTAAAAGGAAAGTCATCAAATTGAATTTTGTATATGTGTAAACATTTAAGGACAATCATTATTCTATTTCTTCAATACATTGTGTGTGTTTGCTATTGAAAGGTGACTGTAGCCCAGGGTGAATTGTTACGTAATTCTAATGACATGTTAATTTTTTATAATCCCTTATTGTTTATAAAACTATTATAGATAGAAAGTAACTGACAATATGGCGGGCTGTTCCCACTTTGCCGTCAGGTTTTGATGTCAAATTTTGCCGCTAATCCAGAGTTAATCCTAGAACAATGGTGTTATAAACTATAGTCCATATCTTTTTTATGTATAAAACAGTATTGATTTAAACACATTAAACTTTTATTAAATAACATTAAAATATATGGATTTTAACAAATTTAACATTTATTAAAAAACATTAAATAATTTACACATATAAAAATGCATTACAATTTACATAACATTTAACTTTTATTAAATTGCATTGTATAATTTATAAATAATCATTAACAGTCCGACTAAATGGGAAACATTTGTTCCATACCGATTTACACTTAACGTATCAACTTTACTCTTTACATTATCTGGTTGATGATTGTGTTCGGATCCAACAGTGGTAAGAACATCATTCTTGGTGTTTACAGTAGCTGGACATGTTTTTGTTGAACATTTCCAATGGACGGCATTTGGTCTGCTGGACTTCAATCGGTACTTGTAACCATTGTGTATCAAATTTCGACCACCTCAATTATTGGAGATAAAGCGAATATTAACCTGAACGTTTGCCATTTTAAAATAAATATAATTTCGACACAGATCGACCATCTATTTATATTAATATAGTGAATTGAATTCATGTTTGAAGGTATAACGCCGGCATGAACTGTGTTCAAAAAGTCATTAATTAGTTGGCTAATAAATTTTATTAAGAAGGATTAAGAGCTCATTAACGCCGAACACTAGTGAACAGTTCTTGAGTGACTACTTTTAAACAGACTATAGTTTTAAGATCAATTAAGGGATTAACAGTCTGCCGGCAAAGTGAGAACACACCAATATGGCCTGTCCGGTGAACATGACAATGGTATCATTAATCTATTATTTGTTTTATTTACCATTGTTTTATTTCTTATATTGTACATTATTACATCAATGCTTATTATGTCAACATTTGATCTAGCCAAGTGATTAGAAGTAATTCCATATAAATATGTGATTGTACTTGATACGTCAGTCATTTAGGTTTATCCGACTTAATAGCATAAGGTACTATATAGTCGGTTATCCGCAGTCCCGTAAGTATATGTACATAATTGTTATTATAAGTTTCCAGTATTAAAGATTTGAAGAACCATTCCAGACACTTGTAATATCTGATAGACCTCACGGTTACAAATTCAATAGAATTCTTTTTTCACTAATCTGAATAATTCACATAAATTTCATATAGTAATAAATTTCTAGAATTAATAAATAGAAACTAGAACTCCTGGGAAGTACTGATTCCTGGTACCTCTGACATTCCGAAAGTGTGATTTGTTTGAAAATAGGTAAAGAATTGGCAAAACTATGGTCGATTTTCAATTTTGGGACAACAAACAAATTTCGGCCACTTCCGATATGCGCTGAAGCCAATAAAATAGTTTATCAAGCAGACACCACATGATTTCCCAATAGAAAATTTGGTCTGAGATCGATATCTGTTTTACATTCACGAGAAATAGGCTGCATGGCAGTGCTGAACTGGCTTTCAGGAAATAGACCGGAAGGAATCATACGAGAGTTTGTTCAGCGGGCTATCCAGAGAAACTTAATAGTAAGTGAAGGGGAACTGCACCACACACAATTCTACACAAAAACAAATATATGGACAAGACATCGTGTGAGAGAGAGAGAAATGGGATTTAACGTCCACTCGACACAAACTAGGTCATTTTGGGACTAACATATGTTTCAATTTTATTTCAACAATTCGCTTGCGCGTAGAGGTCTTTAGCAGTGGGAGGAAACCGGAGTGCCCGGAGGGAGGAAACTCACGAGGTTGAGAGGCGCCCCTATCTCCATGCCACAAACGCTCACATCAGGGTTCGAAACCACAGCCGCAAGCCAGAGGTGACCGACCAGCTAGAGGTCGAAGCGCGGCACTCCAGACCACTAGGCCATCCCAACCCCCCGACAAGACATCGTACTCAGAGACCACAAACAAAACAATTTAAAAGAGTGAATGGATCTGGGGTATGGAAGCCTAATGCGGCCATTTCAGAATCTCGTCTTCTCGCCGCGAGAAGTCGAGGGCGAGAACACGAGAAGACGAGAAGTCGAGGGCGAGGGAGCGAGAACGCGAGAACGCGAGAAGTCGAGGGCGAGAGAGCGAGAACGCGAGGAAACAGGGCGAGAAATAGAGATGGCGGACGAGTAGAGTGGAGTGAATGATCAGACAGATTTTAAGCTAATTTTAATGATATCCAGTGATTAAAATAGTATGTACTTTTGCAAATAATACAATTATGATGTTAAAATTTACTACACTATAAAACTTTAACAAACAATCAATTTTATTACAAGTTATTTGAGGTTTTCTTTGTCTACTCGACGATTTCAACTTAGAAGTGCTCAGGTGAGCGAAGTTCGTTTTAGTTAGAGTCAAGAAGAGGACAGTCAGACATTCAATAGAAAACCAATACAAGTAACTTAAAATGACGAACAAGAAAAACAACAAGCGAAGCAAACCTGATGATAGTACCAGTTCCGCAAGCATATCTGCTTTTCTTGACACATTGGTAAAAGACGATGAATCTCTTAAATCCTTAATTCGGGAAATTTACAAAAGAGAAGAAATTATGTGCCAACTGATAAAACCAGTGATATTTGAAAAAATGAATGATAAAATTGTGCAATTAGAAAACGATATCGAAGAATTACAACAATATTCCAGGAGAACCTGTCTTAAATTCAGTGGGATGAAAGAAACAAAAGATGAAGACACAGATAAATTAATCTTAGATCTTATCAATTCACAAATTTTACCAGAGAGTGAAGAAAGGTTAAATCTTCATCATATTGGACGCTCGCACAGGGTTGGCCGCAAAAATGTCGGATATGAAAGGGACATAATTGTGCGTTTTATTTGCTATAGGTGGACTCAGACTAGTAATTATTTGCCCATTGACTTCAATGTTAAAAGCATGTAACATCACAGGCTGGAGTTTTTTTCTCAACATTCCGTTGGTTCCAATCTTTTTAGGCACAATGGGGACCACATTTGGCAATCTCCTCATCATAAATTTGTAGGGGGTTGACCATTTAGATTTTTTGCTACGGGGATTTGAAGTTCGCTGGGGTAAAAATCTCACTTCCAACACAATGATTGCTCCGCAGAAAGACATTTTACACCCCCTATCCCTCCGCTGTAATATCCTCAGTATTACCCAAAACTGCTATGAAATTGAAAATTTGATGCCTTTTTTCCAATTCTAGACCAAAAAGTCAACCCAAAAATGCAGGAAGAGGGGAGAAAAAAAATAAGGGAAAAATTGTCTATTTATAAATCGCACTACATTCGTCCATCATGAAATGAGGGGAAATAATTACTAGTCTTAGTCCTATATACCTCACATGTTGCTGCTATTTGAACAAATCTTTTGTAATCTAATAAACAAACATATATGCAATTCCCTGGCCAAAGATTATGAAAATACATGCATTTTCAGATGAGCAGTGCTGCATTCTGCAAACACTATAATACATCAGAAAACTGCGGAATTTCAGAGAGAAATTTCAAAGGGCATGAATTTTGAATTCCACACAACATTTTTATTGTTGAACATAAATGCATTCTGTAAAAAGATGAGATAAATTTCAATGTAAATCAAACATGAAAATACTTTAAAACAGCAATCATGATGCAATATTACACTTTTTAAGACTTTCATCAAAAACCACACAGTTTTTCGCAGTTAACGTAGTTTCAAGTGCCAAATTATGGTTAAATCTAAGATGTTGAAACCTGCAGTGCCTATCAATTTTAAACTGTCTCCTATATAGCTGTATTTCCATAGGATAAGTAAGTTGAAATAATCTGATTGTGTAACACTACAACAGCTTTTTCAACCCCACCCCCCAGTATGAAATCGTATAATTTGAAAGCACATGAATTTTGAATTCCACAAAACATTTTTATTATTGAACATAAATACATTCTGTAAAAAGATGAGATAAATTCAATATAAATGAAACATGAAAATACTTTAAAACAGTAATCATGATGCAATATTAGACTTTTTGACACTTTCATCAAAAATCACACAGTTTTCTCTGTTAACATAGCTTCAAGTGCCAAATTGTGGCCAAATCTAAGATGTTGAAACATGAAGTGCCTATGAATATCAAAATATCACCTATATAGCTGTATTTCCACAGGATAAGTTAGTGGAAAAAATCTGATTATGTAACACTACAACAGTTTTTTCATCCCCACCCCCCAGTATTGAATCAGATACACTGCTGACCAATCATAGGTCACCCTGTTCACTCTGGTCTGTCAAATGATTTACAGTGGTGATGGTGCCTACAACTTTCCTGGCAAAGAGATATGAACAACCGTCAACACACAGGCCATTTATTGGCATTTATGTTATCTTCCAATATGAGAGGTCATGATAAACACAAGGGTGTCCTGTTCAAGCTCGGAAATGACATCCTCATCAAAAAGCAAACTTTACAGGGGTCCTCGGCTGGAACCCAAACTGATTACGATTTGCCTTCCACTTTCACCACAGGTGACATAGAGAGAGATCAGGGATGAAATTGATATGCATCATCATTCTACAAAAGCCAGTCCAGGAAGTCATCGGGTTTCAAGATGTAGACCTGAAATGTTAAATTTGGATGAGAATGAGCATTCTGGGGCGAATACTATCCAGGGAAATGGATCATTGACATCCAGAAAATGGTCAAAATGTGCAATTCTGTCATTCAGTTACATGCTAAGGGGACAAGAAAACCCTGTGCAGTACCAAATTTCCAGCCCATTAGTCAGCAGAAGTGGGGATCAGGTTGGATGTACTTCGTAAAGTGTATGAAATGCCCATTTATCTCACCTGTTCTGCTTCTTTTTTTCTTTTTAAAGCTTGTGTTGAGGTCAATCAATCCACTCTATGAATGAAACATTAGCCTTGGCACCTGAAATGATAGAAAGCTGGGGATAAATATGCAATAAAAAAAACTGTGGGATAATAAGAAAGGAAAAAAAATGGTCTCAATTGGAAATAGAAATAAACCTCTTTGTTTCTAGCGAACATCCCGTCACTGGACCTACAACTAGAAACCAGTTCACAGTCAGTAGTCAGTAAAAAGGTAAACTCTGAGTGTCACATAAGTCTAAAGCAATCTCAAAGGTAGACACCATCTTTTGAAGTTTGGTCTAAATGTCAAGGCCAACTGCAGATTTGGTCAAATGTCACACAGGTGTAAATTTTGGAGTGTACCTGTGAACATATCATTGTGTGTAGGCCAAATATTTTAGGTCTAAATATTAAGGCTAACTGCAGACTTGGTTCAAGGTCACACATAAATTGGGGTGTGGGCGCATGATTTTTGGACAAAATTGTGGGTTAGGGCTAGGGTCAGGAATGGGTTTTGGCTTGGGCCTAGGGCACATGCTTGTTGACGAGATTGCAGGTTAGGGTTATGGTTAGGGTAAGGTCTTGGGTTAGGGTTAGGGTCAGCTCTATTTACATCTCGAGACCTTCAGGCCAAATCTGCAGTTGAATAGGCCTTAATATTGAGACTTAAAACCACGTTTTGACACCATAGCGAACGAAATTTTAACATCTACAAATCAAATTCACCCTCGGCCAACAGATACCCCCAATAATGGCTATTTTGATATGAAATACACACAAAACTTACTGCTGAGCAATAAAAAAACAGTATTCTTACCATTTCTGATACTTTCCATTCAAAACTTCAGGAAATAAGTGGCTCAGAAAATATTCATCGTCCATGCTTATTGTTATATCAGGACTCAGACTAGTAATTATTTGCCCATTGACTTCAATGTTAAAAGCATGTAACATCACAGGCTGGAGTTTTTTTCTCAACATTCCGTTGGTTCCAATCTTTTTAGGCACAATGGGGACCACATTTGGCAATCTCCTCATCATAAATTTGTAGGGGGTTGACCATTTAGATTTTTTGCTACGGGGATTTGAAGTTCGCTGGGGTAAAAATCTCACTTCCAACACAATGATTGCTCCGCAGAAAGACATTTTACACCCCCTATCCCTCCGCTGTAATATCCTCAGTATTACCCAAAACTGCTATGAAATTGAAAATTTGATGCCTTTTTTCCAATTCTAGACCAAAAAGTCAACCCAAAAATGCAGGAAGAGGGGAGAAAAAAAATAAGGGAAAAATTGTCTATTTATAAATCGCACTACATTCGTCCATCATGAAATGAGGGGAAATAATTACTAGTCTTAGTCCAGGTACAGAGCTGTTGTGTTTAGAAATAAAAAACTTTTAATGGATTATAACACTACTAATGAATCCAAAATTTATATCAACGAAGCCTTAACAAAGAGAAGATCCTACATATACAAACAAACACGAGGAGTTTTCAAAGCTGGCCTAGTAAAGAGTTGTTGGACGTATGATGGGAGAATATACGTCAGAAATCTAGATGATGACAGAACATATCTGATAAATAATGAAGACGATTCGAAAAATTTCACATCAGTACCAGCAACAACAAGACCTATTCTTAGAACGCAACAAGGAGATATCAGGCGAAATATATTTGGAGACCTAGCATCTATAAACGAAGGACAGAAGACAACTAGACAACAATCCATAGTAAACTTTGGGGTTATGACGTCAACACCCAAAAACCCAACACCAACAATGTCACCAAATAAATCTAGCCAAGCTTCAAGATTCTAATTATATATAACAATGTATGTAAGTTTCTTTAAATTCATATTTAAGTATATAAACAATTTTATATTGAAACTTTAAGCGTATACAATATTTCTTAAAAATATGTGAAGTTATAAGTAGTTCATAGTTAAAGGGAACGTCCCAGATGATTTTTGGAAGATACAAATGTTTAATTTTTCTATGAAAATTACTTATAAACCCCTACTTTAGACCTGTACAACTATTACAGGCCATATTATTCAGTTTTTAACCGTTTTAGAAAAGTAAAAACAGTAAGATGAGTCTATATGCCTTTCATCTGTGAATATAATGTGAGGCTAATAAAACCCGACGAGCTTTCAATTTTTAACACATTAGTAAATAGTCGCGTTTGTTAAGACCCGGGTTTTACAACATTTTTTTTTTTTTTTTTTTAAGAGATTGGCGTTTAAATTCCATGCATAAACGAACTTTTAGTTTTAAAGACCTGAACTTTCTAGAATACTTTAAATAATATGTTATGATGAAACTGGTTCATAATAGTATTCTGTACACACAACATTGTATAATAGTAACTTATGTGAGACTTATATGCAATATTTCATAGTAATATGTTAAGTTGAAACAGGTTCATACTTAAATATTAGCACTCTGTACACATATCAGGTCAACATTTTCAAAATAAGGCCGAATGTTGTAACTTGGTCATATTTAAGTCTATACAATATTTCACAATAAAATGTTAGATTGAAACTGGTTCATATTATGATATTAGTATTCTGTACACCTTACATAGTAATACTATGTTATATTGAAACTGGATCATACTGTACTCATACTTAGACAAAATTATTCAAAAGACAAAATATTGATATAATATTCCATAGTAATAAGTTATGAAACTTGTCAGGATCTTTATACTAAGATAGTAGTGTAACTAGTGTTATGTAAAAAATACTAATACAATTTTGACCCATCAATGGCCACCGTTTCTATGAAACAGCATTCACTAATTCAATACAATTTTCCATAAAAATATATTGTAGTGAAACTTTTCTCCTTTTTTAGGCAATAGTATTAGTCTATGATTTTATTGATACAATATCACAATAGGTAATAATAATATGCTATGTTGCAATTATTTAAATAATTATTAAATAATGGTATTCTATAAAGAGATTAAGACAGTACATGTATTATATAATAATGCCTATTATATTAACATTTTTAAACAACAATTATAATGATATATTGTATTTTGTTTAGATTAAGACAAAAGAATTTACTACAATATACTCAATATTTCATAATAATCTATCATTTCACAAATTGCTCTTAGATCTTAGAAAATAGTATCTTATAAACAAATCAAGACAACATTGTATAATGATATATTATATTGAAACTTGTTTATCCTTAGATAATACATGTAGTATTCTGTAAACATGTCAAAACTGAATTTCAACTTAAAACTTGTTAATACTTGGACAAAAGTATTCAATGCACATAGTATCTTATAAACAAATCAAGACAACATTGTATAATGATATATTATATTGAAACTTGTTTATCCTTAGATAATACATGTAGTATTCTGTAAACATGTCAAAACTGAATTTCATATAATATTTTATGCTTAAAACTTGTTAATACTTGGACAAAAGTATTCAATGCACACACTAAGACAACATTTTATAATTTGCTACTAAGACAGTAGTACTCTACTCACATATTTAAATTATATGCTGAAATTTGTTCATACTCAGAAAACAGTATTCTGTACAAAATTTTTAGAATTAAAACTAAAGTAGTACACATATTGACACAATAATTCAAATTATATCTTAAATTAAACTTGTTCATACTCATAATGATATTTAGTGTAAAAGTTGTTTATACTTAGACAAAAGTACTCAACACACATAATATGTTATTTGGAATCTTTTGGTTAGATTTTTATATTCTACAAAATTATTAAGACAACATTTTATGATGAGGATACATATTATTATTTAAACTTGTTTGTACCTAAATTTAAAAAATGTTAATAACACAGACAATATTCCACAATAATATATTATGTTGGAACGTGCTTTAGTATTAAAAATATAGATGCATTTAAGACAAAAAGTATTCCATATACATAGTGATACAACATAATATACTATTCAAAAAAAGTAGGGGATATTTGATTTTGGGGGCATAATACTAAAATATGCAAATGACTACTAAAAAAGTCGCTATAGAACCTAACAGAAGAAACATTTCCAGTTACATGTGACGCCCAAACGCACCAATAGCTACCGCATGGAATGCAGGTGATGCTTGGGATCATCATGGGGGTCCAACCCAAGATTTGCAAAACTCTGACTTTGAATGTTACAGTCATTGTGGCATTGAATTCCAGGGTGGAAACATCAGTTTAATTGTTTTAGTGACCAGAAAACAAATTTTGATATGCGTCGGCTTACTCAAAATGAAAGGTTACGTGCCCTTGGCATGCTACAGATCGGCACAACACAGGCGCTTGTGGCGCGGACGATGAATGTTTCTCAGTCTGTCATAAGCAGGCTATGGTCCAGATACCGTGATACACAATCTGTACAGGACAGACCACGCTCAGGTCGACCAAGGACGACAACTCAAGCCCAGGATCGATTTATCCGTACCTTGGCCTTGAGAAATCGTGTCATCACAGCAAATCAGATCAGCGCTCGTCTTCAAACGGACACTGGTGTGAGAGTGAGTGGCCAGACGATTCGGAATCGACTGCATAGGGGTCACCTTCGCGCCCGACGTCCTCGCGTGATCCCTTGTTTGAGAGATCATCACATTCAGGCAAGACGTCGTTGGTGTAGGGATCGTCAACACTGGGATAATCGACGCTGGAGCAATGTGATGTTTTCAGATGAGTCAAGGTTCACTGTTGATTTTTTGGACAGACGTAGGAGGGTGTGGCGTCGTCGAAACGAGCGCTTCCAAGACGTTAACGTTATCAGACATGATCGATTTGGGGGTGGTTCTGTTATGGTGTGGGGAGGCATCACTGTTGCTGGAAGAACGGCTTTACATGTTGTTGCAGGGCGTGTTACAGGCCAGTACTACCGGGATAACATGTTGGCAGTCCATGTTGTGCCGTTCGCACGACGTCATGGCCACCGTTTCATCTCCCAGGATGACAACGCAAGATGTCACAGGGCCAGGATCGTTACAGGTTACCTCCAACAACAGAACATCACCACATTACCTTGGCCAGCACCGAGTCCCGACCTCTCCCCCATCGAGCATGTCTGGGACATGCTTGGACAGAGGTTACGTCAACGTCAACAACGTCCTGCCAATGTCCAAGAACTTGCTGCTGCGTTGCAACAGGAATGGGACAATCTGGACCAAAATGACCTTAGACGTCTCATTAGGAGTATGCCACGTCGGATCAATGCTTGTTTGGCAAACAGAGGAGGATTTACCCGTTACTGACTTTGTTGTGATGCTGTGGTAACTTTGCTGTTTGACCCCGGGTATCATTTTACCCTTATAATGGTCAGTCTGTGCCTTACTTAGTCTAACGATCGTTTGGAATAAATCGATGAATGTGAACTTCATTTCATTTCGTCATTTGTTTCTTCGTCAGTTTCATTAGGTGACTTTAATAACACTTAAAAATCAAATATCCCCTACTTTTTTTGAATAGTATAATATATTATGTTAAAACTTATTGAACAGCATTCTACAAACATATTGATATATTAAAGCGTGTCCATACTTAGATAAGAGAAACTTTTGGGTATATCAAGACATCTCATAATTATTATGTTAGACTATTTTACAACTTCATACTTCAAAACGTTTTGAACATTTGAACACATTGATGCAATAGTAATAATACTTTAATAGTATATATGTATGTTGAAAATAGCTCCTTTTAATAGCACTTTATAATAAAATACTATGTTAAAACTTTATTTTAATACGCATTGATACAATATTTTGACACAATATAAATAAGATAACGGTTTCTTATATGCAAACATTACACTTTTTTTTTTTTTTTTTTTTTTTTTTTTAAATAAAATACTGAAGTACGTGTAGTTAAAATATAGCTTAAATTTTGTTAATATTTCTGATAATAGTTATTTCTTCTTATAATTTTAATGCAATATTTAAATCTAACTTATTCTTTAATTAAAGTTCTCTCTTTAATCTGTCTGAACATATGCAGCTTGTCGTTATTTTATACGGCAATCACAGAGGTGCGGTAGCGTTGTACCTCTTGTACATAAATGTAAATAAGTTGATTTCGTGTATTTATTGCCAATGTATTGTATATAATCAATTACGGCCAATTCATAAATGCAACATTTATTACGATTATCATGTTTCAATTTTCATAAGCATTTTAATATTTATGTTATCTTTATTGTTACAGAGTGGAGATGTCGAAAAGAATCCTGGACCAAATTAATTTTCCTTGGTGCATTTGAATGTTAGGAGCATCCGAAATAAAATTGATCTTGTCACAGCAGAATTATCAGAAGATTATGATTTTATTTTACTTACAGAGACATGGCTTGACAAAAACGTTTCATCTGACACCCTATCTATCCCTGGTTTTAATGCACCTATAAGAAAAGACAGGACAGACGGACAGGGTGGGGGCGTTGCACTATATTACCGTATGAACATATTAGCAAAACGTAGGACTGATTTAAAAACCGACAGTACAGAGTGCATTTGGATTGAAACAAATATTAATAATGTAAAGTTTTTAATTGGCACCTTTTACAGACCTCCAAATTGTTCAACCCAAATTAACAAATCAATATTTGATTCTTTGTCATTGGCAGCATCAGATGATATAAATAACCTCCTTATATTTGGCGATTTTAATTTTGATCTTTTGACTAAAACAAATACTATTATTCACTCAGCTATCTCAGTTTTTGATTTTAAACAGATTATTACAGAACCAACAAGATATGACAATAAAGGGGGGAAAACATTAATTGATTTAATTTTAACAAATTGTTCAGGATATATCTACGAATCTGGTGTATTAGATAACTTCTGTAGTGATCATTGCCCTGTGTACTGTCGGTTAAATTTTCATCGTCAAACACTACATAGCTTCTCTCGAACAATATGGAACTACGATAGGGCAGACTTTGACAATCTTCGACATGACATTAGGAGTATACAATGGGACTCCATCTTAGATAATAGTTCAATTGAAAGCTCGAGTATAGCCTTTACAAACGAGTTAATACAACTAGCAACAAAATACATTCCCAACAAAAAAGTTACTATTAGACCTAAAGATAAATTATGGATGAATAACTCTATTAGGAAAATGAGAAGGAAAAAAAATAAAATACACAAGAAAGCTGTAAAAACTAATTTGGCAACTGATTGGCAAAATTTTAGACATATTAGAAATACATATATTAATTTAATAAGAAACTGTAAAAAAGAATATTATCAAAAATTAGACGACAAAATTAACAGTACAAACAATTTTGGCAAAAAGGGTGGTGGCGACTTGTTAACTCGTTTGTTAGGGATAAAAAAGGTGGAGAAATTCCACCACTTATGAAAGATGGGACCCCATTACTCAACCCTAAAGATAAAGCACACTATTTAAACGAATTTTTTATTAACCAATCACAGCTAGACTACACTAATGCAAATCTTCCGGATCTCGAGCACGAAGAACACTCATTGTGCAACATATTACTAACACCTAAAGAGGTTAGAGACATGATTTCAACAATTGACACTTCTAAAGCTACAGGACATGACGAAATTAGCGGGAAATTAATAAAATCTCAATCTTCTGAAATAAGTGAACCATTATGTAAATTATTTAACATCTCTTTAAACTGTAAGCATGTACCAATTATTTGGAAATCTGCAAACATCACGGCAATTTTTAAAAAAGGTGACCCAACTCTTTGTGGTAATTACAGACCTGTATCGCTATTAAGTATTATTGTAAAAATTTTTGAGAAATGCATTTACAAACATGTCTTTAACTTCTTTAAGGATCACAACATTATAACTAATCTACAAAGCGGTTTTCTGCACGGGGACTCAACTACTTATCAACTAATAGACCTTACTCACTTTTTTTGTCAAGCCATCGATCAAAGCCAGTATACGAGAACGGTGTTCTGTGACATCAGCAAGGCTTTTGACAGAGTGTGGCATGCTGCACTTTGTCATAAGCTAGGGGCAGTTGGGATCAGAGGAGATCTACTAGAGTGGTTTGAAGACTATCTTAGTAATAGAAAACAATGTGTGGTTATTGGGGGTGCTTCTTCTGAACCTCTGACTGTCCCAGCTGGTGTCCCACAGGGCTCCGTTCTCGGACCCCTTTTGTTCCTTGTTTATATCAATGATATTGTCAAAAACATTGACTCGAACATCAGACTATTTGCAGACGATACAAGTTTATATATAAAAGTAAGTGACCCAACGGCATGTGCGAATGTTCTTAATGCTGATCTGGAAAAAATAAATATTTGGGCAAAAACATGGCTGGTATCCTTTAACCCGCTGAAAACTGAAACACTTGCACTTACTACTAAGAAGAAAATTATATTACCGACACTAAACTTAGACAGCATTCCAATTCAAGAAGTTTCGTATCACAAACACCTGGGACTGACATTTCAAAATAATTGTAAGTGGGATATGCATATCAATAACATCTTAACAAAAACTGGTAAACTAGTGAACTGTCTTCGATCTCTAAAGTACCGACTTAGTCGCAAATCCCTAGAAATTATGTACACTTCTTACATTCTTCCTCATTTTGACTACTGTGACATAATATGGGACGGGAGCACTAATGAACTGACTAACAAACTAGAATATTTACAATTAGATGCACTCAGGACTATATGCGGTGCTGTAAAGGGTACCAGTCATAAGCTAATATATCAGGAGACCGGGTTTATATCACTGCAAGAACGACGAAGGCGGCACAAACTAATATTAATGTATAAAATTTTAAATCATTTTACTCCCGACTATTTATTTAAACTTATTCCTTGTAATCAATCATATTCATACAATCTACGAAACCAAAACAATTTACCAGATTATTTTTGCCGAACAACTCTCTTCTCTTCTACTTTCATACCATCCACTATTAAAGAATGGAATAACCTTGATAATGCTACCAAAAACGCACTTACCATTTCTTCTTTTAAATCAAAATTACGAGCTATAGACAACTCTGTTCCGTCTGTCTACTATATTGGTTGCAGGAAGAATCAAATTCTCCATTCTCGACTTCGACTTTCTTGCAGTGATTTAAACGGACATAAATTTTTAAGGCATATTTCGGACATTCCTACATGCGATTGCGGTCACTTTTTTGAAGACTCTGAACACTTTCTGTTAGTTTGCTCCTTACATTCAGATGCCCGTTCTCAAACTATTTTTCAATTAGAACCAGAACATCACAATATTAACTCCCTATTATTCGGCGTAAAAGATAGCTATAAGGCAACACAGATATTTAATGCAGTCCATCATTTTCTCGACATCTCCAAGAGGTTTTAAAGTCATGAATTATGAATTTAAACATTGTTGTGGCTGTGAAATTTGTATATAATGTAAATAGCCATCAAATTTCAATTATCTTGTATATTTATTACTATTATTTTGTATTTTAATGTTTGTATTTGTATACTATGGAAAGGGGGTCCATAGGCTAAGCCTGTTCCCCAATCCAAAATTTTCTGAATAAAATATTGTTTAAAAAAAAAAAACAGGGCGAGAATACGAGGATCTCGCCCCGAGAACACGAGATTACTTTCACCTCGACTTGTCGTCTTCTCATCCCTCGACTTCTCGCTCCCTCGTGTTCTCGCCTTTGAAAAACCTCGTGTTCTCGCTCCCTCGCCCTCGACTTCTCGTCTTCTCGTGTCCTCGCCCTCGACTTCTCGCTCCCTCGTGTTCTCGCCTTTGAAAAACCTCGACTTCTCGCTCCCTCGCTCCCTCGCCTTTGAGTCAATCTCGCCCTCTCGTGTTCTCGCCCCCTCGCTTCGTCACAATCTCGTATTCATCGTGTTCTCGCTCCCTCGCCCTCGACTTCTCGTCTTCTCGTGTTCTCGCCCTCGACTTCTCGCTCCCTCGTGTTCTCGCCTTTGAAAAACCTCGACTTCTCGCTCCCTCGCCTTTGAGTCAATCTCGCCCTCTCGTGTTCTCGCTCCCTCGCTTCGTCACAATCTCGTATTCTCGTGTTCTCGCTCCCTCGCCTCAGAAGTGCAGTTATTACGCATGTCCACTGACTACCGTATCGGCATTTGTATTTTGACATGGATTATAATAAACGAAAATGTTTGAAGTTCTAGAAAATTTAATAGTCCTAAACAAGTTTAATCTCTTCTTGCATAGATAGTATTGTATTATGTAATTGATTTTAAGTCTTCAATCAAATCTTTCTTTGCTCTCTAAAAATATTCATCGGGAGTTTTCACTTGATGCGTGGTTTTGTTGGTGGTGCAGGATGGAGAGCCTGACAAGGGAAAATGTATAGTTGTTCGAATGGGATTTTAAAAAACCAGGTCCCGTGCCCGGAATCGAAATGAAGTTGGTTCTACCGTGGCTCACTGCGTAGGAGGTTTGCTCTCTAACTAAATCAAAGTTCATCGTGATTTTTCTGCCTATGTCCACCCTTGTCAGTGGTGTAGAACAGAGAGCCTAGCAAGAGACAACGTATAATCGTTCGGATGAAATAAAAATAACCGAGGTGACGTGTCCGGAATCTAAATGAAATGAAATGAAATAAAATGGGGTCTAACGTCCTACTGTTCTGTTCCTAAGTTGGGCTAATGAAGACGGGCATACGACACAATAATACAGTGTGCTATCAAGGAAATTTTGCCCGGGCAGTGGCGCTAAGGCCTACTCTTATATCGAATTTAAACTTCCAAGTGATCTTTTATGTGCACGCCAATAGGTGTCCTTGACAGGCCCTACCAATGCAGGAATCGAATACCAAGTGGTGTCAGTGGTGTAGGACGGGGGGCCTGAGAAGGGACAATGAATAGTTGTTCGGATGGAATACAAATAACCGAGATCCCGTGGCCGGAATACAAATGGAGCTACGGTGGCTCAGTGAGTAGGATCGACGTTTGCTCTTTTACTTTATCAAAGTTTTTCGGGATTTTTCGGTCGGGTTCCTGTTTGTCAGTGGTATAGGACTGAAGACAAGGCAAGGGACAACGTATAGTCGTTTGAACGGTATATATATAAAATACGAGGTTCTTTGTCCGAAATCGTAATGAAGGGGTGGCTACAATGGCTCAGTGTGTAGGACGTTTGCTCTCTAGCTTCATCGAAGTGCATCGGGCTAAATTTCTGGAGATGTCCTCCCATGTCAGTTGTGTAGGATGGAGGACGGATGGCCTGGCAAGGGATAACGTGTAATCGTTCGGTTTCGATTCGCCGTGTGGGGTTTTTCCGGTTTCTCCCACTTAGACTGCGATTTAGCCCCGAAAATCGTTTCATCTCGTCCCAGCAAATTCCGGGTGAAAATCTGACGCTTTGTTACATAAGTTAACCAGATAGCCGTCACTGTCGCATACATTTCTTTTCCGATGCATTGCACAATACGTCAGCACTAGAATTACGCCTCGAACTATATTTGTCAAGTGTAGCCATACTGGTGTGAAAAAATCAAAGTTTAAGCCAATCAGAAAAATAATAAGCAATCAACGTCATAGGGTCACGGGTCAATAGCCATAATTAGACCATGGAATACCTTTTACGAGACGGAACACGTTGGGTTTTTTACATTTGTCAGAGAGAATTTTTCTGAAAATATGCCGGGATTACTGTATAATACCACATGTTAATGTTGCATTGACACGATGAAAACGACTAATCACAGATCTGTGGAATAAATATGGTCAACAGTAGAGAAATAGCACCAATGATTGAAAGAATCTGTTATTTGCTGGAAACAAGTATTTTTTAAAAAAAACTATTTCAGTAAAACAATATCCAAGAGAAATATATACTTAATACACATGAACACGATTTTGGCAAAAATAAACAAATGCAATAATATAAATTTCCTCATACACAACAATACCATACACTTCTAGTAAGAGAAATAAGGTTTAACGTCCACTCGACACAAACTTGGTCATTTCCGGACTAACATATGGTTTAATTTTATTTCAATAATTCGCTTGCGCGTAGGGGTCTTTAGCAGTGGGAGGAAACTGGAGTGCCCAGAGGAAAACCCACGAGGTTGAAAAGGCACCCCTATCTCCATGCCACATACGCTCACACAGGGATCGAAACCACAGCCGCAAGCCAGAGGTGACCGGCCAGCTAGAGGTCGAAGCGTGGCACTCTAGACCACTAGGCCACCCCCCCCCCCCACTACTAGTAAATGAAATGAAATGGGTTTTAACGTCCTACTCTTCTGCACCTAACTTGGGTTAATGGAAGACGAGCATATGCTATACAGTGTGCTATGAGGAAAATTTTGCCCGGGCAGCACCGCTACAGCCTACTCTTATATTGAATTCCAACTGCCAAGTGGTCTTTTACGTGCACGTCAATGTGTACACTGGACCACGGTTTCCCATACCATCTTAACGACTAGACAGCTGTCCTTGTCAGGCCCCTCAGTTCTGCATCATTGACAAGGGGAAACCACACCGGTAAATCGAGATGAACTTTCTCGGCCAATGCAGGGATCGAACACACCACTAGTATTGATGAAAATGTATATAATAATTATAATAATATCATTGTTTATAAAGTGTGTTAATACTGGAGAACGGTTTCTAATCTGCTGTTCAGATTGTTATATTCACAGAATACACACAGATCAGGTCTTTTGCCCATTTACACTGTACAAAATTAAAAGATATATACCAGTAAATAAAAATACATAAAAGTGAAAAACAAATAGTTATCTAAATGATTCCAGTAAAATGAATTAGAAATGAAATGGAGTTTAACGTCCTACTGTTTTGTTCCTATACATGTACTGGGCTAATGAAAACAGGCATACGCCATACAGTGTGCTATGAGGGAAATTTGGCCGGGTACAGAACTATTCCCTACTCTTATATCGAATTCCAAATGCCAAGGGATCTTTTTATGTGCACACCAATGTATACAAAGGACCCCGGTTTTTCATCACATCCGGACGACTAGACAGCTGTAATTGTACCTTTTAACATGTACACCAATGTATACAAGAGACCTCAGTTTTTCGTCACATCCAAACGACTAGACAGCTGTCCTTATACCTTGTTAGACCCTTCTTCTGCACCACTGACAAGGAGAAACCACGTCGGAAATGAAACAGAATAAAAAAATTAAAATGGTGTTTAATGTTCTACTGCTCTGTTCCTAAGCTGGACTACTGCCTACTCTTATATCAAATTCCAACTGCCAAGGGATCTATTTACGTGCACACCAATGTATACAAACAAGGGACCTCGGTTTTTCATCACATCCGAACGACTAGACAGCTGTAATTGTACCTTTTTACATGCAAACCAATGTATTCAAGAGACCTCTGTTTTTCGTCACCTTCGAACGACTAGACAGCTGTCCTTGTACCTTGTTAGCCCCCTTCCACCACTGACAAGGGAAAACCACGTTGGAAATGAAACAGAATAAAAAAATAAAATGGTGTTTTATGTTCTATTGCTCTGTTCCTAAGCTGGACCAATGAAGACGGGCATATGCTATACAGTGTGCTATCGAATTCCAACTGCTAAGGGGTCTTTTTACGTGCACACCAATGTATACAAGGGACCTCGGTTTTACCAGGGCAGCGGCGCTACGGCCTACTCTCATCACATCCGAACGACTAGACAGCTGTCCCTGTACCTTGTCAGTCCCCCCCCCCCTACGGCCTGCACCACTGATAAGATAAACCACCTCGGAAATGAAAAAGAAAAAAAGTAAAACAAAACCATATAATATTAATCAGCATAGTGACAAAATATAACATGTACAGTACATTTAATTAAAACATTTTTAAAATATGTATTAAATGTATTTAAAAACTGCTTACAAAAATACATGTACATGAATACAGGTTTAAGCCTACTCATAAAAAATCACATAATTTCATAGATATCATCATCAGTATTAAAATCAATGTCACTGTCGAACAATTTACACAAATCCATACAAGAAAGTTTTCACTTGTAACAAGTACATCTATCTGTAATGCAGCCTGATTTGTATCCACAGTGAAAATTTTATTTGGTGCTTGATCTCTAGTCACCCTAAACCTGTCATTTTAAACAGTAGTGTTTAACAAAAGGGGCAAAAATTTTTGCAGCTACAGTAAGGCAACCTGGAGGGAATGCGCCAGAATAGGCCCTCTTTTTGATTGGTGGTGCAAGGGCCAAAGCAACATTTTCATCCAGGGGACACATGCAAAGTCAATCTGGTGTGGAATTAATTCATACATATTTTTTTCATAAATAGGGTCTAACATGTGCTCTTGTACCAACTCATCTATTTTGGTTCTCTTTTTCTGCATAACATCTTGGGTATATTTCTTAAAGTACTGTGTATGGTGTTTCACCTCAATGGTGACACAGTCTTCACCATATTAGTCCTCTATTGGTCTGAGTGGTCTTGATTCGAGTAGTCCTTACTCCTTGGTGACTTCGAGTTGTCATGCATTTAGGAATATAAGAATATCTATCTTTATCAATCAACTTGTTAAATGATCCCCTTAACAAATTAACCAGACCTATTATTCTTTTTTTGTTGGTAAAATTTTAGCTGCTTGCTTCTAACATCACTTTCTAACTTTCGTCAACAAGTTTGGAATCTGATAATGTTTCATACACAGTTTTTTTTACGTTGAAATGTGAGAACTCTGTATTATTAGTATATCCCATTGATTGAGAACTTTGTCTGCACATTCCTGGAGTTCTTTGTCTTACAAATCAGCATTTGTCTCCATCTAATTGGATCCAATGGTTAGCCAATTCCTTAAATTGTTCCCAGCTTGTCACAGTGAACGGTTTTAGCTTAGTGTTTTTAACAAAATATTCACAAGTATTCAGTTTTCGCTATCCTTCCGCCTTATTTACTATCAGAACAGAGCTATGACCTTTGACTCTTCTCGACCTTCCACTGTGTGTGTCTGATTGGCGAGCTATGTCACGTGATTTGTTAAAACCAAATCACCGCGAAATTCAAATACCATTGCACATTAAGTAAGCCTGTATTTATTTTACGTTTTCTGTCAAACGTCAAAGAATGGATAACAGAAAAGTCGCGTGGCAATGAAGTAATACTAGAAGAATTAGATGATGTATTACCCGAAACTTGCTAGGACGGAAAACAGAAGCAGACTAGCCAGAAATTTCACACCACGGCCTATATATATACCGTATATAAATAAAATCTAAGTGTGTATGGGTGTGTGTATGTATGTTTGTATGTTTTTGCGCCCATCACGTTTTGTCGCCACACTGCACCTACACATTATTATGTGTTATTAAATTAACCAGCATCACAACAGGAATGTTTTAGGCCAGTGAATTCGGGCCCAAGGCGAATTACGCTTCGTCGCCGCGCTTAACCCCCACATATCTCGTATCAAATTGAAAAGAACGGCTACGTATGTATTTTAGGCCATCGAATCTGTCCTACAGGCAAATTTGGGCCACGAACGAATAAGACCTCGGGCGAATTTAGGTCCCGTGCGAATTTGAGCACTGAGCGAATATGGGCCCCTAGCAAATTTGGGCCATGGGCGAACTTGGACCCCGGGCGAATTTGGGCCCGTGTATAGGCGGGTAAACTATGAGTAGTTTATCTGATAATATTTGATAATATTAGCATCATAGAAAGAAGCGGGTATCGAAACCGAGCCCCCCTCCCCCACACACACACGCCAATGTGTAGCCTATACGAGACCTCGGTTTTCCATGCCATCCGAACGACATGCTGTCCCCAGGCCTCCCGTCCTACACTGATAAGAGGGTACCTCGCAAGAAAGGCTAGACTACGCACTGAGCCACCGCAGCTCCAACTTCATTTCGAATCCGGACACATTACCTCGCTCTTTTAACCCAACCCTTCCTTCTCCACTGATATGGAAAAGATAGGCTGGTACTGCCAGGCAGGATACGCCCACATTTTCGAGAGATGGATAGAGAACAAGCAATACCGAAAGTGATTTTTCCTACATCATTAAGTCCTATATTTCATACTGTATTGGGAGCAGCCATTTTGTTGGTCAGTTCCAGTCTGATATTCATGAAATTCGAAGCCGACAATGATTATGGTGTGACGGTACACAACCTAGAAATGTGACTTCAATCGGATGATAAGTTTGGCATCTATAGCATCACAAGGTTTTTTGAAGTGATCAAGGGAGATAACTCTGAAAGTAATTATTTGAAATCGCTGAAAATCAGTAGGCTTCTTCGTCTTATGACCTTAAACAGTGTGTGTAAATTTAAAGTCAATCGGATATTAACTTTGGCCTCTAGAGCGTCCACAGGATTTTTTGATGTGATCAAGGGCCATAACTCTGGCAATAATTACCAGAGATCGCTGAAAATCAATAGGATTCTTCGTCTCATGACCTTAAACACTGTGTATAAATTTGAAGTCAATCGGATATCAACTTTGGCCTCTAGAGCATCCACAAGATTTTTTGAAGTGATCAAGGGGCATAACTCTGGCACTAATTATCGGAAATCGCTGACAATCAATAGGATTCTTCGTCTTATGACCTTAAACACTGTGTATAAATTTAAAGTCAATCGGATATTAACTTTGGCTTTTAGAGCGTCCACACGATTTTTGAAGTGATTAAGGGCCATAACTCTGGCACTTATTATCGGAAATTGCTGAAAATCAATAGGCTTCTTCGTCTTATGACCTTAAACACTGTGTATAAATTTAAAGTCAATCGGATATTAACTTTGGCTTTTAGAGCGTCCACAAGATTTTTTGAAGTGATCAAGGGCCATAACTCTGGCACTAATTATCGGAAATCGCTGACAATCAATAGGATTCTTCGTCTTATGACCTTAAACACTGTGTATAAATTTAAAGTCAATCGGATATTAACTTTGGCTTTTAGAGCGTCCACACGATTTTTTGAAGTGATTAAGGGCCATAACTCTGGCACTTATTATCGGAAATTGCTGAAAATCAATAGGCTTCTTCGTCTTATGACCTTAAACACTGTGTATAAATTTAAAGTCAATCGGATATTAACTTTGGCTTTTAGAGCGTCCACAAGATTTTTTGAAGTGATCAAGGGCCATAACTCTGGCACTAATTATCGGAAATCGCTGAAAATCAATAGGATTCTTCGTCTTATGACCTTAAACACTGTGTATAAATTTAAAGCCAATCGGATATTAACTTTGGTCTCTAGAGCGTCCACAAGATTTTTTGAAGTGATCAAGGGCCATAACTCTGGTAGTTATTATCGGAAATTGCTGAAAAACAATAGGCTTGAACTTCGTCTCATGACCTTAAACACTGTGTATCAATTTAAAAGTCAATCGGATACTAACATTAGCCTCTAGAGCGTCCACAAGCAATTGTGGACGCCGGACCGACCGACGGACGGACCGACCGACGGACGGACGGACGGGGGCGACGACAATATACGACCACATTTCAGTGTGGGCATATAAAAAGGCAATTTTGCATACAATCAGGGACCATAATTCAGGAAGTTACAATCCGATATGCGCAAATATCGAAAGGAACCAAGACCTTTGGGTTATAACCATGAATTTCAAGTTCCATCAAAATCGAATTAAAATTGTGACCTCTACAGGGTCCACAACCATGATATACCATTTTTTAACAGTATTCGCGTACAAACGGCGGCCATTTTGTACTGCAATTTTGGTCCGATTTTCCCGAAATTCGAACTCAACCTTCCTTACGGTGTAACGGTAATATAATCAAACGTTTTTTTTTAAATCGGATAATAATTGTGACCTCCAGAGGCACCACAAGCTAAAAAAGGGCGATTTTGCGTATAATCAGGGGCCATAATTCAGGAAGTTAAGATCCGATATGCGCAAATATCGAAAGGAACCAAGATCTTTGGGTTATAACCATGAATTTCAAGTTTCATCAAAATGAAATTAAAATTGTGACCTCTACAGGGTCCACAACCTTGATATACCATTTTTTAACAGTATTCGCGTACAAACGGCGGCCATTTTGTATGGCAATTTTGGTCCGATTTTCCCGAAATTTGAACTCAACCTTCCTTAAGGTGTAACGGTGATATAATCAAACGGTTTTTTAAATCGGATAATAATTGTGATCTCCAGAGTGACCACAAGCTAAAAGGCTGGCACTGCCAGGCAGGATACGCCCACATTTTCGAGAGATGGATAGAGAACAAGTAATACCGAAAGTGCTTTTTCCTACATCATTAAGTTAGAATTTGATATGTGCAAATATCGAAATGAATTAAGATCTTTTGGTTATAAAGGTGCATTTCAGTAGACTTCAAATTCGACTGGGGATCATGTTGCTAAGTGGGTAAGATGCTGGCTCAGTAGCCTTGAGGTTGGGTGTTTGATCCCTGCATTGGGTGACAAAGTTCATCTAGATTTTCTGGCGTGGTTTCCCCTTGTTAGTGATGAAGGATGGATGGCCTGACAAGAACACCTGTCAATTTTGGTCCGATTTTCACGAAATTCGACCTCAACCTTCATTACGATGTAACGGTGATATAATCAGACAGTTTTTTAAATATGATAATAATTCTGACCCAAAAGGGACCACAAGGTAAAAAAAAGGTCATTTTTCGTACAATCGGGGGCCATAATTCAGGAAGTTACAATCCGATATGCACAAATATCGAAAGGAACTAAGATTGTTAAGTTGTAAACATGTGTTTCAAGTTTCATCAAAATTGAATGAAGATTGTGACCTCTACAGGGATCACAACCTTGATATACCATATTTTTACACTCATCGCGTACAAGCGGCAGCCATTTTTTCAGTCAATTCGACCTCAACCTTCATTACGATGTAACAGTGATATAATCAAATGTTTTTTTTAAATGGGATAATAATTCTGACCTCCAGTGGGACCACAAGCTAAAAAGGGTGATTTTTCGTACAATCAGGGGCCATAATTCAGGAAGTTACAAATCAATGAGCGCAAATATCGCAAGGAACCAAGATCAAGTTTCATCAAAATCGGTCCAAATTGTGACCTGTATAGGGTCCACAACTTTGATATAACATATTTTCACACTAATTGCGTACAAAAGGGGGCCATTTGGTCTGTCAATTTGGGTCCGATTTTCACAAGCTAAAAAGGGCGATTTTTCGGACAATCAGGGGCTATAATTCAGGAAGTTACGATCCGATGGGCGCAAATATCGAAAGGAACCAAGATTTTGGGGTTATAACCATGCATGTCAAGTTTCATCACAATCGGTTCAAAATTGTGACCTCTATAGGGTCCACAAGCTAAAAACATGATATTTCGTACAATCAGGGGCCATAATCCATGAAGTTCCGATCCGATACATGCCAATATCGAAAGGAACCGAGATCTTATGGGGATAAACCTATATTTCAAGTTTCGTCAAAATCGGATAAGAATTGTGACCTGTAGAGAGTCCACAAACAAATTGTGGACGGACGGACGTCCGGACGGACAGGGGCGACGACATAATACGTCCACATGAAAATGTTGGCGTATAAAAAACCCGCCAGAATATTTCCGATGAACTTTGATGAAATGAAATAAAATAAGGTTTAACGTCCTACTGTTCTGCTCCGACTGTGCTATAACGGAAATTGGGCCCGGAAAGTGGCACCTAGGTCTCCTCTTATATCGGATCGAGACTGCCAAGGGATCTTTTACGTGTACGTCAATTTACAGCCTAGGGTTTTCATCCCATCCGAACAAATAGACAACTGTCCTTGCCAAACCCTCCGTCCTGCACCAATGCAATGACATGGGGAAACCACGTCGGAAAACCCGATAAACTTTCTAGTCCAATGCAGGGATCGAACAAGTGACCTTCAGTTTAGTGAGCCAGCGTCTTAGCCACTTAGGCGACCTTCGGTTATATTTTTTTCACGACTGGTGGTCGGAACTAAAAACCGAACGCGGATGGTTCGGACAACGTCTGTTCAAAGATGGCTGCCCCCATTGACTTTACTTTTTGCATAGCACAAATATTGAAATAATGCGTATATTTTAGACTCCCATAGATTCAGACATAACATACGAGACAAAAATAGCTGCTGATAGCATTAGCAACCATTTAAAATTAATTCAAACTTTCCTAATACAATATGCTAAACAAAAATAGATTCTTTCTAAATATTCTACACTTACGTTTCATCCACACCCGCCATCTTTGAACTACTACGACCATGCCTCAATAGCATGGTTCAGTATTTCCGGACTATGGTCCCGACAAAATGAAATTCGGATTCATTTAGTTCGACCATAGTCAAGAAATCACGATAAGCGAAGGTCGCCTTAGCAGCCGTGACTCCAAACATTAACGTCCTACTCACTGAGCCACCGTAGCTCCCACTTCATTTTGATTCCGAACACGGGACATTGTTTTTCTATGCCACCCGAACGACTATACGTGGTCCCCTGTCAATTCTTTCCTCCTACACCACTGAAGTAAGAGAGCAAACGTCCCACTCACTGACCCACCGTAGTTCCTACTTCAATTAGATTCCAGACACGAGGCCTCGGTTATTTTTATTCATTCCGAACGATTATACTTTCTCTCTTGCTAAGCTCTTCGTTCTACAGGACTTCAGTTATTTTTATTCCATCCGAACTATTATACTTTGTCTCTTGCTAAGTTCTCCGTCCTACACCAATGCAATGACATGGGGAAACCACGTCGGAAAACCCGATAAACTTTCTAGTCCAATGCAGGGATCGAACAAGTGACCTTCAGTTTAGTGAGCCAGCGTCTTACCCACTTAGGCGACCTTCGGTTATATTTTTTTCACGACTGGTGGTCGGAACTAAAAACCGAACGCGAATGGTTCGGACAACGTCTGTTCAAAGATGGCTGCCCCCATTGACTTTACTTTTTGCATAGCACAAATATTGAAATAATGCGTATATTTTAGACTCCCATAGATTCAGACATAACATACGAGACAAAAATAGCTGCTGATAGCATTAGCAACCATTTAAAATTAATTCAAACTTTCCTAATACAATATGCTAAACAAAAATAGATTCTTTCTAAATATTCTACACTTACGTTTCATCCACACCCGCCATCTTTGAACTACTACGACCATGCCTCAATAGCATGGTTCAGTATTTCCGGACTATGGTCCCGACAAAATGAAATTCGGATTCATTTAGTTCGACCATAGTCAAGAAATCACGATAAGCGAAGGTCGCCTTAGCAGCCGTGGCTCCAAACATTAACGTCCTACTCACTGAGCCACCGTAGCTCCCACTTCATTTTGATTCCGAACACGGGACATTGTTTTTCTATGCCACCCGAACGACTATACGTGGTCCCCTGTCAATTCTTTCCTCCTACACCACTGAAGTAAGAGAGCAAACGTCCCACTCACTGACTCACCGTAGTTCCTACTTCAATTAGATTCCGGACACGAGGCCTCGGTTATTTTTATTCATTCCGAACGATTATACTTTCTCTCTTGCTAAGCTCTCCGTTCTACAGGACTTCAGTTATTTTTATTCCATCCGAACTATTATACTTTGTCTCTTGCTAAGTTCTCCGTCCTACACCACTGACAATAGTGAACATCGCCAAAAATCACGAGGAACTTTGAAGAAGTTACAGAGCAAACGTCCTACCCAGTGAGCCACCGTAGAACCAACTTCCTTGCGATTCCAGACACAGGACATCGTTTTTTAAAATCCCATTCGAACAACTATACATTGTCCCTTGTCAGGCTCTCCATCCTGCAGCACTGACAAAACCACGCATCAAGTGAAAACACCCGATGAATATTTTTAGAGAGCAAAGAAAGATTTGACTGAAGACTTAAAATCAATTACAGAATACAATACTATATAATCTGTGCAAGAAGAGATTAAACATGTTTAGGACTATTAAATTGTCTAGTCTAGAACTCGGTAGTCAGTGGACATGCGTAATAACTGCACTTCCGAGGCGAGGGAGCGAGAACACGAGAAGACGAGATTGTGACGAAGCGAGGGAGCGAGAACACGGGAGGACGAGATTGACTCAAAGGCGAGGGAGCGAGGAAGCGAGAAGTCGAGGTTTTTCAAAGGCGAGAACACGAGGGAGCGAGAAGTCGAGGGCGAGAAGACGAGAAGTCGAGGTGAAATTAATCTCGTGTTCTCGGGGCGAGATCCTCGTATTCTCGCCCTGTTTCCTCGCATTCTTGCTCTCTCGCTCCTTCGCCCCCTCGCGTTCTCACGTTCTCGCTCCCTCGCCCTCGACCTCTCGTCTTCTCGTGTTCTCGCCCTCGACTTCTCGCGGCGAGAAGACGAGATTCTGAAATGGCCGCAATAGGCTTCCATACTGGGGGCTAGTGGTAAGCGTCCACTGCGCTGTACAGTCCCGGGCCTGTAGTGACACAGACTTCACTCATATTTGAAAACAATTGGGAATACAACACAAAGAAATAAATATACTATTCAAAAAAAGTAGGGGATATTTGATTTTGAGGGCATAATACTAAAATGACTACGAAAAAAGTCACTATAAAACCTAACAGAAGAAGCATTTCCAGTTACATGTGACGCCCAAACGCACCAATAGCTACCGCATGGAATGCAGGTGATTAGGGGTGTAACGATACATCGAACAATCGATGCATCGCGATAGTTCGACTGTCGATAGTATGTATCGATATTAAAAAGAAACTATCGATAAAAATTGCGATAGTCAAGCAAACTATCGATAGTTTCGATAGTTTGTAATAGCGAAAGTAAAATGGCTCAAATTCACTCGTATCTGTCGAATAATTACTCTGTTATCACTAAAATAGCGAAATAGCGTTACACGATCTCAATATCACATGGAAATCGTCGTCTACCATATTAGGCATGGCTTACTAAGAAATGTGTAAAATGTTTGATTTTGGCGCGAAAAAGCTGAAAATGGTCACGTACGCCAATAACAGACATGCTGAAAGTATGCCGCATATGACAGGAAAGTTGGCTATGCTTTTTTTTACAAGTTACTAAACTACCAATTTATATAATATAAAGAAAAACCTCAATGTACTTTATTATTTAACTTACAATCAGAATGCGACGTTACCGTGTACCCGAGATACCAGCTAGGAGGCTCTTCTATTCGCCCCCACCCTTTTGACGTACCATTAGAAGACACGTGTTTTTGTTTTTATCTGTACCGTCTTGTGTCGCTTCTGTCGTTTTTTTGTCGATATGATTACCGATATCCGTGTTAAAATATTACGTACTGATTTACGGAGAGAAATGTTGAACTAGTGAATTGTAATCTATTGCCAGTACTGGATTTTTAATTAGCAGTTAAAGCAGTAGGGGTAAGTCAGAATGCGGGAATGTCTGATACAGGCCAACCGATACGATTTTTGGCGAGGCGATTACCCTATTCAAGAATTTTGTAATTGTGACAACACTAAAAATCAGTATGGTTATTTTCTGGGAAAAGTATTCCAGTCACCCATAATATAATCAGTAATATCATTATTTTGTTCTGCTTATTCGAGAGTCCGTTATAAAAATTGACTCTTACATTGATTTGTCAATTAAACGATTGTCCGTTATAGAGTGTCCGTTATAAAAAGACTTTGAAAACAAAGAAATTTTTATTACAAAAATCGGGACCAAACTGTTGTGTCCGTGTAAGCGATTGTCCGTTGTATGCACATCCGTTATATTATTCGGGGTCTACTTGTATTATATTATCTAACATTACCTGGAACTTTCTAGTGTTTCAAAATTTTTAGTTTGATTAAATGTTATAATAAATGTATACCTGACAGTGTGTTTTAAACCTAAACTAATAAACAGATCAAACTATCGCAATAGTCCAATAGTATCGCAATATTTAATCCCCAATAGTAATAGTATTGCAATAGCTGTCTACCCAATAGCAATACTATCGCAATAGTGAAAATTACCAACAATAGTCACCCCTACAGGTGATGCTTGGGATCATCATGGGGTCCAACCCAAGATTTGCACGACTCTGACTTTGAATGTTACAGTCATTGTGGCATTGAATTCCAGGGTGGAAACATCAGTTTAATTGTTTTAGTGACCAGAAAACAAATTTGATACGCGTCGGCTTACCCAAAATGAAAGGTTACCTGCCCTTGGCATGCTACAGATCGACACAACACAGGCGGTTGTGGCGCGGACGATGAATGTTTCTCAGTCTGTCATAAGCAGGCTATGGTCCAGATACCGTGATACACAATCTGTACAGGACAGACCACGCTCAGGTCGACCAAGGACGACAACTCGAGCCCAGGATTGATTTATCCGTACCTTGGCCTTGAGAAATCTTGTCATCACAGCAAATCAGATCAGCGCTCGTCTTCAAACAGATACTGGTGTGAGAGTGAGTGGCCAGACGATTCGGAATCGACTGCATAGGGATCACCTTCGCGCCCGACGTCTTCGCGTGATCCCTTGTTTGAGAGATCATCACATTCAGGCAAGACGTCGTTGGTGTAGGGATCGTCAACACTGGGATAATCGACGCTGGAGCAATGTGATGTTTTCAGATGAGTCAAGGTTCACTGTTGATTTTTTGGACAGACGTAGGAGGGTGTGGCGTCGTCGAAACGAGCGCTTCCAAGACGTTAACGTCATCAGACATGATCGATTAGGGGGTGGTTCTGTTATGGTGTGGGGGGCATCACTGTTGCTGGAAGAACGGCTTTACATGTTGTTACAGGCCAGTACTACCGGGACAACATCTTGGCAGTCCATGTTGTGCCGTTCGCACGACGTCATGGCCGCCGTTTCATCTTCCAGGATGACAACGCAAGATGTCACAGGGCCAGGATCGTTACAGATTACCTCCAACAACAGAACATCACCACATTACCTTGGCCAGCACTGAGTCCCGACCTCTCCCCCATCGAGCATGTCCGGGACATGCTTGGACAGAGGTTACGTCAACGTCAACAACGTCCTGCCAATGTCCAAGAACTTGCTGCTGCGTTGCAACAGGAATGGGTCAGTCTGGACCAAAATGACCTTAGACGTCTCATTAGGAGTATGCCACGTCGGATCAATCCTTGTTTGGCAAACAGAGGAGGATTTACCCGTTACTGACTTTGTTGTGATGCTGTGGTAACTTTGCTGTTTGACCCCGGGTATCATTTTACCCTTATAATGGTCAGTCTGTGCCTTACTTAGTCTAACGATCATTTGGAATAAATCGATGAATGTGAACTTCATTTCATTTTGTCATTTGTTTCTTCGTCAGTTTCATTAGGTGACTTAAATAACACTTAAAAATCAAATATCCCCTACTTTTTTTGAATAGTATATGTAATGTCAGCATGAGTCATGATCTGTCATATGTTGCAAGGAATACGAATGCAAACATATTGTATTAATTCCACTATAGATCTACAAGTAACCACACCGGTAACTGTATCAGCGAAGTAGTTCAAAAAACTAAATGCACTAAATCAATAAAGAAGAGGATCGAAGTAGATTGAATGCATTTAGGGCACATATTAAGCCGTTACAGAAGCAAAGAAAAACTGAATACAAGGAAGCAAAGGAATGTAGACCGTCTCGGAAGACAGTCGCCTGCTGGCTGAATGGCGTGACGTGAATTTGCCGTTATAGCCATAGAAATATATAAATAGACTAGAATGGCCGTCACGTGACCTGCGACGTGTAAATACGGCCGCCATGTTTGTACATTGATTGACGTCGCGTGCGGTGAACTCAATGTATCCAGCTTCGTTTCACGTTACGCTTGAAAGAAAGCAAAGAAAGAAGGGTCGTAAAACAACCCATTGCCATAACTACTCACAGGTTTTGTTCTACTAGTTTGTAGAACGTGATATATATCTTCATTTTCTAATGGAATGGAATGACTCTCGAAGCAGACGTTGTTAATATAGCCACGGTGAAACAGTTAAATGAACCTATTTTCATCTCTACACTGCCATGGACGGATGGGCTATGAATTGTGGTATTTTTATTTATAAATTATGGAATCTCAAAGATCGACAAGCAATAATAATAGGGCGGCTAAGTCTCGCGACGATTTCTTTGGTAATCTACTTACTAACGGTGACATTCACCCAGCAATAATTGAGCAATGGCGAAAAATAGGCTACGATGCCTCGCAAGTCATTGAACGTGAATCAATGTGAATGAAGCGTTCGCGGCACCAATTACTTTTGTTTTACAAAAGAAAAATAAAAGATATTTTAGTTTGTTAATCAAGGTATGTAAATCAATTATTTAAACATATCTTAATAAAATGTTTCATATTAATCTCGAAATAGTAGTAGGCCCCAAGCCTTGGTTTCGCAGTTTTGGCCTTTTGCGATAGGTAGCGGTCTGAGTTAGATTTGTTTACAAACAAACCCCATTACCAGTACATTATTCCTCCGCCTGCACATTTAGTGCTTCGACAAATTTAAATTTTAATGTCTTGATTGTTATATAAAGTTAAAACAATTTTCCCCACGGGTTATAATTCTAAGTACCGGTACCGGTAAAATGCAAACTTGGAAAATATGTTATACTTAAGTAATAAAATAAAAAGAAAATTCTAAAAAATACGTACGTATCGCGATCTCTCTTGAATTTTTCGACAAGTTAAAACTTTACTGGTACTAGTTACTGTGTTTTATCTCAGCAGATTGATGGATTATAATAATATGATGGCGAGGAGATTCAAGTTTTTAGCGCAGAGAGGATGGGCGAAAAGCGGCCGTGTAGCACACGTGGAAGGTGTTCTGAAGGTAATTTGTCAAATAACGAATATGGACGACTATTGAAATATTTAATTTTACCATAGATAATACCACGGTATTATCTATGTTTTTACTTAGGCCTATATTCAGTATAATTTAGTACCTATCTGTTTGTATTTTGTGGTTTTACTTGACAGACCTATCTCACGGCATATTCCGAAGATTTCTAAAAATTAAAATAATACTACCGGTAGGCCTCCCATGAAGATTTTGCATTTTGTGAAGATTTGTAGTAAAATTTAAATATTAGGCCAAATGATATAGGTCTACCATAAATATTTTTAGATAATGATCAGCTCTCACAAAAAAGTATCGATAAGCAGGCTAAATATCCCGGCCTGCATTTTGTGAGGATTTGTAAAGTTAAAATATTATAGGCCTACGAGGCCTCATGAAATAGGCCTTCCTATTTCTAAAAACCGTGATCAGCTGTCCAAAAAAAAAAAAGGTCAAAATATGCAGGCAGAATTCTCACAGTATTTTATGAAGATTCGAAAACTAAATTTAAAAAAATACTAGGCCTTGTGATATAGGCCTATATATTTATAAGAACAAAAGGTGATCAGCTCTCAAAAAAAAGTCAAAATATGCATGCAGGTTACCTCGGAGTAGGACATTAAACCCCATTTCATTTCTCCAATATTATGATTGCCTATGGTTGTTCATTTAAAGGGACAATAACACTCTTGCTGGCTTGGCAGCTCTAGAAAATAAATAATAGTCCTATTCTAAGTACCAGATGTTTATGTGTCCTACCTGTTGTGTAAATTATCCATTACATCATATTTTACTTGTCCAGAGGGTTCGAAAATATTTTAAAATCCAAGTCACATTTGAAAAGGTTTACGTTAACCTTTTCAAATCATGTAGTTGAATTTTTCCAATTTCTTAAATTAGGTGTGTTACGATGAAATTTGTACCATCAATTTATTTGAATATTGTAAAATAATACAATTTGTTGACCAGAATAAAGATTGGGACATATTATTCAATTACAACAAGAGTGTTATTGGGGCTTTAATTCAGAACACATTTATTTTTACTGCTGAGGGTTGCCAATCAACAATTGATGCAAAATTTCATGTTTTACACTAATTGACATTTACAAAAAAAGAAATGTTCGCTCACTAACAGGGGTCACGTTGGCTAAGTGGGTAAGATGCTGGCACTCTAGCCAGGAGGTTGGGTGTTCGATCCCTGCATTGGCCGAGAAAGTTCACTCAGGTACCCCTTGTCAGTGATGCAGGACGAAGGGCCTGACAAGGACAGCTGTCTAGTCATTCGGATGGTACGATAAACCGAGGTCCAGTATACACATTGGCATGCACGTAAAAGATCCCTTGACAGATGGAATTCGATATCAGAGTAGGACATAGCGCGACTGTCCGGGCAAAATATCCCTCATAGCACACTGTATTAGCCAAATTCGGAGTAGAACAGTAGGATGTACATGTAAAACTATTTCATTTCGCTCACTAACATTAGTAACAAGGAAATTTGGAGGTTGATTCAAGTGTTCATCGAGAAAATTTCCTGGCGCATCCGGAAAGGAGCAATGTCTAGTCATTCTGATGGGATGAAATATCAAGGGTCTGTTGGCATGCACGTAAATGAACCAATGACATTTAGCATTCAAAATAAGGGTAGGCTGTGGAGCTGCTGTTCAGTTAAATATTCTTAATTTTATTTCATTTCAATTTTCTACATTTCAGATAGCATTGTAATTATTATGCAAGCTGCAAGCAAACTGATGTTTGAAAAGAAGCATATTTTAAAATAGAGAGAGAATTAGATATCAAGACTAAGTTTGGATTGGCACCAAGTTCATTTCTCATAGACTACCAAGAATATTTGGCGGTCTGCGAATCAGATCGAAATAATTAATTTTGTTTTTTAATGGAAATAATAAATCTGAAATGTGAATAGTTGTGGATTAGAAAGCTTATATGCGTATTTACATTGCAATATAAAGACTGTACTATGCTGATCTATCCCTATACATTATAGGCAAGGAGAAGGGTCGTTTGTCCAATTTCGTGGGTTTTCGTCGGGTACTCTGGTTTCGCCCCACTGCTAAAGACCCCTACGCGAAAGCGATTAATTGGAAATTTGCTCAAGAAAATATACCATAGTTGCATTCACATTGCAAGAAATGTTTCACACATTTGGTAATTTACATGGCAAAAGTAAAGTATGACATTTTCATTCACTGCATGTGTACATGTTTAGTTTTCATTGCCAATGGTTAGATAAATTTAACTTATCGATGCATTTATGTAGCCCAATAAATTTCTTGTAACAGTATGGTGGTAATATCATACATTTGTTAGTGTATGTTTAAAATTAAAAGGCACATAAAGCTACATACAATAAATTCAACAGAGTTGCATTGTAAAATGTTCGATTTACATGTACGTACATGCAAGTCTTGCCTACATTTAAAGGCAAAAAGAAATGTTCTTTAAATTAATTAAAGGAAATTTTGAGATTTCACAGGTAAATGTGGCCAAATGTGAAAATATCTTATGTGAATAAATCTCCAGTGACTCAAAAATATTTTGAAAATTGTGATCTGTGTATAAAAGTTAAAAAAAAAATGGTTTTATTCCATCATAAAGGGGGGTGCAAGTAAATTCAATTCAAAAGTGAAAATTTTTGCAGTTTACTAAATACATGTACACATGAGAGCTATATGTGTAATAGAAATTGACTTACACAAATATCAGGTTCATTTCATTGAGTGAGGAAAATTTATAATTTCATGAGTAGATAAATAGTCTCTATACCTATTACATTCTCCCAATATTCAGTTAAAAAGAAATATTTCAAATTTGACAATAATCCAATGATTCCATTTAATATATTTATTGATTTTTTTTCAAAACAAAGAAATATGTAATTAATGTACAGTTGAGAGTTAAAGTTAAATGTATTCCAATTCTTTACAAGAAATATGAACTCACATAACAAGCCTCCTTATCGTTCAATGAAAACTGTTTTAAAATTAGGATATTTATGAATGAATTAATTGAGCAGTGCCGATGGTTATTTAAGCATTATTCACATTGTCCTTCACATTGTCCTTTAATGTTTAAAAATCCCTGTGGTCATCAAATGAAAATTCTTCATAAAAGTAAATACAGTGGCTTCTATATATTGGTGGGCTGAAAAAAACCCAACATATTAATTATAAGTATGTTTGAACATATAAGGAAGTCTAGAATAAATTTACAAAGTGGGTTCGTTGACAACAGCCAATCAGCCATCACTCCCTCAGTCTCAGTGAAATTACAAACGAAGGAAGCTTCGTCGTCAGTTCAGGAAAGCAGATTTTTTGTACAATTTCACTGCCTATCGTGAATTTGAACTAGGCCTAGTAGATCTACGGGTGCCAGTGGACTTTAGTATATAGACCTTTTTACCGTAGTTGGGGAATCCCTCTGAAGTGTATCCAAGAATGCGTTTCGCGTGCGCATGCGTAAGTCGCGTAGGTCAAGAAAGCGACTTGACCTACATTGCCACTTCCTTCGTTACACGTCAACAAAACCTAATGCCGACTACTTGTTGTTGTTTTGGGTGTAAAAATAGACACGCACATGGCTCAAACGTGAGATTTTTTAGAATACCTAAAGATCAATATGTTCAGTCGAATTGGATTACAGCAATAGGAAGGGAAAATTGGACAGCAAACGAACACAGTCGAATTTGCAGTGAACACTTTATTCAAGGTAACTAAAAGAATAGGCTAGATGTGTCGTCTGCTTCTCTTTCAGTCTTTGATTTATTTGATTTTGGTCATTTAGGCCTATTTCTTTTAATTTATGACTATATAGTTCTAGTATTTAATCATTCTAATTTTGCGAAACGCCTTTAGTCCTTTAGCCTAAGTCTGTTCAACAATCCCATTCAGATTGAATAAAAAATAATGTTTTTAATTAAGATTAGGCCTAGGCCTAAGTTAAAGTTTTAAAAAAAGAAAGAAAAATGTTTAGGCCTATCCTATCGAATTTGTAGTAGGCCCAAACTGCAATGTCTTTTTATATTTCTCACTAGATAAGGTACCTCATATCTCGACTCACCATTTCTTGAGATAGGGATGTAAGCCTAGGCCTACCTAGGCCTAGTATTAATATTAATTATTATAGCTATAGGCTAGCACCATGGCATATTACAGCATTATTATTAGGCCTACATAACTGAAGACTGGAGAAAATCTATCAACTACGAACTAGGCCTAGGCTATTTCTTTTTTAAACAAAAGATTTAAATTTTTGTCGTCCATTGTTGCTAATGTTTATTCCTTTGAGTATATAATCTTATTCCAATCTGTCACCGGCGCAAATGACCTGACATCAATCAAAGTGGACAAGGCATACATTTCATTTCGACTTGGAAATCTTTAAAAAAAAAAATACTAGATTAGATTTATCTCAATGTTTTTATTGACAGTCTTGACCTTTTGTAGCTAACTGCCCCCAAGCCTTGAATTTTTTGTAAACTTTTTTTACTACCCGATATTAATTTTGGGGGTTAGTTTTTAATCAGTTACATTTTTCTCAATTGTAGGTTATCCTTCAAAAGACCCAAACAGCCCTGATTTTATACTGTCAGTATTCAGCTTCACTCCTGAAGTCAGAAAGAGAAAACATGGTGAAGATATAGAGAGACATTCCAGATACAGAGCAAGGCAAGAAAACAATGGACAGGCAATTACTGCTTTAGATGTTAATAACGATAATGAAAACAGAACTAATTGTCCCAATTCCCCTGGAACATCAACTCAAACTGAAAAAAAAAACATTATTTGATAATTCTGTACAAACTGACATTCATTGTAGTCTTTTGCAAAATATTTTGTACACAAACCAATATTTGAAAAATTCGGTAGATCAGAAAAGTTTTGAAATTGAAGATATAAAGAAACAAGCTTATATTGACAAACAAGAATTAAAAGATAATTTGGTTAAAGAGACTCAAGTACAAAACTTAAAGGATCAAAATTGTCAGCTAATACAGAAAAACAATTCACAAGTTTTGGCTTTTGAAAATTTCAAAGATGATGATGATGACAAAAAAATACAATTTTATACAGGACTGCCTAATATTTCAACATTCAATGCCATTTTTGAAACTATTAAGAATGATTCCCTTCCAAAGAAAAAGGGACTAAGTGAACAAAATGAGCTTTTTTTTTAACTCTTATTCGTATAAAGAGAAATTTAACTGTGTCTGACTTAGGATATAGATTTGGTGTAAGCCCTTCATTTGTGACACGAGTGTTTCATAAATGGCTGGATTTAATGTATATACATTTAGGAGGACTTGTCATGTGGCCAGAATCCGATGTTATGGAACTACCTGATGTTTTCCGGAACGATAGATTTAAAAAAACTAGATGTGTTATTGATTGCTCTGAAATATTTATGGAAAGACCAACAGGGTTGAAGCCTCGTGCTCAGACTTTTTCAAATTACAAACGACACAACACCGTCAAGTTTTTAGTTGGCATTAGCCCGACTGGTGCTATTATATTCTTATCCAAATGTTATGGAGGTAGAGCCAGCGATAAGCAAATTACAATGGAATCTGGTTTTCTTGTTAAATTACTGCCTGGTGATGTAGTTCTAGCTGACCGCGGCTTCACCAAGGTGGAAGAATTTGCATATCGTCAGGCGAAACTAGAATTTCCTCATTTCACGAAGGGAAAGACTCAGTTATCGGCTAAGGAGGTGGAAGAATCAAGACAGTTGTCAAGGGCTAGAATTCATGTGGAACGTGTCATAGGCAGAATGAAAGATTTTGAAATATTGCAAGGAACTTTACCAATTACCGTGATTAAAAAACCAACTGATTAAGGTAGTGTTCCAAGTATTGACAAAATAATTCATGTCATCGCTGCCATCATTAATATGAATAGTCCCATTTTGTAAATAGATCTATATCTATTATACAGTATTCTAATCTAAATTTCTGTACAACCATTTTTGTAATTACTTTGAAAAAAAGATAGGTTGTCATATAGTCCAAGCAGTCGACAAGATTAGATAATGTGAGCATTCACGGGGTTCTACAAGGTAAAACATTGACCACAACTCTATAGGTTTATAATTGAAATTGTTGAAATTCTCTGTTTTATTATTTCATAAAATTCATAAATAGTATCATACAGATCAGATAACTTTTGTTGAAAACATTTACAAGGTTCTTACAAAGTCAAACATGGGCATTAATTCTAAAATTTCTTAATGGAAATTGTTAAAATCAAACAGGCTTTTTCACTTCACTAATGTGCATAAAATTCACTTATATTACATGATAAAGTTTGTCTTTTGAGCAGTCACAGGGTTCTACAAATAACAATTACTTCATTTCTTAATAAAACAAATCAGACACATCTGTATATAATTTAATTCTTTCAATTATTGTCCCCCGCCTTTCGAAGAAAGTTTGGGGGACTATTAAAATGGGTTCGTCCATCTGTCTGTATGTCTGTCTGTCTGTCTGTCCGTCTGTCCGTCACACTTTTTGGGACACAATAACTATCTTCCTAATCGAGCTAGAATGTTCAAACTTGGTGTATGTGTTTATTAGGTCAATGCCTTGATGGAGTTCGAAGATGAGCATTTTCCGCTTAGGGTAAGCAGAGATAAGAAATTTGATTGGTTGATGCTTTGGGACACGATAACTTTAGTTCTAATTAAGCGAGAGTGATGAAACTTGGTGTATAGTTTCATTACAGTAATACCTTGAATGAGCATTTTCTGCTCAGGGTAAGCAGAGCGATACGCAATTTGATTGGTCGAGACTTTGAAACACAATAACTCTCCTTCTAATTGAGTTAAAATGTTCAAACTTGGTGTATATGCTTATTAGGTCAATGCTTTGATGGAGTTAGAAGCTGAGCATTTTCTGCTTAGGGTAAGCAGAAATAAGCAATTTGATTGGTTGATGCTTTGGGACACGATAACTTTAGTTCTAATTAAGTGAGAGTGATGAAACTTGGTGCATAGTTCCATTACAGTATTACCTTGACTAAGATCGATAATGAGCATTTTCTGCTCAGGGTGAGCAGAGCGATAAGCAATTTGATTTGCCGAGACTTTGGAACACAATAACTCTCCTTTGAATTGAGTTAAAATGTTCAAACTTGGTGTATATGCTTATTAGGTCAATGCCTTGACGGAGATCGAAGATGAGCATTTTCCGCTTAGGGTAAGCAGAGATAAGCAATTTGATTGGTTGATGCTTTGGGACACGATAACTTTAGTTCTAATTAAGTGAGAATGATGAAACTTGGTGTATACTTTCATTACAGTAATACCTTGACTAAGATTGATAATGAGCATTTTCTGCTCAGGGTAAGCAGAGCGATAAGCGATTTGATTTGCCGAGACTTTGGAACACAATAACTCTCCTTCTAATTGAGTTAAAATGTTCAAACTTGGTGTATATGCTTATTAGGTCAATGTCTTGATGGAGTTCGAAGATGAGCATTTTCCGCTTAGGGTAAGCAGAGATAAGCAATTTGATTGGTTGATGCTTTGGGACACGATAACTTTAGTTGTCCCCCGCCTTTCGAAGAAAGTTGGGAGACTATTAAAATGGGTTCGTCCGTCTGTCTGTCTGTCCGTCTGTCCGTCACACTTTTTGGGACACAATAACTCTCTTCCTAATTGAGCTAGAATGTTCAAACTTGGTGTATGTGTTTATTAGGTCAATGCCTTGATGGAGTTCGAAGATGAGCATTTTCCGCTTAGGGTAAGCAGAGATAAGAAATTTGATTGGTTGATGCTTTGGGACACGATAACTTTAGTTCTAATTAAGCGAGAGTGATGAAACTTGGTGTATAGTTTCATTACAGTAATACCTTGAATAAGTTCGATAATGAGCATTTTCTGCTCAGGGTAAGCAGAGCGATACGCAATTTGATTGGTCGAGACTTTGAAACACAATAACTCTCCTTCTAATTGAGTTAAAATGTTCAAACTTGGTGTATATGCTTATTAGGTCAATGCTTTGATGGAGTTAGAAGCTGAGCATTTTCTGCTTAGGGTAAGCAGAAATAAGCAATTTGATTGGTTGATGCTTTGGGACACGATAACTTTAGTTCTAATTAAGTGAGAGTGATGAAACTTGGTGCATAGTTCCATTACAGTATTACCTTGACTAAGATCGATAATGAGCATTTTCTGCTCAGGGTGAGCAGAGCGATAAGCAATTTGATTTGCCGAGACTTTGGAACACAATAACTCTCCTTTGAATTGAGTTAAAATGTTCAAACTTGGTGTATATGCTTATTAGGTCAATGCCTTGACGGAGATCGAAGATGAGCATTTTCCGCTTAGGGTAAGCAGAGATAAGCAATTTGATTGGTTGATGCTTTGGGACACGATAACTTTAGTTCTAATTAAGTGAGAATGATGAAACTTGGTGTATACTTTCATTACAGTAATACCTTGACTAAGATTGATAATGAGCATTTTCTGCTCAGGGTAAGCAGAGCGATAAGCGATTTGATTTGCCGAGACTTTGGAACACAATAACTCTCCTTCTAATTGAGTTAAAATGTTCAAACTTGGTGTATATGCTTATTAGGTCAATGTCTTGATGGAGTTCGAAGATGAGCATTTTCCGCTTAGGGTAAGCAGAGATAAGCAATTTGATTGGTTGATGCTTTGGGACACGATAACTTTAGTTGTCCCCCGCCTTTCGAAGGAAGTTGGGAGACTATTAAAATGGGTTCGTCCGTCTGTCTGTCTGTCCGTCTGTCCGTCACACTTTTTGGGACACAATAACTCTCTTCCTAATTGAGCTAGAATGTTCAAACTTGGTGTATGTGTTTATTAGGTCAATGCCTTGATGGGGTTCGAAGATGAGCATTTTCCGCTTAGGGTAAGCAGAGATAAGAAATTTGATTGGTTGATGCTTTGGGACACGATAACTTTAGTTCTAATTAAGCGAGAGTGATGAAACTTGGTGTATAGTTTCATTACAGTAATACCTTGAATAAGTTCGATAATGAGCATTTTCTGCTCAGGGTAAGCAGAGCGATACGCAATTTGATTGGTCGAGACTTTGAAACACAATAACTCTCCTTCTAATTGAGTTAAAATGTTCAAACTTGGTGTATATGCTTATTAGGTCAATGCGTTGATGGAGTTAGAAGCTGAGCATTTTCTGCTTAGGGTAAGCAGAAATAAGCAATTTGATTGGTTGATGCTTTGGGACACGATAACTTTAGTTCTAATTAAGTGAGAGTGATGAAACTTGGTGCATAGTTCCATTACAGTATTACCTTGACTAAGATCGATAATGAGCATTTTCTGCTCAGGGTGAGCAGTATGGAGCGGAATTTCCCCCATAATTCTAACTTCTAACCTTGTAATGCGTATGATAATATGCTTACTTCTATGCATGTAACTTCTTACTTACATATGTTAAATTGGCTATTTACACATGTAAAAATGCTAAGTTATATGACTTATTTCTTAAATATTGCAGTTATAATTTGTGTTTTGTTCTATTTCCTTTATTACTTTTAATTTATTGTAGTCAGTTCTGGACCGTGAACATTATCACATTTCACAAATCAACCACCAAATAATAGTAAACAGCGCCATCTGGTGTCATAATGAGCGTTAGAATTTATTCTTACTCGTATTATGCTAACAGATGGCGCTGTTTAAAATTGTATTTTACAATGACCCGTCCCTAAATTAGGAACGGAAATGCGACTCATTTACGTTAAATAGATCAAGGTCAGGGTCGAATTTATTTACAAAAATGTCCGATGCATAAAACTGATGACAGCATAGTATAATCTAGTCGCTTCGGGATGAAAACAAAGATGTGGAGGGATTTATAGAGGAGTAGGCTGCATGTTTTTGTCTTAGTTACTGCCAGCACTGCTTAATAAAGTCACTCTTTATGTTTTCCTCGTCATATTGAGCAACTGGATTATTCGACTGAATTATCTGCCAATTTTAATTTAATTTTATTTCGACTGAGATATTTCACTCATTTTATTGACTGATTTGCTCGACTGAGCAACTGGACAGGTTTTATCGATATCATAATCATGTAGCCCTACTCCCACGTATCCCCTGACTAGTATGAGCATACTCAAGTCAGAAAATGCTTTGTGGGAGAGATGAAGATCATTTGTGTTGATTTATCTAAAGACAGCTTTTACTTTCTTAGTTTACTCTCATCAGAATATTTTTTTCTGTTTTTCACCATCAGGTTCAGTAAATGGTTTTATCGACTGAGATATTCGACTGCTTTTATCAACTGATGTACCGTATTCGACTTCTTTTATTGACTGAGATATTCAACTGGTTTTATCGACTGAGATATTTGACTGGGTTTTATCGATTGGATATTCAACTGGTTTTATCGATTGAGATATTCAACTGGATTTATTCGACTGGGATATTTGACTGATATTGAGCAACTGGGATATTGAGTGACTACTTTTATCGACTGGGATATTTGACTTTTTTGACAATAAAATCAGTCAAATAATAATTCAGTTGACAAAACCGGTTGAATAATTCAGTTGATAAATCCAGTCAAAAAATCCAGTCAAAAAAGTCTAATAATCCAGTCAATAAAACAGTTGATTAATCCAGGCGAAAATAAACAGTCAAATATCCAAGTCGATAAAACCAGTTGCTGAATATTAAGCACCGGTGGCAGTTAATTAAGGTATTATTGAATAGCCCAATCATGCCTTTAGCCATAGCTAAAGGGGGTAGTCTTATGATCTAGGTATATTTAGGTGATACATGTACTTATAACTAGAGAGTAAAAAATAGAATCCTACATATGCCTGTAGTCAGGGGCTTGGGTTGGACGAGACAGGTTTTTTTGTGACCTCTAGTCGAATATTTCAGTGTATATTTCAGTCGAAAAAAGCTGTCTCTTGACTTGATCGTGGAGAACCATACTTTATGAAGCACTAATGGGAGTGAACTAAGATAACAATAAGTAGCCTGGAGCCATGGTGGCTAAGTGAGTAAGATGCAGGCTCGCTAGCCTGTAGGTCACAGGTTCGTTTCCGGTATTCTTCAGGATTTTCCGAATGGTTTCGCCCTTGTCAGTGGGGGAGAGCGGTGTCCCTGACAACAAGGACAGCTGTGTCTTGTCGTTTGGATGAAATGAAATACCAAGGTCCCATGTACACATTGGCGTGCATGTAAAAGATCTCCGGGCAGCTGGAATACGATATATAAGAGTAGGACAATGTTTGATGTTAAACACCATTTCATTTCATTAATGCTCATAACATGCTTCTTGGAATAGATCTTCAACACTTTATTTCAGGAGAAAAACACCAACAAGTAAACAACTTTTAACTTCCCATAAATCAGTCCTTCAACTAGTATATAGGTTCCCTAAGCTGGTCTCTCCAACTATAATTCATCTTACATACATTTGTCTTTTTCATATAAATTAGTTACTATGAAAGTGTTGATATAAACATAATTATTGAAGGATCAAATAAAAGTTAAAGAAACTGAACAGATCAACCACTTTAGTTGCCAGTCTGTCATAATTGCAATCGACAGACAAATTAATTACTGTCTGGTTCTAATGACAAATCAAGCATTAAAGCACTAATGAGAGTGTACTAAGATAACAATAAGTAGCCTGGAGCAACGGTGGCTAATCGAATAAGATGCTGGCTCACTAGTCTGGAGGTAGAGGGTTCGTTCCTGATATTGGCCGAGAGAGTTCCTCAGGATTTTATCCGGGTGGTTTCTCCTTGTCGATGGGGCAGGACCAAGGGCCTGACAACAAGTACAGCTGTCTAATCATGCAGATGGGATGGAAGCAAAGGTCCCATGTACACATTGGCGTGGATGTAAAGACCCCCTGGCAGTTAAAATTCAATATCTAAGAGTAGACTGTAGCGCTGCTGTCGGGGCCAAAATTCCCTCGTAGCACACTGTACATATTCTTGAAGCAATGGCCTGGGAAATCGCTCTCTGAGATTACCTGTAATCAAACGAAACGCTGCGCGCAGTATGCACACTGTATGGCATATGCCGGTTTTCATTAGCCCAGTCGGTGCACAACAGTAGGACGTTAAACCCAATTTTATTTTATTAAGTAGCAGGAGTTTATGTTGGCTAAGTGGGTAAGACAATGGCTCGCTAACCTAGAGGTCGGGTGGTCGATTCCTGCACTGGCTGAAAAAGTTCATCCAGATTTTCCAGTGCGATTCCCCTTTGTCAGTGATGCAGGACAAGTTAGGTAGTACGTTCAGATGGTACGATAAACCAAGGTCCCGTGTACGTAAAAGATCCCTTGACAGTTGGACAAAATTTCCCTAGTAGCACACTGTTTGTCATATGCCCGTCTTCATTAGCCCAACAGTAATAGTTAAACTCTATTTCATTTAATTTCATTGAGTAGCCCTTTCATGCTCATAACATGGTTTGACATCAGAGAATGTTGCTTGTCAAGTGTGTTCTGTAAGTATCGGAAACAAATACAGATTCTTGGAATAGATCTTCAATAGCAACAATCAAACAACTTATGACTTCCTATAAATCAGTCCTCCAAAGCTGGTCTCTCCATCTTACATACTTTTTTCTTTTGATAAAGATTAGTTAATATGATAGTGTTACCATAATCATATAATTATTGAAAGATTAAACAAAATTTAAAGAAACTTAACAGATCAACCACTTTAGTTGCCAGCCTGTCACAATTTAAATCGACATGACAAATTTATTTGCTGTCTGCCTCTAAACAAGTACTATAAAGCACTAATGGGAGTGAACTAAGATAACAATAAGTAGCCTGGAGCAACGGTGGCTGAGTGAGTAAGACGCTGGCCTGGAGGTTGCAGGTTGTTTTTCCCTTGTCGGTTAGTTAGGACTTCGGGACTGACAACAAGGACAGCTGTCTTGTCGTTTGGATAAGACGAAAAACAAAGGTCTCATGTACACATTGGCAGGCATTTAAAAGATTTCCTGACATTTGGAATTCAATATATAAGAGTAGGCTGTAGTGCTGCTGTCAGGGCACAATTACCCTCGTAGCACACTATATGGCATATGCCCGTCTTCATTAACCCATTTGATGCACAACAGTAGGATGTTAAACCCCATTTCATTTTATAAATAGCTGTGTATTACAGTGGCTTAGTGTGTGAGATGCTGACTTGCTAGCTAGCCAGGAGGTTGGGTGTTCGATCAATACATTAGTCGAGCAAGTTCTTCCAGATTTTCCAGCAAGATTCCCTGTTGTCAATGATGCAGGACGGAGGGACTGACAAGATTAGCTGTCTATCGTTCTGATGGGATGAAAATTGGCGTTCACGTAAAAGATCCCTTGACAGTTGGAATTCGATATAAGAGTAAGCCATTGTGCCGCTGTCCGGGCAAAATTTCCCTCATAGCACACCATATGGCATATTGTCTTCATTAGCCCAGTTTGGAGCAGAACAGTAAGACCTTAAACTCCATTTCATTTCATTAAGTAGCCCTTTCATGCTTATAACAGGGTTCCACTTTTAGGGAATATATCTGCTGGAGTGTGTTCTTTAAGTATTGGAAATGAATACAGATTCTTGGAATAGAACTTCAACACTTTATTTCAGGAGCAATAACAGCAACAAGTAAACAACTTATAACTTCCTATAAATTGGCCCTTCAACTAGTATATAGGTTCCCTAAGCTGGTCTCCCCAACTATTAATCGTACATACATTTCTCTTGTTATATAAATTAGTTACTATTAGTTACTATGAAAGTGTTAGCTTAAACATATAATTATTGAAGGATTAAGTCCAGGGGCGGATTGGGGTCTTGTCGGAGCGGCCCCTTTTACTGAGCGTGGAAAAGGGAGGGGGGTCCAGTGGCTCTCCCACGGGAAAAGTTTGAAAAATGAACCCCAAATATGCGATTTCGTGGCATATCTGATTATAATCTCTGTCAAATAGTAGACGAATTGGACAAAAAAATATTTTTTTCATTGTTTGTCTGACCGGCCCTGCCTGATCGCCAGATGGCCCAATCCGCCCCTGATTAAGTCTGAAGCCATTTAAACAATATTTAAAGAAACTGAACAGATCAACCACTTTAGCTGGCCGGTCACCTCTGGCTTACGGCTGTGGTTTCGAGCCCTGGTGTGAGCGTATGTGGCATGGAGATAGGGGCTCCTTCTCAACCTCGTGGGTTTCCTCCGGGCACTCCGGTTTCCTCCCACAGCAAAGACCCCTGCGCGTGCGCCAAGATAATGAAAATGGAAAAAAATAAGACTTGTCTGCGATATCACCTTCGGTGGAAGCGGACGTTAAACACCAAGAACAACATCATCAACCACTTTAGTTGCTAGTCTGTCATAATTTAAATCGAGTGACAAATTAATTGTTGTCTGCTTCTAATGACTAACCCAGCATTAATGAATATTAAGATATAGATTTGAAATTAAAAATAGAATTAATAATAAAATAACATATTACCTATACATTAATCATATGTATCCACCCTACTTCAAACAAAAACATGTTTTAAATATTAATACAATCAAAATCCTTACTTAATCTATAACTATTTTCACAATAATAAGGCCTAAAATTTCTAAGGGCTTGTACAGGTGGATCTGCTGAACAAACGTCTACGTGTCTACTGAGCGCCATAGAAAACGCATCACTTATTTTTTCTTATAACAAAATGACCCTTTAAACATATCGTATTTATTTTGCTTCTTATTGTGAACAATATTCAAATCTGAACACATCAATAACAACACATTTGTACACTTATGGATATTTAATCTGTAAACAACGGTACAAAGTCAGAGGGGTCAAAACCAAAAGTTTTGCTACTACTGCTGAAGGAAGAATAAAGTTGATATATCCACCCTTTCGTCTTCAATATATAATATGTACAATTTATGTCGCTTAGATGTATCGCTTTCCCCCACCATATAACACATTTTGACTTGCAGGGAATGTGGATCGTCAGCCTGTGTTCTCTTAGTATCAGAAATGAATACAGATTTTTGGAATGAATCTTGAACACTTTATCTCAGGAGCAAATAAAAAAAAACAGCAATAATTAAACAACCTATAACTTTCTATAAATAAGACCCTCAACTAGTAATATAGGCTTCCTAAGCTGGTCTCTAGAAGTAACGATTCGTCTTACATACATTTGACATTTTCATGTGGCCTCGTCTAAACGAAATAATCCCCCACATATATCTGTCGATAAAATCAGTCACATAGTTCAGTCATTTATATCAATCGGTTTTCTCCGGGTCCTCCTGTTTCCCCCAACTGCTAAAGACCTCTACCCGCAAGCGAATTATTGAAATAAAATTAAAAATCATATGTTAGTCCCGAAATGAGCTAAGCACTTCTACTGCCTATGTCTGTCCTTAATAGTTCAAACCCTCCTCCGTTCTTTAATTTCGGATATACATTTACTAATTTTTCCCGGAATGCCAAGGCGTCATCGTGTTTTACAAAAGATATTTTCCGTTCACCTAAACCGCCATTATACAGAGGTTTTTTTTTTCTTCTCTTGAAGGCACTGTTTCCTAAAATAAAAAAGAATATTAGTACACAAAAATCAATACAATATGTGTTGAATTCTTTCAGATCAATATCTACATGTTCAGGGAAAAAGACATGCATTATCAGAATGTAACTTAAACATGAATCATCCTGAAAAGAACTGGTGTCTGACAAGAACCCGGTCTATTCGTTTGGTCCAGTATACACACAAGAACCCTAGACATGTTATGCATGTAAAAGAAACCTTGAAACTGGGTCCCGAATAGAAGGAGGTTAAATCCCATTGCATTCATTCAAAAAAAGTAAAAAAAGAGAGGTCTTTGTGGGTAAGACTCTAGACTCTAGCTCGTTAGCCGTGTGTTTGATCCCTGCATTGGAAGAGAAAGTTCATCAGGATTTTCCGATGTGGTTTTTTCTTGTCAGCAGTGCAGTACAGGAGGTCTGACAAAGACAGCTGTCTAATCATTTGGACGGTATAATAAACAGAGGTCCCATGTATAAATTGATGTGCACGTAAAAGATCCCTTGGCATTTGGGATTGGATATAAAACGGTAGGCTATGCCTGTCTTCATTAGCCCAGTCGGAGCAAAACAGTAGGACGTTAAACCCCAGTTCATTTCTCTCGTCAGGCAATTTCTGTTACGGTACATCTTAGGCCTATAATAATATTCATTAGTAGGCCTATTCAGTGAAGGTTTTGACATGTCACATTAGTTTTAAGTTTTGATTTCTCATCCAGAGGAAATATCAAATGTTTGTGAGTGAGAACATATTATTTATTTCCAAAACAGCCCGAGGTTTGGAACAAGTCGCGGGACTCGAGTTCCCAACTCTGACATTGCCAAACAAAATATATTACTCACCAACAACGTCTACAATATGTACGGTAATCAACTGTAGCTATCCTGTTTGAAATACATTCGACCCTGACCTTGATCTATTTACCGTAAATGAGTCGCATTCCGTTCCTAATTTAGGGACGGGTCATTGTAAAATACAATTTTAAACAGCGCCATCTGTTAGCATAATACGAGTAAGAATAAATTCTAACGCTCATTATGACACCAGATGGCGCTGTTTACTATTATTTGGTGGTTGATTTGTGAAATGTCAAAATGTTTATGCACCTGAACTGACAACAATAAATTAAAAGTAATAATGGAAATAGAACAAAATACAAATTCTAGCAGCAATATTTAAGAAAAAAGTAATATAACTTAGCATTTTTACATGTGTAAATAGTTACATGCATAGAAGTAAGCATATTAGCATACGCATTACAAGGTTAGAAGTTAGAATTATGGGGGAAATTCCGCTCCATAGACACGAGGGCCCTTTCCCTTGGCCAGAGGGGCCCTTTTGTCAAGCGTGGGGGCCCTTTTGTCTGCCTTTAGGGTCCCCCTAACTAGGGTACATTTTCATTTTTCTCGTCGGTTTTAGCATTTTTCTTTATAAAACACTTTTGGATGACACTTCGTGTACAGTTTGATTGCTCGATACGTTTGAAGAAAATAAATGTGCGATTAATTAATATGTGTCATCTATTTATTTTGGGATTTCGGCGGGAGACATCAGCCTCACTGTTGGTTGGTTTTGTTTAATGTAATTAAATTTTGAATACTAATTTGAAGGACTATGTAAGATTTATATAATGAGCTGATAGTTCTCACTATAAATTAATACTTAAATGTTACATAATAAAAAGGAAATGTGTTTAAAATTTCCTTAGAATGACTTCATTCTAAGCAGAGTCGTCATCATCGTTTGCAGAACAGTAAAGTATCGCTTGTCATTTCTACCATTGTTATGATAATAAATAAAGTTTGGATTATTCATTCTTAAATCAAATCATCAACTGACAATTGTGTTTCAACCTACTGAAAATCAAAACCATCCGAAGTTCTAGAGAGATGATTATGGGCCTGACATGTTAATAAATGTCTAAAAAAGGATCTGTGATAGGCAGATTTAGCTCTTAAATGCATCTTTAATATTTAAGGATTTTTGTATGTAAAACTGTACATAATATGACTTAATAATTTATTTCAAAATGTACATAGTAATAATTTTATATGTAGCCTACTTGTACATATGATTTAATTTATTATTTATGAATGAAGGTAAAATAGTAGTTTTGTTATTAATAAATACATTTGTTAAACTTCTGGCTTAGTTTTACTTTTTTGAAATGATCTACACTTTAAACAAACCCACATTCCTTCTGGTGTACTATTCAAACCAACACATTTCATATGATACCATTTGGTTTTGCATTTTTAACTGTCACAGCCAATCATGTTATCAAATGTTTCATCCTGACCACAAAAGCAGTACATTTTATCTTCTGAAGAAGAGGGGTTAGTGGAGTTAAAAAATTTCTTTGTTAACAATTCTGGCAAAACAATGTTAGAAAAGTATGTTTTCAGTACAGTAAAAATATTCTTACAAAAAACATTATCAAGAAAAATCCGTTCAGTGTGCAATCCTTTAGGTGTCCATGCTATAAAATCACAATGGTTTAAATTAAGAATATACATTTGCCCCTGAATTTGTGTAAAATATTTATGGGTCTTTGAAAGTGGATCTTGACATGGAGATGAATACCTTTGAGAAAAGGGGCATTTAACTTCAATTATGCCAGTACCACAACAATCACAATTGGTCAAACCATCAGGTGAAGCTCCAAGATATGGGTGCTTAAGACTTATATGAAAACCTGTTGGTTCAATGGTAAAATTAGAATGAAAATTGCACATTTTTTAAAAATATTCATCGATAGCCTCCTTCTCGTGACCAATTCCCCATTGTATAGCCTCTGGTTTTACTTCATTAACTAAAGAATACTGCATTATACGTTTTAGTAATGATTTATTTTTAAGAGTTTCATTAGAAGTATGTAAAATTTCATGAAAATTAGATGCCGTTAACCTCCCTTTCCTGTAAGTATACCAAGCTTTGCACTCCCTTTGTTTACAAGTAAATTTTGATAGCTCTTCTATCTGACTGCTTGTAGTATTATTTGTTAAAAAAGACATTGTGTTTTCACACTCAATTATTAATTGCTCATCTGATAATGTACTAAAATTGAAATTATAAAATTGGTCCATAATTGGGGGAAAAGTGAATCTTGAATCTTCATAGCTGTTTTGGGTTCTGTAATCGTGAAAATAACTGCATCAGATTTTGATAGTTTTAATTTGGAAAGAAATGATTGGGGATCTTTAAAACTATAAGACCGCTTCAAAGGTAGTATATTATGACTGTTACTACTTCCTTGACTGAAAGTGAAAGCTTTTGGTTTTTTAAAATTTATATTATGGATTGTATCTCCAGTAACCTGAAAAATATTATTTAAAAAACATTATTATGAACTTAACTTTAACTATCTGCTAACTTCGTTTAAATATGGGTTTATTTTAGTGGGGGATCACATGGCTAAGTCGCTGGCAATTGGAATTCGATATAAGAGTGGGCCGCAGCGCTGCTGCCCGGGCAAAATTTCCCTCATAGCACATTGTATGGCGTTTGCCCGTCTTCATTACGAGCAGAACAGTAGGGTGTTAAACCCCATTTCATTTCGTTTATTTTTGCTTTATTTCAAATATAGCATTTCATTCTGACATGAGCGTGAAAAACTAATTTTAGTAGGGGAAGGGCAGTACATTTTAAGTCTAGCATCAGTGCAGATGAAATGGGTTGAAACAATTAAAAATCTGATGTAATTTTCTCAACTTACCTTTTTTGTATAATTCTGATTCCACATACATGGAACAGATGTACATGACAGCTGTTGATTAAAACCCAAACGTCCACATGCCTCTACTTTAAATAAGATGGCCGCTACATGCGAGCAAACAGATCCTTGTCTGTAAAAAAATAATAACGCCATTATTGTTTGAAGAAGAAATTTAAATTCACAATGAATGATTAACTACAGAAACAATTTAAACTATTGACTTGCATTGTAACATATTTCATGACAACTGAATTATGCGTATCTCTCTTATGATTAATTAAAAAATGGATAATCAAAATCAAGGCTTTGTTTACCATCATAACAACAATAGCAATGAAAATTAAGACTCCAATTCCTAAGTAATTTCACTGAGTTCATCAAGAAATGTCATCTCTTTATCTAAATCTTACATAAAGCATCTTTCATCATGAATAGCTAAACCTACTTACCCTGTCATGCATGTGCAGTGACCAGTGATGATGGAACCATCACTATTGTTGACACATACCCAAGCTTCGTGGGGCTCTCAGTTACAGCCTGAGACCTGTTGACTTTGGCTTTGAAAATAATGTTCTTGCCTACAATCTTCGTAAAACACGTCTGCACCCAACCACTTTCATACTGATTGTATGCTTCTAAAGATTTGTAAGTTTTTATGGATTCCCTGGTAAAAATCCCAGGTGTGTCAATTAGATACACGTAAAGTTGACCGAAATCAACCGTGGGCCACTTCGACACGTCGTCTAGCCAAGAAGACTGGTTTAAAAAGGGATCATTTGCTTGGGGATCAGTAATTCCAACAGATATCAGTTTCTGGGAATACAAGTTTTTGTCAGGATTCGAGAGATTCTTCAAATATTCACTCATGATTCTTGAAAAATGTACACAGTATTATTCTCAAGAATAGGCCGTCTGCAATGTTTACGTTATTGACCCACGCACCTTGCGCATGCGTGCCGCGAATTGAGGGAATTCCCTTATGACGACTTCCGGTAAATTGATCTATACTACAAGTAGTACCATGGACCGTATTATACTACTAAAGACTAGGCCTAGAGTAGCTAGTGTACTTTTTTAGTATTGTAGGTAGGCCTATATTATATTTAGTAATAACAATAAATAAATAAAAGTATAACTATAACTCCCATAGGCTGTTTAACCTCTAAAGATAGGCTACGTTTAGTAAGCGGTAGGCGAGGTCAACATAAATCAGTGCTAGCCATGCAGTGTGAGTGTTACATAATAATAGGCCGCCAACTAAAGATAAAGACAATGTTGAGTTTGCGACAACATTGTCAATCGACTCCACGCCTCCAGCACGGGACTGCAGACGCTGAACGCTTGGACATTTTGGCTTCTTAAAATATAATCACTATTGAATTTCTTACCTGTGGAAGGTTATTCCATTTAATGTTGATGTGGGGTTTTAGTTATTTGTACAGTTAATGTCAAAACACTGTGTCCCTTCGGTGGATACTGAAAACGTAAAAGTTTAGTTTTCCTTCGCATAATCAATGGACGCCATTTGTTGTGCATGATCAATGTACAAAGATGGCCGACCTCTGCGCATGTCGTGAAAGCGGCTTTTGATTGGCCGTGGCCATTCAAGTCTATTTATATATTTCTATGGTTATAGCGCTAATGACGTCGTAGCTTAGAAGGTGCAAAGTTTCCCGATAAAAAGGGCGATAATCCAGATAAAATAACCTTAAAACTATAAAAAAAAATATTAGTTTTTGCGACCAACTGGAATTATTAAGTTATGTAATTGTACAAACCATAATATAATTATTATATAATACCCCACGCAAGAAATGCAAAACAGGAATGCTGAAGAAATCGTAGGCTATTAGTGTATTTATAAAGGCATAATAAATAAGGGCGATAATCCAGACAGGATTAGACAACTACATCTCCAATAAGTAGTCAGTAATATATTTATCAGAAATGTCGAACTTAGTATGTTGAAGAAATGGAAGTTTTGAAATTTCTTTAAAAATGCGTAATTGTTTACCGCCTTTGGCAGTGCCCTTAAAATTAAGCGTTTATATTCGGGACAGATATAGTTCTTTATTGTTGCATATTTTCAAAAATCGTAATGCCTGTAAATAGAAAACGTTACATAGTGTAGTATCTGGTATGTTACTGTAACTTGACGGGTATTTTACTACTTCTAAATTTGTCTGTTATATAAAAAAATTAGCATTCATGCATTGGTACCTACTTATTACTTCTTATGTTTAATATTTCATTTGACACAGGAATAATTCTGTCCAACTGGTTAATCGGACATATGTTTATGTCCATCTATGAAAATAAAGTAGATGCTTTATAAACCCAATTAATTATCGACCAATCACTATACAAATCGAGCTATCTTCACACCACCTCACTTTACCGACCTGTATGGGCAAACTGTTCACTTCCGTTACCCAGTTAACATGGCTAGATTTTGGTTAGCGTCCAATAGTGGTAAAATTTTATGGTTAAATTTACGTTACTATTACGTCATAATGGTTATGGTTACTTTTACGTCAGAAAATGACGTAAATATTATGACGGTTTTCGAACCAAGTTTTTTTGCGTTGAATACTTCTCGATTAAATAACCATACCAGTGTGTGCACGTTCTAACAGTTGATAATTAGTCGGAATTCAGACATAATATTGATATTTATTCTATAACTACATGCAAATACAAGCAAATATCATTGAATACAGCCATTGAATACAGCCATTGAATAACTAGGGTTGGGGCAAAAAAGACTTTTTTCGAAATTTTTAAAACAAAGGGTGTTTTCTATGGCCAAATAGACTGAAAAAAAACGAATCTGGAATATTTTTTGTCGAAAAATCACTTTTCCAAGATGGCGGCCATTACTCCCTAAAATTGATGCCTTAAAATGAACTTTGCATTCAGTGGACGAAATGACAGCCAGTATTTTCCAGAATGGCGGCTGTAAACATGATTCTCCAAACAAAGCTAGCAGGAAAAAAATACTATATAACCTCCAATTCTCAACAAGTCAAAATTTAAATCGTGTGATTAAACACGTTGTAGGTTGTCTGCTAATCAACGTTGTCTAGGTACTAGCATGGATGCATGCGGCTACGGAGTGCTGGATCTGGTATGTTCCGATACGTCATCAAAAACCGATGCGCTCTGTTGCGTTAGGATATGTCGTTCACGATGGGAATCGGGAGTGACCACGATTTGAAGTACGATTGGATCCCGACGGGTATATGAACAACCCACAACCATTGATGATGACAGTTGAGAATGATGGGGACGTGGTTACGATTTGAGGTACGATTCGACTCTGACGGGGGTATATGAAAAGCGCGTCTGTCCATGGGCTTCATTGTTTCCCGAACTCACAGCCACTGATGATGAAAGGAGTTGAGGATGATGATGACGTGACATTTGCAGTATTTATATTATATATGCTTACAGTATCGCCAAAAAAGAAGAAGATGAGCAACAGTCACGCCAGCAACAACCTCAACAACAAACGGGAAGGAGATTTGCAGTCAGGCAATTCTGGGTACGACCATAGCTCACAGGGGTTGGGGGGGGAGTTCTAAAATATTGACAACCAATTGAGCCCGGGGGATCAAATAGCGTTCCAAAACTACAGATGATTAACACCAAAGCGTTCCAGAGGCAATCCCTCTCACCTGGACTGAATGTGGCAGTGACACTAAAATACCTTGCCATTGGAGACACTTATCGATCCCTTGCTGAGTACCCAGCGTCAACAGCAGTGTTCATCTTGGCACTTGTGCAGTCCGGAGACCCTCCTTCTGGGTGACATCCTTTGAATCTTGTAGGGTGACATCCTTTGAATCTTGACCATATTTCTCAACGATATACTCCTTTTCATTTTCAGTAAAGATCGTTACTGTTTTATTGGAAGCATGAATACTCATATGTGTTCGTGATTCATTCGTGTCATGTAGTGAGAAATGGTACCCGATAGAGCATCACAGATCGTGATAGATCACAGTGCATCTCAAAAGAGCGTGATGTTTGTTTTGCCCAAGGTGCATCCCAATCACCACGATTAAATGCGATCTTTCGCGTTTTGTTACGACTAAATACGATCTGATGCGATAATCACGATCGACAATTAATTGCGTTGATTGCTGCAACTGACCTGAAGCTATGATACGACCAGATAGGTTCAAACCACATTTTTAGTCGTGGCGCAAAGTGGGAACCTAGCATTAGTTAGAGATTATTTAAACGTTTCTAACTGTGAATTTAATTCAAAAATCTAATTTCAAATTACAATCAGCAACCAATATGCCATTCAAAATGACAAACGATTAAGTTCATTTACGATATATTCGAAATTGCAAAGGTGGATGAAGTTGTATTTAAGATACTCAACTGAACTAATCTGAAAAAAATGAATAAATGTGTTTTTGTCACTGATTCGGATTTATACTATGAACTTTGGATGCTAAGTCAAATTATATTATAACATTAGTTAGAATTCCTTGTCGCCTGTATCTATAGTAGTGCCTAAACGATATCGATTAGCAGACAACCTACAACAATGTGTTTAACCACACAATTTAAATTTTGATTTGTTGAGAATTGGAGGTTATATTGTATTTCTCCCTGTTAGCTTTGTTTGGAGAATCATGTTTACAGCCACCATTCTGGAAAATACTGGCTGTCATTTCGTCCACTGAATGCAAAGTTCATTTTAAGGCATCAGTTTTAGGGAGTAATGGCCGCTATCTTGGATTTCCTCTACAGCAAATGCTCGAAAATAAATTCCCTCTCGCGATTTGAACTCAGTGACCAAGAAAACATTAGATTAGACATATTAATACACTGATACGCTGTATATTGTATTGATATATCTCCAAATCTAATTCAAATTTTTGTATATTGATCGCCATTTTGGAATAATATGGCCGCCATCTTGGATTCTGCCATATTGGATTATCAGATCTAAATTTTATCACTAAATTTGAACTCTCCGGTCCCTTAAACATATGAAATCATATATTACATGGTGATTGCCTACCAAATTTTTGTATATTGATCGCCATTTTGAAAGAAAATGGCCGCCATCTTGGATTCCGCCATCTTGGATTATCAGATCTAAAGTTTTTCACTAAATTTGAACTCTCCAGCCCCTAAAACATATGAAATGATATATTACAAGGCGATTGCCTACCAAATATATATGAATTTCCAAGAAAATTGCCATTTTTGTCCCATTTTGGCGGCCATTTTAGAAAATGGTCGTGCACCAACGTAAAAAGTGATTTTTCGACAAAAAATATTCCAGATTCGTTTTTTTCAGTCTATTTGGCCATAGAAAACACCCTTTGTTTTAAAAATTTCGAAAAAAGTCATTCTTGCCCCAACCCTAGAATAACCTATGGTTGTATTCAATGGCTTGAAAACGTACTACTTTTGCCCAGAATGACGTCACTTTCATAATTACGTCAAACCGTAATGACGTCACCACTAGCAACGACAATTTTTGTAAAAAGGAAAGAAAATAGAGCGGAACCTGTGATGAATTTTAACGTTATTGATGATTTTTTTGATAATCTGAATAGGACAGTGTATTTTGAGATTTGCATTTAGTTATAGAATAAAAACAGAACTCAATGACCATTGAACACCGCTCGGGTTATTCAATGGTTCAAGAGAGTGTATCCCTGCCGCATTCCACTCGCTATCGCTCGTGGAATACTTGCACAGGGATACACTCTCTTGAACCATTGAATAACCCGAGCGGTATTCAATGGTCATTGAGTTCTATCTATATATATATTATTGTTTATAATTCTAACGTTATTTAACGTAAATTTTACATCAGGTTTCTAACCATTGGCCATCCAACACCAGCCGGTGTGCTACAATGGAGGTTTATCCAGACAACTGTGCTAATCTGACATATTTGATATGTTAATTCAAGTTGTCGCTTCAATCGCAACAAATCGTGTAATGTGCTTCACGCGGTCGCGGAGACAAGTACTCTTCCGTCCTATTTTGGTTGGTTGTTTTAAAATTTGATTGGCTAATAGACCGGAGGCTCAGTGCGGATGGGTGTCCATCAAATGAGCACAAAACCAGACCCAACTTTACTTGAGTACAATTTTGCGTAGAATACGATGCCGACTGGTAATCAGTCCGCCGTTGGGGCGTTTGCGAGATACTCGAGGTCAAAGGTCAAATGAGTTCATTTGCACTGAAAGTGAATGTACCACTCTTTATCATGAAAATATGCTGAAAATTATCGAAAGTAATCACTCTTTCAACAAAAATGTAAACTTACTAAATTAATCTTTGTTCTTAGTGACGCCGGGGGTCAAAAGGTCAAATTTTCCGTTTTAGCACTAGGAAGATATAAAGCAATAAAATGTCAGCGTAAACTATAAAAACTAAAGAGAAACCTGCTCTGTAAGAACATTTAAAATTTATCTTTAGGTGGTCTTAGCACCGTACATTTACTTTGGAACGTCGAAAAAGATCTTGCATAACCGAACCTAAACACTGCGGAACCCGTTTAAAAACTACCTAAAAACTGTAAAATCGAAATCTTCCCGATTTAGTTTCACAAGGATTGTTATACATAATTAAACTAGTAGTCCGAAAAACAGTTGAATAGTTGGCCGCGGTGATTTCCGTGAATCCTAATCTGGGAAAACCGACGTTACTCCGTGACCGGAAAACACGTATCTGACGACGTGATTAAAAGCTTGCAACGACCTACTCTAATATCGAATTCCAACTACCAAGTCCCATCCGAACTACTAGATAGCGGACCATTTTTGCACTCCGTCATGCATCACTGACAAGGGGAAACCACGCCTAAAATCTGGATGAAATTTCCCGACCAATGCAGGGATCGAACACCCGGCCTCCAGGCTAGCGAGCCAACGTCTTACCTACTTAGCCACGTGGTCCCCACCATATACAAGATCTGGCGAATTAGAAGTTAAAATACACTGAAAAAAAACATGTGTTGGATCTCAACACAAGTACTTGTGTTAAAACTAATCAACTAATTCAAATCCCGAAAATTACATTCTGTTCTTAAGGGCGTTGCCATGTCTAATCTATGGTAACTTCGCAATTAATTTTATATTATTTATCAAACTCCGATTCACACACAAATTTGGTATGATCTTTAAACAGATATCTGAAGCTGTGATTCAAGTCTTAGTTTGGGCACATATCTCTTGTGGTGTTAGACATATTCAATTTTGAAATTAGCTTAAAAATGATCAATTTCCGTCATAAATCTTAAAAGTTCTCAGTCTTGCCTGATCCGAAGTAAATAATTTTTGGCATGCAAATAGCTATGGTAAAGGCCAAAATTCCAGAAAATCAAAAAAGAAATCATAGGTCGTTATTTAAGTAGGTCTGAAAAAAATCTATTTCATATAATCACAATTTGTACCGTAGAAATGTTCATCGAAATCTCAGCTTCAATTTGACACCAAGTTTGTCAAAATCGGTTGAGTAAAACTTGGATTTTTTCATCGTTTTCATTGGTTTAAATAAAAGATCCTATCGAATCGTGACGTAATCATGTAATAACTAACGCGATTTGTAAAAAAAAATGGACAAAATATCATTTATTAGCAATCACTAGACTTTGCCTTTCCTGTCAGTGTATTTTATGAAACAAAATATGTGATCTTTGTCCGACACAACAAAGAAAACAAATAGAGCCATTTTTCGTTATCGGCATCTGTCAAAAAGACTGGTTATTCAAGATCGAAGGAATTCCCCTTAGTCTAGTTACTGTCTACCAGAAATGATCAAAACACGACTACAGAAGCATATTTCTATGCTGAAACAAAGACAGACGAGCTACTATTATTTACCGTGACGTTCAAAACAAAGTTGGATACTATTTTTAGTTTGGTAATAGCTGCTGCTCTAGCCTCGAGTTAGGGCTGTACGATATTGCAAAAAGGGCTGATATCGATATTGGCATTTTTTTTCAACGATATAGTTAAATATCGCGATATTTAATAATAATCTCACTTTGCTATTTAATACATTAAATATAGCTGATTACAGCGTGAGTAAGAATTGTTTTAAACTTTGCTTTTTTTAAAATATAGATTTTTTAAAATGTGCAAAACAACCCTTTTGGATAAAAATGTTTCACCACCAAACACGACTTGGCTGGGGTATTCCTGGCCGAACTGTGACAGTAATCTATTTATAGATCGTTTTATTCTTGCTTTGAGAAATTAAGTTTCGTAGAGTTTTCTAAAAAAATATTCGTTTTTTAAAAACATGACAACCTATTTATAGCCTGGTAATTAGCCGCGGTAGTGGGAAATTTCAGGCGTTTAGTAGGCCTAAGCTTTACATGTAGTAACAACTGACAAGTTATTGTCGACTAAAAACAAACTAAAAGTAACGCATACAGTCATACACGATGCAGTGAAAAACGGCTGCGGACACTGCGCAAGTGTTTTCAACATTTAACGATTCTCAAAACATTAGTTTTATTATAGTTTATTGCCGTCGGCTAATTTCCACTGCTGTATAGTGTATTTATTATCTATTTTTATGATAATTTTTTTCGATATTTGAAGTTTTTAGCGATATTCGATAAACCGCTATATCGACGATTTTTGGCCACATGATATCGTAGTTGGGTCTGAAAATACCATATCGCGATAAATGACTATATCGAGAATATCGTACAGACCTACCGCGAGTTCAGCCTGTTTTGCATGTTCCTTCGCGACAAGTACACATGTGTTAGATTTAATTGAATTCTTTGACGAGGTATCATTAGACTGTCGTCTGTCAGTAGCTATCGTTTCAAAAAATTTCTATAAAATGGGTTTAGTTGTAAAGTCACACATTAGTAAAATGTGAATTTATATGGATAAAAAGCCGTCTTCCCGCTTCTAGAATGTGCCAGTTTTTATAAACGAGCCGTCGCAAGTTTCTGTTCGCGCCATGAAGTTTATCAACCACTATTTACACCTGATGCATATCATTAAAACAAACAACCAATCAAAAACACTCTAGAGCCAATTTGACCTCAAGTTCACAGGTCAAAAGGTGAGTCGAGTTAGCGTGTTTACTTTAAGACGATGTAAGTGCCTTATCCACCTCGTAGACAAAGATTGTGGAAAGCTGATTAAATTTACAGATACCAGTTGGAATAAGGTTGTTTTAAGTTTTAAAGAATGGTCAAATCTTGATGGAAACGAGCTAAAAGTGTGCCAACAATATAAAGATGTATTTGATGGTAAGTTTATCAACTAAATCAAACTAAAATTGAAAGTAGAGTCGCCATTTTATTTTTCAGCGAAACACAAAATGATAGGCGGATTAAATTTTATAGACACCTGTACTCATCACAAATGATCCGGACTGTACAACGCAACGAGAGCTTACGTCCGTATGTAATATTTCTTGTTTGTTGTCATTGCTGTGTGCAAGTTACGATAAATAATAATAATGTTTGTTGACGTTCACATTGTAGGCCTATAGTCTCGTTATATAGTTCATATAGGTTTGTTTTAAAATCGATAGCATTCACGCTAGCCTTTGGTTTTATTTTATTAACCCCAGATTGTCTTAAGTGTCTTTTCACAAAAATCAAGTGCAAACAGGTGGCAGTGTCTTATTGTTTTTCATAAAAGAAAAGTAATTTTTATTATGGATATTTGTTGCCACCTAAATTCTTCTCTCAGGTTCTAATTTGCTTATTTTGTTTATGTGTGCAATAAAATTAGGAGTCAGTATGTTTGTATTTATAGGGAATAAAGATGATGCACTATGTGACTATGGGTTTATGGCTAGCATTCCAAGTGTTATTCGAGATTCACAGACAGAACAAAGATTAAACGAGCTTCTAAAAGAGTTGCATTAGGCTACAGTCTGGTGAGAAGCAAACGAGTGATGAGAGTCAATCCACCTCTAGACAAGGTTTGCGATCAGCCTCCACTAAATCATCAACCACCCAAGCTGTCCACCTGCGAGGACATGTCTTTTCTCCTGTGCATTATCTGCAAAAAAGTACCTTTGTTCTACAGGTGTCAGAATAAGACTGTCTCTGATAAGCTGGTTTTAGCAGAAATTAAAGATGGGGGTAAGTTTTTATTATTTGTTCAACTGTTGTGATTTAATATTGGCCCCCCCACCCTCCTTTCCTGGCTATGCCCAGTGTTACCTAGTGGAATAGGCCCATCGACCCTCCTCACCGTGTCGTAAAAGGCGTTTATTGGGGAGAGTGGTCGGGTGGCCGATAGGTGTTATCTATCAGTCTGTCATCAATAGTCGAGGGTACGAGTCTCATTCTCTGCGATCTCAGTGAAAACGTGTGGGAGTAGCCTATCCGAACACGCAGGGTTATGTACATGTATTTACCAGGTCTGCCAAAAGTTGTCTAGTTCATTGTTAAAAGTAGGCTGCTCCATACAAAGCCTATTATACACATAAAAACTGTTGCATAAAGAATTTTATGGGGTTTTTTATTTATGCATATGTAACCAGAAAACGAATATGCATTCTACTTCTAGTTGGTTTATGATATCCATGATATTTACAATTTTCCATATCTTTTTAGGGCGACTTAGAGAAGCAGCAATTAAGAAAGAAGATGAAACCATTCTTTGGCACATCAGAGATAAAGACTGTGTTGCTGTTAGGTACCATCTACGATGCTACAAGGATTATGTTCGATTCCCAACAAGAAAACCCACAGTTCAGTCGTCAGGGTGAATTTATTTCATACTTGTAGTAGTTGTTGTGTCCTTGTGGCTTGTTGTTATATCTATTTTATATCATAGGCCTACATAGGCAACTAGTGGGTGGGAAGGGATTTATATAGCCAAGTGGTTACAAAAAGGTCTGTCATCAATAGACTTGATTTCGAATCCCATTATCAGCGACCTCAATGACAAGGTGTGGGAGTAGCCGATTTATTCTATACTCTATAGTATAAGTAGTGCTGGTATATTTGATGGCAAGTGAATTGGCACAAAATGACTAGATTGTGGTGTCCAAATGCACTAAAACATCTGTTCTAAGAATGTGTCAACACTTTTTATTAGCACTTTTACTAGTTTTGAAATGTTTTAAATTACACTACGTAGACATGATTTATATCTATTTTAACCTTTAAAAAAAATATATCACTAGATAAAGATGAATAAATATGTACATACTTTTCCATTTTTTGATTTTAGTATTTTGTTTAACTGTTTGTTTTACCTGTATTTTACATACTAACTACATGTATAATATTCAACTACTTTATGTCCAGATTTAATTGAATTATTATTTTAACAAAACAAATGGTTTTCTGTATTTTAAACTAGTTTTGAAATGTTGTTTTTAATTATAATACACAGGCATGATTCATATCTTTAAAAGATAACCAAACAATATATCAAAAGATAAATAAATGTGTAAATACTTTTCCATTTGTTGATTTTAGTACTTGGTTTAACTGTTTTTATATTTTAACTATTTAAGCATTAATTATTGCACAACTGTTACAGCAACATTTAAAAAAAAATATTGATTTAACAGTTATTAAAAATGAAAAAAATGTTTTCTGTATTTTAAAAAAATATTGATATTGAAATGTTGTTCTAAATTGCAATACAAAGGCCTAATTTATATCTATTTAAACCTTTAATACTAGTCATTACATAAAAGATTAATGTTTTAAATTTGTTTTCATTCTTTGTTTGGTGATAGGGTGGGTTGCCAAGGAGAAATTTAGTCTTTGTTCAATATTTATAGGTCATTTATGATACGAGTTATCTCCCCTTATACCTTTTTACCTGGGACCCTTCTTTGAAATATCACGTTTATGTATTGTTTTTTTGGTTGAAATCAAATATGTCTATGCAATTATCAAATTTATGTATAATTTCTGATAATAAATTAAATTCAATATCAATACAATGACGCTGTATTTTCATAAATAGACAAAAACATGCTACGATATGCAACATTACTGCTTTGTGGGCGCTTATAATTGGTCCTGTGCATATACAAATTGAGATATTTCCATAATTTTTTTTTTCAAATGTTGCTGTGCATTTGGGCAGTACACACGAAAAAAATTATTCACCTGCAGTAATTTTATCATCCAAAATCACGACGTCAAAGTCATGTTAGACAAGCATGATAAAGTGACCGAGACCCTGGGTAAATGGGTAATATTTTAAGAACTGGCAATATCTGAAGGTGGGAATATGGATTTTCCATCACTAGAAACCTTGTGTTATACGAAAATGGCAACATTTTTTAGACCCATGGGGGGTGCAACAAAAATCGATTTTTAAGCACATTTTCCCTATACAGACGACAGTCTACATCGTTGATTATTAACTGTGATTTCATTTCTGGGCCTGTATCATAAAATTCCCCCTCATTCCATGGTATTTCTTCCAGCCATGTATAGAACATTTCTATCGGTAGGCTGTGCCATTTTTTCGCGTTTACGTTAATATTCACAAACCAACGAAAAGGTTCGCGAAAGTTTGAAACTAAAATGTAGAAGGCAACTACAGTCTATAGTGACTTGCAGAAGCAATCCCGTTGCGTTGTCCCCCTAAGTCAAACACGCGTTCAGTTTGTGAATAGGTTTATTACGTTTATTACATCAGTACGTTGCGTTTAATACAGCAGGGGCGGATCCAGAGGGGGGGGGGGGGGGTCCAGGGGGTCCGCCCCCCCCCCCTGCTCAGGCTTGAAAATTTGAAACTTAAATCTATGCGATTTTATTGGCGATTTTTAGACCTGTAATTTTGGAATTTACCTTCCGGAAATACGTCAGAATGCACCAAATTGAATCTAATTTACCAAATTTTTCTGGGAGAGGGCCCCCAAACCCCCCGTTAATTGGTTGAGCGCGAATTTTCGGAATAGTTAAGAAATTATCAAACCTAGACCCCTCCCCCCCTGCAAAAAATCCTGGATCCGCGCCTGTACAGGAATGAGCGTTACATCATTACGTTGCGTTGAAATACACCTTTATACGTTATTCGTTGATAATGGCACACACATGTCATACGTTAATAATAATGCACTGGTTACACGTTAAGCTAAGCGAAAGTAAACAGTTCAACTATATGAACATGATTCAACAAACGAACTTGCGTTTCAACAAACACGAACACGTTTCAACAAACGAACACGGTTTCACTGAAATTATAAAAATAACAGCGAATTACAATACTATTAAAATGAATACTGTAAGTCAAAGATATAAACTAAACTGATAACCAAAGCTTTTGGCCTAATGAAATATGAAATTACATTATCCAAACAATATCAAAATCCTGCGTCTGCCTCATTTGGCAAGTCGCCAAATCTTACAAAACCATGTGCGTTATTGTAAATTTGACATACAAATGCTCTATGACCTCTTATGACATATTCACAACAACATAAAATCCACTTACAACTTGTGAGGGGACTTAAGGGCTGTAACAGAATTTCGGCTCCTTTACATTGAATTATTAAGACTTGATTCATTTCATATTTATTTTACATAAACATGCTATTTTCATACATTTTCAGCACGAGATATTCCCAGAGTTCCTAGCGGTATAGTCATAAACCTGACTCGGAGCAGATCTGGTAACGTTCTAGGTATGGACATGGATCAATTACGTTACACTCCCCTCTGTTAGCCTGTGACGACAGGTTAACATAATCATTAAAATCTGATTGAATAACAAATACAAAATGTGTTACAGTTCACTGTTGAATAAAAAAACTTCGCTTAAGAGTTCAAAAGTAAATGAAAATATCCCATTTGAACAGGAATTTACTGTCAATTGAATATACTTAATAAACACCGATTAATAGATCACATTTAGAGTTAATTCACATAAACACATCAGTTACGATCTCAATTCCTCTATCAACTTTCTTCTCAATTTTTCACCTTCTACAGCCGCTGTGCGTCTTTCTCGAACATTTGGGATAACATCTGGAGTAACTACTACTGGATCAAAATCCTTTGATTCATAATCCTTGTTTTCCACGACTTTTGAGTTTTTTGAGCTTATACTTGTTTCTAGTGGATATAATAATTGTACCGGGCGTTGTATAACCAAACTCTTTCCACAATTGGTCTTGATCTTTATTGATGCATCTCTTCACCATCTTTTCCAGTGATAAAATCTTCCACGACTCCTAATCTCCAAAAGAATTTATATGTTTCATTCTTCGGGTGAGATCACTTGTTGAAACATCAATAGCCAAGTCATTTGAAGTAGCATTTTCTGGAAGGCCTGATATCTTTCTTCCAAAAAGTAAATGCGAAGGCGTGAGGGCTCTTCTATATCCTCAGTTGAAATATATGACAATGGACGTGAATTCAAAATCATTTCGATTTCAAAAACACTGGTTAACATTCTATCGTAAGTGAGGGGGCCTTGGCTAAATTATACGTCCATGTTATCCTGGTCTTCGAGAATGAGTTTTTGACAGGTTTCGAATTCAAAATACTATCCAATTCTCTTGAAACTGGCTTGAACGTTGAGGCATTATCCGATACAACTATCGTAGGTGTGTTTTTTCTTGCTTTAAATCTTCTGAAACTTCTAAGAAATGATTCTGGAGTTAAATCTTGTACCATTTCGAGATGAACTGCTCTGGATACACAACATGTGTATAGGCAAATCCATATCTTCGATAAAATTCCATCTCGTGGCTTTATGAATACTGTCTTCCCTTTATTAACCAAAATCTGGAACGGATGTCAGTTAGTGTTGTATTCACACCCCCATGCATGACTTTTCTTTGTGATTCTTGAACTATAATGTTTTGTATCTAACAAAACTGGATATCGACTTGAATAAGGAAGATATGATTTCTGTAATCTACCAAGGGCTCTTAAAATTCCATCTTTATCTTCAAACAAACCATATTGATTTTTCAATGATTCAAAATTGTCTCTTGTCGTCAATAAAACTTGAACTTCTTTTATCCATAAATTTTCGACTTTCTGAATATCTTCTACTGATAAACATCTATCATACGATTCAATATTAGTCTTTTTAGTTTGGATGATCTTCAGGAATTTCATAACATAGACGGTAACCCGTAAAAGTCTGTTTAGGTCACTGGAGTTATTACAGTTGATTATTTCATTCAAGTTTTCATTTCTAGTGGGCAGTAATAAAACATAAACTGTTGACTGATTTAAATTTCTCAATTCTCCGATTGAATACAATTTTTCTTACAAACTGTCTTCCCTTTATTAACCAAAATCTGGAACGGATGTCAGTTAGTGTTGTTTTTACACCCCCATGCATGACTTTTCTATGTGATTCTTGAACTATAAGAGTTGTGAACCAATGTTTTATATCTAACAAAACTGGAAATCGACTTGAATAAGGAAGATCTGAATTCTGTAATCTACCAAGGGCTCTTAAATTCCATCTTTATCTTCAAACAAACCATATTGATTCTTCAATGATTCAAAATTGTCTCTTGTCGTCAATAAAACTTGAACTTCTTTTATCCATAAATATTCGGCTTTCTGAATATCTTCTACTGATAAACATCTATCATACGATTCAATATTAGTCTTTTTAGTTTGGATGATCTTCAGGAATTTCATAACATAGGCGGTAGCCCGTAAAAGTCTGTTTAGGTCACTGAAGTTATTACAGTTGATTATTTCATTCAAGTTTTCATTTCTAGTGGGCAGTAATAAAACACAAACTGTTGACTGATTTAATTTCTCAATTCTCCGATTTTTAACTCAACTTTACAATCTTCTGGAATGTATTCTTCATTATTCGCTTGGTTAACTTCTGAATTAAACTGATAACTCTTTAACCAATCTGGACCTTGAAACCATATTACTGTATCTCTCAAGAATTCATTTGGATTCATACCCCTTGAAGGAATATCTGCTGGATTACTTATACCTGGACAATGATTCCAACAACTGACAGGTAGAAGAGTACGTATCTCATTCACACGATTCTGGATAAATTGTTTCCATTCTTTGATTTGATTCTTGATCCAAAATAGAGCTATTTTACTGCCACTCCAAAAGACAGTATTGCTGATTTCTAATTCAGTTTGAAATGCGTCTTGAATAGAGACCATCAATCTGGATAATAATAATGCTGATAACAATTCTGGTCTGGGAAAGGAGTGGTGAACTACTGGAGCAACTCGTGTCTTGGATGCTATAAATCTAACAATGGTACTTGTTGTGGTTCGTATCTGGACACAGATCACTAAATATTCATGGGCCGTCACCCACGAATGTAGGGCGAAAGTTATTTTAATCTTTCTCTCCCTTTTCCTTTTTCCCCCTTTTGCATGGCGATTTTTGTTGACTTTTTGGTGTAGAATCGAAGAAAAGGGTTTAAAAATACATTTTCTGCCAGGTTTTGGTGAATATTCATGATTTTGAGGCGGAAGGATACAAGGGTTGTGAGGTTGGTTACGTTGAAAGGGAGGGCCGAAAATTGCTTGTTTAGTTGTCTCTACTTCCAGCCTGTGTATCTCAAGTTTTTCATGGTGAACCTCATACATGCTTTTGGGCCAGAGTTTGCCACATGTTGCTCCATCTGTGGCAGAAAGCGTTCTACCCAACGAATATTTGGGAAAAAGTTACAGCCGGTCTAAGACGAGAATTAACATTAAAGTCAATGGGGAAATAATTAGTGATCTGTGGCCTGTCTGTGTATGACATGGCTGTGACTGATATGCCTTAGTTTTGAAAACATGATGACTAAATTGTCAGAAAATATGTATAAAGTATTTTGAGACGAGAAAAACTCAAAAAAATGTTAAATTTAAAAAAAAAATATCAAAGTTTGGAGAAAAATTGTGATTTTACTGCAAATTTCTCAATTTTCAGGTTTTATTTAATTTCTAACAGGAAGAAAAATATTTCAATGTCCAATTTTGGTGTATTCAGCCTCAGAAAGCACAGATAAAGTGAACAACATTGTAATTTCACCTAATTTTGTCTAAAAATCAGGAATATTCACAAAAAATCTACAGATTCCCCTATTTCGATGTAGAAATTAATGCCTTCATGCCTACTCAAAAGAGTCAAAATTTCTAAAACTGCCCTTATTTCCATTGCTAATGTAACTTAGATGGGGTCTATAAGTTTGTCAGGTTTAGAAATAGCTCCAGTTTTCCTACAGAAAATTGAAAATTGGCAACACTGAGTTAATACTATACAGCAGATGGGTTTGTAGTTGTACAAAATGTTCAAAATAGGGGTTGGCTCAATTTTGCCACCAATTTAGACAGAAAAAGCATTTTTTTCCTCTTTGAAACGTTAAATTCTTGCATTTCCTTCATGGAGGAAGCAATATCCCAGTCTTTATAGACATTTTTCATCCCACCATTCTGTTTAGAGAGGCTATAAATGCCCCACCCACCCTTTTTTATTAATGTGTTTTGAGAGATTTAATTGCACCTGTGTTGACAATTAAATTATAGCAATTGGAATTTGTTGTTGAATTGCAGCTAGGAATGTTATTTTTCACCAATAAATGGTTATTTTGTACATTTCCATGATTTCTAACCTTTTTTGTTTAAAGTCAAACTTAGAACCCTGAGACATGTCAGGCCAATGTGGTAGAGTGATTTTATTTATTTTATGGGTATTTTAATATGATCACAATACTAATGTAATTTTAAGTAATATGTCACGCATCAATGCATCTTTAAACTATCCTGTTCTGTACACTCTTCTTAGGTAACCAGTGAGTTCGACTTCATCTTCTGCTCACTGGGATTTAATTTTCACCTTTGACCCAAAGGTTTCTTGGATTTGTATTTCCTATCTCCTTGGTCACTTAGTTATAGAATCTTGTGGTGTAAGGTTGAATGTTTCATTCAACCTTGGTAGTGATTTTATATTTAAAGTTTCAACAATAGTTATAATAATAGTCTCATTTATTCTCACCGATTGTACTGTGTATTTGGTATTGGAAGAATTATTGCCTACAGATTTGTAATTTATAGTTTAAAGGTATGTGTTGCTATTTGTTTTATCAGTTTTATATATATCATGTGTCTTTGTTAAAATGGCGGACATGTTGGTTTTAAGTAAAATTGTCAAATAAGTTTAAGTTAATCTGGTTTTTATAAATTACTTTTACAAATACATTGCATACAGTTAACAATAATAACGCTATTTAAAGCATTTCGCTTTAATAATATATTTAATTTACATTACCCCATATTTTATTACAGAGAGCTATAAGGTACTTCACCTTGTTCCAGACTCTGGTTACTTTATTAAAAACCCCTTCATGGGTAAGAACGTATTATTTATTATTAGTAAGATTAATTAGATTATGCCTGTATATTTCATACTGGTTAGCAGGAGGTAGTTTCCCTTTAAGGTATTTATATAGATTAAGTATATATATAAGTAATATTGAGAATATAGATTTTAGTGTTAATATGTAATATATTATTTTAATAACTATGAATGAATTGGTTTTATACGCTATGTTTGATTATGTTATTTATACTGTAATTGTATAATTTCAGGGTTTTTATTGATTAGTAATAAATTGCTGTTAAACTGAACCCTTGGTGTGGTTATATTTACTTCATAATTTGACCCCCTACAACACCAATAAGACCACACCCTGATACAAAACTGGTGTAGATGTGTAAATGTCAGCTTAATGGTCAATATTTTCTTATCAAAATGAAGGATTGGTATGGTGGCTGTTAGCGGCCATTCTACATCGTCGACTTGTCGGGTTGTGAAGGCGACAAGTCGCGGCACGACAAAGCGAAATAATTGCATTTCGTCGACTTGTCGCTTTGTCGGGTTGTGAAGGCGACAAAGCGACAAGTCGACAAAATCAACCCGACAACGCGACAAACTAACCCGACAATCGTCGCCCTCATTTTGTCGACTTGTCGGGTCAATTTTGTCGACTTGTCGCTTTGTCGCCTTCGACTTATTCACAACCCGACAAAGCGACAAGTCGACAAGTCGTCAAAATGCAATTATTTCGCTTTGTCGACTTGTCGCCTTCACAAAGCGACAAGTCGACGAAATGCAATTATTTCGCTTTGTCGACTTGTCGACTCGGAAGTCAATCACTGCGCATTGGCGAGCATTCTTCGGTTAAGTATGGAAGCCCAATCTCGACGAGGCGAGGTTGCATTTATTCAACATTTGGTTTAGTTTTGCTACACCTGACCATTAGACAAATAGGATTGAAAAATTCATGTGGTTAAATTTGCATTTAACGATTGCATTAACGACCCATAAAATTAGAAATCTATATTTCAGAGGAGAGTCTGTTTTATATGTTGATATGTATTTCGTGCTTTCAAAATATCTATGGTAATTGAGACTAGAATTTGCTAGCTTTGCTACATTAAAAAATATTTAAATTTTAAATCCTTTCTTCTTAGGATGTTTATAGGCAAGTTTCCTTTACAGAATACTCTAAAGCTTTTTCTTGGGCACATTCCAATTTCAAATCTCCTTGACAGTAACTGTATGACTGGCTCACTAACCAGAAGGTCTGCGTCTAATGTACGGTGACGTGCAGGTAATGGAACCTTTGTCCGTTGGAATTTTTTCAAATAAGCGTAAGCCGTGAAGTTGCTGTCTGGGCAAACTTTCCTTAATAGCACACTGCATTGGTGTCGAAAAATAGTTTAAAATAATATGTTGGCAGAAAAAAGTAACCCCGACGTATCGCCGCTGTCTTGACAGAATTTACCCCGTAATAGGCCTACACGGCATAACATATGCCTGTCTTCATTGATGCAGAAAAAGTACATTGGTTGATAAACTAAGTCATAGTTTAAATAAACGTGGTCTGTCCCCAAAATGTTTGTTTTTGTTTATTAAAAGTATATAAGTTTTAATAAATACAATATAGTTTGTAATTAACAAAATAGTATATTAAAGATACATTATGGGAGATTTTGACAAGGAGTTAGCCATTCTTGCTATAAAAGTTCAAAAATAGATGTGGAAACAAGAATATATTGAAAATTTCAGTCAAATAACTTTATCCTGAACAAAGTTGTTACCACTATAATTTTTTACTAGAAATAGTAGTTAAAATCATCGACACCCTTTTCCCACTATGGCCGATTGTTGATTGACAGGCGTTAACTCCGCCTACATAGTCTCGATCATCAAGTAATGTTTAAACGGTATCTAGTGAAGCTTGCGTATAGCCTCGGTCATCACTGTCTTTTATGAATAATTTCCGGAAGTATGATGACGTCAACGTCACGGAGAAACCCCACCCACGACGCCATAGTGATTAAATCAGTCGACGAAATCCTGTTTTAATCCGAGCCCAATCCAAGCCATCCGTGGGTCTACAGTGTTCATTTTGGGCTTGTTGTTTGAATAAAGATCTAATTTATAATTTCTATGACATCTGAGGCTCAAAGGAAGACCGACAAAAGTCAGTTTTTGCTCTCCCATAATGTATGTTTTAAGTAAGTAAGTAATTCTTTATTGCTGAAAGTTACTTATAGCAAATACAATGAATAAATTTGTAAATATGTAAAGGTGTTAATGATACAAATAGTACAAAATAAGTTAGAAAAGAATGAAAGTTCTAGGGAAGACCCACTTAACATGGATGGTTAGATTTACGTTACTTTTACGTCATTATGGTTAGATTTAGGTTAGCGTCCAATAATGGTAAAATTGTATGGTTAAATTTACGTTACTTTTACGTCAGAATGGTTATGGTTACTTTTACGTCAGAAAATGACGTAAATCTAACGTAAAATTTATGACGGTTATCTAACCAATTTTTTTCGCTTTGAATACTTCTGGATTAAATAACCATACCAGTGTGTGCACATTATAACAATTGATAAATAGTCGGAATTCAGACATAATAATTATTTATGTATTATTGGTGATAATTCTAACGTTAATGTAACGTAAATTTTGCGTCCGGTTTCTAACCGTTAGTTTATGGTTAGTTTTCTAACGCAAATCTAACGTTAGTTTTGTAACGTAAATCTAACGTTAGTTTTGTAACGTAAATCTAACGTTAGTTTTCTAACGTAAATCTAACGTTAGTTTTCAAACGTAAATCTAACATTAGTTTTCTAACGTAAATCTAAATTACTGTTAGTTTTCTAACGTAAAACAAGATGATCCATTCAGAATTGCAGTCTGTAGATTAGAAGCACAAAAATTGGGTGTGGCTCTTCTTCGGGGGATTGGACATAGACCAATATAAATAGGTACAACCGTGGATGTCGAAATGGAAAAAAAATCTGTTAATAACAAACTAGTAGACAACGGTACTTACAGACAAAATGTTAACAAAAAAGTGGGTGTATTCATTTCCAAGTGCCCAAGAATAGAGATTTAGCTCCTTTAAGAATTGCGGTCTGTAGGTGACACACAAAGAGAAAAACAAGTGAATGAATGACCTACTCTCATTTCGAATTCCAACTGTCAAGGGTTCTTTTATGTGTACACGCAATGTGAGCACAAGATATTGTTTTTTTGTCCTATTCGAAGGACTAAACACTGATTTTGCCAGATTCTCTATCCTACACCACTAACAAGGGGAACTTTCTCGACCAACACCGAGATTGAACCCCTCATTTGCTAGCCATTGTATTACTGAGTCACCGCAGCTCATTCAGAAAAATATGTTAAATCCAAAACAGAAGTTTGTGAAATGTAGGTTTGTCCTCATGACAACAATGCTTCACACTAAATTTGAAAAAGATCTGTTAACTGTAGCTTCCATAGAACGTATAATAAAATTACTGAAATGAAATGGGGTTTAATGTCCTACTATTCTGCTCTGACTGGGCTAATGAAGACGGGCATATGACATACACTGTGCTATGAGGCACTATGGCCTACTTATATCGAACTTCCAAGGGATCTTTTACGTGCATGCCAATGTATACATGGGACCTCAGTTTTTTGTCCCATCTGAATGACTAAACAACTGACCTTGTCAGGCTCTGACAAGGGGAAACATGTCGGAAAATCCTGATGAACTTTCTTAACCAATGCAGGGATCGAACACACAGACCTCCAGACTTGAGAGTCTGCGTCTTACGCACTTAGTCACCGTGGATCTATCAAAATTAGTAATGAATACGTGCTATGACAGAAATTTTGTCTGGACAGCGGCATTTCTGAACTTACTAATGAAAGAGAGAGAAATGGGGTTTAACGTCCAGTCGACACAAACTAGGTCATTTCAGGACTAACATATGGAAAGAAATTTGGACTGGACTGCATTATTTCTGCATTTACTTTTGAAGATGTCCTAGGAAAGAAATTACCAATAGTTCTATGTGGAAAAATATCTTTAATTTAAAGTAGCTAAGTCTCTAACTCAATATCATCCAAAATATTGAACTTTGAAAACACGAATTATTTGTCAATTTAAATCAACATTGATGCTGTGATCTTACCAAAAAAAGATGGGCTTCTGACAACCAATATTTAAGAAAAAATAAAGATTTTACCATTGATACACGAATCGTGTACCATAATGCGTTTCAGACCAAGTTCTAGCAGGAGACTCAGGAAACGAGGCTAGACACATTGCACTAAATCAAACTGCGTACATGTATGTAGACTGGAATAACCAGATGCTAGAAATGTGAATTACTGCACTGTCTCTAGAAAATTCTCAAGACCGTTCTTACATAAGCACAAGTCAAGTATGAGTCTAAGCACATTGTGACTGGTAAACTGAGACTATGATACTCTCTAACGTCATAAAAACAGTTTTGGTATGAGAACTACGTCATAAATTTGTCGTCTACTTCCCGGCAAATCGTCGATTTAGATGCATTTGACATTTCCCCTATACACATAAAAAAAACAGCTAAAAAGAACCCCCCAAAACGAAAGCACATGCAAACATTCTGAATAATTGTGAGAGCGCCTGATCTTAAAGTAGCGTGTGTGTTTGTGTTGTTTACTAATTGGTCAATAAATAAAACGGTTTCAGGGTAGAAGTGAAATTTTCTTTAGCATACTTCTTGAGAATATGTTTCTAAAGGATTTTCTCTGCCTTTCAATTGTCTTCAATTTATTAACTGTACTGTAGTAACTTTCATCATTAGTAAATATAAAATTAACGATTATCATTTAAGATCTACAAGTGTACATTCTTGTAATAAGGAGATAAATTAAAATAACATTGTGGCTTGTTTATAAATCCTTACATTTTTGGTAATTCAGCTCTTAACATGAAACTATAAACCAAATATTGCTTAAATCAGTGGGTATAGGCTAGGCCTATTGTCAATCAAAACCACCCCTGTCTGTAAATACATGTATATAAATAGGTCATGATTCGACTGTTGCTGTTTTATTATTTCGAATTTAAAAGCTCAACACTTAAATATATAAGTTGTAAAAGCATATAAAAAATGTGTATAAAATTATTGAAGGTATTGGCAAACTTATATATAAACGTATGGATTTTGGCCAAGACAAGTTTCATTATTCTTAAGTTACGATAAAAACCTCTCTCTGAAAATTAAAATTCCCGGATCTGATTATTCTTTTAACAATATTACGTAGTTACGTAACCTCATATAAAATATGAAAATATAGTAGAGCGTACAGAAAAGAATTGTATGAATAGATTCATTTTCAGAAATGGCCGCCATTTTTGTTATACCTACAAGGTACGTACTGCCGAGCAAGGTCCAGGTCACGATTTTAACACAATTGATGGTTTTTAGATCGATTTTTATTATATTATTTCTATTGACATTACATTTATTTTACTAGGGTACGTTTATTGTTGTTATTTATCTACATCGCTTTAATAATTTTTTAAATATATTTTTTCGTGTGTTGTAAAACATGAAACTACGGAATTCTGGGAATTCAATATGGCGGCATACGTTGTAATTGATTTCCCGTAGAATAGAAAATATGCTTTATTTTAGAGTTTACTAAAGTTATTTCACATACGATGTGAAGTTCAGCCAAGTAAAGTTGAAGGTAAGTTCCTTTTTTATTTGAACATCCGTCGAAAGCGTACAGATAGATCTACTGTTGGCAAAAATCAGTCAAAACCAATAGCCATGCCTGAATGCCATAGGACAATAGATAAGACAAGGGGGGGGGGGAAAGTTTGTACGTAAAATTTGTATTTTAAATAGCTAGTATTGTTGTGGATGTCAGCTGTTTCGTAACCTGGCTGTTTCGTACTTAGTTCATTCGTACCTCACGTGAGCCGTTTCGTACCTTCGGAAATTTCAAGTTTTACATGTACTTAAACTTAAGCTTCCTCACATGAGCTGTTTCGTACCTTCGCTAATTTAAACTTTTACAGTGCACTGATATCTGGTTCTGTGCGTATTCCTCCCACAGACTAAAAATACGATCCTGGTCTAGAGTGCGAATACGTTGATATCTTTTTAATTTCCCCGTTACGTTATTCGTTCGTTACTGGGTGTTTCCCCTCTGACACAAGCTTTATCTGTAACGGCAATATTGATGCTTCTTCTTTATGCAGCAATCTACAGAGCAGGTAAATATTTTTCAATCTCTTTTTAACCGCTTTAACATCGCCAATCAATTATCGTCAAGAATCACAACTCACTCGCTAATGAGTTCAGTAATCAACACCAGATTATAAACTACAAAGGCAGATCGCAGTGGTTTTTTTTTTTTTTGCCAACTTATATTTTTAAATTTAAATTTTTTTTTTTTTGCCAACTTATATTTTTAAATTTCTTTCAACATATTTAAAAAAAGTACAAAGCAATTTGGGGTTCTAATTCAGGTTCAGCAGCAATTTTTATCAAATTCGCGCAACAAGCGGCCATCTTTGTTTAATAAAGTTCGCGTTACACAGCCATTTTTATAAAATTCTCGTTGTGGTTGGATATTATTAAGTGGTCGTGTTTCAACTTTATTTCAATCATGTTTCAACTTTATTTCAACAACACGTAGGAAAAGGTACGAATCAATCTAAGGTACGAAACGAGGTAGGAAAGAACTAAGTACGAAACAGCCAGGTTACGAAACAGCCTGCACCCATTTTTATTAGCACGACAGTCCTTCACGTTTAGGAAATGGTGCAGGAGCCGTAAAACTCTCCCGCCAATTTGAAAATTGAGAAAAAAGCTCCAGTGAAAACAACTCTTCTTATTTATATTGTATTTATGCTTTAGTTTTGTCTCAAATTCTTTTTATTTCATTTATATTTTCCTTCAATTGTCGTCAGTTTGATCACTTTGTCAGAGATAGATAGATAGAGATGGGGTTTAACGTCCACTCGACACAAACTAGGTCATTTTGGGACTAACACACGGTTCAATTTTATTTCAATAATTTGCTTTCGTGTAGGGTCTTTAGCAGTGGGAGGTACATGTAACCGGAGGAAACCCACGAGGTTGAGAAGGCGCCCCTACCTGTATCTCCATGCCACATACGCTCACACCAGGGATCGAAACCACAGCCGCAAGCCAGAGGTGACCAGCCAGCTAGAGGTCGAAGCGCGGCACTCTAGACCACTAGGCCATCCCAACCCCCCACTTTGTCAAGAGTGATTAGCGTACAAATTGAAAACCTATTTTTGTCCCCCAATTGCTATTTGTCCTCGAGTTATTCCAATTTAAAAATGTCGCATACTTGACAGTTCTTACCATCTCCAGATGTATTGATAGCGATAATCAACGCAATGGGCAAAGCGGTACATAAAAAAATTTTAAACAACGTAATGTTTTTACTACAAGTGTCATTTTATCATTCCCGCAGATATTCTCCATCAACATCTGGCAACATATTCAATTAAAACGAGCCTTACATTAGCATCCAATATGTTGGGTGAATAATTATGGCAGCCCTACAGTAGTTTTACCATGGAAACACTCACTGCGTGGAGGAGGTCACTATACTCAAACACATGCTGTTTTATTAAAAATAAACAAAAACTAAGTGTACGGTAGTTTATGAATCTAAATAAGGAGAGTGAATTAGATAATTAGTGGGCGTATTTTTTTTTTAAGAAAAATTTTACGCATAAGCTCTCTTTCTGAGATTTGGGTGAATTTCTAGCCCTGGAATAACCAAAAACATTTTCTAAACATTTATAGGGTTGTTTCAGTTTTTTGACATCGAAAGCCAATGTGCATTGAGAGGAGCAGGAGCAAAAGCTCACCTTAAACATGAAGGGCTGAATGCGGGCATATCTTGCTTGGCAGCCTTTGGTTAACTATTGTATTGAGAACTGTCAGCTTTTTATCTAAAACTTACATAACGCATCTTCAAGCTTATATTTATATAACATTCACAAGCTTTGCCTTTACATACATGTACGTAAAGGCTTGAGCAATCCCCTCCCCAGCACGCGCAGGGTATATTTTTTCTTTTATTTTCAAATGAAATGAGGTTTAATGTCCTACTGGTCTGCTCCTAACCTGGGCTAATGAAGACGGTCATACGCCATACAGTATGTTATGAGGGAAATTTAGCCCGGGCAGCGGCGTTACAGCCTTCTCTTATATCAAATTCCAACTGCCAGGGATCTTTTACGTGCAGGTCAATGTGAACACAGGACCTCAGTTTTTCTTTTCATCTGAATGACTAGACAGTTGTACATGTCAGTCCCTCCGTCCTGTATCACTGACATGGAAAATCTGGATGAACTTTCTTGGCCAATGCAGGGATCGAACACAAAGATCTTTCGTACACATTGGCATGCATGTTGGAAATCAATATAAGTGTGGGCAGTAGCACCATGGCCTGTGCAAAACTTCCGTCATAGCACACATTATGGCGTTTGTCCGTCTTCATAAGCCCAGTCGGAGCAGAACAGTATGATATTGAACCCCATTTCATTAAAGATCTGCAGTAGGTTAGCTGTAAAAGGCTATAATCTACCTTAATGGAGTTTCTTTGCTCCGTATAGTCATTCTGGTGGAACAAAAAACTGCCCTGTGTAACATTGGTATGCACGTAAAAGATTCATGGCCATTGGACATCAATTTTAGAGTAGGCTGTAGTGCCCCTGACCAAACAAAATTTACTCATAGCACACTGTATGGGGTGTGTTTATTTTTATTAGCCCAGTTGGTGCTAAACAGTTGGACGTTAAACCCAATTTCATTTGTATTTTGGGGAAATAAAAGTTGCTTTTCATTTTTTTTTTTTTCAGATCCTATATTTGAAACTTTTGGTGGCAGTAATGTCTAAGAAGATATAAAAAGGTTTATAAGTGCTTTGTATATGGAAGTCAGACATCACTACTACTTGTCACATACAGACTTGGGACCGAAACCATGCCACTAAACTCAATGACAGACCTCATGATCAAAAGCACTCGTCAACCAAACCGCCCAGATGGCAAACAAATAGACTTTTTAGTAATGTACTGATAAAAATATATATGTATCTATGGTAGCACAAAATTCATCAGAATGTAGGCAAAAGCTTTACTTTATGAGCAGCATGCCTAAACTTTTTTCTGTGTGATCTTGTGACAGTCAATTCTTTTATGAATAGTTTTGTTTCAAGCAGATATGCTGTCACAGTTCTTTAGTTTAAATTGAGTTGTATCAGTGAGTTGAAAATCATCTGTGTTCCAGTTATTGCTCTCCCTTATAAATAGTTCAAATTTTTGTGATAGATGAACCATAGCAAAGTTCTATGATAAACTTAGATTTGTAATGTAATATTGGTGTTGTTAGACCCTTTTCTTAAAGAGCTGTTTCCTAAATTGTCACCAAATTAGTGCTGTGGATAAATTGTTTCAATTTAAATGTCTACTTTTATTCTATTACATTATACATTTATCTTTTAAAATAAAGTATAGATACTTGTAGTACATTTTGTTGTAATTTTTTGGGGATGACGTGGCTAAGTGAGTAAGACGCAGGCTCGCTAGCCTGGAGGTAGGGCAAAAAGTTGATTCAGATTTTCCGGCGTGTTCCCCCTTGTCAGTGATGCAGGATTGAGGGCCTGACAAGGACAGTTGTAATCGTTTGGATGAGATGGAAAATCAAGGTCCCACGTACACATTGGTGTACACGTAAAAGATCCCTTGGCAGTTGGAATTCGATATAAAAGTAGGCCGTAGCACAGCTGCCCTAGCAAAATTTCCCTTAGAGAACACAGTATGGTCTATGCCAATCTTCATTAGCCCATTTTAGGAGCAGGACGTTAAACCCCATTTCATTTCATTTGTTGTAATTATGTAAATTGGTTGCAATTACATTTAGAATTCTGAATGGTTATTGGTAAATAGAGAGAAAAATGGGGTTTAACGTCAAATCGACTCTCACAAGGTTGTTTTGGGACTAACATATGGTGCATTCGACCACCCAAACACCTATGTGTAAACAGACATAACCTACTATTCAAGTTAAGTACATGTACAATGATTTTCTTGTGCTAGGGAGGATACAGAGAGAATTGATGTCACGCCTGGCAAAATAGAAAGAAATGGGGTTTAACGCCCAATAGACATAAACTGTTATTTTGGGACTAACATGCAATTCAATGCAAGTTTAATCATTTGCTTGCGCCAGGAGTCTTTAGAAGTTGGAGGAACCAAAGAAAATTGACCATCCAGCCCTTTCCGTGGTTAAAGAAGGTTTGGTTATTGGTTGATTGAATTTCGCATTTACAAATGCAAATGATAGATTTTATTAACGATTCTAATTGTTTGTTATATTTTTATCATTCTGTTCATCAAAATTTGATATTAGAATTGCATCCAAAAATGATGTTTATTTAATGTTAGATTTACGTTAAAATGGTCGGTTAGATTTCAATCATTTTGCTCATCCTTTTAACGACAATTTAACGTCAGGAAATGATGATAATCTAACGTAAAGATTACGTCATTTTTACGTTAGATTTACGTCATTTTCTGACGTAAATCTAACGTAAAGTTTACGTCATTTTCTGACATAAATATAACCTAAATGACGTAAAGTTTACGCAAAATTTACGTTAGATTTACGTCAAAAAATGATGTAAACTTTACGTTAGATTTACGTCAGAAAATGACGTAAATATAACGTAAAAATGACGTAAAGATTACGTTAGATTAACGTCATTTCCTGACGTAAACTTTTCATTAAAAAGATGAGCAAAATGATGGTAAAGTGACTGACCATTTTGACGTAAACTTTACGTAAAATTAACATCATGTTGTTAAGTGGGGAATAGCGTCAAGAAAAGAATGACGTTTAATAAATTATAAATGTATATATTTTCCAAACAGGTTAAATAACTGGTGATGTGGAAGACATAATGTCTATAAATTTTTGGAGTGAAGGGTGATTTCTATAATAAAAAGGAATAAGCTGTTCTCTTAAATCTTTATATAATGGACAGCAAAGTAAAAAATGATATTCGTCTTCAACGTTATTTAAATTGCAAAATTTACAAATTCTATCATTTCTGTTAATTGTATCGTATGTGATAAGTTATGTGATACACATCTAAATTTGGATAGAGATACACAGTAATTATGATTTGAGATATTTGATAAATATTCTTTTTGTGATAAGGCAATGTTGAAAAGGTTATAATAATTTAGTTTTGAATATTTCGACCGATCTTCATTCCATTCCTGTGAATACTGATCGCTTATTCTATGTCTAAGTTCATCATATACCTGTACAGGTAAAACAACATATTGATCATCAAAAGCGTACACGGGACGTCGGTTTTCGTCCCATCCGAACGACTAAAAACTGGCCTTATCAGGTCCACCTTCGTGCACCTTTAGGTCAATTGGTTGATCCGGGTCGCATGTCTTGGATACTCACCATAAACAATATATTCACTTGAAATGAAATAGGGTTAAACGTCCTACTCTTCTACACCTAACCTGGGCTAATGGAAGACGGGCATTATGCCATACAGTGTGCTATGAGCGAATTTTTGTCCGGAAAGGGCGCTACGGCCTACTTTAATATCGAATTTCAACTACCAATAGATCTTTTATGTGCACGCAAATGTGTACACGGGACGTCGGTTATCGTCCCATCCGAACGACTAAAAAACTGACCTTATCAGGTCCACCTTCCTGCACCACTGACAAGGGGAAAACACGACGAAAAACATATATGATTTGAGTTGGGATATTAGTAGATTGATTATTATTATGTATTTGGGTAAACTGTGCTGTTGATGGTAATCAGTGAAGATGCGAAGGAATTCTAAATTACGATAGATATATTGAAAGCATACATTAAAATACATATCAACATATAAAACTGACTCGCCTCTGAAATATAGATTCTTAATTTTATGGGTCGTTAAATGCAAATTTAACCAAATGAATTTTTCAATCCTATCTGTGTAATGGTCAGGTGTAGCAAAACAAAACCAAATGCTGAAAAAGCACCCTCGCCTCGTCGAGATTAGGCTTCCATACTTAACCGAAGACTGCTCGATCATGCGCAGTGATTGACTTCCGAGTCGACAAAGCGAAATAATTGCATTTCGTCGACTTGTCGCTTTGTCGGGTTGTGAAGGCGACAAAGCGACAAGTCGACAAAACGAAATAATTGCATTTCGGCGACTTGTCGCTTTGTCGGGTTGTGAATAAGTCGAAGGCGACAAAGCGACAAAATTGACCCGACAAGTCGACAAAGCGAAATAATTGCGTTTCGTCGACTTGTCGCTTTGTCGGGTTGTGAAGGCGACAAAGCGACAAGTCGACAAAACGAAATAATTGCATTTCGGCGACTTGTCGCTTTGTCGGGTTGTGAATAAGTCGAAGGCGACAAAATTGACCCGACAAGTCGACAAAATGAGGGCGACGATTGTCGGGTTAGTTTGTCGCGTTGTGGGGTTGATTTTGTCGACTTGTCGCCTTCACAACCCGACAAAGCGACAAGTCGACGAAATGCAATTATTTTGCTTTGTCGTGCTGCGACTTGTCGCCTTCACAACTCCACAACTCGACGATGTAGAATGGCCGCTAACAGCCACCATAGATTGGTGATGTTTGTTGCATTTATGTTACTTATACAGCACTAAAATGTTAATTTTTCCCCGTTTTAGGCCTCTTTTATATTGTCAACTCTGTCATAACTGCCTTTTTGACTTCATTTTTCCAGGCAATTGATGTAATGGTCCAGACATCTTGATTCCGCACAAGAATTGCAATAAAGATTTGTATGATGCCTCTGAGTTTAGAGATGTTGAAAACATTGAACTATTTCCAAATTCGTGAAAATTGTGTATTCTGTGACCCTTTTGTTAGAGAGGGGTGGTCATAGAACAAAAATGGCATTTTTTTCTTTTATCAAGCCTTATTTTTAACCATAATTCATATATATTTCACCTATTTTAGTTTTTATGTACATATATTAGCCAGGGATGGTAAAACATAGCTGTTAGACAGATACCTTTGGTAATGTTAGCTCTGCAACCAAAGATAGGATTGATTCAGTCATTGACATATTTAGGGGGTGGGGTTACATGTTTCAGTACAAACCTCTATAATTACAACCAATGCATCTGATTTGTGATTTTTCTGTTTGCATATTGTCCAGGGTTTCCAAAAATATATTACTTGCCAGTCTGACTATCTAAAAAAAGTGGAAAATTATTGTTTTTTTGAAAGATACTACATGTAAATTTTGTACATTTTTCATGACATGGCAGTAAAAAAATATATTTTTGAAAAAAAATCCAGATTATGAGTGTTTTCTGTGTAATTTGTTTGTAACTTGTCTTATTTTTTCACAAAACTCAAATACTGCCTTTAATAAGAAAGATTTTTAAATTTTAGCACAAAAGTCCCAGGGACCTGAGATGCACTGTTTTACCTAAAGCAGCATGTATACTTAAAGGGCCATCATTTTTGCAGTTATTCTTTGATTTTCTTTCACCGGTGTGAGGACAGAACATATGGGAAGCATATAAAAACAGGCCTTTTGGTGATACCTAAAGTTTCACTCCTATATAGGACACAGATCACTAAATATTCATGGGCCGTAACCCACGAATGTAGGGCGAAAGTTATCTTTAGTCTTTCTCTCCCTTTCCCTCTTTCCCCCTTTTGCATGGTGATTTTTGTTGACTTTTTGGTGTAGAATCGAAAAAAGGGGTTTAAAAATACATTTTCTGCCAGGTTTTGGTGAATATTCATGATTTTGAGGCGGGAGGATACAAGGGTTGTGAGGTTGGTTCCGTTGAAAGGGAGGGCCGAAAATTGCTTGTTTAGTTGTCTCTACTTCCAGCCTGTGTATCTCAAGTTTTTCATGGTGAACCTCATACATGCTTTTGGGCCAGAGTTTGCCACATGTTGCTCCATCTGTGGCAGAAAGCGTTCTACCCAACGAATATCTGGGATAAAGTTACAGCCGGTCTAAGAGACGAGAATTAACATTAAAGTCAATGGGCAAATAATTAGTGATCTGTGGCCATCTGAAGGTAAATAACTGCGCTATAGGCTTTCATTGATGCGTCACAGAATCCGTGTAAATCACAAGAAATGATTTGATCTTGTATATCATTGAAATAACATCTACTTAGACTGAAAACGTTTGCCTTCGACATGGCATCCACTAATGTATCAAATCTGAATTTGAGTTCTCCATCTAATGGTTCATCCCAATCAATTCCTAATTTGCAGAGGTCCGTATATCGACCGTATATCGAATACTAAGGTATCTTCGACTGGATTCCATGTGACTCGTAATATCTTGTGTTGATTCGTTGAATTATTTCCAAATTCTGCTTTAGGAAAAGAATCATCTTCCATGACAGCTGAATTATTTTTACTGATCTTTATTTCGTCTGAATTTTCTTCGTTTAAAGTGACTTGACCTGATTTAACTTCACTAGAACTTTCTTCTGACTGAATTTTCTCTCGAAGATACTTTGAATTTGACAAAAATTTTCTTAGATTGAATCCACCTTCAGCCAATCTGGGGCCTGTTTCACGAAATTTTAACTAAGATACAATCCAAATTTTAGTAATTTGATTGGATAATATCTGATTGATTTTAGTGCTTAGCCAATCAAAATTGTAGAATCTACTAAAATCTGGATTTTATCTTTAGTTAAAATTTCGTGAAACTGGCCCCTGGATTTAGATTTCTGATAGAATTCGTATGCTGAATTTTCATTATCGGCGCCTGAGAACAGGTCATCTACATAAATTGATCTAAGGAAACATCTAACAAAATCAGGATCTTCATTATTGTATTGTTCAATATGCTGCTTAATTGTTGCATTTAGCAAAAATGGACTTGAAGACACGCCAAAAACTACACGTGTAAATCGATGGACTATCAATGATTGGTCATCTTGAATATCATTCATCCACAAAAATCTGAGAACATCTCTATCCTTTTCATTCATAGCTACCATCAGGAAGGCCTTTTCAATGTTCCTACGGCAGCAATTCGATGAATTCGAAATCTCAATAAAATGTCGAATATGTGTTCAGTTAATGGAGGTCCTGTATACAAACAACCATTTAAAAAGGGTCCGCTGGATCTAGCCGTAGCACCATAGACAATTCTAACTTTCGTAGTTGATTTATCTCTTCTTATTACAGGATGGTGAGGTAAATAATGTACATTTCCAACTTCACCTTTAGCTGGCTCCTTTACTTCTTCAATGATTCCCCTCTCCAATTGATCCTTAATTACAGCATCATATTCTTTAAATATTTCTGGATGCATTCTGAGTCGTTTCATTAAGTTAATTAATCTTCTGGTACAAACATCATAACTGTCGGGTAAGATGGAATGTGGTATTTTCCATGGTAACTGTACTTCATACTGGTTATTTATGAAGTCAATATTTTCTACTAAATCATCGTAGATCGACTTTGGTTGAATTCCCATGGACTCTAATTCCCAAAAACGTTTTAGGCTATCATCTAGGCTGACTTTGTTGACAAAAAGAGATGTGATTTGATTTAAAGAGATCATACTGTGTTGTGTGTCTTTGGTCTTTAATCCATATACTGGTCCTGATAACACCATCCAAGATTGGTCTGTATTGCTGTTGGTCCACTCTCCCCCCGTAACACTCTGCCGGTGAAGAAGTTCCATTGCTGATCAGACCCAATAAGAATATTTATTTCAAGTTCATTATCATCTGAAGTATAATCTGCAAGTTTGAAATGAGCTAAATGAGGGTACTTCCCTTTAACTTCCAATGTGGGTTGACCATGAACAGGATCACAAATGTGAGGGACAACAAATGCTGATACTTGAACGGTTCCCGTCTCAGTTTCTACGACCATCGGAACTTCTGATTTGGATCCAAATGTATTAATTGATACAGACTGTCTTCCAGTAGAAGGCAAGTTCAATGTGTTCTTGACTTGAATCGTAACATAAGATCTCTGACTTCCACTATCAAATATTAAACGAAATTTCCTTTTGAAGTTTGGATTAGCTGATCCGTGGATAGCAACTTGTGCAGTTTGAAGTGGTACTGGCGTTCAAGAACCTACATGTATATACATTGCTACAGAATTATGAGAAGTTGTGGCTTGTGTGCTTGCAGGCTTTGGAATGAATTGACTGGAACTAAAATTGGTCATACTTGGCATATATTGATTGTTACCATTTCTGGGACTTTGACTTGACATTGGTCATACTTGGCATATATTGATTGTTACCATTTCTAGGACTTTTGACTTTGATTATATTTCCGTTGACTACAAATACTGATATGATGAAATCCATCACAACAGGGACACTTCTTTCCATCTGGACAGTTTCTTCCAATGTGACCTTTTTTAAGACAGACATAACATCTTCCATATCGACTGAGTAATTCCTTTCTAGCAGATACACTTGTTACAACTTGACAAGAATTCGATGTATAGTTTGATCTACAATATGTGCAGCTAATTTGATTAAAATTTTGCTGATTTGGGTTTCTGGCAAGTAATGACGTCGCAGATCCAAGTCTTCTTTTTGGAATATAACTATCTGGCTTACAGACGGCCTTCTCTTGAAAACTTTCATTTGATCTGGATTGTCGACTGTTAAATGCTCTTTCCCGGGCTTCCAGTTCTTTCAGTAGTATATCTAAAACTCGATCTAGCTTCCAGTCATCTCCTTGGATTTCTCTACTGACTATAAGACGAAGATCCGGAGGTAATTTATTCATTAATATAGAGGACAGCAAACTACCATAAGATTCTGATGGCACGCCAAGGGATCTTAATGCCCTGACTTTTGATTCAACTGTATCATATAAGGTATGAAGAGCCTCCAGGTTCTGATTGGTCGATTCAATATTTAGAAGTGCCTCCATATGTTGATTTATTATATAAGTTGCTTGTTACCAAAACGTCGCTTTAATATTTCAATTGCCTCTTCGTAATTACTTGATGTAAGGGATAACCCTGCAATTGCATCTGCTGCTGACTTTTCTAACAGGGTATTCAGATAGTTGAACTTATCTATCCGATCTAAATTTGGATTTTTATGATTCGCCACTTCAAATGAGTCCCAGAAAGTTGGCCATGCTGTTAAATCTCCACTGAATTTTTTCAAATCTAATTTAGGAAGTTTCAGATAGGACCGTGAATCAAAATGGACTGAATTTGCTTGTGACAGGCTGGATTCTGAATGCTGAGGTTGAGTAGGCTGAGGTTGAGTAGGCCGACTCGAATTAGTGGTTCAGGCTTGGGTATGAATTTGCTGAGCCGGCAGCTGTGGATCAACTTCTATTCTGGTACTACTAACCATTGTTGACTTGTCAATCCTTGAATCAGAAATTCTGGAGAGGGTGCTATCTATTTCTAATATTGTAAGTCTAATCTTTTCATTGAAAATGTCGCATTCTTCGATTTCTTCGTCTATTTTGTCCTCATCGACAAGCTCTAGTATTGAATCATTCAATTTATCGGTTAGTGCCGCCTTGGTTTGAATAAGTTTCATTTCATTTTGTTTAGTTTCTTCGTTTTCCATAACATTGACATAATTTATTTCATCTACGGAATTCAATAACCTCTTCACGGATGTACGATGTCCGCCACGCACTCGTCTTTTTCTCGAAAGTTCTGACATCTTACTTTTTTTTATCAATTGACCCACCTTCTATTACAATCGAATTTTGATGACGATCCTAGCTTGAATTCATTCCATATACTTGATTTCTATTCGTCTCTTGATTTCTATCCGTCTCGTCGGACCATGAAACATAATTTCGGCTCCTATTCATTGAATTATTAAGACTTGATTCATTTCATATTTATTTTACATAAACATGCCATGTTCATACATTTTCAGCACGAGATATTCCCAGAGTTCCTAGCGGTATAATCTTAAACCTGACTCGGAACAGATCTGGTAACATTCTAATTATGGACATGGATCAATTACGTTACAAGAGCAAGGTAAAGTGACACCATTTTGTCACAACACCTGAAAAGATGAAAAAATTATTTCAAAAATCAAAACAAGGGCCCTTGGATACGAAAGTCTAAAATAAAAAACATTACTCACAGACCATTGATTTTACTGGCACTGGCCCTTTAAACTCATTCTGAGATCACTGAGGCCTAAATTTATGGTGAAAATATCGCAAGATGTCCAACAAACGCGGTTACACCTACAACATTTATTTTCAATTTCTGACGTTACTTATTATACTCAACTATTGTCCCATGGTGAGTACAACAACCGTCAAGGCTCGCTTTTTCAATTAACCCCTCGCATGTGCTTTAGCCATTTTGTTATTTCGTCTCCACCTTCTTCTCCAGTGACCCTGCGTTGAAATATCACTGAAGCACGAAAAATCGCCAGGTTGATCGAACCTCCTGACGGAATACAAATCGTGGGGGGTCAATTATTTACATACCTATATATTTTTTAAAGCCCTAACCTTTTCTTTTTCTTTCTGATCACCAATTAAATAAAATACATAGTTCCGAATTCAGTGCAAATGACCTTCACCTTATAGAGACATTACTCCGCGTTCAGTGAGTTTTTTTTAAAAATTTATACTTCGCTTTAGTATGTGTCATATTATGTGTTATAATGTTTGGCACATATCAGTAAGAGTATGTTGCATGTATTACAATTTTTTGTTGAAGTGTAACTTATGGAATTTACATTGGCTGTATCGGACTATTGCCATTCGCTGCAGAACTTCCAGAAGATGTCATGCGGTCCCCAAATGTCAACAATTGTGAAATTTTGCAAAAACTTTATTTTGTGAATATTTTGAGAGAAATGATTTGTAAGGAGAAAATTTGTAAGGTACCGTGGCATCATGTTGCATGGATGTCATTTGTGATCGGATACCCGATCTCTGGAGATGTGGGTCTTTTTCGAAGGGTGGGATGAACTGTCAAAAAAGTTTGTACATGTGGTTTCGTCGTCAAGTGTCTTCAAATTCGTTGAATAAATTTTATTTTCATATTGGTAAGTACACACTGCATTCTTGCATTGCAACTTATATTGTGGTGGTATCCATTTGAGAAAATAATAGTATTTAATGGCTCGTCCTGTATTTAGTTTTGGACTACGGAACGCCATAGGTAGCACGTGCCAAAGACGACAGTCTTCCGTTTATTTGACTAATCATTTTATTGAGCTTTTTGAAATTAAACCTTTCAATTTCTTCTAGTGCTACATTTTGTGAGTTTTCTGTACGTTAAAATTATCATGATTTAGCCTATATTAGGCCTAAATTATTTTCTGTGGCTGAGGCATACTTTTAAGACATGGTTTGTTGGGGTTTTCATGTTTAAAATTCTTATATAATTATGTGTCGTTTATTTAAGATTTGTTTCATATAAACTCTTCATTGATATAACCACTGGTACATTTTTATTCCTTATTTTACAGAATTGAACAAGATAATCCACGCAGATTATGGCGGGCGTGTTGCCTTACTTGCAGGAGGTAAATATTTGAGACTTAGAAATTGACACAAATGGGTAACACCGTATATAATAATGTAATATGAATGTATATAAACAGATTTACTAAAATTTCAAATCAATTCTGTTCTGAGAAATATGCCAGATGTCTCAATTGAATGGCAATCTCTAGCGTCTGGTTATTCCAGGCTACAATGATAGTATTTATTGTACATATGGTCTCCAGATAAGAATATGTGGTCACTACTTGACATGACTTATGGAATATGTCTAGCCTTGTTCTTTGAGTCCCTTGTTACAAATGGCGCTGAAACACATTATGGTACATGATACGTGTACTATTGGTAAAATGTTTCTTTTGTCAAAATATTGGATATCAGAAGCCCATCTTTTCCCGGCAAGATCACATCAATGTTGATTTAAACTGAAAAATATTTTGTATTTTCAAGGTCGAAGACTTTGGATGATATTGAGTTAGAGAGGGAGAGAGAGAAATGAGGTTTAACGTCCACTCGACACAAACTATGTCATTTCGTGACTAAGATTTTTAGATTTCAAGTCTTGATGGTTGGAATTTGATTATCTGAGCAACATTTAGCCGGTTTAGTTTTCCTGTGTTCTTTCTTATAAAGCTTGTAGCTGCGCAGCCCTGACTTAGGAATTTGCTTTATTATTTGGTAAATATTTTATTTCAAAGTCATTATTAAGCTTTCATATTACATATGAAAGCTTATTGTTTCTGTTAAGAGTATTATTATTATTTTTTTGTGTGTAGTTTCTGCAAATGGGATTTCTCAAAATCTAAAAATGGGATCTTTCTGAATCTTTGACGTACCCCCCCCCCCCCCAAACTGGGTGACAGTTTTTGATTAAATATATTTTCAAAACGTTTTACGAATCTGAAATCACCGAATTTTATGAACGAAAAAACTGACAATGCATAGTCGTCACTTTGTTATTTTTTGACCGATTTTACTAATTCTTTTTTCTTTGAATACCTTGAAAAAAATCATATTCATCTGCAGTTTCACATTTTCGAATTTCGAAAATTCGTCGCTGTGATTTCGAAGCGGAAGTTATGACCAATTTGGCAACTTCTTTAATATTTGTACGATTTTCATGAAATTTAGTATGTAAGTAGATCTTACCTATGCGACTTCAAAAATATGATTAGAAATTTTGTAAATTATCTCCCCTTGGTGAAATTAAGGATCAAAGTTTTCAAAAAAATCGTCGTAATATAGGTCAGAATGACCTAATTTTTTTTTCGATACTAGACAAGTAATTACTGATTCGTACACAAAATATGGAGTTTGTCGATCGAACCGGAAGTGCCACATCTTGAAACGTGAAAAATCAATAGAACTTTTGCGATATTGCACTTTCAGACATGGGAGTTATATTTTCTGAATCCTTGAAGGAAGGCCTAAAAATTGTTCAGAGCAGAATTTTGATTTAGGTCAAAAGATGGTCGCCATTTTGAAGTGAATATGAAACATAGTGAAAAATCGACATTTACGGACTTGTAAACAAACACCATAGGGCATAGTATGTTCAATGCGTCTTCTATGTCTGAAATTAATACATTTCAGGATAGCCGGGATACGGGTCGAATTTTTGGTATTTGTTTATTTCAAAAATTCAAATTTTGCCTTTGATGTTTTTCGTGCCGACAAAGTTGTTTACGAGTGAAAAATCACATCAATATCCAAATAACTTCACTAGATGTGGCTTTCATATGTATTACACATGAAAGCTTATTGTTTCTGTTAAGATTATTATTAAGCTTTCATATTTCATATGAAAGCTTATTGTTTCTGTTAAGATTGTTAAGCTTTCATATTGCATATGAAAGCTTATTGTTTCTGTTAAAAGTTATGATTATTATTTTTTTTTGTGTGTGTTTTCTGCAAATCGGATTTCTCAGAATCTATCCACAGGATCTTTCTGAAATTTTGACCTACCCCCCAAAAATGGGGTGCGAACCTTGATTAAATATATTTTCAAAACGTTTTACGAATCCGAAATCACCGAATTTTACGAACGAATGCATTTGACCTACAATGCTGTAACTTTGTGACTATTTGATCTATTTTACTAATTCTTTTTTCTTTGAGTATCCTAAGACATTTACTTCAAATGTGCAATTTCGGATTTTCAAATTTCGAAAATTCGTCGCTGTGATTTCGAACCGGAAGTTTACACCAACTCAACATCTTCTTTAGTAGTTGTACGATTTTCATGAAATTTAATATGTAAGTAGACCTTAATGATGCGACTTGAAAAATGACTTGGAGAAATTAAAGATCAAAGTTTTTCAAAAAAATTGACGAAATATAGGTCAGAATGACCTGACTTTTTGTTTTCGATACTAGACAAGTAATTACTGATTCGTACACAAAATATGGAGTTTGTCGATCGAACCGGAAGTGCCACCATTTTGAAACGTGAAAAATCCTCAAGGCTTTATTGTTATTTTACTTACAGACACGGGAGTTATATTTTCTGAATCCTTGAAGGATGGCCTGAAAATTGTTCAGAGCAGAATTTTGATTTAGGTCAATTGATGGTTGCCATTTTGAAGTGAATATGAAAAGTAGTAGCAATTTGAAGGGCCGAGACTTTGAAACACAATAACTCTCCTTCTAATTGAGCTATAATGTTCAATCTTTATGTCATGATTGAGTTCAAAGATGAGCATTTTCTGCCTAGGGTAAGCAGAGATAAGCATGCTGATTTGTTGATTCTTTAGGGCACGATAACTTCGGTTATAATCAAGGGAGGGTGGTGAAACTCCTGTCAATCGAGAGTCTAATAGCTAGCCTGTTGTGTGAAATCATTGTATCATTTTTTTTAAATATCAGGGATAGCAGAAAAAAAGAGATCGAAAATCAAAAAAATCAGTTTTAAAGGTCCTTTTCTCTTAAAGACAGCATAATATTTTCTGGAAACTTCTTCTACAAAGAGTCTTATCGGTAGTCTTTTATATGAAACCTTCGATCAACAGTCCAAAATATCAGGAGTAGAAGAATAAAAGGATCGAAAATTGAAAACGGCAACCTTTCATTGTTAAGCAAAACATGGATTGTGGGTGGCTACAATCTGCACATTTAGTCATCGTATAGAGCTTATTCAACAGTATCGAATTCCATCTGCTAAGGGATCTTTTACGTGCACTCCAATGTGTACACGGGACCTTGGTTTTTCGTCCCACCCAAACGACTAGACAGCTGTCCTTGTCAGGCCCTACGTTCTGCCTCACTGACAAGGGGGAACCACGCCGGAAAATCGAGATGAACTTTCTCGGTGCAGAACTTTCAATTCAGGCCAAACGTTTATTGCATACGATTAAGCTGGTCAGTTGGAGCTTATTTTTGAAAAGTTTTGTAATAATCGGTTGGTAATTAAAGTACCGTGCAAATTAAACTGTTAAAACAGAAAATTTCGCCCGGTTGAAATGTTTCTTGCTATAAGTCAGCAATTTCCCGATTTTAGGGAGGCTGAATGGCTGAATGGTTAGCATGTGTGTGCTGTATCATAACGTCTGTCATTGAGTCAACCGGCGTCGTTTCGATTTCCAGGTTGCACGTGACATGGAGTATGGTGTCCAGCCTCGTGGGTTTTCTCCGTGTCCTTCGGTTTTCCCCCATTCCTGAAGACCCGTACGCGCAAGGGAAATTTTTAAATAAAATTAAAAAACATATGTTAGCCCCGAAATGACCTAGTTTGTGTGGAATGGACGTTAAGCCGCATTTCTCTCTTTCTCTTTTATTTTTAAAGTTTAATTATAATCGGTTGGTAACCAGAGGTACTGTAGAAGTGATAAAACAGAAAATTTCGCCCGGTTGTAATGTTTCTCACTTTAAAGTCAGCAATTTGCCGAATTTAGGGGGCAAACGTTTATTGCGAACGATTAAGCTGGTCAGGGGGGGGGGGGGGCTTATTTTTAAAAGTTTTGTAATATTCGGTTGATAATTAAAGGTACCGTGCAAATTAAACTGTTACAATAGAAAATTTCGCCCGGTTGAAATGTTTCTCGCTGTAGGTCAGCAATTTGCCAAATTTAGGGAGGTTACGTGGCTGAATGGTTAGCACCTGCGCTCTGTATCGTAACGTCTGTCATTGAGTCAACTGGCGTTGTTTCGATTGAAATGCCCGATTGAAATGATTCTTGCTATAATTCAGCAATTTCCCGATTTTAGGGAGGCTGAATGGCTGAATGGTTAGCATGTGCGCGCTGTATCGTAACGTCTGTCATTGAGTCAACCGGCGTCGTTTCGATTTCCAGGTTGCACGTGACATGGAGTATGGTGTCCAGCCTCGTGGGTTTTCTCCGTGTCCTTCGGTTTCCTCCCACGGCTAAACCCCCGTACGCGCAAGGGAAGTTTTTAAATAAAATTAAAAGACATATGTTAGTCCCGAAATGACCTCGTTTGTGTCGAATGAACGTTAAGCCGCATTTCTCTCTTTTTCTTTTATTTTTAAAGTTTTGTAATAATCGGTTGGTAATCAATGGTACTGTAAAAGTGATAAAATAGAAAATTTCGCCCGGTTGTAATGTTTCTCACTTTAAAGTCAGCAATTTGCCGATTTTTAAGGGATAACGTTTATTGCGAACGATTAAGCTGGTCAGGGGGAGCTTATTTTTAAAAGTTTTGTAATATTCGGTTGATAATTAAAGGTACCGTGCAAAGTTTTGTAATATTCGAAAATTCGTCGCTGTGATTTCGAACCGGAAGTTGAGACCAACTTGACAACTTCTTTAATAGTTATACGATTTTCATGAAATTTAGTATGTAATAGTAAGTGCAGGAGGACCGCACTACACGACATTACTGATGCGACTTGAAAAATGACATTATTTCCCCTTAGTGAAATTAAGAATCAAATTTTTCAAAAAAATCGTCGAAATAAATGTCAGAATGATCTAATTTTTTTTTCGATACTAGACAAGTAATTACTGATTCGTACACAAAACATGGAGTTTGTCGATGAAAACCGGAAGTGCCACCATCTTGAAACGTGAAAAAACAATAGAACTTTTGCGATATTGCACTTATAGACATGGGAGTTACATTTTCTGAATCCTTGAAGGAAAACCTAAAATACGTTCAGAGCAGAATTTTGATTTAGGTCAGCTGATGGTCGCCATTTTGAAGTGAATATGAAACATAGTGAAAAATCGACATTTATGGACTTGTAAACAAACACAATAGGGCATAGTATGTTCAATGCGTCTCCTATGTCTAAAATTTAATACATTTCAGGATAGCCGGGATACGGGTCGAATTTTTGGTATTTGAATATTTCAAAAATTCAAATTTCGCCTTTGATGTTTTTCGTGCCGACAAAGTTGTTTACGAGTGAAAAATCACATTAATTTCGCTAGATTGTGACCGATTTTAATGATTTATTTTTTCTTGTTCGGATTATTTATATGACCCATGACATGTGACAGGAAGTGACTGTGAATATGAAAGCTTGGGACAGTGGCAGATCTAGTTTTCTATTATTTTTTGTGTGTGTTTTATCCACAAATCGGATTTCTCAGAATCTAACCATAGGATCGTCCTGAAACTTTTACCTATCCCCCCAAAAAATGGGTGGTGGCTGTTGATTAAATATATTTTCAAAACGTTTTACGAATCCGAAATCGCCAAATTTTACGAACGAAATAACAGACAATGCATAGTCGTAACTTTGTTATTTTTTGACCGATTTTACTAATTCTTTTTTCTTTGATACATTGAAAAAAATCATTTTCATCTGCAGTTTCACATTTTCGAATTTCGAAAGTTCGTAGCTGTGATTTTGAACCGGAAGTTTAGACCAATTTGACAACTTCTTTAATAGTTGTACGATTTTCATGAAATTTAGTATATAAGTAGATCTTACCATGTGACTTCAAAAATATAATAAGAAATTTTCTAAATTATCTCCCCTTGACAAAATTAAGGATCAAATTTTTCAAAAAAATCAAAAAAATATAGGTTAGAATAACTTAATTTTTTTTCAATACTAGACAAGTAATTACTGATTCGTACACAAAATATGAAGTTTGTTGATCGAACCGGAAGTGCCACCATCTTGTAACGTGAAAAATCCCTAAGGCTTTTTTGCTAGTTTACTTACAGACACGGGAGTTATATTTTCTGAATCCTTGAAGGATGGCCTAAAAACGTTCGGAGTAGAATTTTGATTTAGGTCAATTGATGGTCGCCATTTTGAAGTGAAGTGAAAAATAGAAGCAATTTAAAGAGTCGAGAATTTGAAACACAATAACTCTCCTTCTAATTGAGCTAGAATGTTCAAACTTGGTGTAGACGTTCACTAGGTCAATGTTATGATGGAGGTCATTTTCTGCCAAGGGTAAGCCAAGATAAGCAAGCTGATTTGTTGATTCTTTAAGGGCACGATAACTTTGGTTATAATGAAGGGAGGGCGATGAAACTCTTGTCAATCGAGTGTCTAATAGCTAACCTGTTTGATAAAATATATTTTCAAAACGTTTTACGAATTCGAAATCACGGAATTTTTTCGAACGAATGCAGTTGACCTACAATACTAATTCTTTTTTCTTTGAGTACCTTGACAAAAATCATTTTCAACTGCAGTTTCAGATTTTCGAATTTCGAAAATTCGTCGTGATGATTTCAAACCGGAAGTTGAGACCAATTTGACAACTTCTTTAATAGTTGTACGATTTTCATGAAATTTAGTATGCAAGTAGATCTTACCGATGCAACTTTAAAGATGTCCTTAGAAATTTTCTAAATTATCTCCACTTGATGAAATTAAGGATCAAAATTTTCAAAAAAATCGAAGAAATATAAGTCAGAATGACCTGATTTTTTTTTTGACACTAGATAAGTAAATACTGATTCGCACACAAAATATTAAGTTGGTGGATCGAACCGGAAGTGCCGCCATCTTGAAACTTGAAAAATCATTAAGGCTTTTGCGATATTTTACTTACAGACATGGGAGTTACATTTTCGGAATCCTTGAAGGAATGCCTAAATATCTAGCGGATCAGAATTTTGATTTCGCTCGCGTGATGGTCACCATTTCGAACAGAATATGAGAAAAGGTGAAAAGTCGACATTAACGAGCATGTAAATGAAAGCAATAGGCCGTAGTTTGGAGAATATGTCCCCTATTTCCAAGATGAATACATTTCTGGATAGCCGGGATCAGGGTCGAAATATTGTTATTTCAAAAATGGCACATTTTCGAATTTTGTCTTTGATGTTTTTCGTGTCGATAAAGTTGTTTACGAGTGAAAAAGCATAAAAACTTCGCTATATTTTGACCGATTTTAATGCTTTTTTTTCTTGATCAGATTATTTACATGACCCATAACATGTGACAGGAAGTGACTGTGAATATGAAGGCTTTAATACCCGCTTTGCAGATCTAGTTATTATTTTTTTTTGTGTATTATCTGCAAATCGGATTTCTCAGAATCTAACGATTGGATCTTTCTGAAACTTTGACCTACTCCCCAAAAATGGGGTGCGAACGTTGTTTAAATATATTTTCAAAACGTTTTACGAATCCGAAATCACCGAATTTTACGAACGAAAAAACGGACAATGCATAGTCGTAACTTTGTTATTTTTTGACCGATTTTACTAATTCTTTTTTCTTTGAATACCTTGAAAAAAATCATTTTTATCTTCAGTTTCACATTTTCGAATTTCGAAAATTCGTTGCTGTGATTTCGAACCGTAAGTTTAGACCAATTTGACAATTTCTTTAATAGTTGTACGATTTTCATGAAATTTAGTATGTAACTAGACCTTACTGATGCGACTTGAAAAATGACTTTGATAATTTTCTAAATTATCTCCCCTTGGTAAAACTAAGGATCAAAATTTTCAAAAAAATCGTCGAAATATAGGTCAGAATGACCTAATTTTTTTTTCCGATACTAGACAAGTAATTACTGATTCGTACACAAAATATGGAGTTTGTCGATCGAACCGGAAGTGCTACCATCTTGAAACGTGAAAATCAATAGAACTTTGTCGATATTGTACTTACAGACACGGGAGTTATATTTTCTGAATCCTTGAAAGAAAGCCTAAAAAACGTTCAGAGCAGAATTTTGATTTAGGTCAACTGAAGGTCGACATTTTGAAGTGAATATGAAACATAGTGAAAAATTGACATTTATGGGCTTTTAAACAACCACAGTAGGGCATAGTTTGTTCAATGTGAATAAGTGACTGTGAATATGAAAGCTTTCATATCTGCATGGGACAGTAGCAGATTTAGTTTGGATTTCCATCCATTTTTTATTGTTCTGTATCATCTCAGGCACATGTAGACACCAACATATTGGCATTAAAGCTAGCGTTAGTCCCTTTTTGAACCCCCCCCCCATTTCAGGTGTTGTGACAAAATGTTGTCACTTTACCTTGCCCTTAAGGACGTTATTTTATCGTTGCATTTTCTTTTGCTGCCCTAGCGGCAGCCATCATGGCGTTTACATGGTTACGCATAGTACAAATTATGAACTAGGATTATGCAACGTCTACTTTATAGGCACGGATCAAATAACGATGCAAATAAGGACTTCTGCCGTAACAATTATAAAACTTCAAAGTCTTGGGGAAGAGATTTTAACTAACCCTCTTTCTATCCGAAGAGAGAGCTGTTTCATATGGGCGAATACCGAACAACGAGCTGGTTTGTTGTTCGGTATTCACTAGATATGGAATTAGTAATATAATAAAGGCCGCAGGTGGTTTTTTATGAGCCTAGCTGGATTCTAAAACATCAAACTCTTGGGAAATAGATTCTAACAACTTCTCTTTCTATCCGAAGAAAGAGCTGTTTCATATTGGCGAATAACGAACAACGAGCCAGTTTGTTTTTCGGTATTCGCGAATAACGAACAAAGAGTTGGTTTGTTGTTCGTTAATCACCAGATATGGAATTAATAATATAATAAAGAAACATTTGTAGGGAATACACCGGGAGTGGGTTTTTATAAGCCCAATTGGAATATTAAACTTCAAAGTTTTGGGAAAAGGATTTTAACTAACTCTTTTTCTATCCGAGGAAAGAGCTGTTTCATATGGGCGAATACAGAACAACGAGCCAGTTTGTTGTTTGGTATTCGCGAATACTGAACAACAAGATGGTTTGTTGTTTTGTATTCACCAGATATGGAATTAGCCATATAATAAAGGAACATTTATAGGGAATACGCCGCAGGTGGGTTTTTATGAGCCTAACTGGATTATAAAACTTTAAACTCTTGGGAAATAGATTCTAACAACGTCTCTTTCTATCCGAAGAAAGGGCTGTTTCATATGGGGGAATACCGAACAACGAGTTGGTTTGTTGTTCGGTATTCACCAGATATGGAATTACTAATATGATAAAGGCACTTTGTGGGGAATACGCCGGGGGTGGGTTTTTATGAGTCCAATTTGATTATAAAACTTCGAAGTCTTTGGAAATTTTTTTAACTAACCCTCTTTCTATCCGAAGAAAGAGCTGTTTCATATGGGCGAATACCGAACAACGGTATTCGCGAATAACGAACAACGAGCTGGTTTGTTGTTCGGTATTCACCAGACATGGAATTAGTAATATAATAATGGAACTGTTGTAGGGAATAGGCAACAGGTGGGTTTTTATGAGCCTAACTGGATTATAAAACTTCAAACTCTTAGATTCTAACAACTTCTCTTTCTATCCGAAGAAAGAGCTTTTTCATATTGGCGAATAACGAACAACGAGCCAGTTTGACGCCATAAACCCAAATTTATTTCCCAAGAGTTTGAAGTTTTATAATCCAATTAGGGTCATAAATACCTATCCCCGACGTATTTCCTAAGAGTTTGAAGTTTTATAATCCAGTTGGGCTCATAAAAAACACCTGTGGCGTTTTCCCTACAAAAGTTCCTTTATTATATTATTAATTCCATATCTGGTGAATACCGAACAACAATCCAGCTCGTTGTTCGGTATTCGCAAATAACGAACAACAAACCAGCTCGTTATTCGTTATTCGCGAATACCGAACAACAAACTGGCTCGTTGTTCGGTATTCTCCCATATGAAACAGCGCTTTCTTCGGATAGGAAGAGAGTTAGTTAAAATCTTTTTCCGTAGACTTTGAAGTTTTATAATACAATTGAGCTCATAAAAACCCACTCCCGGCGTATTCCCTACAAATGTGTCTTTATTATATTACTAATTCCATTTCTGATGAATAACGAACAACAAACCAGCTCGTTGTTCGGTATTCGCAGATAGAAAGGGAAGTTGTTAGAATCCACTCCCGGCGTATTCCTACAAATGTTTCTTTATTATATTACTAGTTCGGGTAGAAAGGGATGTTGATAGAATCTTTTTCTCGAGATTTTGAAATTTTATAGTACAATTAAGCTCATAAAAAAAACCTCCCGGCGTATTCCCTACAAAAGTTCCTTGATTATATTAGTAATTCCTGATGAATACCAAACAACAAACCAGCTCATTGTTTTAATCCTGTGGCGTATTCCCTACAAACGTTCCTTTATTATATTAGTAATTCCATGTCTGGTGAATAACGAACAACAAACCAACTCGTTCGTTTTTAGCGAATACCGAACAACAAACCAGCTCGTTGTTCGTTATTTTCGAATACCGAACAACAAACCAGCTCGTTGTTCGTTATTCGTACAACAAGCTAACTTCATGTCGCCGGACATGTGGCGTCCTACATTCAAATATCTAACTGAATGTCGCCGGACATGTGGCGTCCTACATTCAAATATCTAACTGAATGTCGCTGATAAAATATCAAATAAAGTATAGATAACTTGGAGACCTATTGCATCAATAAATCAATTATGAGATACATCTGGAAGATTAATTAAATTTGATGGGTTACTGTTCAGTTAACCAATATACTGTCCAATTTTGATTACATATTGTTTTACTCATTGTTTTCCAATGCACATTGAATCAATTTTCACAAACACCAGGGTGCTGAAAATCACATGTACACTATATATTCCTTTGATATATCAGTTTATTGGGTCAATAAAAAAAGCGATATTTTATCTATACAGACAACTTAACACCAATTAACTTTCATGTCTGTCTTGCAATTGTCTGATTAATTAGTACCCACACCCTTCCAGTTTGTCATGTCTAAGATTCGCACTAATTTTTCAAACTATTTCTCGGTGATACTTAAGTACCTGTCGCCTTTCCCCTAAAACATCAATCCTAGAGAGAAAGAAATATTTATTTCACCGGATAGGTCAGGGTAGTCGGCCAAAGGGAGGGAATTCCTGACCTTGGTTGATCTATAAATGTACCGTACTAAATCTTATACACAATAGCATTAATCAAATCATCATTAACTGACTGATCAGCTATCTGAATTGTAATATATTTTTAGATAAAGTGTAAATATGGCCTATAAAAACATCACAATGTTTTAAATAATCAAATGAGTTGCGAAATTAGCCGAAGTAACATACAGCATTGCGCCTGTATAGAAGCAGCGTGGTACAGTTATCTCATCCTCGGATTCTATTATACCACGTTTTATTTACTCATTAACTCATTGTAGGGTGACCGACCATAAATGAATATCTCCAAATATCTCGACAATTACACCACAATACTTATATATACCAAGGCTTAAATCAGTTTCGCACATTTATAGTCACAAAAAAACGGTCATGTTGATCTAAGCTATGGCCATTTAACCATCTAAAAATAATAGACTGAAAAATTGTGGGGGGGTGGATGGCCGAATGGTTAGCGTGCGCGCTGTCTCATACGGCCTGTCATTGAGTCAACTGGCGTGGTTTCGAATCCCGGGTTGTACCTGACAAGGAGTAGGGTCGCCTGTCCAGCCACTGCTAAAGACCCCTACGCGCAAGCGAATTATTGAAAGAAAATTAAATCATATGTTAGTCCCGAAATGACCTAGTTTGTGTCTTGTGAACGGCGTAAATGAAAACATTTTTCTGTCTGATCATTTGAACTTAAACGCAGCTGATTCTCTCAACGGCAATTTTAAACATACACTTCAAAATAAAGATACGATTGATCGACCTCGCAACAACGGGTCGCCTGCAGTTAAACATAGGCCTACCTATCAAGTATCTAACCCTACAGAGGTAACACCGGGAAACACTTATTCTTCGCCTGTAGCAGTAGAACATACACCAGGTATATTACGACATGCAACACCTATCATTACCCCAAAACAACAGTGACTAAAAAGTTATGTTTATCTTCATCATCAGGCTTGTGTAACAAATGAATAACAAAATCAGCTGTCAGCAAGCATGTTACTCGTAGCTCCAAACTACACAACACAGTCACTAAGCCAAAAATTGCCCAATCTAGTAGGTGAACTTCGGGATATCATCTCACGTTTGAAACTTAAACTCGAATCAGACGAATGTGAAATCACTAAATCCAACGCAGAAAACGAACAACTTACGACCGAAATTTCAACATTAACTGAGGAAAATAATGAATTTTCGGCCACAATACTCAACCTTGTCGTTGAAAGTGAATCACTTAATGCAAAAATTAGTTTACTACAAGATAACAACTCAGTGTCTCAATATAACACAAAATTAAAATCAAAATGGAATGAAATTGTAGATAATAAGCCACCCAGTATCGTAGAACGTTATGAAAGAATCAAATTAATAGAACCAAAGTGAAATATACTCACAGGATCATTTTTAACTCAAAAATTGCGACCTAATAGATTAGACAGGGACCCAAATACTTGTATTAGAACAATCCGTAGTGGCAAGATTATCGATGCTATTAATTTCCTCAAAAGATGCCCCCCTTCTGTACTTGTTGAAAATATAGCTTTTCTTATCGGATACTATTGTGCTAATGATTGTATTGAGCAGTATACTGAACTCATAAAATTGTGCCGAAATATGTTTCCTAATGCTCCAAAGATTTCAACCTGTCTGTAAAAGAACTGAATAATAATTTACGCAAGGTGTGTCAAGATACAAAAACTCGATTTGTTGAATCCGCTGAAAGCTTTATGAACAGTGACAACACTATCAAGCCTTTCCTGTATCATGATACCGTCCATCTTAACGACATTGGATCAGCCAAGTTAGCTTCTATTGTCAAGTCTGTATTTCAACTTAATCTTTTTGGACATACTCGATCACCTTACGATTACAAACCGAGAGCTGATACAAGTAATAATTTATTATCGTCCTCGTACCCGCATTTTCAACATCCACCACATATGAGATTTTCACCGAATGATACTAGATCAACTCACAACTTCAAACCAAAATATACCAAGCGCCAAAGAAAACGCATCACTTAGTCAGTAGCGCGTGTGTCCTCCACTGGCTCTTACGCACGCTCAGCAGCGACGTAGCATGGAATTAAACATCTGTGTCGTACTTTTGGTTTTGACCCCTCTGACTTTGTACCGTTGATTACAGATTAAACATCCATAAGTGTACAAATGTGTTGTTATTGATGTGTTCCCATTTGAATATTGTTCACAATAAGAAGCAAAATAAATAAGATGTTTACAGGATCATTTTGTTATACGAAAAACTAAGTCTATGGCGCTCTGTATATGATTCAATGAGTAAAGTATCATCGTTCTCCTATCCACCTTTTAAACTTCCTCCACCAAATTACCAAGATATGAGATTTCCACCCCAACTCCCGTTTTTAAGCTACCATCGAATTTTTCGTTTCAATTCCGACATAAACCGTCAAACTATTCAAGAAAACCAATCTAAAAACATTGTTCCTGGACTCTTTGTATATGACATGATTGTTAGAGCTATTGTAGTTCAACTTGTTAGACCTAATTACTAATTACTAAATGCCATTGAAACAGTTTACTAATTTATTGTCTTGTACGAATATACGTACTGCGTATATCAGTGCTATTTTCTGATTTTTATATTTTATTTGATTGTGCAGGTAATATTCATTTCATATTATTTAAGTGAGAAATTTCGCAGCCTAGACACTCGCTATAGATATATTGACCAGTTTGTTTGTTGATAATTAAATGTGATTAGTTTAGTTTTGATGTTTTCAGTTCCAGTATGTTTAATTTTGTGACCAAGAAAGGTCTTCACATAGGACATTTAAATGTTTGTCATTTTATAAACAAAACAGTGGAACTCAAAATTACTTCTTGAAGAATTTGATATTTTTGGTTTCACTGAAACACATTTATCAGAACTCTGCAAATGCCGGTTCTATTATTTTTCCTGGCTTTCATTCACCATTTAGAAGAGATAATAGTACATTTAGTTCTTCTGACACTCTGTTATATGTAAGAGAATCTATTAATTGTAAAAGGATACTCTTGAAGTCATTTGGATTGAAATTACTATGAAAAAGACATCTATTTTAATATGTTGTTTATACAGAAATCTGGCATCTAATGTTAAATGGCATAATTAATGATTGATTATGCGTGGAACCAAGGAAGTGAACTCATCATTTTTGGTGACATAAATATCGATCTATTAGACAGCAAAATTTCTTATTGGACGGATTCACTCAATTTTTACAATTTAACTCAAATCATTTTTTCTCCAATCCGTGTTACAAATTCAAATTCTACGTTAATTGATCATGTCATTATATCTGCCCCAAACCATATTATTGAAACTATAGTGCCACTTTCCAACTTGTTTCACATGGTCCAAAAGAGGAGTAAAGATCCCTAAAACAAAACATATGTTGCATATAGATCTTTTCGAAATTTCGTTGAAGATAATTACATGAATGACCTACGCTTAGTTAACTTTGAAAATATTTATCTAATAAATAACCGAACAGATGCTCTTCAATTTCGGTATGAATTAATAACTCCAATAATTGATCATCATGCTCCTATCAGAATAACACGTCTTAAGACTGCTATCAAACCTCAATGGCTCACTAGTGAAATTTTCAATTTAATGCGACAGCGTGATTTCCACAAAAGTAAGAAAAACGACTCCGAATATAAAAAAATGTCGAAATCGTTTAAAAACAATGATTCGTCAATCTAAATCCAAGTACCTCCAGGATCTGGTCGGAGATAAAAAAAAAAAATTATAGACACCAAATATAAAAAATGTCGAAATCGTTCAAAAACAATGATTCGTCAATCTAAATCAAAGTACCCCCAGGATCTGGTCGGAGATAAAAAAAAAATTCTAAACAAATATGGAATACATTAAACTCAGCGGCTAACAAAAGTAACAACAGTCCCCGCGTACCACTGGACAGCAATATAGTTAATGACTTCTTCTCTAACGTTACCGATAAAATACTCAGTGCCCATACAGCTAATACCCCTTGTAATATAAGGCTTGATGATAATAATTTAAAAACCTATATTAACTCTAAAGTACCCGATGGCGTATCTCTCAAAATTACGCTAATGAAAACAACTGATGTAGTTAATTCCCTACAAAAAATAGATGTTTCCACGGTAGTCGGTCTTGATTAAATAAATCCACCTTTTCTCCGCGTAGGTGCTATTGAACTTTCTGCTAGTCTCAAGCACATTTTTAACTTATCAATAAATCAGAACATGTACCCTTCTTTATTTAAACACGCTAAAGTTATTCCACTTCATAAAGGAGGTACCAAAGATGATCCCAATAACTAAAGGCCGATATCAATTCTTCCAAATATAGTAATCAATCAGGTTTCCGTTCATCTATGTATATCATGTATGATTATATTAATAACAATCTCCTTTGTGGGGCAATATTCTTTGACTTTAAAAAAGCGTTCGACTTAGTAAATCATGACATTCTTATTGACAAATGTACACATTTTAAATTTTCTAGAAAATCAATTCTCTTTCTAGAATCATACTTAAAAAACAGAGGCTATTGCACGTCTGTTAATGACATACTATCTGAGAAGAAACCTATTTATCACGGTGTACCCCAAGGGTCAATATTAGAACCCACACTATTTAATATTTTTATAAATGATACCTATCCGCTACAACTGACCTCTTTGCGGATGACACAACCGTCTACACCTCCGGATCCACTGTCAAAAAGTTAGAACACAAACTTCAAATTGACGCCAATACTATTCTAAAAAAGTAGGGGATATTTGATTTTGGGGGCATAATACTAAAATATGCAAATGACTACGAAAAAAGTCACTATAGAACCTAACAGAAGAAACATTTCCAGTTACATGTGACGCCCAAACGCACCAATAGCTACCGCATGGAATGCAGGTGTTGCTTGGGATCATCATGGGGGTCCAACCCAAGATTTGCACTTTGTGGCATTGAATTCCAGGGTGGAAACATCATTTAGTGACCAGAAAACAAATTTTGATATGCGTCGGCTTACCCAAAATGAAAGGTTATGTGCCCTTGGCATGCTACAGATCGGCACAACACAGGCGGTTGTGGCGCGGACGATGAATGTTTCCCAGTCTGTCATAAGCAGGCGATGGTCCAGATACCGTGATACACAATCTGTACAGGACAGACCACGCTCAGGTCGACCAAGGGCGACAACTCAAGCCCAGGATCGATTTATCCGTACCTTGGCCTTGAGAAATCGTGTCATCACAGCAAATCAGATCAGCGCTCGTCTTCAAACAGACACTGGTGTGAGAGTGAGTGGCCAGACGATTCGGAATCGACTGCATAGGGGTCACCTTCGCGCCCGACGTCCTCGCGTGATCCCTTGTTTGAGAGATCATCACATTCAGGCAAGACGTCGTTGGTGTAGGGATCGTCAACACTGGGATAATCGACGCTGGAGCAATGTGATGTTTTCAGATGAGTCAAGGTTCACTGTTGATTTTTTGGACAGACGTAAGAGGGTGTGGCGTCGTCGAAACGAGCGCTTCCAAGACGTTAACGTCATCAGACATGATCGATTTGGGGGTGGTTCTGTTATGGTGTGGGGAGGCATCACTGTTGCTGGAAGAACGGCTTTACATGTTGTTGCAGGGCGTGTTACAGGCCAGTACTACCGGGACAACATCTTGGCAGTCCGTGTTGTGCCGTTCGCACGACGTCATGGCCGCCGTTTCATCTTCCAGGATGACAACGCAAGATGTCACAGGGCCAGGATCGTTACAGGTTACCTCCAACAACAGAACATCACCACATTACCTTGGACAGCACTGAGTCCCGACCTCTCCTCCATCGAGCATGTCTGGGACATGCTTGGACAGAGGTTACGTCAACGTCAACAACGTCCTGCCAATGTCCAAGAACTTGCTGCTGCGTTGCAACAGGAATGGGACAATCTGGACCAAAATGACCTTAGACGTCTCATTAGGAGTATGCCACGTCGGATCAATGCTTGTTTGGCAAACAGAGGAGGATTTACCCGTTACTGACTTTGTTGTGGTGCTGTGGTAACTTTGCTGTTTGACCCCGGGTATCATTTTACCCCTATAATGGTTTGTCTGTGCCTTACTTAGTCTAACGATCATTTGGAATATATCGATGAATGTGAACTTCATTTCATTTTGTCATTTGTTTCTTCGTCAGTTTCATTAGGTGACTTTAATAACACTTAAAAATCAAATATCCCCTACTTTTTTTGAATAGTATATATCAAAAACAAAAACTATGCTAATCACAATGCAACAAAAAAGAAATATCCGCCCTGCTTCTTTGAATATTAAATTACGTAATGAACCGTTAGAAGTCGTCTCCTCGGTAAAGCTATTAGGTGTTTTTCTTAATCATAATCTAACTTGGAAAGATCCTATCGAGTATATCTGTAAAAAATTAAGCCAGAAAGTTTTTCAACTCCGTCAAATTAAAAAATATCTTCCAACTCCGTTCCGAATCCTTTTCTATAATGCCCACTTTCAACCACATATAGATTATTGTTCCTCGATATGGGACCGTAGTGACGCTAAATCTCTTGACCGCCTTTCCCGACAGCAAATAATGGCCCTAAAATTTATCTTAGATGTAAAACATACTGACAACGTTTACCCTCGACAAATTGAAATTTCTGACAATAGAAAATCGACATATCTCTAATCGATGTATATTTATCAGTAAAATTCTGCTAAAACAATGCCCTGGTTATTTATTTGACCTCTTACCTTATTATCAAACTCCTTATAATCATCTTAACAAGTGTTAGTGGGGGTCTTCCTGTGCCCCAATAAACAGACCTTAAGGTCACATCTATTCTCTGGGAGTAATGGTCAGCAAAATTGTAACATATGGCGAACAAAGTAGAAAATATACACCTTCGAAGATTAGCCCTATTTTCTATGATGCGGGGGTAGGTCAAAATATCGAAATGGTTTTATGCACAGCTCGACCCCCTCTATTGATATAAGAAATAAAATCTCTGTCACCCCGTTTCATTCAATGCGAAATCATATGTCAAAGTTGGTGAATTTTCCCTATTGTAATCTCTGATTCTCTATGAAATGGTCAACTACTTTCATACAGGGTAAGTCAGCTTTCTCCAATTCTTTGCCAAATCATTCGCCCATGCTCGCTGTTAGCAGCAGTAAACCGGCTCGAGCAAAACTGGTCTATTTGGTGAAGCTTGGTATCCAATGCAAGATGGCCGCGCCCGGGACCGTAGAAAATTGAGGTTTTTCTTTATTCTTGGCCATTGAATGTGGCACATATCCCACACATGAGAACTAAATGACTTCATCCAATTGAAAGACTATACTAAAAACATTAAAGTCCAGCTCATTACATAGCAATAAGAGATGTGAGAACCGAATATGAACTGATTTCTTGACGAAGTGGAAATTTTGATCTTATTGTGCTTCCAGTCGCTACCGCCTGGATCTCAAATGCAAAAGGACGTAATTATTCCCTGCATGGTACCACACCTATGGGGAATCCATACAAAGACTGTGCTGTGTACTAAGAGTGTACTAATATAAGAACATCACATTAAGGTCCACCCTTTAGCACATTACATAGCATTAAGTGATGTGACAACCGAATGGGAGCTGATTTCTTGACGAAGTGTATTTTTCTTATCTTGATTCGTGTATACATTGGCGTGCATGTAAAATATCCATTGCCAGATGGAATTCGATATAAAAATAGGCCATAGTGCCGGTGCACGGACAAATTTTCGTCATACCACACTGCGTTCATTAACCCATTCGGGACAGTAGGATACCATTTTATTTTATTTCCATTATACCACGTTGGGTTGTTTTTTTAAAATAGGATTTGCTATAGTAACTTTTACACAGTGTTATTAACCGCATGATCCTTTACCGACCGATCGGTTATCTTGACATAAAGTGTAAATATGGCATAATAAAACATCAATTTGGAATAAATAATCAACACTTTCTGCAAAATTTGCATCAAATAATGTAAAATCCCTATAATTAAAAAAGATGTGGTATCCAAGTCGCGTACCACGTTCCGTTTGTATACCACTAGTAAGGCGAACGTGGTACGGCTTACTAGTGGTATACAAACGGAACGTGGTACGGTAATCTCTGTCCCGGATTCTATTGTACTACATTTTTTGGTTCTTTCTTATCGTCCTCATTGTTTGTTATACCACGCCCATGTTTACCTGCCAGGTTTTGTTTCATATCTACTACGTCCACCTGATAATCCAATGTTATACGACGTCTTTTTTAAAGGGGTATCTTTGTTGTGCGAGAGAGAAAGAGAGAAATGGGGTTTAACGTCCACTCGACACAAATTGGGTCATTTAGGGACCAACATATGGTTTTATTTTATTTCAATAATTCGCTTGCGCGTGGCGGCCATTTTACCTGGCAATTTTGGTCCAATTTTCATGAAATTCGAACTCAACCTTCATTATGGTGTAACGGTGATATAACCATACAGTTTTTCAAATTGGATAATAATTGTGACTTCCAGAGGGACCACAAGCTAGAAAAGGCGACTTTTCGTACAATCAGGGGCTATATCTCAGGAAGATACGATCCGATATGCGCAAATATCGAAAGGAACCAAAATCAGTTCAAAATTGTGACGTCGACAGTGTTCCACGGGCACGTACATGAGGATAGAAACGCCCTTCATACCCATGTGATTTTTTCAAAATGTTTTTTTCTTCTTCATATTTCTCAAAAATTGTAGTCTTTATTTTTCTTCCTATTTAGTGCTAAATCATATAATATGCGACGCGCCATGGCATACTGAATCTCAATGAGGAAATTGAGATATTTTTGAGGTACCTTCAATTTGATGTATAGTTTTTTGGAATCGGGCTTAAATTGACTGAGCTGTGACTGTTTGAAACCATCCAACTCACCAAAGTAAGTTTTGAGAAAAATCAAGCCAAAGATTTGATATGTTTCAGAACAAAATACCATAGCAACCAGGTCATTTATTTTCTATTTTGTCGTTGAATATTGATTTCAAATGGTTTTCAGGGGTGCTGAAGACGAAACTTGTAGTGAAAATTTCATCCGACAATTTCCGCCATCTTTTTTTCAGAATGGACGCCAAAATGACAAATTTTCGAGTTTTTATAATTTATGTGTTAATTATGTCATTAAATAGGTTTTTAGGGGTACTGCATCAAAAAATTGCAGTATAAGAGTCCATCCGATAATACCCGCCATTTTGTTTTTCCATAATGGCAAGGGGGGTTGGATGGCCGAATGGTTAGCGTGCGCCCGCTGTATCTTACGGCCTGTCATTGAGCCAACTGGTGTGGTTTCAAATCCCCGGTTGTACGTGGCAAGGAGTAGGGTCGCCTGTCCAATCTCGTGGGTTTTCTCCGGGTACTCCGGTTTCTTCCAACTGCTAAAGACCCCAACGCGCAAGCGAATTATTGAAATAAAATTAAACCACATGTTAGTCCCGAAATGACCTAGTTTGTGTCGAGTGAGTAGTGGTAGCCGGGATACAGCGTGTTTCGTCCTTAGAAACGATCACTTCCGGTGATGACGTCACTTCCTTAGCAACGGTCACTTCTGGTGATATTGTCAGCTGACGTCGTATGTTTCTGGGATTCCCTTTAGCAACGGTCTTATCCGGTGATGACATCATAGGTGACGTCATAGCGACGTGACGTCATACGTGACGTCATATCGACGTGACGTCATATGTCCCTGTGATTCGCTAGTAACGCCATATGTGTATGTTTGTGTGTGTGTGTGGTAATTAATCTATGATAGGATCTATGATAGGATCTATGATAGGATGTGTGATAATTAATCTATATAATAGGATCTATAATAGGATTCAGGGGAACAGTGGGAACAGTGTAGACATACGGTAAATCTATTATTTTAAGGACATAAATTCTTTAAGCGTTCTTAAAAAGTTCTTAAAAAGTTCTGAAAAAGTTATTAAGTTATTAACACAATAGAATATGAACATTCTTTCTGAATGATTTGGTGGCCCTGAAAAGGGCCGTTGGGTGGCCCTGAAAAGGGCCGTTGGTTAGGGCCTAGCCGAGGCGTTGACGGACATGTCTAATGTCATCGTCGTCATCATCGTCGGTGGTGGTGGTGTGGCCGACCCTGGCTGGTACCAGCTCTTCACGGTTTTCATATCCGTGTATGGTTCGAAAATGGATGCTGGTGGTGGAGTCATTGACGTCATATATAGATAGACCGCTCACGCCTTATGATTGGCCAGGGCCGCCATGACACACAGCGCGAGATTTCCCTTCAGGGCAGAAGCCGCGAAAACCAATGTAAACAAACGGCAAACTGATGGTGAAAGTCAATCAGTTTTTGGTGGAATTTAGGGTCCTATCGACAAACCCAACACATTAATTTATTTAATTGAAGCCGTAGCTTTATTTTTGTATAGTTTTTGGGGAATTATAAAGCGTTAAACATTTATTTCATAGGGAAATACAGACCGATACAGTGACGATAGCGCTTGTAAAAAGTATTTTTAGAATAAAATAAATCAATAATTTAATATTGAAAAATAAAATTCATTGCTTTAAAAACTTGCGCTCAAAAAGGCTATGTCCTGTGATTTACAAAAATGTTTAGTTTGAAATTTTAGAGTTAGTAGTTTTTGTTTAAATCAAATTTTAAAACTGCCACGCCCATATTTCAATCTTGAAAATTTGGCACCCATAGGCCTATATTTTATTCTATTTTTTTTTGTAATAGTAGTAATTGAGAGAGCTATTGGAACTTCTACAACAACTTTCATAAGTATATGAAAAATTATAAACATGAAGATCATATTTTTTTACTTCATTATTTATATTTTTAAAAGGTATGTCAATATTGTCAATACAGATGTTCTTGAAGAAAAAACTTGGAAGTTTTAGGGTCCAATTATGGAATTTAATTTTTTTTTGTCAAAATCATAATTTAGATGACTGCTGGAAATTGTGTCGCAACTTTCTTAAGTGTAATAATTAAAAATGCAAAGATCATATTTTTTACTTCAATTTTTATATATTTTAAAAATTACACAAACTAGCCGGTATTGTGGTGGTGGGGGGATTTTGAAATTGCTACACCAACATTTTATGTTGGAAATTTTTGTTACCAATATTTTATTCTATTCTATAGCTACCTTCGTAAGCATATGAAATAATTAAAAACATGTAGGTCATTTTATTTACTTCATTATTAAAACTTTTATACTTAAACCTGATAGTTCATTTAAAAATTTCTCATTTGCTCCTTGACTCAGTTATACTTAGACAAGAAATTTGGTATGATTTATCAAAATAGATAAAAAGTAATAATGAAAATGCATTTTAATATGAACAAACCAACAATGAGGCTGACGTCCCTAATAAAAAGAGTAATTAGTAGATGGCACACTTGACATTTTTAAATTGCTTATTTTCGCCATGTATCAAAGTTCAAATTGCTCATCATCGAACTTAGTCAAGGTAATAATGAAATGAAATGGGGTTTAACGTCCTACTGTTCTGCTCCTAACCTGGGCTAATGAACACAGCCATACACCATACAGTGTGCTATGACGGAAAATTTGCCCGGGCAGCAGCGCTACGGCCTACCCTTATATCAAATTCCAATTGCCAAGAGATTTTTTTACGTGTACGTACGTCTGTGTGTACATAGGACCTCTGTTTTTTGCACCATCCGAATGACTAGACAGCTGTCCTTGTCAGGCCATCCGTCCTACACCACTGACAAGGGGAAACCACGCCGAAAAATCTGGACGAACTATCTCTGCCAATGCAGGGATCGAACACCCGACCCCCAGGCTAGCCAGCCAGTGTCTTACCCACTTAGCCAGGTGATCCCCCTTAGTCTAGGTATTGGTGTGATGATAATTTTTTCAATAATTCACTTGCACATACGGTTCATTTGCAGTGGGAGGAAACCGGACGACCCCTCAAGGTTTGATAGCCGACCCTACACCTTGTCATATACAACCAAGGAATCAAAAACCACCCCAGTTCACTCAATGACAGACCTTATGATACAAGGGACTTACACACATGGCCCCTGTAATACAAGTGTTATTGCTTGTCTGATAAATTACCACACACTTATGATTTTTTTGCCTCATTGACTTATCTTTTCAAAATAAGAATATTCTTAAAATTGTAATCACATGATTTCTGAATGTACAGGTAAGCCTCTGTGGACGATTCTAACTTATGATTATTTTGCCTCATTTACTTTTAGTCAATGATGCAGGACGGAGGGCCTGACAAGGACAGCTGTCTAGTCATTTGGATGGGACAAAAAACTGAGATCCTGTGCACATGTTGGCATGCAAGTAAAAGATCCCTTAGCAGTTGGAATTCGATATAAGAGTAGGCTGTAGTGCCGCACACGCTAATCATTCCACCCCCCACCCCCAATTCAACGTCGCGTTTCAAATTGGGTCCTGGAACTCACCAACTTGAAACAATTTCCACGTAATCTGGATGTCATGTGGCTATTTTCATATATATGAATGAATACACAAAAATATAAAAGTTTTTGAAAAAAGAACTACATTATTTGTCGATTACTAGTACTTTCGCTTATTTTATTAAGCTCTTCAGATAATCAACATTTAGTTAATACAACAAATAATGTAGTTCTTTTTTCAAAAACTTTTATATTTTTGTGTATTCAATACCTAAGAGTAGTTATCTTCAACTTTTCATATATGAATGAATATATAGACCTAGGTAAAGTTATTCATATCTTGCAATGTATTCATATCCTTTAAGTTAAGGCCTTCCAAATTGGGCCCTGCATTTTCTACTACTGGAACTGACTGGACGTATGTTTTATTCTCCATCTGAACGAGTAGACCACACTGTCTTTGTTAGAACGTTATAGAACAATATTCATCACAAAAATATCAACAAATAAGAATCATATTCATAAAAATAATTTCTTTATTCATTCTTGAACACTTTTTGTCTGTTATATGAGTTGCTGGTTTGCTCTCGGTGTTGGCCGAGAAAATTCATCTGGATTTTCCGGCGTGGTTCCCCTTGTCAGTGGTGCAGTAGGCCTACAGAGGGCTGAACGTGGACAATTTACGAGTCATTTAGATGGGACGAAAAACCAAGGCCCAATGTACACATTGCACAGCCCGGGCAGAACAGCAGAATGTTAAACTCCATTTCGTTTCTCTTGTGAGTCGATATGTTTGAATCTTTTAGTTAAATATCAGTAAAATATCATTTTCGGTGTGACATAAAGTCTTCTTTTGAAAAACTTGTTATGTTATTCATGTCTGGATGTAGCAGATAACATTTCATCTTATGAGACCTACAAATACAAAGAAAGTAGTACAGGGTTTAAAGATGTATCATCACTTACATAAAAAATATCAAGCAGTACGAGAGGAGGTCATATTTCCAGGGCCTGTGTGTCAACCCTTTATTGTACCTAAATTTACATTTTGAAGAAAGATAATTTAAATTTATCCTAAACCCTCTTTCTGATCAAATATACAAATCGCTTTTATTGAAGTTTTAATGCATATCTTTATAAATAGTACTTTGAATTGACAAAATGCCTAGACCCTTTTTATACGCCCACATTTTCATGTGGACGTATATTGTCGTCGCCCCTGTTCGTCCGTCCGTCCGTCCACAATTGTTTGTGAACAGTCTACAGGTCACAATTTTTATCCGATTTCAATGAAACTTAAAATATAGGTTTATCACCCTAAGATCTCGGTTCCTTTCGATATTGGCATGTATCGGACCGTAACTTCATGGGTTATGGTCCCTGATTGTACAAAAAATCACGTTTTTTAGCTTGTGAACAGTGTAGAGGTCACAATTTTGAACCGATTTGGATGAAACTCGAAATGCATGTTTATAACCCAAAGATCTTGGTTCCTTTCGATATTTGCGCCAATCGGATCGTAACTTCCTTAATTATGGCCCCTGATTCTCCGAAAAATCGCCCTTTTTAGCTTGTGGTCCCTCTGGAGGTCAAAATTGTTATCCGATTTAAAAAACCGTTTGATTATATCACCGTCCCATGGTTATGAAGGTTGAGTTCGAATTTCGTGAAAATCGGACCAAAATTGACCTACAAAATGGCCGCCGTTTGTACGCGAATAGTGAGAAAATATGTTATATCAAGGTTGTGGACCTTATAGAGGTCACAATTTTGAACCGATTTTGATGAAACTTGACATGTATGTTTATAACCCAAAGATCTTGGTTCTTTTCGATATTTGCGCGCATCGGATCGTAACTTCCTGAATTATGGCCCCTGATTGTCCGAAAAATCGCCCGTTTTAGCCTGTGGTCCCTCTGGAGGTCAAAATTGTTATCCGATTTAAAAAAACGTTTGATTATATCACCGTTCCATGGTTATGAAGGTTGAGTTCGAATTTCGTGAAAATCGGACCAAAATTGAAAGACAAAATGGCCGCCGTTTGTGCGCGAATTGTGTGAAAATATGTTATATCAAGGTTGTGGACCTTATAGAGGTCACAATTTTGAACCGATTTTGATGACACTTGACATGTATGTTTATAACTCAAAGATCTTGGTTCCTTTCGATATTTGCGCCCATCGGATCGTAACTTCCTGAATTATGGCCCCTGATTGTCCGAAAAATCGCCCTTTTTAGCTTGTGGTCCCTCCTGAGGTCAAAATTATTATCCGATTTAAAAAACCGTTTGATTGTATCACCATTCCATGGTTATGAAGGTTGAGTTCGAATTTCGTGAAAATCGGACCAAAATTGACGGACAAAATGGCCGCCGTTTGTACGCGAATTGTGTGAAAATATGTTATATCAAGGTTGTGGACCTTATAGAGGTCACAATTTTGAACCGATTTTGATTAAAATTGACATGTATGTTTATAACCCAAAGATCTTGGTTCCTGTCGATATTTGCGCCCATCGGATCGTAACTTCCTGAATTATGGCCCCTGATTGTCCGAAAAAATCGCCCTTTTTAGCTTGTGGTTCCTCTGGAGGTCAAAATTGTTATCCGATTTAAAAAAACGTTTGACTATATCACCGTTCCATGGTTATGAAGGTTGAGTTCGAATTTCGTGAAAATCGGACCAAAATTGAAAGACAAAATGGCCGCCGTTTGTACGCGAATTGTGTGAAAATATGTTATATCAAGGTTGTGGACCTTATAGAGGTCACAATTTTGAACCGATTTTGATGACACTTGACATGTATGTTTATAACTCAAAGATCTTGGTTCCTTTCGATATTTGCGCCCATCGGATCGTAACTTCCTGAATTATGGCCCCTGATTGTCCGAAAAATCGCCCTTTTTAGCTTGTGGTCCCTCCTGAGGTCAAAATTATTATCCGATTTAAAAAACCGTTTGATTGTATCACCATTCCATGGTTATGAAGGTTGAGTTCGAATTTCGTGAAAATCGGACCAAAATTGACGGACAAAATGGCCGCCGTTTGTACGCGAATTGTGTGAAAATATGTTATATCAAGGTTGTGGACCTTATAGAGGTCACAATTTTGAACCGATTTTGATTAAAATTGACATGTATGTTTATAACCCAAAGATCTTGGTTCCTGTCGATATTTGCGCCCATCGGATCGTAACTTCCTGAATTATGGCCCCTGATTGTCCGAAAAAATCGCCCTTTTTAGCTTGTGGTTCCTCTGGAGGTCAAAATTGTTATCCGATTTAAAAAAACGTTTGATTATATCACCGTTCCATGGTTATGAAGGTTGAGTTCGAATTTCGTGAAAATCGGACCAAAATTGAAAGACAAAATGGCCGCCGTTTGTACGCGAATTGTGTGAAAATATGTTATATCAAGGTTGTGGACCTTATAGAGGTCACAATTTTGAACCGATTTTGATGACACTTGACATGTATGTTTATAACTCAAAGATCTTGGTTCCTTTCGATATTTGCGCCCATCGGATCGTAACTTCCTGAATTATGGCCCCTGATTGTCCGAAAAATCGCCCTTTTTAGCTTGTGGTCCCTCCTGAGGTCAAAATTATTATCCGATTTAAAAAACCGTTTGATTGTATCACCATTCCATGGTTATGAAGGTTGAGTTCGAATTTCGTGAAAATCGGACCAAAATTGAAAGACAAAATGGCCGCCGTTTGTACGCGAATTGTGTGAAAATATGTTATATCAAGGTTGTGGACCTTATAGAGGTCACAATTTTGAACCGATTTTGATGAAACTTGACATGTGTGTTTATAACCCAAAGATCTTGGTTCTTTTCGATATTTGCGCGCATCGGATCGTAACTTCCTGAATTATGGCCCCTGATTGTCCGAAAAATCGCCCTTTTCAGCTTGTGGTCCCTCTGGAGGTCAAAATTGTTATCCGATTTAAAAAAACGTTTGATTATATCACCGTTCCATGGTTATAAAGGTTGAGTTCGAATTTCGTGAAAATCGGACCAAAATTGAAAGACAAAATGGCCGCCGTTTGTACGCGAATTGTGTGAAAATATGTTATATCAAGGTTGTGGACCTTATAGAGGTCACAATTTTGAACCGATTTTGATGACACTTGACATGTATGTTTATAACTCAAAGATCTTGGTTCCTTTCGATATTTGCGCCCATCGGATCGTAACTTCCTGAATTATGGCCCCTGATTGTCCGAAAAATCGCCCTTTTTAGCTTGTGGTCCCTCCTGAGGTCAAAATTATTATCCGATTTAATAAACCGTTTGATTGTATCACCATTCCATGGTTATGAAGGTTGAGTTCGAATTTCGTGAAAATCGGACCAAAATTGACGGACAAAATGGCCGCCGTTTGTACGCGAATTGTGTGAAAATATGTTATATCAAGGTTGTGGACCTTATAGAGGTCACAATTTTGAACCGATTTTGATTAAAATTGACATGTATGTTTATAACCCAAAGATCTTGGTTCCTGTCGATATTTGCGCCCATCGGATCGTAACTTCCTGAATTATGGCCCCTGATTGTCCGAAAAAATCGCCCTTTTTAGCTTGTGGTCCCTCTGGAGGTCACAATTATTATCTGATTTAAAAAAACGTTTGATTATATCACAGTTACACCGTAGTTATGGGTGAGTTTGAATTATGATTTTCTGATGATTACTTGAAATGCAACAACTCTTGTTGACTGCCCGGACGATTTGGCTGCTGTGTGGGCGTATGTTTCGTTGCCTGGCAACCTATTTTTTTTTATTAAAGTAGAAATTTTTATTGGGAATTGGTTTATAATCTTAATCGAATGTCAAACACTAGCGTCTGGTTATTCCAGTCTACATGGTATTTTTTTGTGTGTGCTCTGCAAAAAAGAATATGCTTCACCGTCTACGATTCGTATACCAATGGTAATTTTTTTATTTTGTCTTATATATTGCATATCAGAAGTCCATCTTTTCATGGTAAGATCACAACATCAATGTTGATTTGAACTGACAAATAATTTGTGTTTTCAATGTTGAAGACTTTGGATGATATTGAGTTAGAGACTTAGCTACTTTAATGAAGTTAATGAAAATGATGTAAAGTTTCTTTTTCATTTCATTAATTTGGGTCTATTAATATTACTATCATTATCATCATATGGGCCTAGATCTATTGTGTATAATATAATTACATATATATTTTAGGTTCAGCCCCTTTTAAATAAAGTAATCTTAATTATCCTATTTTAATACAAAAAAAGTTATAATCGACAGGGTTTTTTTTCTTGCAAAACAAAAATTAAATTTGTAAAATAATTAAAATGGTATTGGAACACGACTGGCTGGGTAAATAAAGAAACAATGATTGATAAATAATAATGCTGCTAAACATGAATATATATGTTGTAGGCCTTAGCGAGGTCACTTAAAATTAATTGTTCTTTATTTCTTAAATTTATCTTGTTTTGAATTGGTAATAAAATAATTTTATAACGCCACGGTACGGCCCGTGTCATTGCACTGTCACCGTTCCAACTTACGGCAAGGCCTAACGATAAAATGCTTATTATACGAACGAAATATTTACTGAAAACTAATAATATCGATAAAAAAATTTACTTACGCACTTTCAAATATTTATTTCGGGCACAGTTTGTCAGTTTTGCAGTGGTAGTTTTGATTTTCTATTATTCCAAAACTCAAAACACTGTCGTACAGATGGCAGCCATATTGGTTTCTTCCCTCAACGGAAGTCGCAGCGTCTCTACCACGCGATTCTGGCGAATAGGCGGTCTATCTATATATACTATTCAAAAAAAGTAGGGGATATTTGATTTTGGGGGCATAATACTAAAATATGCAAATGACTACGAAAAAAGTCACTATAGAACCTTACAGAAGAAACATTTCCAGTTAATTGTGACGCACAAACGCACCAATAGCTACCGCATGAAATGCAGGTGATGCTTGGGATCATCATGGGGGTCCAACCCAAGATTTGCACGACTCTGACTTTGAATGTTACAGTCATTGTGGCATTGAATTCCAGGGTGGAAACATCAGTTTAATTGTTTTAGTGACCAGAAAACAAATTTTGATATGCGTCGGCTTACCCAAAAGGAAAGGTTACGTGCCCTTGTCATGCTACAGATCGGCACAACACAGGCGGTTGTGGCGCGGACGATGAATGTTTCTCAGTCTGTCATAAGCAGGCTATGGTCCAGATACCGTGATACACAATCTGTACAGGACAGACCACGCTCAGGTCGACCAAGGGCGACAACTCAAGCCCAGGATCGATTTATCCGTACCTTGGCCTTGAGAAATCGTGTCATCACAGCAAATCAGATCAGCGCTCGTCTTCAAACAGACACTGGTGTGAGAGTGAGTGGCCAGACGATTCGGAATCGACTGCATAGGGGTCACCTTCGCGCCCGACGTCCTCGCGTGATCCCTTGTTTGAGAGATCATCACATTCAGGCAAGACGTCGTTGGTGTAGGGATCGTCAACACTGGGATAATCGACGCTGGAGCAATGTGATGTTTTCAGATGAGTCAAGGTTCACTGTTGATTTTTTGGACAGACGTAGGAGGGTGTGGCGTCGTCGAAACGAGCGCTTCCAAGACGTTAACGTCATCAGACATGATCGATTTGGGGGTGGTTCTGTTATGATGTGGGGAGGCATCACTGTTGCTGGAAGAACGGCTTTACATGTTGTTGCAGGGCGTGTTACAGGCCAGTACTACCGGGACAACATCTTGGCAGTCCATGTTGTGCCGTTCGCACGACGTCATGGCCGCCGTTTCATCTTCCAGGATGACAACGCAAGATGTCACAGGGCCACGATCGTTACAGGTTACCTCCAACAACAGAACATCACCACATTACCTTGGCCAGCACTGAGTACCGACCTCTCCCACATCGAGCATGTCTGGGACTTGCTTGGACAGAGGTTACGTCAACGTCAACAACGTCCTGCCAATGTCCAAGAACTTGCTGCTGCGTTGCAACAGGAATGGGACAATCTGGACCAAAATGACCTTAGACGTCTCATTAGGAGTATTTCACGTCGGATCAATGTATGTTTGGCAAACAGAGGAGGATTTACCCGTTACTGACTTTGTTGTGATGCTGTGGTAACTTTGCTGTTTGACCCCGGGTATCATTTTACCCTTATAATGGTCAGTCTGTGCCTTACTTAGTCTAACGACCATTTGGAATAAATCGATGAATGTGAACTTCATTTCATTTTGTCATTTGTTTCTTCGTCAGTTTCATTAGGTGACTTTAATAAAACTTAATCCCCTACTTTTTTTGAATAGTATATGACGTCAATGGGTGGAGTGGTTGGTCTAGCTGGCGCAGAGGAGACAACCAGCTGTACATCTCGTCAGCCATATCGGCCAGGAATGGGTCTGACACCAGCCATTCCTCGTCGCCGAACATCCATTCTTCGTCGCTGTAGGTTCCCTCATCATCATCAACATCAGCTTCGTACCCGGTTTCCATAATGTTCGTCGTCTCGACTTCTATCTTCCCGGCCACTCCTACCTCTTCCAACACCACCTCTTCCAACGACCATTCTTCGAGCATGTTGTGAGATTCCATGATGAAATGACAAAAAAAAGCGCGACCGAGCGGCCTTTTATGCAAAAGAATAGGATCGAAATTTTCGAGCCCCTCCAATTGCGGACTTCATAGAGAGCACCCTTTTGAAATATATGATTAAATATAAGAACACAAAATCGGATCGAGAAATGGAGTTGAAATTTCCGAACCCCCCTCAGCGCGGACTTCATAGAGAGCAACGAGCCCCCCTCCTCTTAAACAGATTTAAAATACATTTAAAATACATTTAAAATGTATACTGTACTACACTATTACAAATTAGGCGCGAATGGTCGCAAAACAGGATTGAGAATTGGAGTTGGGATTTTCGAGCCCCCCTCAGCGCGGACTTCATAGTGAGCAACGAGCCCCCTTCTCAAAAACAAAAGTAAGGAAGTTTAGCTTTAGATGTTTTTTTTTGTATTGTTCAATTGCATTTCATTGTCAAAATAGAATATGAAAAAAACTCTTTCTGAATGATTTGGTGGCCCTGAAAAGGGCCGTTGGTTGGTTGATCGACTAACCAAGGCGGACACGTTTGATAAACGCTGCGTCTTTCTCATCGACGTCCCCGGTTCTTGGTGGTGATGGCGTCGGTGGAGTGGCCGGTGTATACCGCAATGGATCTTTGGAGATGGCCATGACCAGTGGCTTTAATGGGTCACGGGCCACAAGCCATTCATCGTCGTCGTCTTCGTCGTCTTCGTCGTCGTCGCTATCACTCACGACTATGACTTCATTTACCTCTAGAGTGGTATCTGGTGCAGTGTCTGGCACAGCTTCTGGTGTACACTCTGGTATGACGACCACCTCTTTCATCACTTCAAACCAGTCATCTCCGTCCAGCATGATATAAGAACCCATGATGAAATGACAAAAAAGCGTTTGTTCGTTCGTTACTGGGAGTTTAACGTCCACTTCCACCAGAGGTGATATCGTAGAGGTGTACCAGCCACAAGAAAGGGGCCGGCTTGGCTGTTTGGGTAAGACATAATGTCTTTGCTGGGTAGCAGTCATGGGTGGTTTCATCCGGGTGGGAGGTTCCGGTGGGTGGAGGGGTAGGAGATGGAACACGGACGCGGTCTGGTCCACTTTGCCATGTATGCTAGGGTACTTTGAAATAAGGGGTTGAGTACGACTGTCAGGTGGGTTTGGGCCGACCGTGGGTCAATCGTGGGTTGGTGGGTGCAGCAATGTTCTCCGGGCTGGGCGTTGTCTAGCCGTTGGCCCTCATCCAAAAACAAAAAACGGCCCCCAGGGTCACCGACGTCCCTTCACATAGGGTCGTCCGTCCAGTGGTGTCCCTCAGGGTGATCGCTAATGGATCCCGCCCTTCGGGTCTTGGGGTATGACCTCAAGTCTTCACAGAGTAGAACACTCTTTTCGAGCCCTCATAGCTCAAGGTCACTTTATCATATCTAGAATACCAATCTCACACACGAAGTCGTAGATTAATTCATAGATCTCGTGTGTGTTTGCTTTACGCCATCACCACCAAGAACCGGGGACGTCGATGAGAAAGACGCAGCGTTTATTAAACGTGTCCGCCTTGGTTAGTCGATCAACCAACCAACGGCCCTTTTCAGGGCCACCAAATCATTCAGAAAGAGTTTTTTTCATATTCTATTTTGACAATGAAATGCAATTGAACAATACAAAAAAAAACATCTAAAGCTAAACTTCCTTACTTTTGTTTTTGAGAAGGGGGCTCGTTGCTCACTATGAAGTCCGCGCTGAGGGGGGCTCGAAAATCCCAACTCCAATTCTCAATCCTGTTTTGCGACCATTCGCGCCTAATTTGTAATAGTGTAGTACAGTATACATTTTAAATGTATTTTAAATGTATTTTAAATCTGTTTAAGAGGAGGGGGGCTCGTTGCTCTCTATGAAGTCCGCGCTGAGGGGGGTTCGGAAATTTCAACTCCATTTCTCGATCCGATTTTGTGTTCTTATATTTAATCATATATTTCAAAAGGGTGCTCTCTATGAAGTCCGCAATTGGAGGGGCTCGAAAATTTCGATCCTATTCTTTTGCATAAAAGGCCGCTCGGTCGCGCTTTTTTTTGTCATTTCATCATGGAATCTCACAACATGCTCGAAGAATGGTCGTTGGAAGAGGTGGTGTTGGAAGAGGTAGGAGTGGCCGGGAAGATAGAAGTCGAGACGACGAACATTATGGAAACCGGGTACGAAGCTGATGTTGATGATGATGAGGGAACCTACAGCGACGAAGAATGGATGTTCGGCGACGAGGAATGGCTGGTGTCAGACCCATTCCTGGCCGATATGGCTGACGAGATGTACAGCTGGTTGTCTCCTCTGCGCCAGCTAGACCAACCACTCCACCCATTGACGTCATATACTATTCAAAAAAAGTAGGGGATTAAGTTTTATTAAAGTCACCTAATGAAACTGACGAAGAAACAAATGACAAAATGAAATGAAGTTCACATTCATCGATTTATTCCAAATGGTCGTTAGACTAAGTAAGGCACAGACTGACCATTATAAGGGTAAAATGATACCCGGGGTCAAACAGCAAAGTTACCACAGCATCACAACAAAGTCAGTAACGGGTAAATCCTCCTCTGTTTGCCAAACATACATTGATCCGACGTGAAATACTCCTAATGAGACGTCTAAGGTCATTTTGGTCCAGATTGTCCCATTCCTGTTGCAACGCAGCAGCAAGTTCTTGGACATTGGCAGGACGTTGTTGACGTTGACGTAACCTCTGTCCAAGCAAGTCCCAGACATGCTCGATGTGGGAGAGGTCGGTACTCAGTGCTGGCCAAGGTAATGTGGTGATGTTCTGTTGTTGGAGGTAACCTGTAACGATCGTGGCTCTGTGACATCTTGCGTTGTCATCCTGGAAGATGAAACGGCGGCCATGACGTCGTGCGAACGGCACAACATGGACTGCCAAGATGTTGTCCCGGTAGTACTGGCCTGTAACACGCCCTGCAACAACATGTAAAGCCGTTCTTCCAGCAACAGTGATGCCTCCCCACATCATAACAGAACCACCCCCAAATCGATCATGTCTGATGACGTTAACGTCTTGGAAGCGCTCGTTTCGACGACGCCACACCCTCCTACGTCTGTCCAAAAAATCAACAGTGAACCTTGACTCATCTGAAAACATCACATTGCTCCAGCGTCGATTATCCCAGTGTTGACGATCCCTACACCAACGACGTCTTGCCTGAATGTGATGATCTCTCAAACAAGGGATCACGCGAGGACGTCGGGCGCGAAGGTGACCCCTATGCAGTCGATTCCGAATCGTCTGGCCACTCACTCTCACACCAGTGTCTGTTTGAAGACGAGCGCTGATCTGATTTGCTGTGATGACACGATTTCTCAAGGCCAAGGTACGGATAAATCGATCCTGGGCTTGAGTTGTCGCCCTTGGTCGACCTGAGCGTGGTCTGTCCTGTACAGATTGTGTATCACGGTATCTGGACCATAGCCTGCTTATGACAGACTGAGAAACATTCATCGTCCGCGCCACAACCGCCTGTGTTGTGCCGATCTGTAGCATGACAAGGGCACGTAACCTTTCCTTTTGGGTAAGCCGACGCATATCAAAATTTGTTTTCTGGTCACTAAAACAATTAAACTGATGTTTCCACCCTGGAATTCAATGCCACAATGACTGTAACATTCAAAGTCAGAGTCGTGCAAATCTTGGGTTGGACCCCCATGATGATCCCAAGCATCACCTGCATTTCATGCGGTAGCTATTGGTGCGTTTGTGCGTCACAATTAACTGGAAATGTTTCTTCTGTAAGGTTCTATAGTGACTTTTTTCGTAGTCATTTGCATATTTTAGTATTATGCCCCCAAAATCAAATATCCCCTACTTTTTTTGAATAGTATATATAGATAGACCGCCTATTCGCCAGAATCGCGTGGTAGAGACGCTGCGACTTCCGTTGAGGGAAGAAACCAATATGGCTGCCATCTGTACGACAGTGTTTTGAGTTTTGGAATAATAGAAAATCAAAACTACCACTGCAAAACTGACAAACTGTGCCCGAAATAAATATTTGAAAGTGCGTAAGTAAATTTTTTTATCGATATTATTAGTTTTCAGTAAATATTTCGTTCGTATAATAAGCATTTTATCGTTAGGCCTTGCCGTAAGTTGGAACGGTGACAGTGCAATGACACGGGCCGTACCGTGGCGTTATAAAATTATTTTATTACCAATTCAAAACAAGATAAATTTAAGAAATAAAGAACAATTAATTTTAAGTGACCTCGCTAAGGCCTACAACATATATATTCATGTTTAGCAGCATTATTATTTATCAATCATTGTTTCTTTATTTACCCAGCCAGTCGTGTTCCAATACCATTTTAATTATTTTACAAATTTAATTTTTGTTTTGCAAGAAAAAAAACCCTGTCGATTATAACTTTTTTTGTATTAAAATAGGATAATTAAGATTACTTTATTTAAAAGGGGCTGAACCTAAAATATATATGTAATTATATTATACACAATAGATCTAGGCCCATATGATGATAATGATAGTAATATTAATAGACCCAAATTAATGAAATGAAAAAGAAACTTTACATCATTTTCATTAACTTCATTAAAGTAGCTAAGTCTCTAACTCAATATCATCCAAAGTCTTCAACATTGAAAACACAAATTATTTGTCAGTTCAAATCAACATTGATGTTGTGATCTTACCATGAAAAGATGGACTTCTGATATGCAATATATAAGACAAAATAAAAAAATTACCATTGGTATACGAATCGTAGACGGTGAAGCATATTCTTTTTTGCAGAGCACACACAAAAAAATACCATGTAGACTGGAATAACCAGACGCTAGTGTTTGACATTCGATTAAGATTATAAACCAATTCCCAATAAAAATTTCTACTTTAATAAAAAAAAATAGGTTGCCAGGCAACGAAACATACGCCCACACAGCAGCCAAATCGTCCGGGCAGTCAACAAGAGTTGTTGCATTTCAAGTAATCATCAGAAAATCATAATTCAAACTCACCCATAACTACGGTGTAACTGTGATATAATCAAACGTTTTTTTAAATCAGATAATAATTGTGACCTCCAGAGGGACCACAAGCTAAAAAGGGTGATTTTTCGTACAATCAGGGGCCATGATTCAGGAAGTTACGATCCGATATGGGCAAATATGCAATGGAACCAAGATCATTAGGTTATAAACATGTATTTCAAGTTTCATCAAAATCAGTTCAAAATTGTGACCTCTGTAGGGTCCACAACCTTGATCTAACATATTCTTACACAATTCGCGTACAGACGGCGGCCATTTTATCCGTCAACTCTGGTCCGATTTTCACAAAATTAAAATTCTCTCTTCATTACCATGAAACCGTGATATAATCAAACAGTTTTTTAAATCGGATAATAATTTTGACCTCCAGAGGGACCACAAGCTAACAAAAGCGATTTTTCGGACAATCAGGGGACATAATTCAGGAAGTTATGATTCGATGGGCGCAAATATCGAAAGGAACCAAGATCTTTGGGTTATAAACATGCATGTCACGTTTCATCAAAATCGGTTCAAAATTGTGACCTCTATAAGGTCCACAACCTTGATATAACATATTTTCACACCATTCGCGTACAAACGGCGGCCATTTTGTCCGTCAATTTTGGTCCGATTTTCACGAACTTCAAACTCAACCTTCATAACCATGGAACGGTGATATAATCAAACGTTTTTTTAAATCGGATAACAATTTTGACCTCCAGAGGAACCACAAGCTAAAAAGGGCGATTTTTTCGGACAATCAGGGGCCATAATTCAGGAAGTTACGATCCGATGGGCGCAAATATCGACAGGAACCAAGATCTTTGGGTTATAAACATACATGTCAATTTTAATCAAAATCGGTTCAAAATTGTGACCTCTATAAGGTCCACAACCTTGATATAACATATTTTCACACAATTCGCGTACAAACGGCGGCCATTTTGTCCGTCAATTTTGGTCCGATTTTCACGAAATTCGAACTCAACCTTCATAACCATGGAATGGTGATACAATCAAACGGTTTTTTAAATCGGATAATAATTTTGACCTCAGGAGGGACCACAAGCTAAAAAGGGCGATTTTTCGGACAATCAGGGGCCATAATTCAGGAAGTTACGATCCGATGGGCGCAAATATCGAAAGGAACCAAGATCTTTGAGTTATAAACATACATGTCAAGTGTCATCAAAATCGGTTCAAAATTGTGACCTCTATAAGGTCCACAACCTTGATATAACATATTTTCACACAATTCGCGTACAAACGGCGGCCATTTTGTCTTTCAATTTTGGTCCGATTTTCACGAAATTCGAACTCAACCTTTATAACCATGGAACGGTGATATAATCAAACGTTTTTTTAAATCGGATAACAATTTTGACCTCCAGAGGGACCACAAGCTGAAAAGGGCGATTTTTCGGACAATCAGGGGCCATAATTCAGGAAGTTACGATCCGATGCGCGCAAATATCGAAAAGAACCAAGATCTTTGGGTTATAAACACACATGTCAAGTTTCATCAAAATCGGTTCAAAATTGTGACCTCTATAAGGTCCACAACCTTGATATAACATATTTTCACACAATTCGCGTACAAACGGCGGCCATTTTGTCTTTCAATTTTGGTCCGATTTTCACGAAATTCGAACTCAACCTTCATAACCATGGAATGGTGATACAATCAAACGGTTTTTTAAATCGGATAATAATTTTGACCTCAGGAGGGACCACAAGCTAAAAAGGGCGATTTTTCGGACAATCAGGGGCCATAATTCAGGAAGTTACGATCCGATGGGCGCAAATATCGAAAGGAACCAAGATCTTTGAGTTATAAACATACATGTCAAGTGTCATCAAAATCGGTTCAAAATTGTGACCTCTATAAGGTCCACAACCTTGATATAACATATTTTCACACAATTCGCGTACAAACGGCGGCCATTTTGTCTTTCAATTTTGGTCCGATTTTCACGAAATTCGAACTCAACCTTCATAACCATGGAACGGTGATATAATCAAACGTTTTTTTAAATCGGATAACAATTTTGACCTCCAGAGGAACCACAAGCTAAAAAGGGCGATTTTTTCGGACAATCAGGGGCCATAATTCAGGAAGTTACGATCCGATGGGCGCAAATATCGACAGGAACCAAGATCTTTGGGTTATAAACATACATGTCAATTTTAATCAAAATCGGTTCAAAATTGTGACCTCTATAAGGTCCACAACCTTGATATAACATATTTTCACACAATTCGCGTACAAACGGCGGCCATTTTGTCCGTCAATTTTGGTCCGATTTTCACGAAATTCGAACTCAACCTTCATAACCATGGAATGGTGATACAATCAAACGGTTTTTTAAATCGGATAATAATTTTGACCTCAGGAGGGACCACAAGCTAAAAAGGGCGATTTTTCGGACAATCAGGGGCCATAATTCAGGAAGTTACGATCCGATGGGCGCAAATATCGAAAGGAACCAAGATCTTTGAGTTATAAACATACATGTCAAGTGTCATCAAAATCGGTTCAAAATTGTGACCTCTATAAGGTCCACAACCTTGATATAACATATTTTCACACAATTCGCGCACAAACGGCGGCCATTTTGTCTTTCAATTTTGGTCCGATTTTCACGAAATTCGAACTCAACCTTCATAACCATGGAACGGTGATATAATCAAACGTTTTTTTAAATCGGATAACAATTTTGACCTCCAGAGGGACCACAGGCTAAAACGGGCGATTTTTCGGACAATCAGGGGCCATAATTCAGGAAGTTACGATCCGATGCCCGCAAATATCGAAAAGAACCAAGATCTTTGGGTTATAAACATACATGTCAAGTTTCATCAAAATCGGTTCAAAATTGTGACCTCTATAAGGTCCACAACCTTGATATAACATATTTTCTCACTATTCGCGTACAAACGGCGGCCATTTTGTAGGTCAATTTTGGTCCGATTTTCACGAAATTCGAACTCAACCTTCATAACCATGGGACGGTGATATAATCAAACGGTTTTTTAAATCGGATAACAATTTTGACCTCCAGAGGGACCACAAGCTAAAAAGGGCGATTTTTCGGAGAATCAGGGGCCATAATTAAGGAAGTTACGATCCGATTGGCGCAAATATCGAAAGGAACCAAGATCTTTGGGTTATAAACATGCATTTCGAGTTTCATCCAAATCGGTTCAAAATTGTGACCTCTACACTGTTCACAAGCTAAAAAACGTGATTTTTTGTACAATCAGGGACCATAACCCATGAAGTTACGGTCCGATACATGCCAATATCGAAAGGAACCGAGATCTTAGGGTGATAAACCTATATTTTAAGTTTCATTGAAATCGGATAAAAATTGTGACCTGTAGACTGTTCACAAACAATTGTGGACGGACGGACGGACGGACGGACGGACGTCCGGACGGGCGGACGGACGAACAGGGGCGACGACAATATACGTCCACATGAAAATGTGGGCGTATAAAAAGGGTCTAGGCATTTTGTCAATTCAAAGTACTATTTATAAAGATATGCATTAAAACTTCAATAAAAGCGATTTGTATATTTGATCAGAAAGAGGGTTTAGGATAAATTTAAATTATCTTTCTTCAAAATGTAAATTTAGGTACACTAAAGGGTTGACACACAGGCCCTGGAAATATGACCTCCTCTCGTACTGCTTGATATTTTTTATGTAAGTGATGATACATCTTTAAACCCTGTACTACTTTCTTTGTATTTGTAGGTCTCATAAGATGAAATGTTATCTGCTACATCCAGACATGAATAACATAACAAGTTTTTCAAAAGAAGACTTTATGTCACACCGAAAATGATATTTTACTGATATTTAACTAAAAGATTCAAACATATCGACTCACAAGAGAAACGAAATGGAGTTTAACATTCTGCTGTTCTGCCCGGGCTGTGCAATGTGTACATTGGGCCTTGGTTTTTCGTCCCATCTAAATGACTCGTAAATTGTCCACGTTCAGCCCTCTGTAGGCCTACTGCACCACTGACAAGGGGAACCACGCCGGAAAATCCAGATGAATTTTCTCGGCCAACACCGAGAGCAAACCAGCAACTCATATAACAGACAAAAAGTGTTCAAGAATGAATAAAGAAATTATTTTTATGAATATGATTCTTATTTGTTGATATTTTTGTGATGAATATTGTTCTATAACGTTCTAACAAAGACAGTGTGGTCTACTCGTTCAGATGGAGAATAAAACATACGTCCAGTCAGTTCCAGTAGTAGAAAATGCAGGGCCCAATTTGGAAGGCCTTAACTTAAAGGATATGAATACATTGCAAGATATGAATAACTTTACCTAGGTCTATATATTCATTCATATATGAAAAGTTGAAGATAACTACTCTTAGGTATTGAATACACAAAAATATAAAAGTTTTTGAAAAAAGAACTACATTATTTGTTGTATTAACTAAATGTTGATTATCTGAAGAGCTTAATAAAATAAGCGAAAGTACTAGTAATCGACAAATAATGTAGTTCTTTTTTCAAAAACTTTTATATTTTTGTGTATTCATTCATATATATGAAAATAGCCACATGACATCCAGATTACGTGGAAATTGTTTCAAGTTGGTGAGTTCCAGGACCCAATTTGAAACGCGACGTTGAATTGGGGGTGGGGGGTGGAATGATTAGCGTGTGCGGCACTACAGCCTACTCTTATATCGAATTCCAACTGCTAAGGGATCTTTTACTTGCATGCCAACATGTGCACAGGATCTCAGTTTTTTGTCCCATCCAAATGACTAGACAGCTGTCCTTGTCAGGCCCTCCGTCCTGCATCATTGACTAAAAGTAAATGAGGCAAAATAATCATAAGTTAGAATCGTCCACAGAGGCTTACCTGTACATTCAGAAATCATGTGATTACAATTTTAAGAATATTCTTATTTTGAAAAGATAAGTCAATGAGGCAAAAAAATCATAAGTGTGTGGTAATTTATCAGACAAGCAATAACACTTGTATTACAGGGGCCATGTGTGTAAGTCCCTTGTATCATAAGGTCTGTCATTGAGTGAACTGGGGTGGTTTTTGATTCCTTGGTTGTATATGACAAGGTGTAGGGTCGGCTATCAAACCTTGAGGGGTCGTCCGGTTTCCTCCCACTGCAAATGAACCGTATGTGCAAGTGAATTATTGAAAAAATTATCATCACACCAATACCTAGACTAAGGGGGATCACCTGGCTAAGTGGGTAAGACACTGGCTGGCTAGCCTGGGGGTCGGGTGTTCGATCCCTGCATTGGCAGAGATAGTTCGTCCAGATTTTTCGGCGTGGTTTCCCCTTGTCAGTGGTGCAGGACGGATGGCCTGACAAGGACAGCTGTCTAGTCATTCGGATGGTGCAAAAAACAGAGGTCCTATGTACACACAGACGTACGTACACGTAAAAAAATCTCTTGGCAATTGGAATTTGATATAAGGGTAGGCCGTAGCGCTGCTGCCCGGGCAAATTTTCCGTCATAGCACACTGTATGGTGTATGGCTGTGTTCATTAGCCCAGGTTAGGAGCATAACAGTAGGACGTTAAACCCCATTTCATTTCATTATTACCTTGACTAAGTTCGATGATGAGCAATTTGAACTTTGATACATGGCGAAAATAAGCAATTTAAAAATGTCAAGTGTGCCATCTACTAATTACTCTTTTTATTAGGGACGTCAGCCTCATTGTTGGTTTGTTCATATTAAAATGCATTTTCATTATTACTTTTTATCTATTTTGATAAATCATACCAAATTTCTTGTCTAAGTATAACTGAGTCAAGGAGCAAATGAGAAATTTTTAAATGAACTATCAGGTTTAAGTATAAAAGTTTTAATAATGAAGTAAATAAAATGACCTACATGTTTTTAATTATTTCATATGCTTACGAAGGTAGCTATAGAATAGAATAAAATATTGGTAACAAAAATTTCCAACATAAAATGTTGGTGTAGCAATTTCAAAATCCCCCCACCACCACAATACCGGCTAGTTTGTGTAATTTTTAAAATATATAAAAATTGAAGTAAAAAATATGATCTTTGCATTTTTAATTATTACACTTTTCTGGAAATTGTGTCGCAACTTTCTTAAAAGAAAGTTGCGACACAATTTCCAGCAGTCATCTAAATTATGATTTTGACAAAAAAAAATTAAATTCCATAATTGGACCCTAAAACTTCCAAGTTTTTTCTTCAAGAACATCTGTATTGACAGTATTGACATACCTTTTAAAAATATAAATAATGAAGTAAAAAAATATGATCTTCATGTTTATAATTTTTCATATACTTATGAAAGTTGTTGTAGAAGTTCCAATAGCTCTCTCAATTACTACTATTACAAAAAAAAATAGAATAAAATATAGGCCTATGGGTGCCAAATTTTCAAGATTGAAATATGGGCGTGGCAGTTTTAAAATTTGATTTAAACAAAAACTACTAACTCTAAAATTTCAAACTAAACATTTTTGTAAATCACAGGACATAGCCTTTTTGAGCGCAAGTTTTTAAAGCAATGAATTTTATTTTTCAATATTAAATTATTGATTTATTTTATTCTAAAAATACTTTTTACAAGCGCTATCGTCACTGTATCGGTCTGTATTTCCCTATGAAATAAATGTTTAACGCTTTATAATTCCCCAAAAACTATACAAAAATAAAGCTACGGCTTCAATTAAATAAATTAATGTGTTGGGTTTGTCGATAGGACCCTAAATTCCACCAAAAACTGATTGACTTTCACCATCAGTTTGCCGTTTGTTTACATTGGTTTTCGCGGCTTCTGCCCTGAAGGGAAATCTCGCGCTGTGTGTCATGGCGGCCCTGGCCAATCATAAGGCGTGAGCGGTCTATCTATATATGACGTCAATGACTCCACCACCAGCATCCATTTTCGAACCATACACGGATATGAAAACCGTGAAGAGCTGGTACCAGCCAGGGTCGGCCACACCACCACCACCGACGATGATGACGACGATGACATTAGACATGTCCGTCAACGCCTCGGCTAGGCCCTAACCAACGGCCCTTTTCAGGGCCACCCAACGGCCCTTTTCAGGGCCACCAAATCATTCAGAAAGAATGTTCATATTCTATTGTGTTAATAACTTAATAACTTTTTCAGAACTTTTTAAGAACTTTTTAAGAACGCTTAAAGAATTTATGTCCTTAAAATAATAGATTTACCGTATGTCTACACTGTTCCCACTGTTCCCCTGAATCCTATTATAGATCCTATTATATAGATTAATTATCACACATCCTATCATAGATCCTATCATAGATCCTATCATAGATTAATTACCACACACACACACAAACATACACATATGGCGTTACTAGCGAATCACAGGGACATATGACGTCACGTCGATATGACGTCACGTATGACGTCACGTCGCTATGACGTCACCTATGATGTCATCACCGGATAAGACCGTTGCTAAAGGGAATCCCAGAAACATACGACGTCACCTGACATTATCACCGGAAGTGACCGTTGCTAAGGAAGTGACGTCATCACCGGAAGTGATCGTTTCTAAGGACGAAACACGCTGTATCCCGGCTACCACTACTCACTCGACACAAACTAGGTCATTTCGGGACTAACATGTGGTTTAATTTTATTTCAATAATTCGCTTGCGCGTTGGGGTCTTTAGCAGTTGGAAGAAACCGGAGTACCCGGAGAAAACCCACGAGATTGGACAGGCGACCCTACTCCTTGCCACGTACAACCGGGGATTTGAAACCACACCAGTTGGCTCAATGACAGGCCGTAAGATACAGCGGGCGCACGCTAACCATTCGGCCATCCAACCCCCCTTGCCATTATGGAAAAACAAAATGGCGGGTATTATCGGATGGACTCTTATACTGCAATTTTTTGATGCAGTACCCCTAAAAACCTATTTAATGACATAATTAACACATAAATTATAAAAACTCGAAAATTTGTCATTTTGGCGTCCATTCTGAAAAAAAGATGGCGGAAATTGTCGGATGAAATTTTCACTACAAGTTTCGTCTTCAGCACCCCTGAAAACCATTTGAAATCAATATTCAACGAGTTTATCTGTCAACGATAAATTGAACATGATCATGAAACCCGGTGGACAGGGATTTTTCGGAGGTATCCTGATTTGAATCTTGATTCGTTGGAAAAACGTTTGCAAAAGGCCAGAGAAAAACAGAGACCCGTGAGACGACGGATCGTTCAACGCGGTGGATTTTTTGGTGACATTGCCGGTGTCAAGGCCCGACAAAGACGACGAAGACGACGATAGAAAGGCTATAAATACCAAATTCCTATCCATCTCTCCATAACACCATGAAATCCCGTGATCTCAACATTATCCGGTCGCTACGGGCCCTGCCCAAACCCTGGCAGAAACAAGTTCTAAGACATGCTCCTGATATTTTTATTCAGAAACTTTCCGAATGTTGCCGCCAAGTCTCTAGTCCGCTACCCCCATCTTTAACTCTGTTGGCAAATCCTAAAACCCAGATGAGAACGAAATGACGAATCGTTCAACGCGGTGGATTTTTGGGGTGAAATTGTCAAATTCGTGCTTCCAGTTCTGAAAACCGTCAGTCAGACGGTGGGTCGTGCTGTAGGTCTACCTATCTAGATTAGTATCTAGATTAGTATCTGGATTAGTATCTAGATTAGTATCCAGACCCGTATAAAAGCTCTAAATAGCTCTAAAAAGCCCTCAAGTATAAAAACCAAGACGTCACCATGCAGCCATTACCTCTCTTGAATGTGCTATTGAACGTGCCCCCAGCTTGGCGAAAACGTCTGATTCGACAAGCGCCCCGAGACGTGGTGAATTGTTTATCCGAGTGTATTGGTAATTTACTGCAAGGCACCATACCTCTGACGCCCAGCGAAAAACAACGTTTGCAACGTCTAAAACGTGTGTTGCGTTCTTTGGGAACCCCCAACACCTCTTGGCATCGACGAAGACGCTTATTGGATTCTTCAGCCCTGTGGAAAAACGTCTTCCCCTGTATTCAACGTCAGCTGGAACGACGACGACGATGAAATTTTCAAAGAAAATGAAATTGGTTCCGGTGGACGAACCCAGTGTCACGGTCATGAAGCCGCACGGACCCGTGTGGGAACGGGACCCCATTCGCCGTATCATGGAAGAAGTGTCAACCGAGATGGATACCGTCTTGAAATCCCGTATGTCTGATGCCGATAAAGTGCAAAAGTATGGTCAGTTGTTTGAAAGATTTCAAACGATGCAAAAGAAACTCGAAACCTCCCAACCACCGCAACTGCCACCACCCCAAACCCCCCAAACACCATCATCACAGCCACCAGCATCAACCCCGCAACCGCAACCACCGCAACAACCCGATATCTCGCAATCGATCCTGGAATCGGTTCTTATCAAGTATCGCCCTAAAGCCAAACTGTTGTTAAAACACATCAAAGAAAAAACACCTTTGGAATGGAACGAAAAATATGAATTGGTACGTGATGGTCAAGTGATTAAAGGAACGAATGCCTACGATATCGTCAACGATTTAATGCGAAGTCGTAAAACCGTGTCGCCAGCTCCGGGGTGGAGCGATGTTGTGTCCACATTAAAGAAGACACATGCTTCGCGAGAATGGGTAGGGAATGCAGACCGATGGAAGACACCCACTCGTAGACCACAGGTGAAAGGACCAAAGACGGCCAACCACAGACCCCACGTACACCCCTGGAGGTACGCTGGACAAGACCTCGAGAACGAAAAAGGAAATGTCTTCAAACTAGCCGAAGAACTACACCACGTTGGATCCCCTTCAGAGACTTGTGAAATTAATAATAAAGTGCTTGCAAAAGTGTTATTATTAAAATGTTAAAATTGTTATTATTAAAATGTTTGTAAAATTGTTATTATTAAAATGTTTGTAAAATTGTTATTATTAAAATAAAATTAATAATATAAAAACTGTTTAATAAAACTTTGGAAATAGTATAAATACTGTTAAACTTTGCAAATACGTTTAAAATGGACAAGAAGTTGGCTCGTGTGTATTACGACCCCGAACATCCTGCGGGTTTCGGGGGAGCGACCCGTTTACAGAAAGCTACCGGGGTTCCATTGAAATGTGTCTGGGCCTTGTTACGTAGACAACGCACGTACACCTTGCATAAACCCGTACGAAAACGTTTCCCTCGTTTATCCACCGTCGTGACCGGTTTAGATCATCAGTGGCAGGCCGATTTATCCGATCTCTCGTCCTTGGCGTCCTTTAACATCCTGCGGGTTTCGGGGGAGCGACCCGTTTACAGAAAGCTACCGGGGTTCCATTGAAATGTGTCTGGGCCTTGTTACGTAGACAACGCACGTACACCTTGCATAAACCCGTACGAAAACGTTTCCCTCGTTTATCCACCGTCGTGACCGGTTTAGATCATCAGTGGCAGGCCGATTTATCCGATCTCTCGTCCTTGGCGTCCTTTAACGATGGGTACAAATTCTTACTGTGTATCGTTGACGTGTTTTCCAAACATGCCTGGGTGGTGCCACTCAAGAATAAAACGGGTCCCACGTTATTGAAGGCTTTACAGAGTGTTTTATCACAAAAACGTATTCCGCTACGGTTGCAAACAGACAAAGGAACCGAATTTCTCAATCGACATGTTCAAGCTTTCCTGAAGAAGAAAAAAATTCATTTTTTCGTCATCCACAATGTCGAAACCAAAGCCAGTGTGGTAGAACGATTTCAGCGCACGCTCAAACAACGCATGTGGCGTTATTTTACGTATCGTAACACACGACGTTATATCGATGTACTGGCCGATCTGGTGAGGGGCTACAACGGGGCCCAACATCGTACTATTGGCATGGCACCCAAGGACATGACCCCGGACAAAGAATGGCAGATCACTTCCAAGAAAACCAAGGTAGTTCCAACCCGGTTGTCTCAACGTACGTCCGTCCATTTGGCCTTGCCCAAACACGGGGCATTCGACAAAGGCTACTGGCCCAATTGGACCCTGGAAACGTTTCGTGTGGATCGACAGATTGGGTCGACGTACAAATTATTGGATGAACGTGGCGAACCTATCGCAGGAACATTTTATCCCCAGGAATTACAAAGTGTGAGAAAGGATCCGAACGAAGAATTTCCCATTGAACGGGTACTGGATCGTCGCCGCGGCGAAATGTTGGTCAAATGGTTGGGGTACCCTGCCAGCTTTAATTCCTGGATACCCAAGAGCGCCGTTGTCTATAAATAGTCCCGATGTGTTCCAGGGAATGTCACAATGTCGCAAGACGAAGTCACGTCAACGATTTCTACGTCCCTCTCCGAACATCGACGGTCTTGTTTTGGCAGTCGCATCCCTTAAGCGGAAATTGTCTTTTTCTGTCAAGTGATTTTAGTGTACGTGGTGGCAGGTGTCGCTTTAGCTCAGTTAGCCACACGCCCAGACGGTCCCCAAAACACCCTGTGGACGGCCCTCCTATCCAGTAGTATTGGTTATCTGCTTCCGGCGCCAGCTCTCAATCCCACCCCTAAAAATGACAAATCCCCGCCAGTTTTATCTCACATTGCCTAGTGACAGTTCCATGAAAGTGTATCCCGACAACACAATGTCCAGCTATCGTACGTTACCGAGACTGGGAAGTGGGATTGGCCTCCGTGTCGTTTCCCACGACGTGGAACAATCTCCCGGATGGAAGTAGTGAGGTTAGTCTGATGATGGTGATGGTCCCAGACTATAACCCTGACGTACACAGACCAGCCAACATCCCAAAGAATGAAACGTGGGTGGTGATTGAAGAGCCTGCCAAAGTTGAGATCAAAAAATACCCTATTCCTGGAGGAACGTACAATAGTGTCCAACACTTGCTGGCTGAGATAAATTCGCTTATACGCGCTCTGTTTAAAGATCACGTGACACTCGAAACACTGCATGCCAAACCCAAACGAAAACACCCGGACAATCCCGAACTCACGGAACTTGAAAAAGAACACGAGAAGAATTATCAAGCCAAAATAAATGCCTACAGCAAAGAGATCAAAGAAGAACCGATCGTATCCTTTGTGCTGGACGACGTCACGAAAAAAGTCAAGTTGCAGATCAATACGGAAGACGGCTTTAAATATCTCAAACTTATACCCTTTCTCAAATTGAAGTTGAAGGGCCCCGTGGTATCCTCGTTGGGATGGATTCACGAGACCACGATTATGCCCCGATTGGACGATTTAACGTCTTTCAAACAGAGGGATGTCATCGTGGCCCCAGACACCTTTGACATCAATGTGGGACACACCATGTTTTATCTGTATGCGGATCTCTTGGAACCTCAACGGGTGGGGAATATTACTGGATGTCTTTCCAAGTTCTCACGGTCATTCATTATCAACCCTTCAAATACGACAGCATCACCAACATTGGCCTCTATATAAGAAACGGCCTGGGCCACAAAGTGTCATTCACCAAAGGAAAAGTCGTCGTCAAACTACATTTCCGACGAAAAGCGTAACATGCAGTTTTATCGTGGTGTGTTACGCCAAAAGGGCGCCAACATGAAGACCCGCACGCCCATCAATGTCTACCGGGGCGGTGTCTTGCGGCAAAAGGGCGCGGGACGTTTACAGGGGATGCTGAATATGGCGAAACCCTTTCTGCAAGCCGGAAAGAACGCCTTAAAAGCCAATTTCTTGAACAAAGAGACGTTTGGAGAATTGGGAAAAGCAGCTCTCGGTGTAGTGTGGGGCAGAGTTTGAAGAATGTGTTCCAGCGCACCATAAAACCGCACCTCCGACAAACACTAGCCGACGTCATGTCCTCCAGATCACCCAAAGCCCAACGCCGACCAACACACACCAGTCCACCCAAAACCAAAACTTCTATAAAAAGGAAAGGAAAATCCCCTTTCACGGGCCAAACGTCCTCGGCCAGACATCTTCGACCGTGGCTTCAGCAATGCGTAACGATTCCTGTCCTTGTGCTCGAGATGAACTGCAAGAATTGTTCCAAGTGCCCGAAACGCACACTGCCATTACCAGAGTGACCAAAATACGTAAATACTCCATCACACCCGATCTGAATCACGATGGACCGATTGAATTTCTGGTGAACAATGCCAGTATGGATTTCATCGATTTGGCCAATACGACCCTGTACCTGCGACTCAAAGTGGTGAAAGAGGATGGTACCAATCTACCGGCAGACGAAGCCGTGGGTCCCGTGAATTATTGGATGCACTCTTTGTTTAAAGATGTGAAATTGCGACTGGGAAAAGATTGCGATACGCTGGTCACGTCTCCTCTACCTAATTACGCCTATCGAGCTTACCTAGAGAATTTACTGAGTTATCGAAAACAAGCCAAGACGAACCATTTAGACCGACAAGTCCTGTGGCACAAGGATACAGCCGGCGAATTTGATCAAGCCTCGCCCGTCAAAGTCAATTTTTTTCCCCCGAACCTACGAATGCCGGATTGGTGGAACGCTACAAACGCATCTCTGAAAGCCAGGTGGTGGAATTACAAGCGCGGCTGCATTTAGATATGTTTTTACAGGAGAGATACTTATTGGACGGGGTCGATCGATCGTCATCCTGGATTGGTAGTCACCAATGTTTTATCTGTATGCGGATCTTTTGGAACCTCAACGGGTGGGGAATATTACTGGATGTCTTTCCAAGTTCTCACGGTTATCATCGACCGACGGTCATTCATTATCAACCCTTCAAATACGACAGCATCACCAACATTGGCCTCTATATAAGAAACGGCCTGGGCCACAAAGTGTCATTCACCAAAGGAAAAGTCGTCGTCAAACTACATTTCCGACGAAAAGCGTAACATGCAGTTTTATCGTGGTGTGTTACGCCAAAAGGGCGCCAACATGAAGACCCGCACGCCCATCAATGTCTACCGGGGCGGTGTCTTGCGGCAAAAGGGCGCGGGACGTTTACAGGGGATGCTGAATATGGCGAAACCCTTTCTGCAAGCCGGAAAGAACGCCTTAAAAGCCAATTTCTTGAACAAAGAGACGTTTGGAGAATTGGGAAAAGCAGCTCTCGGTGTAGTGTGGGGCAGAGTTTGAAGAATGTGTTCCAGCGCACCATAAAACCGCACCTCCGACAAACACTAGCCGACGTCATGTCCTCCAGATCACCCAAAGCCCAACGCCGACCAACACACACCAGTCCACCCAAAACTTCTATAAAAAGGAAAGGAAAATCCCCTTTCACGGGCCAAACGTCCTCGGCCAGACATCTTCGACCGTGGCTTCAGCAATGCGTAACGATTCCTGTCCTTGTGCTCGAGATGAACTGCAAGAATTGTTCCAAGTGCCCGACACGCACACTGCCATTACCAGAGTGACCAAAATACGTAAATACTCCATCACACCCGATCTGAATCACGATGGACCGATTGAATTTCTGGTGAACAATGCCAGTATGGATTTCATCGATTTGGCCAATACGACCCTGTACCTGCGACTCAAAGTGGTGAAAGAGGATGGTACCAATCTACCGGCAGACAAAGCCGTGGGTCCCGTGAATTATTGGATGCACTCTTTGTTTAAAGATGTGAAATTGCGACTGGGAAAAGATTGCGATACGCTGGTCACGTCTCCTCTACCTAATTACGCCTATCGAGCTTACCTAGAGAATTTACTGAGTTATCGAAAACAAGCCAAGACGAACCATTTAGACCGACAAGTCCTGTGGCACAAGGATACAGCCGGCGAATTTGATCAAGCCTCGCCCGTCAAAGTCAATTTTTTTCCCCCGAACCTACGAATGCCGGATTGGTGGAACGCTACAAACGCACCTCTGAAAGCCAGGTGGTGGAATTACAAGCGCGGCTCCATTTAGATATGTTTTTACAGGAGAGATACTTATTGGACGGGGTCGATCGATCGTCATCCTGGATTGGTAGTCCTTTATCCACGTTACAATTGGAAGAGGTCCTACGGTATCATTCTGACGTCGTTGGCGGTGTTTGGTCACGGAATCACCTGTACCGGTTGCAACCCCATACCTATCCTCTAGCCTACATCGTCAATAACGGCGACGAACAAGACCCCGGCACCCACTGGGCCGTGTTTATGTGTGAAGGACCTGGACACTTGTATTTCTTCGATTCTTACGGATGCCCACCCGAAACCTATGGACAAGCCTTTGCCGATTTCAGTCAACGTCACGAACGCACTACCCATCAACCCCAATGGTTACAGAGTTTAACAAGTTTTGTGTGTGGACATTATTGTTTATTTTTTATCTGCCATTCGAAACGGTGTCTGCAATTGTTTGGCACCGATACCCGGCAAAATGATGTACTGGTGAATCAATGGGCTCAAAATCATTTTCCATCCTTAAATCGTTTGGGTGGAAAAACGTGTTGTTCTTTTTCAAACATGTAAATACGTTATAAGATTGTTCTAGTGTTATTACAAATGCTATTAAAAATTGTTATTTAAAATTGTTATTAAAAATGCTATTAAAAATTGTTATTAAAAATTACAAATATTATTAACTCTGTGTCCTGGGGCACTCCCGAGAAAGGACGAGGGAACCCCTCGAGAAAGGGCAACCCCCGAGAGCAATCCCAAGAAAGGGCGGCCCCAGAAAATGCAAAGAAAAAAGAAACGTACAAAGGGAGGGAATCCTCAGAGCAAAGGGAGGGTAGGGCGAGGGAAACTCAAGAAGAAACATTTTACGGAAAAGAACCTCAAGAGAACCTCAAGGAATGTCCGGGGAGTGAGAGCGAGAGAGAGAGAGAAATGGGGTTTAACGTCCACTCGACACAAACGAGGTCATTTTGGGACTAACATATTTCCATTATTCGCTTGCGCGTAGGGGTCTTTAGCAGTGGGAGGAAACCGGAGTGTCCGGAGGAAACCCACGAGGTTGAGAAGGCGTCCCTATCTCCATGCCACATACGCCCACACCAGGGATCGAAACCACAGCCGCAAGCCAGAGGTGACCGGCCAGCTAGAGGTCGAAGCGCGGCACTCTAGACCACTAGGCCATCCCAACCCCCCGGAATGGCCGGGCACACGAAAGAAATCCCGAGAAATCTCCGGAGGAAATCCTACGTCACGTCACGTATGACGTCACTAGCAAAGGGAATCCCAGAGAAAAGTATGACGTCGTATAACCCTGTTTGAGATTGAAATGGCCATTTATTACAAATAAATGACAAAAGGAGTATTACATATATAATAATAATCTAACAACAACATATTATGGTACACACTTAAAACACTGTAATATGTAATGAGGTATATTGACATTGATTAATTACATAAATATTAGGCTTCCCAAAGATGGGGTACAGTATATCCCGCCATAGATTGGGAGCGACGCACAGGTGAGATTAACTAACCTGCAGTGACGGGACCAATCCCAACATCGTTTACATCATATTGCGAGGCTAACTACAGACAAAACCAATAGGATTATCTATTTTATATGACTAGAAAAATCACAAAAATTGAGGTTAGAAAGCTGAAAACTATGGTAGGTTGTGATAATGACTTCAGCAAATGACCACAATTAGACTAGAATATACTATTTAAACAAATACAATTTGACTAAATACTATTTTAAAAATAGGAAATGTGATTAAATACAAAAGCACTAAGGTATAACTATGACAGAACACCCTGTCAGTCAACAAGTGTCGAGTTATGATATAGTAACAAAGACACTTAAGTAACATGATGAATGAAATGTACCAAATGAACAAAGGTATAAATGGAACATCATAAAATCTTGGCAACATATATACAAAGGTGAAACCTAACAAAATTCCAGCTGCTGCCCTTGCTTACAGCTGGTAATGGGTGTGTTTTAAGCAAAGAGCACGCAGTGACATTTCCCAGCTGCTGCTCTTGCTTACAGCTGGGGTGGACACTGCAAGTCGGACTATGTGGCACGAAAGTATCGGTTGAATGAGATGTACAAATTGAACGAAGGCACAGGTATAAATGGAACATCATAAAATATTGGCAACAAAGGTGAAACCAAACAAACAGTAACATTTCCCAGCTGCTGCGCTTGCTTACAGCTGGGGTGGACACTGCAATTCGGACTATGTGGCCGAAAGTATACTAGGACATCAGTTCAATAAGATGTATCAAAGGGAATACGCAATTATTTTTTAAAAGCAGAGGATCGCCACCTCCCAAGTTGTTGGATGCTATTATCATCCATCCCCTTCATAGCCACTGTTGTAGCCCCGCTTATTCGAAAACTATGACCTTTATAATTATGTGCCCCAAAGCCACCCCATTTTAAACAGGTCTGAAGTTGAGTGGTAAAAAATTGTCGAGAAACTGGAGTTTGTAACATTTCCCAGCTGCTGCGCTTGCTTACAGCTGGGGTGGACACTGCAATTCGGACTATGTGGCCGAAAGTATACTAGGACATCAGTTCAATAAGATGTATCAATGGGAATACGCAATTATTTTTTAAAAGCAGAGGATCGCCACCTCCCAAGTTGTTGGATGCTATTATCATCCATCCCCTTCATAGCCGCTGTTGTAGCCCCACTTATTCGAAAACTATGACCTTTATAATTATGTGCCCCAAAGCCATCCCATTTTAAACAGGTCTGAAGTTGAGTGGTAAAAAATTGTCGAGAAACTGGAGTTTTGTCTAGGAATGAAAATAAAGGCCCCTTGAAGCGACCCCTAAGGGCAATATAATTTTGCATTGCTCGAACAGGACACATAAAAATATTGTTAGCATTAGGCAAAATTAGCAAAACCGGGCAGGGCTTACCTGCCCTATGTTTAAAATGCTTCAATGAGATTTTCATGGCTTGGTTTGGAGGTGTGGGGTTGGGAACAAAATGGACATCATCGAATTGTAAATTATGAGCAGCGACTTTATTAGTAAAAGTAAATTCACCGACGCGGAGGGGGGCATGAAAGGCAATCAAAAACATGGCTTTAAGCATGGTTTGGAGAAATGCTGAGTAATTACAAAAACGCAAAGATTCGACCAAGGAGGACACAATTGATGGAGTAATTGGAAGTCGTTGATCACATTGAGGTTTTAATTTGCTGTAACCTTGCATCATTTTTTTAATTAAAAAATTATTAAGTGGGTCGGGATAGTGAAGGATTTGCTGGAAATATGAGATGGCTGACAAATGTGTTGAGACCGTGGCAGGAGCTCGCCCATTTTTATAGGAGCTGGCTATAAAAAGAAAAAAGATGTTCTATATTGACTGGAAAAACCCGATAATTAGGAAAATACTGAGTCACGAAATCTTCATAGAGTATTTTTGAACGGTGATATAAATTTTGTGAGGAGGGAGCTAGTGCTGACTGAAAAATGTGTGATTGAAGTTCCTTCAGCTGTAGCTAATTATCCGGGTGTGGGGTGGCAGGTGAGTTTATATAACCAAGAGACTGTGTGGTACAGGAGTAGCACTGGGGTTCATTGTGGGATACAATGTTTGAAATAACTGGACCTGTGTACGAGAAAGAAGATCAGCAGCATGGTTAAGTTTACCTGGTATATGGGACAAGCGGAACATTATATTATACTTCAGAATTGAAATCACAAACCGACGAACTAATCGCATAATTACTTTGTCTTTTGATGTCTACTTATTCAAAATGTGAACCACTGACAAATTATCTGAATAAATATTGACACAGGAGTCTTTCAAAATAGGAGCATATAATTCCACTGCCAGCACAATAGGAAAGAGCTCACGAATGTTAATATGGTGGTGTAACTGGGATGCATACCAGGTACCCCAAAACCATTTCGATCCACATATTCCCCCAAAACCCAAATTACTTGAATCGGTATAGAAGTGCAGTGACTGGGAGGTGTTCCAAATTTCAAGGCTTTGCCATTAAATGTTTTTAAAAATTCAAGCCAGACTCGCATATCAGCTTTGGCCTCAGCAGTAAATCGACGTCTATGATGGGGACTTTTTAAACCAATGGTCAAGTTTATGATACGCCGTAAAAATGCTCTGCCAGGGGATACCACGTAGAAGGCATAATTTAGAAGACCTATCAAACTCTGTAAGTCTCGCAGGGCGACTTTGGAATTTGGTTTTAAATTTAAAAAAGTGAACAGAATATTTTGAGTTTGTCTAATTTATCCTGTGGGAGGCGAAGTTGCATTGTCAAGGTATCAAATTCCAAACCCAGAAAGGTTAAGGATGTGGTTGGTTGGACCGTTTTACACTAGAATTTTGGGTGCCAGACGTTGCATTTGGTTTGCGGGGGCAGCTACAACGAGGGTGGGTACCTCGACATCTTTGGCAAGCATGTCGAAAGGAGCATGCTGACCGTGTGCATGACCCTGTGTTGTTGTAGTTCCAACACAACTTTTGCTCAGCAGTTTCAGTTCTGCTGCTTGGTTTATTATAAGGTCTTGCCCGAAAAGAAGGGATTATATTTTGTAACTTACTATGCATGCCAAAGCTTTTTGGTAGAGTTCAATGTTTAAACATTGCCACGGAATTAATGTGGACTGGCGCCAAAGACGGAATTTCGTATCACAGTCCAATGCTGCAGCCTCGCCCGCTTGACTAGCTAATTCCTGGATGGTCGAAATATATTTCATTAAGTGAGGTGTTTCTGTAGGAAATGTTTCAGCATATATGCTAACAAATACATGAAATGCTTTGAGCCATTGCGTAAAACCATGCAGTTTGGGTGGGGCTTCCTCCTTACATAATAAAAATTGGTTATCAGAAGATTTATTGAGTAGGAAGCGGCATTTAGAGGCTTTTGAAACAAGCAATTGCGACATTTCAACGTATTCATTGGCCCAAATTTTGCCTTTAATTTTGGGATCAACCACGAAGGACAAAGGATGAGCTGTGGCTAACATACTACTCCTGTACCACACAGTCTCTTGGTCATCTAAACTCACCTGCCACCCCACACCCGGATAATTATCTACAGTTGAAGGAACTTCAATCACACATTTTTCAGTCAGCGCTAGCTCCCTCCTCACAAAATTTATATCACCGTTCAAAAATACTCTATGAAGATTTCGTGACTCAGTATTTTCCTAATTCTCGGGTGTTCCCAGTCAATATAGAACATCTTTTGCTTTTTATAGCCAGCTCCTATAAAAATGGGCGAGCTCCTGCCACGGTCTCAACACGTTTGTCAGCCATCTCATATTTCCAGCAAATCCTTCACTATCCCGACCCACTTAATAATTTTTTAATTAAAAAAATGATGCAAGGTTAGCAAATTAAAACCTCAATGTGATCAACGACTTCAAATTACTCAATCAATTTTGTCCTCCTTGGTCGAATCTTTGCGTTTTTGTAATTACTCAGCATTTCTCCAAACCATGCTTAAAGCCATGTTTTTGATTGCCTTTCATGCCCTCCTCCGCGTCGGTGAATTTACTTTTACTAATAAAGTCGCTGCTCATAATTTACAATTCGATGATGTCCATTTTGTTCCCAACCCCACACCTCCAAACCAAGCCATGGAAATCTCATTGAAGCATTTTAAACATAGGGCAGGTAAGCCCTGCCCGGTTTTGCTAATTTTGCCTAATGCTAACAATATTTTTATGTGTCCTGTTCGAGCAATGCAAAATTATATTGCCCTTAGGGGTCGCTTCAAGGGGCCTTTATTTTCATTCCTAGACAAAACTCCAGTTTCTCGACAATTTTTTTTACCACTCAACTTCAGACTTGTTTAAAATGGGGTGGCTTTGGGGCACATAATTATAAAGGTCATAGTTTTCGAATAGGCGGGGCTACAACAGCTGTTATGAAGGGGATGGATGATAATAGCATCCAACAACTTGGGAGGTGGCGATCCTCTGCTTTTAAAAAATATTTGCGTATTCCCATTGATACATCTTATTGAACTGATGTCCTAGTATACTTTCGGCCACATAGTCCGAATTGCTGTGTCCACCCCCAGCTGTAAGCAAGAGCAGCAGCTGGGAAATGTTACTGTTTGTTTGGTTTCACCTTTGTTGCCAATATTTTATGATGTTCCATTTATACCTGTGCCTTCGTTCAATTTGTACGTCTCATTCAACCGATGTCCTATTATACTTTCGTGCCACATAGTCCGACTTGCAGTGTCCACCCCAGCTGTAAGCAAGAGCAGCAGCTGGGAATCACCGGAAGTGACCGTTGCTCCGGAAGTGACGTCATCACCGGACGTGACGTCATCACTGGAAGTGACGCCATCACCGGAAGTGACCGTTGCTAAGGACGACACACAGAGGCCATTTGCCTATAACGTTAATAGTAGATGCTGTAGCCCTACATCCCTTGCTTTTTTCACAACATTTCTCTTAATCAGTCCACACTTAAAACCAGCAACACATGCTGTAGGAATAAACTTAGAGAATTATTATAATTATTGGTCTTAATCATTTGATTAAGTGAACAAAATGGAAGATACAAACAAGCAGGCATCCCTTCCCTTGAACTTTCTTTGCGGTAACTATTATCTCATACGCATGAATAATGTGGATAATCAGAAGTGCCACATTTTTATACTTCCTTTTGTTTATTAAACCATCTTCATGTAGAATAAAAACATTACTACGAAATACCCAAGGGTTGTTGATACAAACAAGCAGGCATCCCTTCCCTTGAACTTTCTTTGCGGTAACTATTATCTCATACGCATGAATAATGTGGATAATCAGAAGTGCCACATTTTTATACTTCTTTTTGTTTATTAAACCATCTTCATGTAGAATAAAAACATTACTACGAAATACCCAAGGGTTGTTCTCTAAAACTTAGATTGTAACTGTGCATTAGCCATCGTAGAAAGAAATGGGTATGAAAAGTCTTGTTGTTTATTACAGATTTAACGTCCAATACATATTATATATTATGGACAGGTTGATTAAATTAAGTTATTTACACTTCATGGATTGAAAGTTGGTAAAAACATACACTTGGTTAACACACGAAATAAAAAGTCCTTGTATATTAAAAAGTCAATCCAAATCACACTTATAAAACCGCTGTCGTGAGAAGAGAGGGCGGGTCATCTTCTCCCTTTGTTATAATAAAAAAAAAACATGTTAAAAAGTCCTTGTATATTAAAAAATCAATTTAAATCACACTTATAAAACTGCTGTTGCGCGAGCGGGTCATCTCCCTTTGTCATAATAAAAACATGTTAAACAGCAGGTCCAGCTGACAGATGTTTGGCGCCATCAGTGCGGATAGAAAAAAACCCGTGCGTTATGTGGAAAAGCGAAATGCTCGCGGTAAAAACCACATAGCCGGACCCGTTGATAATTTACATATTCAAACACTGTTCGTCCAGCATGGTTAAAAGTTAAAAGTCCTGTAATTCGGTTCACGGCGTAGTACGTTCGTTTCTGGAGTTTAGCGTCCATTTCCACAGGGGATGATATCCATTAAAAAAATAAAGGTATTCCATATGGTTTTCCTTGCGCTTGACTCTCTCCAGATAAGCGTTACCTAAAAAGAGAAAGAAGAGCCAGCAGCAACACAGAACAAAACGATTAAAACAAATTAAACCATTTATAGAAGACAAAATACGTGGTTTTCATATTTAGATATAAATCAGATTGATCGATATGCACAGTCATTGTTAGTAATGGTTGCGTAGGTCCCTATTCTTCTATTTGTCGTTATTTTCCCTAGTACATTGTATATTATTATATTAAGTCATGCAGCAGGCTGATCCGCCATACTGTCCTACAACAATAGTTCCTTCATTTGTAACGAGATATGTAGTTCCCTATCTTAACGTTAATTTTTCTGATATTATTAAAGCATCCAGGTGGCTTAGGGGCCATCCTGGTCTACACAACCAGTTATCTTTCTTTGACTAGTGCTCTTTTAGTGCAGCTTAATTAACATTTAATTCCCGATTCTGCTATGAAGTTTGAGATAGCTTCATAAATTTTATGAAAAGTCTTGGAATGATTTACGTATTTACACTTATTATGAGAAATAATCACAATGAACTGAATTTCGATCACCTGTCATCTTCATGTATGTTGAACTGTAGCCTATTATTTTATTAATTAATGAGTGAGTTGAATTCTGACAAAAATCAAGTTTATATAATTTAAGTGAACTATATCAATTTTATTAATGTGAGTTAGTTGAATTATGATACAAAAAAACAGTTTAAGTGTACCAGATTAATAATGACTGGTCCCTGCCTCATTAACGCTTTTAATCCGTTTTTAACCCATCAAAGAGTGCCGCGGTCGACTTTCCAAATTCTGGTGAGTCGGCGATATGGGAAGACACCCAGTGTATAGATTACAGAGGATATAATTGTATTCCGCGAATTTAATTTATTAAATCATCGCGCATGGGTGACTGTTTAACGTTCCAGAATGGAAAAGGGGTGGTCGTGGGAACTCTCAGTTAGTTGCAAATGAATTGAATGCGCTGAAATCTGCAGGTTTTTTTTTAGGAAAAAAAAGGTTAAATATTAAGTGCGGGGGGACTGCACCACACACAATTTTACACTAAAACAAATATATGGACAAGACGTAGTACTCAGAGACCACAAACAAAACAATTCAAAAAGAATGAATGGATCCGGGGGCTCGCCGTAAGCGTCCACTGTGCTGTACAGTCCTTGGCCTGTGGTGACACAAACTTCACACATATCTGAAAACAATAGGGAATACAACCTAAAGAAATAATTGTATAATGTCAACAAGAGTCATGATCTGTCATATGTTGCAAGAAATACGATTGCAAGCATATTGTATTAATTCCGCGATACAAGTAGCCACACCGGTATATGTATCACAGAAGTAGTTCAAAAAACTAAATGCACTAAATCAATAAAGAAGTATATTAAAGATGGGGTGGTCTAATTTAGTGTAATGTTTAGGATTTTAAATTGTTTTTCTGCCTAAGATATATAGTCTGCGTGGTTCATTATGACACACACAATTCATGTGCTGAAGTATTATGTTTGTAGAATGATGTCATTGCATATGCAGTTGTATATTGTTCCATACCTAAGAAGACAGGGAATATTCAAATGGGTCCGTCAGTTCATCTGTCTGACGGTCACACTTTTTTGGGACACATTAACTCTCCATCTAATTGAGCTCTAATATTCAAACTTGATGTTGGTGTTTATTAGATCTGTGCCTTGATGGAGTTCAAAGATGAGCATTTTCTGTTTAGGTGAGCAGATATGAACAATTTGATTTGTTGATGCTTTGGGACACGATAACTTTAGTTTTAATTAAGTGAGAGTGGTCAAACTTGTTGTATAGCTTTACAATAAGGGTGATCGATTATCAGTCCAGAACGTCCCGAACTGACGGAATTGCAATCGAGTGACGCGGAATTCAGTCCTATCGCGGTTCTATTAGTCCTGGCCACGGAGGTGGTATGAGAAGAATCATTGGGTAATTAAACACAACGAATATGTTTGGGCTGCATGGTTGGTTGAGATATTTTCTTATTCACTCGACGCATTCGTTATCGCTATTTTAGGGATTGAGAGAATTTAATTCCGGAGCGTCCAATCGAGTACCCCCTACATGAATACCTCGATAACGAGCATTTTCTGTTCGAGGTAAGCAGCACGCTAAGCGATGTGATTGGTTTGGAATTTGGAACACAACGACTCTCCTCCGAAAGTTCAGACTTGCTGTAGGCGTTGATTAGTTGAATGCCTTGATTGAGATCGAAGACGATCATTTTCTGATTAGGGTTAGCAGGGATAATCAATTGGATGGTTTTTTTTGGTACCTGATAACTTTCTTTCTAATTAATTTGGAGTGATTTCTAATTAATTTGGAGTGATGTTTCATCACATCAATTCCCTGACAAAGTTTTATTATTGGAGCATTTTGGCAATTTGATTGGTTGAGACTTTGGGGCTCGACAACTTTGATTGTAATGGATTGCTAGTGGTGAAGTTCCGTGTATAGTTTAATTACAGCAATACCATAACAAGGTTCGATTCTAACGATTTCCTGATTAGGCAAAGAATAGACCTCAATCTTATTGTTCAATACTTTGGAACACAGTAACTAATTGTTGTAGGTGTCTACTACGTGAATGCTTTGGCATAGTTCGTTCATGCGCATTCTCCACTAAGGCTAAGCAGAGATAAGCAATTTGATTGGTTGAGACTTTGCAACCCGCTAACTTTGGTTGTAATTGGGTGAGAACGATGAAACTCTGAGTACAGATTCATTACATCAATACATTGACTAAGTGCGATAATGAGAATTTTCAGCTTAGACTAGGTAGCGATAAGCAATTTGAATGGGTAATACTTTGGAAAATAGCAATTCTGCATTTGATTGAAGTATGAATGTTCATGAGGCGAATATCTTGACTGAGTTCAATGATTAATATTCCCATTAATGCCAAACAAAGCTAAGCACTTTCTTTTGTCGATGCTTTGGGATAAGTTATCTTTGGTTCTAACTCATGGGAGAGTGATGAAACATACTGTATAATTTCACTAAGCATAGATAATCACTTTGATTACTCGATAGTTTTGAAAAAGATAAATGTGCAATTAATTAATGTGCCATCTGTTGTTATTGGGATTCGGGCGAGGGACACCAGCTTTACTGTTAGCTTATTTCCCCTTAATTCATGATAGACGAATGTAATGTTAGTTATAAATAGACAATTTTCCTCTTATTTTTTTCTCCCCCTTTCCTGCATTTTTGGTTGACTTTTTGGTGTAGAATTGGGGAAAACGGGTCTAATTCGCTATTTCATAGCAGTTTCTGGTAATACAGATGATATTAAAGCGAGCGGATAGGAGGTGTAAAACAGGGGAAAAATATCAAAATAAGTGCTCACTGCATACGTCACGCTACTCACGCAAAACTTTAGTATAAAATAACCTTGTCATGTTTGAAAAGATGTTGTGTTTCACCCTTATTCTGTTGTGAGTATGTTGGTCAAACAACAAAATTTCACCCATGGAGAAAAGTAGTCTGTCTCAAAATAAGTTCGGTCACTGCAGTATGTCTCACAAACAATGCCAGAATAGATCCCAAATACTATGTATTTGCGTGAATCCGTGAGCCTAAATTGCATACGTCACTCTTTTTCTGTTGTGAGTATGTTGGTTTAACAACAATATTTCACCAAGGGAGAAAAATAGTCAGTCTCAAAATAAGTGCAGTCACTGCAGTCGATCTTAAAAACAATGCCAGGATAGATTCCAAATACTATGTATTTGCGTGAATCTATGAGCATTGATTCCAAATACTATGTATTTGCGTGAATCCATGAGCCTAAATTGCATACGTCACACAAAACTACACTATAAAATAACCATGTTTGCTTGTCATGTTTGAAAAAATGTTTGTCACTCTTATTCTGTTGTGAGTATGTTGTTCTATGAAATGTTTTCTACCATGGCAAAAAAATAGTCGGTCTAAAAAAAAAGGACACACCGCAGTCAGTCTCTGCAGACTAAATGGATTAATGAGGTAAACAAACAATCACAAAACAGACGAAATTGACAGATAAGCCTCAAGATTCTGTCACATTTCTTATCCTCTCGTTAACGAGAATTTGGTTCTATTTGCCATGACATTGATTCAAATTTTTAAGCCCAGTCCCCAAAATTGAAAAGCTCTTGTACATATCTGAAAGTTTTTGATGCCTGCGGCGGTTACTTATTATCTGAAATTTGTTCGCGCCTGCGGCGCTCGATTTCATTATAACATCATTCTTCTACCCCTGTTGTCTTATCTCAGCACTATTATATTCACGATTATAGTGAACTGCCCAGTTTGTAGTATATCTGGTGTGTGGGCCGGGGGGTGTCAGATTGTACAGATGTTATGTCAACTCTTGCAAAACCGATCTCGAGATTCTGTCCCATTGACACTCGCCCACAAGAATTTCTCCCAGCAATGACCTCAAATGCCAAGTCATATTATTTATAAGTGAGGCATTCTACATATTACTAAAAGAGCGAATATCAAGTTAAAATAGAAGAACTGTATTATCTATTAAAATATAAGGATTATGTATTTACATTTTTCCACTTAAAGTATAACCCTAGGACAGGTGCTTTCCGGGTAAATAAATAGGACCATAGAGTGGTGGACTTTATGGTAAAACAAAATTTGGTACACTATAAAACAGTTAGACATTACACAGGGGATAATATATTAATAATTTGTTATTTAATAATGCTATATAAAGTTGTCTATTTTCTAAAGATATGAACTTGTTATATGTTATGATATGTATTACTAAAATACTTACCTACCTTGAAATAAATGAAGTATTGTGCTGTAACTGAAGGTTCAAAAGACCACATCCAACAATGAGGCTGATGTTCCCCGCTGATATCTCAAAATAAACAGATGACACAAATTAATTATTCGCACATTTATTTTTTATTTTTTTTTAAGTATCGAGCAATCAATCTATACACTAAGTTTCACCTCTGACTGTCAGATAGAATCAAGATTATCTTGTTATAAAGCATCAACCAATAAACTTGATTAGCTCTGCTTAGCTTCAGCTCGAAATGTTAATCATTGAACTCGAGTCATGACATTCACCTAATGGACATTTACATCAATTATAAGCAGAGTTGTTATGTTCCAAAGTCTTGACCAATCAATTGTTTATCGTTCCTTAGCCTAAGTGGAAAATTATCACTATAGAACTTTGTCAAAGTAATGACATAATAAATCTATATTCTGAATTTCATCGCTCTCACTTCATTACAACCAAAGTTATCGTGTGTCATAACATCAACCAATCAGATTGCTTATCTCTGCTTACTGTAAGTAGAAAATTTGCCTAGGGAAAGCGTACACCAAATGTGAACATTTTAGCTCAGTTAGAAGGAGAATTATTGTTTTTCAAAGTCTCGGCCAATCAAATAGCTTATCTCCCTGCTTACCCTTAGCAGAAAATGTTCATCATCGAACTTAGTTCAGATACTGGCGTAATAAAACTAGACACCTCACTTAATTAGAACTAAAGTTATCGTGTCCCAAAACATCAACCAATCAAATTGCTTATCTCTGCTTATCCTTAGCAGAAATTCTCATCTTAGAACTCAACTAAGACATTAACCTAATAAATACCTACATGAAGATGTAACTTTCTAGCTCAATTAGAAAGAGAGTTATTGTGTCCCGAAAAGTGTGACGGATAGACAGACGGACGAATCCATTTTGATAGTCCCCTGCTTTCTTCGAAAGACGGGGGACAAAGAAAAGACAGAAGGTGGTAATCAGGATCAACAAGCCACGTTTCCAAGATATCGAAATCTACTCACGATCTTAAAGCATCAACCAATCAAATTGCTTATCTCTGCTTATCCTAAGCAGAAAATGCTCATCTTCGTACTACATTAAGACACTGACCTAATATAAACATACACCAAGTTTGAACATTTTAACTCAATTAGAATGTAAGTTATTTTGTTCCAAAGTCTCGGCCGATCAAATTGTTTATCGCTCTGCTTACCCTGAGCAGAAAATGCTCATTATTGAACTTAGTCAAGGGATTGATGCAATGAAACTATGCACCAAGTTCATCACTCACACTTAATTAGAACTAAAGTTATCGTGTCCCAAAGCATCAACCCATCAAATTGCTTATCTCTGCTTATCCTTAGCAGAAATTCTCATCTTCGAACTCGACCAAGACATTAACCTTATAAATACCTACACCAAGATTTAACTTTGTAGCTCAATTAGAAAAAGAGTTATTGTGCCCCGAAAGTGTGACGGACAGACAGACTGACGGACCCATTTTAGTAGTCCCCTGATTTCTTCGAAAGATGGGAGGCAAAAAGAGACAAACGTTTTTTTGTTTTGTTTTTTTTTTCAAATACACTTTATTTACGTCAAATTTTTACAAGCACATATTAAGTACATTTATATCTTGTTTGATAAATTACATTGTTCTACATAAATGGTAAATCGCAGGGTTCCTGCTATACACAGATTTAAGTACATAAATCCATCAATTGGGAATCGTTATGGAGGCAGTCTGTTAATTCTTAAAAATATATTTCCATTTATTTGTGTATAATTCCGGAGATATCTCAATCTCCATTTTAGCATGCTCTACTAAAATGCTTTCATACTTATTAATATTGAGTATTTCGTTTCGCAGTTTAGCCCGATATATATAGAATTTAGTTAAAATAATTACATGATTAATGAAGATCCATTCAGTATTATTTATATAATTTGATTTGTGAGTTAGACCAAGATGTATGATATGTGTTTTTGTATTTATCTTTATATTACCCCGATCTAAAATAGTATGAAAATGATTCCATATTATTTGTGAAAATGGGCAAAGAACAAAGAGATGTTCTACATTTTCTACATTAGATTCACAGAAAGTGCAGAGTGTGTTATCAACTTTTCTAATTTTGAATAATTTATCATTTGTGAATATAATCCTCTGGAGATATTTGTATTCAAAACATCCCTGTTTTGTACTAAGACATACAGTGTTTATCATTTTGAATATATTTTCTGCGTCTAAATTTTTTAACTCTGAATCTAGAATGTGTTCCCCTTCTTTAATGGCTTTTGGCCTGCTGAACTTTTCTTTTATCTGGCTATCATAAATATCTTTTGAGTCTACGTTGTGAATATGGGTAGTATATATTTTGTAAAAATTAGTATTATCTAGCGGCGTGAAGCTAGCTTGTTGTTCATTGTTCGGTATTCGCGAATACCGAACAACGAGCCAGTTTGGTGTTCGATATTTGCGAATAACGAACAACGAGCTGGTTTGTTGTTCGGTATTCGCGAATAACGAACAACGAGCTGGTTTGTTGTTCGGTATTCACCAGCTATGGAAATAGTAATATGATAAAGGAACTTTGGGAAGACGCCGCGGTTGGGTTTGTATGGGCCTAACTGGATTATGAATATATAGATTCTAACAACTTCTCTTTCTATCCGAAGAAAGGGCTGTTTTATATTGGCGAATAACGAACAACGAGCCAGTTTGTTGTTCGGTATTGGCGAATAACGAACAACGAGCTGGTTTGTTGTTCGTTATTCACCAGATGGAATTGTTAATATAATAAAGACAAATTTGAAGGGAATACGTCGAGAGTCGGTTTTTATGAGTCCAACTGGATTATAAAACTTCAAAGTCTTGGGAAATAGATTATAACAACTTCTGTTTCTATCCGTTATTGGCGAATAAAGAACAGCGAGCTGGTTTGTTGTTCGGTATTCGCCAGATATGGAATTAGTAATGTAATAAAAGATCTTTTGTAGGGAATACGCCGCAGGTGGGTTTTTTATGAGCCTAACTCGATTATAAAACATCAAACTTCTGGGAAATAGATTCTAACAACTTCTCTTTCTATCCGAAGAAAGAGCTGTTTCATATTGGCGAATAACGAACAACGAGTCAGTTTGTTGTTCGGTATTCTCGAATAACGAACAACGAGCTGGGTTGTTATTCGTTATTCACCAGATATTGAATTAGTAATATAATAAAGAAACGTTTGTAGGGAATACGCCGGGAGTGGGTTTTAAGCCCAATTGGGTTATAAAACTTCAAAGTCTTGGGAAAAGGAATTTAACTAAATCTCTTTCTATCCGAAGAAAGAGGTGTTTCATATGGGCTAATATTGAACAACGAGCTGGTTTGTTGTTCGGTATTCACCAGATATGGAATTAGTAATATAATAAAAGAACTTTTGTGGGGAATACGCCGCAGGTAGGTTTTTATGAGCCTAACTGGATTATAAAACTTCAAACTTCTGGGAAATAGATTCTAGCAACTTCACTGTCTAGCCGAAGAAAGTGCTGTTACATATTGGCGAATAACGAACATCGAGCCAGTTTGTTGTTCGGTATTGGCGAATAACTAACAACGAGCTGGTTTGTTGTTCGGTCTTCACCGTTAATGGAATTAGTAATATAATAAAGGTACTTTTGTAGGGAATACGCCGCAGGTGGGTTTTTATGAGCCTCAAACCCTTGGGAAATAGATTCTAACAACTTCTCTTTCTATACGAAGAAAGAGCTGTTTCATATTGTTGTTCGTTATTCACCAGATATTGAATTAGTAATATAATAAAGAAACGTTTGTAGGGAATACGCCCAATTTGGGTGATAAAACTTCAAAGTCTTGGGAAAAAGAATTTAACTAACTCTCTTTCTATCCGAAGAAAGAGGTCTTTCATATGGGCGAATACCGAACAAGAGGTGTTTCATATGGGCGAATACCGAACAACGAACTGGTTTGTTGTTCGGTATTCACCAGATATGGAATAAAAGAACGTTTGTAGGGAATACGCCGCAGGTGGGTTTTTATGAGCCTAACTTTATTATAAAACTTCAAACTTCTGGGAAATAGATTCTAGCAACTTCTCTTTCTATCCGAAGAAAGAGCTGTTACATATGGGCGAATAACGAACAACGAGCCAGTTTGTTGTTCGTTATTCGCCAATATGAAACAGATCTTTCTTCGGGTGGAAAGAGAGGTTGTTAGAATCTATTTCCAAAGAGTTTGAAGTTTTATAATCCGGTTAGGCTCATAAAAACCCACCTGCGGCGTATTCCCTACAAAAGTTCCTTTATTATATTACTAATTCCATATCTGGTGAATACCGAACGACAAAGTAAAAGCAGCTCGTTGTTCGTTATTCGCCAATACCGAACAAGAAACTGGCTCGTTGTTCGCCAATATGTAACTGTTCTTTCTTCGGATGGAAAGAGAGTTAGTTAGAATCTTTTTCCCAAGACTTTGAAATTTTATAATCCGATTGGGCCCATAAAACCCCACTCCCGGCGTATTCCCTACACGTTTCTTTATTATATGTCTAATTTGGGTAGAAAGGGATGTTGCAAGAATCTTGTTCTCGAGATTTTGAAGTTCTCTAGTCCAATTAAGTTCATAAAACCGTCTCCCGGCATATTCCCTACAAAAGTTCCTTTATTATATTAGTAATTCCTGATGAATACCAAACAATAAAAAAGCTCGGTTTTTTTTTAATCCTTTATTATACTCCATAATAAACTCCATATCTGGTGATTAACGAACAACAAACCAGCTCGTTGTTCGTTATTCGCGAATACCGAACAACAAACCAGCTCGTTGTTCGTTATTCGCGAATATCGAACAACAAGCTAACTTCACGTCGCCTTTATATCTTCCAAAGGAGTTCTATTACAATTAATATTTGTATGTACCGCACTTTCTATTTCGCTCGCTTCCTGTACATACTGCAAGATACACTTTTCTATCCTTATAAGATGAATTGATGTTTTTCTAAATATTGATTATCGATCTTATTTATTTTATCAAAATATTCACTAACGTATTTTAAAAATATAATCTTATTATTAATCTTTATATTTGTATTTTTCCAAATAATTTGATTTTCAGTGTGTGCAATGTTCTTTATATGCGTTGTGTAAATTGTATACCAGTTGGTATACAGGTTTTTATAAAAGGGAATGTTTAAATTTAACTTATCTGGAAAGTTGCATGCAGGTATAAATTTCCACCATATTCAGCCATAATGAATTCATATGGTATGAGCCATGTTTGGATTGGTGACCGGTATATTTTTTTAATCCCAAAAATGCTATTACATATTAGGAGTTCTTTTAAGTCAATCATTTTTAATCTGCAATTTTTATTGTTTTGTATGAGAATATCTCGCTTTATTCTGTCAGGACCGTTCCATATAAATTTGTAAAATATTGAATTTAGTTGTTGAATAGTAGAATCCGGTACTGGATTAACATTTGCCGGGTAAAGAATTTTTGAAATGTAGAAGGCTTTAATTATTTGTATTTTTCCAATTAAAGATAATATATGTTTATTCCATACTTTTAATATTTGTTCTGTTTCATTTATTTTATTTGTAAAGTTTAATTCTTTGGTAATTTGATTATCTTTTGAAAAATGTATCCCGAGGATTTTTATAAATTTTTCGCATAATACTATACCGTTTGATTTTAATTTTTGCATTTAATTCATATCAGCTATTTAAATCTATTGCCTCTGTTTTATAGCCCGAAACTAAACCAAAAAGTCTCAATATCTCAAGCTAAAATCTTTTAATAATGCCGTTATATCGTCAGCTAAGGCCACAACTTTTATGGATTTTCGACCAAATTTTATTCCATTTATATTTACATCGTCTCTAATGGCGTATAACAACAGTTCTATGATCAAATTAAAAAGATTTGATGACATTGGATCGCCTTGTCGAACACCCCGTTTTACATGAAAATAAGGGGTTGTAAATCCATTGTTTATTACACAACAGGTGATATTCTGGTAAAGGGTTTTTATCCATCTAATAAAGTTACGTCCGAAACCGTACGACGATAAAGCTTGTATTAAAAAGTTATGGTTTATGCTATCGAAGGCTTTTTGGAAATCTATAGCCAAAAGAAAGCCTATTATTCTTTTTTGTTTTGCAAAATCAAAGCAGTCGGAGATAATACGGGTATTTTCATGAATGTGGCGACCTGGTATAAACGCGGATTGATTGGGGTGTATTAATTGGTTCAAAAATGGTTTTAATCTATTAGACAAAACTTTTCTCATCAGCTTCACATCGACATTAACAAGCGTAATGGGTCTCCAGTTAGTTAAGCATGTTCTATCTTTATTACCTCGAGGAAAGAGTTTAAAAACTGATCGACGTTGTGTTACGGATAAAGATTATTCTTCAAAGCTACAGTTATACGTATGGTGGCTGATTGGTATCATGTCGTATTGTCGTGGTGTCGCCTTTCATAACGCGACAACCCGACAACCCGACATCACGACATTTCTACCCGACAACACGACAAGCCGACAAGCCGACATCACGACATTTCTACCCGACATCACGACATTTTTACCCGACATTACGACACTAAAAATGTCGTGATGTCGGGTAAAAATGTCGTGATGTCGGGTAAAATTGTCGTATTGTCGGGTTGTCGGGTTGTCGTGATGTCGGGTTGTCGGGTTGTCGTGATGTCGGGTTGTCGGGTTGTCGGGTTGTCGCGTTATGGAACAAAAAACTGGCAATAAAGAAAATGGTTGATCAAGTGGAAGTAGATTCACACTCACTTTGCAGTTTGAGTTGCATTGGTATCCATTTGTATACGTCCACATTCATAATGTGAACCGTCTTCATTAGCTCACTCGGATCAGAACAGTAGGACGTTAAACCCCATTTTATTTCATAATGTGAACATATTATGCCGCCGCCCATTTTATTTCATAATGTGAACATATTATGCCGCCGCCCTTGTCTGTGTGTCTGTCATTGAGTCAAGTGGTGTGGTTTCCAGCCCAAGCTTGTCCATGACAAAGAGTAGGGTCGTCTGTCTAACCTCGTGGGTTTTCTCCGGGTGCATGCACCTTTCAGGCTGTAATTCTTATGAGATTTTGTTCAGTTTTAGCTTGATCAAGACAGAATGGTAAACACCCTACAGGTTGCAAATTTCATACGTCCACATTTAAATAAATCGTCGTCGCCCCCGTCTGTCCGTCACACCGCCCGTTGGTCAGATTGTGGACTCTCTGGGGCCTAAAGTTATCATCGGATTGATTTTAAATCTATATACAATGTTTATGGCCATGAGACGTAGAAGCCCATTGATTTTCACTGCCAGATAATTACTGCCAGAGTTTCATGAACATAAACACTTGGTATAAATTTCAAATCAATCGGATAATAACTTTAGTCACAAGGACTGGCATGAGCATTATTTTCAAAGTTATGGCCCATGATCACGTTTCACTTTTTAAAATCTTGTGGACGCTCTAGATGCTGACGTTGTCATCCGATTCGCTTGAAATTGATGCACAGTGTGTAAGGTCATGCGACGAAGACGCCTAATGATTTTCAGCGATGTCCAATAATTACTACCAGAGTTATGGCCCTTGATATATTTCAATGTGGGCGTATAAAATTTGCAGCCTGTAGGGTGTTTACCATCCTGTCTTGATCATGCCAAATCTGATTAAAATCTCATAACAATTACAGTCTGAAAGGTGTTTACAGACAAAATATTCACGAAAGGTGGGCGTGACAACGCCCCTATGGGTCGGCCATGCATTTACATCAGTAGGTGCCATTGTCTCTTTAAAAATAATGCTCATGCCAAATTTGAAGAAAATCCATTAAGAATCGCGGCCTGTAGAGTGTTTACAGACTAAATATTAATATAGGTACCATCCTGTTATTGAAATGATTGATCATGCCGAATTTGAACAAAATGTGTTAATAATTGCAACCTGTAGAATATTTACAGACAAAATAATAACAAAAAAGCGGGATTGGCCCCACCCCGCGGGGTAGGGCATGCACCCGGAGAAAACCCACGAGGTTAGACAGACGACCCTACTCTTTGTCATGGACAAGCTTGGGCTGGAAACCACACCACTTGACTCAATGACAGACACACAGACAAGGGCGGCGGCATAATGTGTTCACATTATGAAATAAAATGGGCGGCGGCATAATATGTTCACATTATGAACTGAAATGGGGTTTAACGTCCTACTGTTCTGATCCGACTGAGCTAATGAAGACGGTTCACATTATGAATGTGGACGTATACAAATGGATACGAATGCAACTCAAACTGCAATGTGAGTGTGAATCTACTTCCACTTGATCAACCATTTTCTTTATTGCCAGTTTTTTGTTCCATAACGCGACAACCCGACAACCCGACATCACGACAACCCGACAATCCGACATCACGACAACCCAACAACCCGACAACCCGACATTACGACATTTTTACCCGACATCACGACATTTTTAGTGTCGTAATGTCGGGTAAAAATGTCGTGATGTCGGGTAGAAATGTCGTGATGTCGGGTTGTCGTGTTGTCGGGTAGAAATGTCGTGATGTCGGGTTGTCGGGCTGTCGCGTTATGAAAGGCGACATCACGACAATACGACATGATACCAATCAGCCACCATATATACGAGCCTAATAATAATACATAAATATCAGGTCAAAAATGCCGATAAAATTCAATTGTGATACCATCATTTCCTGGAGATCTATTTATTTTAAACGAGTTTAAGGTCTTCTGAAGTTCGAAGTACTCAACTTTGAATTCAAATAAATCCTTCTGGTATTCTTTTAGCCTTTCTATGGGTCTAAAGTTTGTTATAAAATTGTTTTCCTTTTTAAAAGACGTATCTCCCGGCGCATATAAATTTTTATAAAATAGAAATATTTCACCCGAAATTTCAATGGGGTCAAATATAGTAGAATTTTTTCTGATTTCTTAAGCTTTTTTATTGTCGTAGCACATTTTCCATCTTTTTCTAAGTTTAAAATTAATTTTGTGTTTTTTTCACCGTTTTCATACCAGTTTTGTTTGGATCTAATAATTACTCTTTGTGTCTCATCAAGGTAAATGTTGTCTAATGATTGTTTAACCTCAGTATATTGATCATAAAGTTTTTCGATAATTTTGTTGTCACAAGGTTCCTGTTTACTGATAAGGGATTCAAGCTCGATCAGTTCCTCAGTTAGACTATTTTTTACAGCTTTTTAAAGTTTTTGTTTCTTTTTGGAATTCCTTTATCTTAAATTTAATAAAGTATCCTAAACCATTTTTATTTTGTTTGTCAAAATATTTACTTTTCCGTATTGGTATAGATGATTTTATTAATTTAGTATGTCTTGTCTTTTGTTAACGAAGAGTTAAATATCCACAGATTCGGTCCGCGTGGATGATTAGTTATTTTGATATGTAAATGAAATGACGAATGATCAGTAAAGGAAGTTGGTTTTATTGTACATGATTTTATACAATCTTGAGGTTTTTCGATATCAGCCAAAAATCAATTCGACTTTGTATCAATGGCTTTCTTTGTTTCCAAGTAAGACGTTTATTATTTTGATTACATTGAATATGGCAGTTTGGCCTTTCTTTTCAGTTAATTATTGCCGCCATATCTATCAAGTTGGACATTTAGGACATTATTAAAATCTCCGCCAATTACCATCGAGAACGAGTCAAATTCTCTACATAGCTGCTGTAAAGATTTAAGTAATCTTGTATAATAAGTGTACTGGTTATTCTCCGATATAGGGCTATATGTATTGACTATAACTTTGATGCCAAATTTTGCCGCTAATCCAGAGTTAATCCTAGAACTATGGTGTTATATATAAACTATAGTCCATATCTTTTTTATGTATAAAACTGTATTGATTTTAACACATTAAACTTTTATTAAATAACATTAAAATATATTGATTTTAACAAATTTAACATTTATTAAAAAATATTAAATAATTTAAACATATAAAAATGCATTACAATTTAGATGATATTTAACTTTTATTAAATTGCATTGTATAATTTATAAATAAATAACATAACAATCATTTACAGTCCGACTAAATAGGAAACATTTGTTCCATACTGATTCACACTTAACGTATCAACTTTACTCGTTACATTATCTGGTTGATGATTGTGTTCGGATCCAACAGTGGTAAGAACACCATTTTTGGTGTTTACAGTAGCTGGACATGTTTTTGTTGAACATTTCCAATGGACGGCATTTGGTCTGCTTGACTTTAATCGATACTTGTAACCATTGTGTATCAAATTTCGACCACCTCGACTATTGGAGATAAAGCGAATATTAAACTGATCGTTTGCCATTTTAAAGTAAATATAATTTCAACACAGATCGACCATCTATTTATATTAATATAGTGAATTGAATTCATGTTTGAGGGTATAACGCCGGCATGAGCTGCGTTCAAAATGTCATTAATTAGTTGGTTAATAAATTTTATTAAGAAGGATTAAGAGCTCATTAACGCTGAACACTAGTGAACAGTTCTTGAATGACTACTTTTAAACAGACTATAGTTTTAAGATCAATTAAGGGATTAACAGTCTGCCGGCAAAGCGAGAACACACCATTATTATAGATACTTATTACTAAAATGTTAAAATAGCCTTAAGTAATCTTGTATAATAAGTGTACTGAGTTGGTCATTGTCAGATATAGGGCTATATGTATTGACTAAAACTAAGATATCATTATAGATACTTATTACTAAAATGTTAAAATAGCCTTTTCCATCGGATTGGTTTTTAATAACATTTATGTTCTTGTTACTTTTTAAAAAAAAAAATAGCTGTCCCTGCTGAGTTAGTTCTACCATATGAAAACAATCTGCGATCAGCCCACTCGCTCTGCCAATCGGTTTCATCGCATACACTGCTGTGAGTTTCTTGAAGAAAATTAATAGCACATGATCGTTCGCTTAACCAATTAAATATCTTTTTACTTTTTAAGGCATTTCGAATTCCTCTTACATTGATGGATAGAAGTTTAATACTATTTAAAAGTAGATACAAAAATTTAAAACTATAAAGGAGGTAATAGATCTGAGAACATAATTGTATGTAATAATAATACATTATTTCTATGTGCGTTGAATAAATAGAAGTGCATTTATATTTAAGAAAATACAATACTATACTTTTAAGTTTTATATATTCTTTATACTTGCGCATAAGTTCTAAATACACAAGTTTCATTTTCAGTGTACGAAATCTAATTGTGTTTAATACGTAATAAAAGGTGGGGGTTGGGATGGCCTAGTGGTCTAGAGTGCCGTGCTTCGACCTCTGGCTGGCCGGTCACCTCTGGCTTGCGACTGTGGGTTCTATCCCTGGTGTGAGCGTATGTGGCATGGAGATAGGGGCGCCTTCTTAACCTTGTGGGTTTCCTCCGGGCACTCCGGTTTCCTCCCATTGCTAAAGACCCCTACGCGCAAGCGAATTATTGAAATAAAATTGAAACCATATGTTAGTCCCAAAATGACCTAGTTTGTGTCGAGTGGACGTTAAACCCCATTTCTCTCTCTCTCTCACGTAATAAAGATTAACATACTATACGCGTCATGGAAAACCATCACATGTCCACGTTGTGTGAAGGGGGGGGGGACTCGTATATCAGAGTTTATAACATTCTCAAAAAGGGATTTGATGTACAAAACAATAATAAGAGAAAGAACATTTCACAGATATCAGTACATAAAATAAATTTGTTACTGTCGCCTCGTTTAGTAATAATTTTCGGCGATTCATGATTGCTATATGGGGTGATAATCTTATAGACGTGTTATAGGTAATTATCTACTATGCATTGCTTTTCACATAGGATTACTAAGATATTTTAGCAAATGAAATTCTGTCACTACTATAAGGGGGCTAATTATAGATAATCATCTGTATTAAGCATAACATACATCAGTCGAAAACATTATATACAAACAGGTATGTATGTGGCTAAAAACAGTTGCAATTGTTTCGATTAATACATAAATGTATTTCAATCAGTAAGTAATAGACGGTTTTAGCTAAGATGAACCCCATTAATAACAGATCTAATACTAATATAGTAAATGCAGGGGGACTGCAACACACACAATTCTACACAAAAATAAATATACAGACAAGACATCATACTCAGAGACAACAAACATAAACAATTAAAAAAAAGAGTGAATGGATCCGGGGGCTAGTCGTAAGTGTCCACTGCGCTGTACAGTTCCGGGCCTGTGGTGACACAGACTTCACTCATATTTGAAAACAATTGGGAATACAACCCAAGGAAATAATTATATAATGTCAGTATGAGTCATGATCTGTTATATGTTGCAAGAATTACGAATGCAAGCATATTGTTGTATAAATTCCGCTATACAAGTAACCACACCGTTAAATGTATCAAAGAAGTGGGCCTAGTTCCCAAAACTAAATGCACTAAATCAATAAAGAAGAGGATTGAAGTATATTGAAAGCATTTAGGACACACATTACAACCGTCACAGAAACAAACAACACTGAATACATGGAAGCAAAGGAATGTAGACAGTCGTCTGCTGACTGAATGGCGTGACGTGAATCTGTCGTTATACCCAAGGAGTATAAATAGACTGGAGATGGCAAGTCACACTCTTAGCGCAGCCGAGAATGAAGCCGTGGGCGGAGCTTATCCGCCATATTGATTGACCCAAAACATTAGCTTGTAGCCTATAGTCATAGTGTAGCAACAAAACCGCACACTTGCAAAAGCTGGCTTTATAATTTATTAATCCATTTTCCAATCTTTTTATCTTTTATACGTGTCGGGAGATACTAAACACATCATAATTTGCGAAAACTATCTTTCTGTTAGACGAATATTGACTGATTGATAAGGAATGGTAATAACGACCACCTCTCGTTACTGCGTTGGTCTTGCGTAATTACGACTAATACGACGTATCCAATTTCTAGTTAGTGTAGGCCTACTAGTAGTGCTACCATGTAGTACTGTTATCCCACTTCTATACTGATTCACACACCGTGGAAGGGTATTTGTTTTTTAATTTTAACCTAAAGCTTAAAGTCCACAACCACAGGCGTTAGATCACGGACAGAATTGTTTTGTTGAAAGAACTGTAACCAAGTTATTAAAAACCTAATACATTACGATGAAAAAAGTGCCTATTCCTGGCTTTGAGGGATAGTCTGATAGGCCTAGATATACCACTACCAGAAAAAAATTAGGGGCATCATAATGTTAATTAATATTAATGACCAACCACAGAGATGAAAATTACGTGGAAGGCATAAAATATGCGATTAAAGTAACAAGACTATTTTTTAAATTTAATTGTTTTTTTTTTGTTGATTAATTCAAATTACTGCTTATATGTTCACATATAATTACAGTGTAGATTTAGAGATAAAACTATGTTCATAACAGGTAAAAAGCAAAATAGCCTAACACAAAAACGATGGCTATCCGTACTGAATAAAAAAAAACATATTCACATTTATTTCACATTCTCATTTATTTTAAGATCATAGACTGATACAGAATTAAAAACAATTATCATTAAATATATATACATAAACAACAAGAGAATAATATGAAGCCTATGAAGGCATCATTTCATTGATTTTTACGTAAAATGTTTACCTGAGATATTTAATTTATATTATGTGATATCGTTTTAATCATCACTTGATTTTACTTGTCATTCGATTTACAGAATTTTACATATCATTTCATTGATTTTTATGTAAAATGTCCAGATTCCGATGCCTGCATGCCATAAAACAACTTTCTTTTATTTTGTAGTTTAGCATAAAAGTCTATATTTTACAAATATCACAAACTTGCTGAGGACTTTTTGACTCTTAGAATATGAAACAAGAACGGATTTATTTGCAGCCTTTGCAAAATGTCAATGGTGCCACTGCTTGAAAAATCATATTTCTTTAAATCCGATATAACGTTTTTCAACTCTGCATTTTCCTTTATTTAGCGTCTTTTTGACCGTATGGAAGTTGTATTTTATTCCTGGAACAGACCACCCTTTTTCAGTTTCAAACATTTTCTTTTCAGTGTAGTTTTTTCAGGTGTATCAACAGACGGGGGAACTATACTTTTTGGGGATAGTGGTATTTCGGGTAGCGGTCTATGTCTATTTATTGGGGGTTTTCTTCAATTGTTGTCTGTTTTGGCTTTTAGGTATGCAGCAAAAGCATCAAAACCACTTGGAACGACACTTCCTTTCAGACATACACAAGAAAGGGAGGCCCTGTCAATGTCCTGTGTAGTGAAATGGTGTGAACATAGGACAGCAGATTTTGATGTCTGAAAGTCTGCCCGTCTTGTTGCTGTACCCATTTCTCTCTCAAGCCATCATCCATCATCTGAAATACATAAGGCATAAGCAAGCAATTAATACTAAAATACACCAAGTGCGTCATTTATTAGTATGAGTCAAAAATAAAGTATCAAAATATTATCAATGCAAAATTAAGACAAGATATTATTAGGCCTAATAGTAATATCGTAATAAAATAATTTCAAATAGTTAGAAAATAAAACCAGGCAAACTAGCACATTAATTATTATAATACTTATAACTCTACTATAATAGGATAGGCCTTTATCCTGTTTTTTTTGGGGGGGGGGCGGGGTAATGAATTAGTCTTAATGTCAAATAAAGTATTATTAATATTTTTATCAATTGTTATAATTTTATACATATAGGCCTGTACTTACGCCACGTCTTCAGTTCAGCGGACCTAGGCTAGACAGTCAACTCAAGTCAAGGGGGTGGCTTAGCCTTGGTTAATACTAAGGCCCTACTACTTTATTAACTTACGATAGGGGACAATTGTGAAAATGGCAAGTGAACAATTAAATTGGATAAGGTAGTGTAGACAGACTGCCTCAATGGTCGGTGGACAAGCAGGTCTAGTTCTAAGTACGATAGTTTACCAAGAATAGCAACAGCATTGACAACAATGAATGTCAATGACAATCAATAGACAGGTGTACTGCAAGTGCAAGTGCAAGACCGACAACGACGAACGTGGATGGACAAAGCTCGTCTTCAAAATTGAACTTGAACTTGTACTTTTAATATTATGGTAAAACCTACCTGTGAAAAGTAACAGAATGTTGTCGATCTTTACCGGAGTATTAATACTAATAGTCGCAGGCTTTCCTTTGCTTTGGGTCAACCATGATGGCGGCCAGCTAACGTGACATGCTTCAAGATTCTGACGTCATGCCCCCTCCATTCTATTAATACTCCTTGGTTATACCCATAGAAATAATCTAGAGAGAGAGAGAGAAATGGGGTTTAACGTCCACTCGACACAACTAGGTCATTTCGGGACTAACATATGGTTTTTAATTTTATTTCAATAATTCGCTTGCGCGTAGGGGTCTTTAGCAGTGGGGGGAAACCGGAGTGCCCGGAGGAAACCCACGAGGTTGAGAAGGCGCCCCTATCTCCATGCCACATACGCTCACACCAGGGCTCGAAACCACAGCCGTAGATCGTAGATTATCAGTGTATTCACAAAGGCATAATAATATGGGCGATAATCCAGACTGGACTAGACATTAATAGAAGAAACCCAAATAAAATTTATATTGAATCATTATCCAATATGTAGTCAGTAATACATTTATAAGAAATATCAAACCTATTATGTTGAAGAAATGGAAATTTTGAAATTTCTTTAAAAATGCGTAATTGTGTTCCGCCTTTGGCCGTGCACTTAAAATTCAGAGTTTTTATTCGGGAAAGAAACAGTTCCTTATTGTTGCATATTTTTAAAAATCGTAATGCCTGTGAATAGAAAACATTATATAGTGTACATGTAGTATCTGGTATGTTACTGTAAGCTGACGGGTATTTTACTACTTCAAAACCAAATTTGTCTGTTTTATCGAATATACCAACATTAAATTTATCGTTAATTATATATTGATGTCCAGGTCAAGAACAGATGCATTTATAGTGCCCGAATTTTCTTTATTTAATATAGGTTCAGGGGGATATGTTTCATCTTTATATTTATTGAAATTACCATTATCATTTATTGGTGTTATGTCATCGGAACGGAAGGTGTTATTTCGACTTTTAGCTACCTTGTAATCTCTTTTTCTTTTAAGGTCTTGAAAGTCGATTTCGTATTTATATAAATGTGCATTTGCCATAAATGGGGCGGGGTCAGTTCCCATTGGTAAACCAATAGTTTGTTGTATTATCTGATCCCCAACCTCTAATATGGCATTGTCAATGAGAAAATGTATGATATTTTGAAATTTGTCTTCATCGAAAACTACAGTGTTGGCATTGTGCCGTTTTATAATCCATCTTGCATCTTGTGAGTAGATGGCCATCACGTTTCTGCCCTTTCCGAAAGCTCCATTAAAGGCTTTATCAACGAACCAATCCAAATTATTTTTAAGATCTGTATGTTGTAGCATAGTATATAAGGTAGAAAAGCCGAAAGTTTCTATTGATTTTGCATTGCCTTTATTATTGATTTTATCTAAAGTGTCTACAATTGGTTTATTTTTATCAACTACGAAAAAACTGTTAATTCCAGTATAATGGCATGTTGGGCCTGGCATAATTTAAGTCCTTTCGTTATAGTCACTGCTACAGGTTTTGTCTGGCAGATGATGGAGGAAATTATGTATCTGAATTTTACTGGATTTTTATGAAATTTCGGTATAGAATAAATATTTTCACATTGTCTCTAATATCATTACTCCTGTTAAACAAAATTGGTTATGCAAAATATCTATTGTAGATAATTCCGTAATACATTTATAAGTGTCATTATTGGTGTTAGGCCAAAGTCCAACTTCGGTAAGGATATTTTTAATATAGTACTTTTTACAGATAAAGGCAATATTATTGCTGGCCTTATCGACAGGTGTTAGAACAAATCTCTCTTGAAGAGCAGCAACACATTCAGCTGCAGATGCGTTTTTTAGGACTTCAGATGGTGGGTGTCTTGGGTTAAGTTTTATATATTTGATTCTCTTTGACCAGAGGTCAAAAACAGTGTTTCTCCATTCTCCAAAAATTTATCAGACCAAGCTACTATGCATTTCCGGATTTGAGATTTTAGATTATTATGTAATTTTTTGAAGTTAGTTTTACTTGGATGTTCTCGAAATTGTGGCCCAAAGCGAAATAGTTTTCTAAGATTATTGTCTTCAACAATATCGAAGTTTCCTGTTAGAATATGGTCATGAAACTTATCTTTAAAAGGAGAGTTATTGCATTGACAAGTTGTATTATCGTAACTGTCAATAAATTCTTGAACGTTAAGGTTTGCAATAGTTTCATGGTAGTTAAATAATTTATTACGAATTGGAGGTAAAAATTTGTGTACGACTGTAGGTGAAATTTTAGGGATAGTATCTGGTATAGATTTTATTACTGATCTATCTCGAAAGATTCTATATCCAATGTCTGTATAGTTTATCTGTAAAAAGTATTTTACATAATACCTCGGGTTTTTTCTTATGTACTTTATGAGGCTGTGCTGAATGTTTAGGTGAAAATTTACTATCTATCAAATCGGTAATAACATCGTAATATTGAGGAAGAAAGCTTTCATTAAGTTGATTAGAATAGAAAATATCCTGTATGAGGACATCAAGTTTCAAAGTATGTACAATTTGTCGGGCTAGGTTAAGTACACAAGATGCATAAGACAATTTGTCGGAAGTATGGCATTGACATACAGAATACAATTTGTTTAAAATACTTTCCGGATCTTTTTGAAATTTCGATTTTTTTAATAGAACGTTTTTTATTTTGAAAATTATGGTCAAGTGTTTTGTAACAATTTCTAGTGATCAAAGTGTTTTCATTACGGTTGTTGTAATCGATATTTTTAAATCTATCATTAAGACCATAAGGGAAAATGGTCTGTAGCTTGATAATCCAATTTTCTTCTGCGTGAGTTCTTTTTTGTGTAACAGCAGGATCAATTTTGCCATTCGGAATCAAATTGACAAATGCTGTTGATAAGGGGACGTTGGAAAATATACTTCTCTTTCAAGAACACCTTTTGCCACTTCTCGATTTAAGTGTGTGCATAGCTAACCGAATATTTTTTGCATGAAGTTGATGTGAAGCGTGTTAGTGCTATTACATCATAAAACACAAGAATAATTGAGGTCATTTATTTATATTTAAAGTTACATTAGTTAAGAGTTTAATAAAGAGTTGGCCATTCTTGTTATAATAATTCAAAAACAGATGATAAAAAAAGAAAATATTGAAAATTTCAGTCAAATTATTTTTTTCTGAACGTAGTTATCAGTGCTGGAAGTTTGGACAAGAAATGGGTACAAATTGCTGCGGCGCCTTAACGACAATTGTCGATCGTTTGATTGACAGACGATAACTTCAAAGGCTAGATGGCCGACAGGTTAAAAGCCAAGTGATGGCTATCAAGTTTTATGGACATTCCTAGTGTATTTACATGGATTAATGTGCCAATAGTTATATGGATTTAAAGCTCAGAACTCTGTGGATAGACTGAAAGGTATATTTTGTACTTTCTGATCTTCAAACATAATTTATGACCAAATATAAATTTAGTTGACATTTAAAGAAGAACCAATGAGGTGTGAAGGTGTGCCCAATGGACCATGTCCAGGGAAAAGAAAAGGTGGTGACGTCACTATGTGTCAGGGTGATTTGATGTTATGCCATCAATGTAACATTGAACGATTTGGCCCAAGTATAGTTCAACCTTATAATAAACACGTTAATAAAGATCAGGTTAGAAATCCTACTAGTTCAGCCACTGGTTCAACAGTTCAAATCAATGAAAACTACTCAGATGATACGCATGATTATGTCACAATAGTTGATGTCCTTCTAGGTTATGTGATCTTTTCACTTCAAAATGGCTCAGTTGAAAATGTAAAATCTGCCGTATTAGGCCATTTCACATTTGAGGAAATATTCCACAGCAAAAATGTATTGTGGGACAAATGTGATAGCAACATAATAGGCGACAAGGCACGTCGTAAGGACTCTCTTGTGCGCTCAGAAAAGGAAGCTCACCTGACAGACATAATCAATGCCATAGAAAAACTCGATAAATCGGACTGCATGCCCAGTGTATCAATCAACGCCCTAGAGCTCGGACGCTTACCAAGAGCATACCCAGAAGAATTGAATACCCTCTCATTAGATGAAAGAATGAATTGCCTAGAAACTAGACTTTCCTCAATGCAAAATGCCTTAGATCATACTATCTTTGAAAATATTAACATCAAACAAAAACTTGATAATATTCAAAGAACAACGCCGAAACCGACGTATTCCGAAGTATCACAAACAAAGATTTCCACTGTCGCTAAAACGCCAGAAATATTCGACCAGGACACTCTTCCTCACAATGACTTAGGAAATAATCTGAAAAACATTGAATACCTTGGTGACAATACCATTGACGATAATTATGACAATGATGGCACCAAGTCTAAGAATAATGACGGTTTTGAAATTCCCGCATACGTATCTAAGAAGATTAAGCGAAGGACTCAAAGACAAAATCAGTTTATCACAGGAAGATCATCCCCAGGCTCGTCATCTTTTAAAGGTGCCCCCATGCCTCTAAGACACTTATTCATATATCGAGTTGATAAAGATACAACTGAGAACCAAATATCGACTTTTTTGGAGTCTAAAAACTTTACAATAAATAAGCTGGTATGTGTCTCGAACAGTCTCTCAAAATTCAAATCGTTTAAGCTCTCTGTGTCATCAGTAGAATTTGGAAAACTCTTTGATGAATCTCTTTGGCCCCAAGATGTTCGGGTTCGACGATTCATCCCCCATGCTCCTCGTACCGAGGATACCACCCAACAAGACAATTAACTCATGGCGGCCCTTAATATCGCAACATATAACTCGCATGGTTCAGGAACTGGCCGTATCGGTTATATCTCAAAACTATGTGATGACTTTGAGATTGTGTTTATCCAAGAACATTGGCTTCTAACCGAACAGCTTGATCTCTTTGAAAAGCAAATCCCTAACATACGTTCTCATGGAATCTCGAGCATGCAAAGCAATCAACTGATTCTTGGCAGACCATACGGGGGTTGTTCAATTCTCTGGCGCAGCAGCCTTCTGTGTTACATACTACCAATAGCATTTCAGTCGAAACGAATATGCGCTATAACCGTAAAATGTAGAGATATAAACATATTGATGTGTAACGTTTACATGCCTTGTGATAGTTCTAATCTGATTGAATTCGATCACACGTTACAAGAGATTCAAACAGTCTTAGAACAAAACCCAACAGATCATGTTATTATAGGAGGTGATTTTAATACAGACTTAAAACGCCTTTCGTCCATCCAAACGATACGACTAACCGAATTCACCACAAATCTCTCTTTGGAGTGCGGCATCAACCACATATCAAGCAATGTGTTATATTCTTTTGAAAGTAAAATCAACGGTGAAAAATCGACTATAGATCACTTTTTTCTATCTCAGAATTTAATTAGTGACATTATAAGCTATAAATCTAATCATGATGTAGATAATCTATCAGATCACAGTGTTATTGGTTTTCGTCTGAATTTTCCAACTGACTATTATGAAACGACTGCAACTAATCCCTTTCGTCCTATTATTCGATGGAATAAAGCAACGCCTAAAAGCATTCAAGATTACCAAGACGTTATAGGTCAATCACTAGATAATATTAGTATACCATACAATGCTTTATACTGTCAAAATTATAAATGTACAGAACATAGATCACAACTTGAGGTCTATTTTGATAGTCTTGTCCGAATCACTATTGATGCCGGCGAGAATTGTATTCCGCACACAAAAAGATGTAATTCGAAGGCTATTATTCCTGGATGGAACGATCAGGTCAAGAATATGAGGAATACTGCCATGTTCTGGCACTGGCTGTGGAAAGAGAATAATTGTCCACAACCAGAAATGCTCGCCATCATCAGAAGAATGACTCGGGCAAGGTATCATTATTCCATTAGACTAGCTCGAAAACAAGAGAATCAAAACCGTTCGAACAAAATGGCTGAAAATCTTATCAATAGCAATGTACAAGACTTTTGGGGCGAAATTAAGAGGATTAATGGATCCAGTAACTCGCTCCCACAAAGTTTGATGGGCAGATAGGAGCCGATAATATAGCCTCATTATTTAGCTGCAAATATAAGCAACTTTTTAACAGTGTATCGTTCAATGAAAATGATATGATTAATTTAAAGGAAAGTATTGAGCTTAGTATCAATCATGTGTGTAATGGTGGTAAATGTAAATATGATCATAATATCACAGCAACCGAAGTTTCAAAAGCCGTTAAATCTCTAAAACATAAGAAATCTGACGGCTGTAGTGGTCAATATTCTGATCATATTATTTATGCTCCATTTTCTTACTTTATTCATGTATCATTGTTATTGACAGCTCTTGTCGTTCACGGCTTTTCACCTAGCAATCTCATCCTCTCAACTATTGTCTCAATTCCAAAAAACAGGAAACGATCTCTCAACGATTCCAGCAACTATCGTGGAATTGCCTTGAGCAGTATTTTCGGTAAAATATTTGACAAAGTTATATTAGATAAGTTTAATCACGTGTTTCAATCTTCTGATCAACAATTTGGTTTTAAAGAGAAACACTCTACAAGTCATTGCTCTTTTGTACTAAATGAAACCATTAATTATTACAATAGTCGCAACTCTAGTGTGTATGTTAGTTTACTAGATGCTAGCAAAACCTTTGATAAGGTAAATTATGTAAAACTCTTCCAACTGCTACGCTCTAGAGGTTTGTGTCCTTTATTTTCAAGATTTCTACTTTGTGTATACCTCAACCAGGGGATACGAGTAAGATGGGGCCAAACAGTTAGCAACTCCTTTAATGTAACTAACGGTGTCAAACAAGGGGGAGTACTCTCTCCAATATTATTTACCGTCTATATCGATGAACTGCTGAGAAGATGCAGACAAAGTAAACTTGGCTGTCATATTGGGAATGTATATGTCGGTGCACTCGCCTATGCTGATGACCTAACACTAATCGTGTGACAGTATTACATTAGTTCTTTAATCAGGTTCTTTGATGACAACACTGGTATATACTTCTAATAATACTTTTATTCTGCTCCTTACAATAGGTACAAACATCGTGATGTAAACGACCGTAGAACTAACTATATGGAAGGAGTCATGACTTAATTAGCTTGGCTTAGCACGAGTGTGCTAACTCCAGAAGCTCTCGTCTCGTCTCGTGCAAAGGCACCCATGGCCAAGGCACCCATGGCCCGCCTAGCATGGCCTCCTGGACCTGACTCATCTCAAAACGGTTTGTCTAATCTTTTAATTCCTGGGCCGAATCCATGTCCAGCCTTGTTTTCTTGATACCACACCCATGCATCGTAACCTGATTGGTCAGTATCCGGTCGGGGTGGGTCAATAACCTGGACGGACATATAGTTATTGGCCAATCAACTAATTCCAGGTATTATATTTCAGATTATATTAGGACCGGGATTGGCAGCTGGTCATTATATAATAACAGATTAAGCTTCCCGTGCAGATTGCTTTATCATTCAAGGATCTTGCGTAACTCAGGACATCTGTGATGATTAATGACTTCCTAACGACTTTTGTCTGTCTGTTAGTCTTTACTGTCATCTTTTGATCCCCGAGACCCGTCTGCTAGCCCTATGATAAGACTGCTAATTGATTACGTGAGGGTATGCAATTATACACCCCCCCATTGTGTAACAATCGCCCCAAGTAGAAACTCTCTTAATGGTTCATTGTGCATAGCAAGTAAATATTCCGAAGAATATAACCTCACTTTTAACCCCGACAAGAGCAGACTCTTATATTTTCCAAGCAAGCCCTCTGAAACTGGAAATCAGGATCTTAAACCCATTGTTATAAATGGCCTACCTATCAAACTTGTCGAATCTGAGTCCCATTTAGGAAATCTGCTTCATAGTTCGTCAAAACATGAACATTTACGTCAATGTATAAATAATTTTATTGTTAAAAGTAATGTAACATTAAGAAGTTTTACATTCTCCTCATCTAGAGTCAAATATAAACTTTTTAAAACTTATTGTATGCCCCTGTATGGGAGCCAACTATGGGATCTCTCACAAAAGTCTCTAGATAGTTTTTATGTAGCCTGGAGAAAACAGGTTAGGAAAGTATTTAACATTTCACCCAGAACCCACAATAGTTTATTGAATATAATATGTCATGATTTGTCAATTGAAACTCAGCTTCATAAACGTTTTGTTAAGTTTTATCACAGTATTATACATAGCAGTAATTCATGTCTTCATGTATGTGGACGTACTGCGTTATTTGGTAGTCAATCCATTATGTGCAACAATATCAATTACTTATCATATCATTATAACATAACAAAATACAATTTAGAACATAAGTCATTGTCAAATATCGTAAATGAAACAATGTCACGATAAAAGTTCCTGGAAGGAAAATGATAAGAGAATAGGAAATGCTATACGAGAATACATAGATTTAAGAGATTGTTCACCATCTGAATACATAAACTTAAATGAAATAATTAATCAACTCTGTGTTAATTGAGAACTTGTATATATTTATATGTATTTATTTCTTTATTTCTTTATTTTTTTTGTCCATATTTATTGTACTTAGTGTACGAATAAATTTATTAATAACTCCACCCACATATTCTTGATTATCCAGTAACGTGCTCAATAGTAATAGTACTCTCGCTTGACAGGCCTTGCATCGTCAGTTTCCGGTAGCGCACGTCACCGAATAACAGTAAACGTTATCTTGCTCAGCCATGTCTGATGTAATTATATAGATGGACGATTGTTTAAATCCGAGCTGTATCCAAGTAATCCGTGGGTCTGCAGAGTTAATTTTGTGCTTGTTGTCTAAATGAAGGTCTAATTAATCATTTCTATAACATCTGAAGCCTAAATAAAGAAATTCAATATGTTGATTTAGCTCTTGCATAATGCATGTTTAAAAGATATAGGGTTTATTGAAAATGTCCTACTCTTTCTAGAGCATCTTATACCACCTAATGTTTGAGGCGTGCATATAGCTGACGAATCTTTGTTGACATTTACCTATGGAGAGTTTATATTAATTGTACTAATTATTACATTATATAAATATACATGTATAATAAACACAAGATTAGTTGATGACATTAACTTAAAGGATAAAGACTCGTATAAGGTGATTTATCTAAGAAAGATTGCCTATAGCTCCATGTCTCGGTGTTGATGTAAACATCAAATCATGGTCTGAGTAAAGTGGTAGCCGTTGACTGGAGCGTCCTTGTAAATTTTCATCTTTATGCGGAGTATCAGTTTCACGATTATGAAGTTTATTAAGGTCTTCTTCAGATTTGATGAGAAATGAAATGAAATGAAGTTCAACATCCTACTCTTCTGCACCTGACCTGGGCTAATGGAAGACGGGCGATTTGATGAGGATTATCTCTTCATTCAGTAGTTTAACATATATTCTTCCTTCAAAGGTGCAACAGTTTTTTTTATATGTTTCTTTTTAAAAAGTTCCCTGCAGGATTTGAACAGAAAGGAGCGCTTTCTTGTAAGTGCTTTATTGGCAAATAATCTGGTTTATTTGGGTCCGAGTTTGTGTTCGGCCGATTTGATTTTTTGTTATTCTAAGTGACAGGTCATCTTTTAGAATGTCATTGTTTATCACGTCTAGGACGATTTTATCAGTGTCTTCTGTATCCTGTGCATGCGGTTCAGGTACGCCACTAAATTTGAGGCACGTACGCCTTGAATATTGCTCTACATCGTCAACTCGGTTTTCGAGCATGTGGATACGGTTGGACATGGATTCTATAATTTCCGGCTGTAAGCAGTTCATAGATGAGAATTTTAAAACTTACATCATCTTTCATCATTGAATCTAGAAATTCATTTATACTGGCTGAATCATAGCTTGATGAAATATCTGAGCGGTGTCGTTTCACAGATTCTGTCCGCCTCTCTTTATCTTTCCCTTTAACATCTTTAGGTCTACCCATTATTTTATACAATTTAACTTGATTTGATTAGGACACTAGCTAGGTTGATCTTTGAATAAACACTCTGGTGGCAGACGACTGTGAGCTGAGCTCATTACTCAGTGATATCACAAGTTGATTTTTTTTTATAAATTATATCACTATATCGATTAAATATTGTTTCTCAGAGAACATACATACTTGCTGTGATGTACTTCAAATATTATTGGAGAATCCTATAGTCTTATGTATTATAATAAGTCAGATAATGGGGTAGTTGTCCCCTCGATCTACATCACGTTCACTTCAGTCCGCCATTTTTAAGAGACTAAAGTTGGTAATCAGGATCAACAAACCACGTTTCCAAGATATTGAAATCTACTCACGATCTTAAAATATCATCTTTAGATTATAATTAGAACTGCTGGAAATAAAAGATAAGCTGGATGCACAGGGTAATGGAAACTACTGGCTAAAATATTTAAAGTGAATATATCACCCTGCTACACCATCATTGTGTCGAAAGTGAGATTTTGACCCAAGTTAACATGAATCCAAACGGTCGCCACCTACAAATGCGGAGATTGCCAAGTGCTTACAAAGATTGGAACCAACGGAATGTTGAGCAAAAAGGTACTGCCTGCCATTTAAATTACAGTCAATGGGCAAATAATGGCTAGCCTGAGTCCTGATCACTGAATATCAATAGGGCTCGTTCTATACTGAGCGCCATGGAAAACGCATCACTTTTTTCCCAAATATTTTATTACTAGGTGGTTATGTATGTATAATATTATGAACTATTCTTTCACACAATGCTCCCAAATGCAAAAAATATTGGCCCGTGTGCACAAAAAAAATTGCACGAGATGCACATGAAAAACACAATATTCACGTGAGCCCTTTAAAAGCATGTTTTCAACTTAATGTGCAGTACATGAACTGTGAAACGTCAATCTGTCGTAATTTGTTGTTGAGCGTGTGAAGGAATCGAGCTAGAGATGTGGAGACTTACTGAAAATCAACGGAATGAAGCCATGGGAATGCCCAGGGCTGGCATGTCTACACGTGCTATTTCCAGAGTTACTGAATCAACACGTGACCGTCAACGTCCTAGTCTACAACGCGTTGCAACCCAGGCTCAAGACCGCTACATCCGGGTCACTCATCTGCGTGACAGATTCCGCCCAGCGACTCGAACAGGTGCAGCAGTCGTCGGAGGACATGGACCAGTAAGTGCCAACACCGTAAGGCGTCGTCTAAGAGAAGTAGGACTCTATGCACGACGACCTTATGTTGGAGCTATCCTCAGGGATCATCACCGTCAGCGGCGTTTGATATGGGCTCAAGGACACCAGACATGGAGAAGAGTAGACTGGCAAAGTGTGCTCTTCAGTGATGAGAGTCGCTTTCATCTTTATCACGCTGATGGGTACGAGGCCTAAAATCCGTGACCAATTTGCGGGAAGCTGTTTTGAAGGTGCTTTCTGTATAAAAAAAAAACCTGCTGAAGCGATTAAGCTTGGGTGCCTCTCTCTAAAATGCTGGCGGAAGCCGCTAGAGGGCCAAATTCAAAATGGTGGTCAGATGCGGCGGGAAAATATAAAAATTATGTAATATAGGCTTCTGATGTGTCTATTCGTATGTTTTAAGGGTCTCTGAATCGAAATATTGTAATCAAAAATCCATCCAGCCACTAGTTTTGCCAATATGGCCAAAAAATCCAAAATGGCCACCAAATTTGTGTCGATAGATGGCAACCAGCAATAATACTCACCGATATTTATCATCTGATATACTCTGTAGTCAACTGATTTTGATTTTAATTTAATCAACGCTTAATAATGAACCCGTGTAATATTTAATCACGCATGATAATCAACATCACCAACGTATCCAGTAAAAATCAAAGTTTTACATATCAGATTCACAGTCATCCGATTCAAAAGATAGATCCAGTTTTGATTGTTCAGATTCAGAAGGAATCTCCATCACTTGCACTGTCACTGCAATGAACAAGTAAGTCACTTAAACGTTCTGGTAATGCTGGGTTCACGTATCTAATTGACCCGCACTGTCTATTATGGAGCAGTTTCCAAACATTACCAACGGAAGAGTGTGTGATCTCAGACTTTCAGTAATTAAGCATTAAATAAGCCTGAAAATTAGCTCCGGTGAGTTTAAGTTTGTTAGACGTCTCATCAGATGCTAACCGGCGAAAGTTTTTTTCGTTTTATGCTTGGCCATTTCTTGGCTCTCGCTTCTGTCAGTGATATGCTTTGAGGGTAGTTTCTGTATTAAAACAAACCTGCTAAAGTGATTAAGCTTGAATGGAATGCGTTAGAGTGCCAAATTCAAAATGGAGGCCAAATTTGGCGCTAAAAATATAAGATATTTAATATAGGTTTCTGAGGTAGCTCTTCCTGCGTTTTAGGTGTCTTTGATCCAAAATATCATAATCAAAGATTCATCCAGGCACTAGTTTGGCCAATATGTCCAAAAAATGAAAGATGGTCACCATTTCTTGCTGGGGCTTTCTTTTCAACAAGGAATTCAATTTGGACTCGTTCTCGTTGATTGGAGTGATAGTTAAAAATTGAGCGCCAAAGGGTAGGTGGTCCCATCAAATGATCCGCGGCTAAAGAGTACACTTTTATAGCTGCTGCATAGCCTGATTAAACTTGTATCATATTGTTTCTATGTGCTTGGAATTCCCCGGGCATCATGGCATTGACGGTACTCCACGATGAAAGACCCTGATATATTCACCAGACCTCATTATTGTGATTGGTTGGTGGATAAGGGCTCATATATATATTTTGTATTGTTGGTTAGTTTGTGATTTAGATTTTAAAAAATCCGGATGTTGACCCCTCGTATAAAGCCCGTTAGAATAAAAAGACCCGCTGCTGCCATCAATGCTAACGTATTTATTCTCTGTGGTAAACAATGTGATGGGGTGCTTATCCATTAGATTCTTGTCGGAAGCAGGAGGAATATGCCATCAAATGACAAAGACTGGGCACTTTTGGAACGGTTTTTGAGCCTGTAACACGGGATGAGGGACCAGAAGGATTTTTTTCCATAAAGATTGTCAGTTTTCCAACAGTAGCAGGGATAAATTGGGTATAGAGCAATTGCTCGAAAAACAAAAGCAAGAAGAGCATCCTTTATTACTCTACCGACCATATCAGGGCCTTTTAGCGTGGAGCACCATGTGCACAAGAGCAAGAAGAGCATCCTTTATTACTCTACCGACAATATCAGGGCCTTTTATCGTGGAGCACCATGGTGATGGGGTGCTTATCCATTAGATTCTTGCCGGAAGCAGGAGGAATATGCCATCAAATGACAAAGACTGGGCACTTTTGGAACGGTTTTTGAGCCTGTAACACGGGATGAGGGACCAGAAGGATTTTTTTCCATAAAGATTGTCAGTTTTCCAACAGTAGCAGGGATAAATTTGGTATAGAGCAATTGCTCGAAAAACAAGAGCAAGAAGAGCACCCTTTATTACTCTACCGACCATATCAGGGCCTTTTAGCGTGGAGCACCATGTGCACAAGAGCAAGAAGAGCATCCTTTATTACTCTACCGACAATATCAGGGCCCTTTATCGTGGAGCACCATGGAGGCGATGGCGCCCAGGGAATTTCAAGCAAATAGAAACAATATAATACAAGTTTAATCAGGCTAAAAACAGCTATGAAATCGGTTCATTTCATGGGAACACTTTCACTGTGGCTCTCATTTTTTTAACTATCACTCAAATCAAACTTGGGCATAGTTGAAAAGAAAGTCCCAGCAAGAAATTGGGACCATCTTGAATTTTTCTGCCATATTGGCCAAACTAGTGGCGGCATGAATTTTTGATAATGACATTTTGATTCACAGACCTTTAAAACACTGGAATAGCCATCTCGGAAACCTATATTAAATATTTTATATTTTTAGCGCCAAATTTGGCCTCCATTTTAAATTTGGCACTCTAGCGCATTCCACCCAAGCTTAATCACTTTAGCAGGTTTGTTTTAATACAGAAACTACCTTCAAAGCATATCACTGACAGAAGCGAGAGCCATAAAATGGCCAAGCATAAAACGAAAAAAACTTTCGCCGGTTAGCATCTGATGAGACGTCTAACAAACTTAAACTCACCGGAGCTAATTTTCAGGCTTATTTAATGCTTAATTACTGAAAGTCTGAGATCACACACTCTTCCGTTGGTAATGTTTGGAAACTGCTCCATAATAGACAGTGCGGGTCAATTAGATACGTGAACCCAGCATTACCAGAACGTTTAAGTGACTTACTTGTTCATTGCAGTGTAAGGTTGCAACGATATCAAATTCTGATATCGCCATTAATCATGATAACTGCTTTTGGAATTATCGCGATAAATAAAAGCCTACGATTATCAATTTTATCACGATAATTCTCTTTATCATGATATTTCTCTTTATCACGATAGTTATTTATAATCGTGATAATTGTAATTATCATGCACCATAATAAAGGATTGGTTAGAGGATAGGATTTCTAATGAAAAATAGGGGGTAATAGCCATCTGTAATTTCTCCTCAGTTTGCAGGTGGGTTCTGTTGTCACTTAATAAGACACTATTTATGTTAATCAATCAGTCCACTACCCACCCATCTAAAGCCATCCGATAAAAAACAAAAGTCGATTCACTTTTCAATTTATTTTAATAATAATGTAATACATTATCTATTTAAAATATCCAAAAAAAGTTAAACTGTTAAAACAGTAATAGCGGAGACAAAGATAAAATAAACAAAACTAGATAGTAGATAAGTGCCATTACGTGGACTTTCCATTAGGCATGAAAAATGGTATCAGGTGGTCCGGAGGGGTAAGCTTACCCTGCCCTGTGCACAGCACCCGCCACAAGTAGCTCAGAATACCTCTTTTAAAAAAACAAAATGTTAAATTAACTCTTTTTGAGTAAAACTATAAGTGTCCCCTTAGTGTGGTTTAGTTAGATACATTAAAAATATCCACAAAGTAAAGTACACTGTGAAAAAAACGACAAAAAACAACTTTACTCGAAAAAAATCTGGCAACAACTAAACATGCGCCAACTAAGCTAAAGATGGCCACTTATATAAAAGAGAATGACTTATAGAGTTTATAAAGTGAAAAAAATGCTGTGACTTTATTTATTAATTGGTGTTACTTCAGAAATAGGATATTCATCTAACAATTATAACAAAACCCTGGAAGTAACAATATAGGTTATGAAAGTCTTATAGTTTTAAATTTCTGTTCAAAAACAGCATTCGGTTTACATTTTCGGGGTGCAGTCGATTTCGGGATTTGGTAGCTAGTAATCCAGCACCGCTGAACAATCTTTCCGAGGAACAGCTGGTTGCTGGAATACATAAATGTGCCTTAGCCAGCTCTGACAATATTGGGAAACTTATTGTGTTTTTCTGCCACCAATTTAAAGGGTCTCCATCGGAGGAGATATTTTCCAAGGAGCAATACATGTCGAGTTCCCTTTCTGTTCTCTGTTGAAGTGTTAACGAGGGTGTGTTAATATTGATCTGTTTGCGTTTTTCAGTCATCACAATATCTAACAAAGTTGATAGATTTCCACTAAAACGTTTTTTAGGAGGAGGTTCATCTCTGTCACAGTCAGGTACTATGTCTCCATCTGTTTCCTTAGAGTTAGAACTGGATGCTTCTGTCTCATTAGCCAAGGTTTGCACATTATCAACATCATGATTCTTTTCAAAAATATATGCTTTCACTTTTGTTAATAGTTCATCACCTATAAAACTACCTTTAAATCTTGGATCTAAAAATGAACAGACTGATGATAACAAACGATTTGATTCTTTTTCATATCGTTTGTTAAGTGATCTAGAAATAGCATCCTTGATTTTTTTTACAAGAGAAGGGTCGTCATCATTTATCTTCAGAAGACTTTTGGTTATAAAATCCAGAACAGGAAGTAATGCGCTAACCGTTACATAGGTATCAGCACTAAAAGTGTCAGTTATGTTAGCTAAATTGAAAATAACACCATCAATTTGTTCCAGTGTCTGCATTACAAATACATCTGGCATACAATGCCAGTTTTTTATGTCTTTAAATAACACAGCATTAACAGCTTGTTGTTGCTCAATAAAACGGTTAATCATATTAGCTGTGGATCCCCACCTTGTTGGGACATCATGGATTAGACTGTGAGCTGAAAGGTTTAATGTTTTCTGGGCTAATTTTAGTTCTCTAGTTTTCTTCCAGCTTCGGCTAAAAGTGTCAACTGCCACACGACACAATCTAATTGCTCTGCTTACAGTATCTAATTTCAGTGCTTCGTTTACTGCCAAGTCCAAATTATGACCGAAACAGGACAACTGGGGAACTCCTAAGGCAGCAAACATTGTAGAACTATTGGAGGCATTATCTGTAGTCCCACAAATAACTGAGCTAAGGTCAAGACCCCATTCTTGTATGGCTGTTTTAATACCTTCTGCCATGTTGGCTCCTGAATGGTCCTCCGAAAAGGGGATCGTTCCCAAATTTATAGAGCAAAACTGCCATTCATTGTTAATAAAATGTATGGTGAGGCTCATATATGGGTCTAGAGTTAGGGATGTCCACATATCTGTTGTAAATGCAAATTGGCCAATTGATTTCAGTGATTCAACGGTACTATTGGCAACATCGCAGTAAATATCAGGAATAATTTTATCTCGAAAATAAGTTCTTGATGGTACCTTATATTTCGGAATGATTTGTGCCATCATATATTTGAATCCCGGTTTTTCCACAGTTCGAAAACTTAACATGTCTTTGGCAAGATAGCAACCAATACCCCTATGAATTTGTTTAGCTTGGTTTGAATTTATGTTCAAAGGTTTATCCATAGCAGCAGTTATTTTGGGCTGGGTTGAACTAGACGTACCGGTAGTTAATGAAGTAACTCGCCCTTTTGATTGACTCTGAGTTTTGACTTTCAGTTTATTGGCTTCTATATGCGTTACTGGATGATTGTCACGCAAGTGGTGCCACATGTTGGACGTATTTCCACCTGGAGTTTTTACGTCTTTATAACATAGTCGACAGCATGCCACATTTTTCTCACCACCAACATCGTTTGGCTTTATCCCAAAATAATTCCACACAACAGACGATGTGTTTGCCTTTGCCGACAAATCAACGACATCAACTTGATCAAGATCATTATAAGCAGTCACTTGTTGTAGGCCTATTTGTATAATAGCATCGGTAGGTGTTTTTTGGACGTTCGACATTTTAATCATTAATTACAGTTTAAATTCTATTCTGTAGCAGCCGACGCACTGTGACCGAGTAAAAGACGAGAAATGGAAAAACCACCGACTCGATTGACCAGTCTTGAATATGGTATAACCGCTGTGTTAGTGTATGTTTTTCAACAATAAAAAATATACAAATTTATTAGTTTGTAAATATCTCATTAATTAAAGTTTAGTCGTATGGTTTTAAATATATGTTGTAATTACTTCTAAAATATTAAAAACCACCCAAAGTATGTTTTAAAAAATCATATCGATGAACCTGAGTGCGGATTCATAACTTGAAAAAAGCGGCTGGATGACTAAGTCGAGTTACTTGGTTGCTTTGTTTTGGCGGGTTAAACAACCAGACGTACAGTACTAACTTAACATTGAAATAAACATAATATTTTCAGTCTTGTTAACCGGGGATTCGCCGCACCGTTGCTACGGTACACCGATGTCGCGTGCGGCTTTGTTTACAAAATGTGTTTCGGGAACTTTCTCTCACCGATTTTTATTGTATAATTTTACAAGTAGTAATTAAACTATTATTTCGAATTCGATCCGGCCCCCGCACCGGTGAAAATGAACTTTGGATTTATTGCACCGACCTCCGCCCAAAAAAATCCTAAAATACCGGGGATTGCGATTATTCAACTTTGGCCGATACGATATCACTTGAAAAAAAATAATCGCGATAATGCGGCATCCCCGGGGTATCGCTGCAACCTTATTGCAGTGACAGTGCAAGTGATGGAGATTCCTTCTGAATCTGAACAATCAAAACTGGATCTATCTTTTGAAACGGATGACTGTGAATCTGATATGTAAAACTTTGATTTTTACTTGATACGTTGGTGATGTTGATTATCATGCGTGATTAAATATTACACGGGTTCATTATTAAGCGTTGATTAAATTAAAATCAAAATCAGTTGACTACAGAGTATATCAGATGATAAATATCGGTGAGTATTATTGCTGGTTGCCATCTATCGACACAAATTCATCAAAATTGAAGACATCGACCCCGAAACCATCTTCCAGGGAAAAATGGTGGCCATTTTGGATTTTTCAGCCATATTGGCAAAACTAGTGGCTGGTTGGATTACAATATTTCGATTCAGAGACCCTTAAAACATACGAATAGACACATCAGAAGCCTATTATATAATTTTTATACCTTCCCGCCACATCTGACCACCATTTTGAATTTGGCCCTCTAGCGGCTTCCGCCAGCATTTTAGAGAGAGGTACCCAAGCTTAATCGATCAGCAGGTTTTTTTTCATACAGAAAGCACCTTCAAAACAACTTCCCTGCAAATTGGTCACGGATTTAAGGTCTCTAACCCAACTAATTTCATCACCGCCCCCCCCCCCTTACACATTTGTAGGGGTCGCGTTAATGGTGTAGCCTACCGTGATGATGTCTTGCTCCGATGTTTCGAGCGCACCCACAACTTCAGCACTTCCAACAGGATGATGCATGTCCGCATACCGCCCATGTCAGTATGGACTACCTGGCTGCTAACAACATCAATGTCTTGGACTGGCCAGCCATGTCTCCGGACATGGCACCGATAGAACATGTCTGGGATGAGACTGGACTCCGTCTGTATCGGAGACTACAGATGCACACCATTGCTGCTTTAGAAGCTGCTCTTGTTCAAGAATGGAACAATCTGCCACAGGCCTTCTTTCAAACATTGGTCAATTACATACGACGTCGCTGCACAGCGTGCGTAAGAGCCCGTGAAGGACACACGCGCTACTGATATCTGTGTCGTACTTTTGGTATTGACCTCTCTGACTTTGTACCGTTGATTATAGATGAAACATCAATAAGTGTACAAATGTGTTGTTATTGATGTGTTTCCATTTGAATATTGTTCACAATAAAATAAATAAGATATGTTTACAAGATCATTTCGTTATACGAAAAACTAAGTGATGCGTTTTCCATGGCGCTCAGTATATCATGACCCCAATGCTTTACACCAAATTTGGAAAAGAATTAAGTTAAAAACTGTATCCTCGATTCCATTGACATGTCAAATAATGCCCATCTCTGATAGACTGTTATACTTGCCTGTTCTTGTTAACTGCATGTGTTATGAAAGTACCGAAGTTCATTCCTACAAATGATTTTTTGTTGTGTAATGCTATGAAAATCTGTAAGACATTTGTAATTTTGTTAAGCCTTTTACCTCCCGCAAGGCAAATGAAAATAGATGACCAGCTTGTCTAAAAGTTCAAAAGATCTTATATTAAGGATATTTATTCTTTCACAATTCCCTAGCTCTTTTTCTTGCCTCAAGTGATCTTTTGTTGACATTTAAGGATTTTAAGTAAGCATTTTATCTCGGCTTTTCTTCAAATAGACCGAAGTGGCCTTTCGTGTGCTTTTCCTACAACCCCTGTGTTCTCATCAATAAACAAGAAGACTGGACACATTATTAATACTGTTATTAGTTGTTATCTAGAGGTGAAGGTTTTCTCGCCCTACTGTCATGTCACCTTTAGCAGTCGGGAATTTTTGACGTCGCCCCAGTCCACCTGAACATCGGTTTACATTTGTTTGTGGAATTTCTAGAGGTCACAATTTTAAACCAATTGTGATGAAACTTAAAATGTAGTTATATACAAAAGATCTCCGTTCCTTTTGATATTTGAGCATAACGTACTGGACTATGGCCCCTGATTGTTCGAAAAATCACGTTGTTAGCTTGTGGGCCCTCCAGAGAAAACAAATTTATTGATTTTTAAAAAGGTCATATATATCACCGTTACAACATAATTATGGTAGAGTTTGAATTACGTGAAAATCAGACCGAAACTTCCTGTTAATTAAAAGCATGTAATGAATACCACGGTATTGGACTTCATAGTCCGGTGGCTGAAGGGTGTGGGGAATATGAGACCAAGTTTTTCTAGACAACTTTTTTGTGTAGATTCAGAATCTGGGTGGTGGTCAGGCGTTTGAGGGACGTTTTCGAGTTATAGGAGGACAAATGTCTACAATTGGCGTGTGTGGTGGGGGAATGTCATGTTGACATGAAATATATTAATAAATCATAAATTTCTAGGACTGCCTAAACTGTGTTTATGATTATTATTACAACATATTTATAGTGCACCCTTTCATGTAACATGTTCAGGGGCACTTTGAAAAGTGACAATGTAATCATAAATAAACAACAAGATTTATTTTGGACATGTTAAAACGATTATATAAATGTGTTTGAAGTTTTTTTTAAAAGAATATTGAGATGTACAACATCGTTTAAAAACCTAATGGTAGATTATTCCTTAAAATGGGTGCTTGATAACTAAAAGAGCGTTGACCATAAGAGACTAGTTGAACAGTTTTGGGCTTTAAAAGTAGTTTATCTGATGTACGTAATGTTCTAAAGTTCTAAAAGGTCTGAAGGGTAAACAAAAGTAATTAGTAAAATCTTAAAATCAATTCGATATTTAACAGGTAACCAGAGTAAATTTTTTAAAACAGGCGGCAAAATTGACTCGGCGACTAGCGAGGATCAAATAAAATGTAGCATGTTAAGAAAACACTCAGGGTCATCACACAATTTAATTCTAGATTATTCAATAAATCATGGCCAGAAAGAATAGTTGCTAAAACAGCAACGATAACCCCATTGATTAAACCATTAAAAGATAAAAATGATGACAGTTCTTACAGGCCTATAAGGTTAACCTCTACATTGTGTAAAACACTTGAGACTATGGTAAATAATAGGCTATTGTGACTAGTGATCATATTGTAAAGTTATCTATGTGCAGTATTCGTCGACCTGACCAATGCATTTGACTTAGTTTGGGTGGATGGTCTACTTAAAAGAGTACATGGGCTAGGGTAACAGGAAGAATTTTACACTGGATTGAGGATTGTTTAAACGATAGGCAAATTCAAGTTAATGTAGGTCTCTCAATAAGCACTAAATATGAACTCGGATATGTCACACCACAGGGTTCCGTTATAAGCCCGACACATTTCAATATCATGATTACTGACCTTCAATCTAATAACTACATTAAGAAACTCATTGACGTAGCAGTCTATGCAGACGACAGCTCAATCTGGCATTCAGCGAATAACTACGGCACGGTTAGAACGAGCATGGAAGAAGCTTTAAACATATTATCGAAATGGTCCAATATCTGAAAGTAAAACAGTAGGAAAACTAGTCTGTACGGATCATAGGGAAGTGTCGTCTATGAAACTGGTATTGAACAACATCCGAATTGAATTCAAAGACCAGGCAGGGTTTTTTACGTAGGCTAGGCCTGTTCCCCAATCCCATTCAGACAACCTGAATAAAAATGTTGTTTAAAAAAATGACCAGGCAAAGTTTCTAGGGTTTGACTATGGCTGTGTTGCGTTTGCAAGTGCAAATAAAACGGCTCTTGCTAAACTAGGCAGTTTACAATAACAGGCGATAAAGTCTATTGCAAGAAGTGGGTGAAATGTCCTTCGAATTGAGGCGCAACGAACTGATATTGAGATACTGGGCTAAACTGCAATATATTGGGGACAGCTGTCCATCATTTAGGTGTACAAAAAAATCTAGGAAACAATTAAGAAGAAATAATGCTAAATCAGAGACTCAACTGTTCGGTCACAGTGCAAATGATCTATTAAAAGAACTTAGATTAGATCACTATCAGACTACTAACTTAAGGCATTTTCGTATCAAACCCCATGGACTGTACTAATCCCACACTATGACATAGGCCTAAGCATGAAATGAAATGAAATGGGGTTTAACGTCCTACTCTTCTGCACCTAACCTGGGCTAATGGAAGACGGATAGGCCTAAGCAATGTTGTTAATGAGAAAGAAAATCAACAACACACTCAAATGTTATCTGAAGAATTTTTGAACGAAAAAAGGTCATCTCATGTGAAAATATACACGGACGCATATTGCGATCCAAACACAACCAAAACTGCACTAGGTGTAGTTATTAGTCAGGTACAAAACTCGGAAATCTCGGAAAACTCGGAAAATATTTTCCAACTTTTTCTTTTTCCGAGTTTTATGATTTGACTCGATCGAAAACACAAAACTCGGAAAACTCGGAAAAAATTGTCCGACTTTTTTGTTTGAATAGAAAACTCGGAAAATATTTTCCGACTTTTCAGTTTGAAACAAAAAGTCGGACAATTTTTTCCGAGTTTTGTGTTTTCAATCGAGTCAAATCATAAAACTCGGAAAAAGAAAAAGTTGGAAAACTATCAAAAATATTATTTTTTTTAAATTGGCGAAAGTAGTTGTAGTAATACATTTATTTAATAAGTTGGACATAATCTGTAATTTTTCAGTTATATTTTAACCAAAATAATGCAATATGGCAGTTATAATCGAATATCCGAGTTTTCCGAGTTTTGTATTTTCGCCTATACGAAAATATAAAACTCGGAAAGTGGCAAAAAGATGTCAAAATAAACTATTTTTCATGAGTTGGACATGATCTATAACCTTTTCAGTTAGATTTTAACCAAAATAATGCAATATAGCAGTTATAATTAAATATCCGAGTTTTGTATTTTCGCCTATACGAAAATATAAAACTCGGAAAACTCGGAAAGTGGCAAAAAGATATCAAAATAAACTATTTTTCATTGGATAATTATAATCATGACAGTAACACATCTATTTAATAAGTTGGACATGATCTATAACCTTTTCAGTTAGATTTTAACCAAAATAATGCAATATAGCAGTTACAATTAAATTTCCGAGTTTTCCTAGTTTTGTATTTTCGCCTATACGAAAATACAAAACTCGGAAAACTCAGAAAGTGGCAAAAAGATATCAAAATAAACTATTTTTCATTGGATAATTTTGATTATGACAGTAACACATCTATTTAATAAGTTGGACATGATCTATAACCTTTTCAGTTAGATTTTAACCAAAATAATACAATATAGCAGTTATAATTAAATTTCCGAGTTTTCCGAGTTTTGTATTTTCGCCTATACGAAAATATAAAACTCGGAAAAAGATATCAAAATAAACTATTTTTCATTGGATAATTATGATTATTAAACAGCGGATTTCTCCTTAACGGGAATAACTTGATATTTAATGTCGCCGACTCAAGTTTTTGTTGCATGCAGAGAGACATCACAGGCAATAGGCCTACTACGTGTCGAGGATATCTATAGAATTGGATAATTAAGTGATAGTAACACATCTATTTAATAATTTGGACATATCTATAACCTTTTCAGTTAGATTTTAACCAAAATAATGCAATATAGCAGTTATAATTAAATTTCCGAGTTTTATATTTTCGCCTATACGAAAATACAAAACTCGGAAAACTCGGAAAGTGGCAAAAAGATATCAAAATAAACTATTTTTCATTGGATAATTATGATTATGACAGTAACACATCTATTTAATAAGTTGGACATGATCTATAACCTTTCCAGTTAGATTTTAACCAAAATAATGCAATGGCAGTTATAATTAAATATCCGAGTTTTCCGAGTTTTGTATTTTCGCCTATACGAAAATATAAAACTTGGAAAACTCGGAAAGTGGCAAAAAGATATCAAAATAAACTATTTTTCATTGGATAATTATAATTATGACAGTAACACATCTATTTAATAAGTTGGACATGATCTATAACCTTTTCAGTTAGATTTTAACCAAAATAATGCAACATAGCAGTTATAATTAAATTTCCGAGTTTTGTATTTTCGCCTATACGAAAATACAAAACTCAGAAAACTCGGAAAGTGGCAAAAAGATATCAAAATAAACTATTTTTCATTGGATAATTATGATTATGACAGTAACACATCTATTTAATAAGTTGGGCATGATCTATAACCTTTTCAGTTAGATTTTAACCAAAATAATGCAATATGGCAGTTATAATTAAATATCCGAGTTTTCCAAGTTTTGTATTTTCGCCTATATTTTAACACATCTATTTAATAAGTTGGACATGATCTATAACCTTTTCAGTTAGATTTTAACCAAAATAATGCAATATAGCAGTTATAATTAAATTTCCGAGTTTTCCGAGTTTTGTATTTTCGCCTATACGAAAATACAAAACTCGGAAAATTCGGAAAGTGGCAAAAAGATATCAAAATAAACTATTTTTCATTGGATAATTTTGATTATGACAGTAACACACCTATTTAATAAGTTGGACATGATCTATAACCTTTTCAGTTAGATTTTAACCAAAATAATGCAATATGGCAGTTATAATTAAATATCCGAGTTTTCCGAGTTTTGTATTTTCGCCTATACGAAAATATAAAACTCGGAAAACTCGGAAAGTGGCAAAAATATATCACCGCTGTTATTTTTGACTAGAAATGGTATATAACTCCATCTTCACCGATGGCCGATCGTTTGATTGACAGGCGTTAACCCCACCTACATAATCTCGATCTGCAATTCAACTCGTATTACATTTATTTTCTACTACAAATTATAATTAAGACTTTTAATATATAGATAAGAGAAGAAAGTCGGCAACATAATTTTAAAGTTTGAAAGGAATGGGCCAAATCAATGAGGCAGTATTGTAAATAATTATACAATAGCCGACTTCTTCCGTTGCCTGCGTGTATATTCTTGTACTTAAGGTAGGTCTACGTAACTCCCGAAGCAGGCGAACAGAAAACAGTGATCCGATAGGGCTGCAATTCAGCTGGGTGGTGTTAACTGCGATGTTTATCAATTTCCATAATTTTACTGTAAACGCAAGTGGGAAAAGAACGTATAATACCGGCAGCGTGTTGACCTAATTACCTCGCTCAACAGCGGCCTCGCTTCGTAACTCTTATCATTTAGCCTCGATCATTGAGTATGACTTCAACGTAACGATTAATCTCCTCTCACGACGCCATTTTTCTGTAAATCAATCAATGAAATCCTGTTTGAATCCAAGCTCAATCCAAGCCATCCGTGGGTCTACAGAGTTGATTTTATGCTTGTTGTTTATATAAAGATCTAATTTATAAAAAAAAATTCCACGTTGGTCTGGAGTGCCGAAAGTTAGCTTTTTAGATTGCCATGTTTTTGAAACGAGCTTTTTAGATTGCCATGTTTTTGAAACGAGGTAATTTGTCCAGTCGAGGCTGGGTAAAAAATGCCACGTTTTCAAAACGTGGTTTTCGTCAAGATAATTATTATTACCGGTACTTGCTATCAAAAAATTTATGTTCCGACCTTCACGTAAGTAATTGTAGATCTACAAATTAGATTATTTACCGGTATATCACGTGGTTAATTATGATGGTTTAATTCACTGGAATTCTATTGGGTATAATAAACATGACGTTTGGTGGTTCTTCTCGCATATGTTAGATTAAATAAACACTAATTTTTTCTCTGTGATATCAGTTAGATGGAAGCAGAAGTCAAATAAAGCTATTTCACACTCAGCGTTGTTTATGGGTTCAATCAGGTATCACCAAACCGCAGTTGTTACTTAAAACCTATATAGGTCAACGTTTCCAAGGATCCTGATCAACCAACCATGACAATATATTCACCTATTTTGACTGTGTATACGTAATTCGACATAACATTCGGTAAATAAGAGTGATTTGAATTGCTAAATAAAAGATGAAATATTTAGAATATGGATCAGGTTGTCTATACAAGACTATACGTTAAAGATACATTATGGGAGATTTTTAACAGTTCCAAAATAGATGATGAAAGAAGAATATATTGAAAATTTCAGTCATAGTATCACCACTGTTATTTTTGACTAGAAATGGTATATAACTCCATCTTCACCGATGGCTGATCGTTTGATTGACAGGCGTTAACTCCACCTACATAATCTCGATCTGCAATTCAACTCGTATTACATTTATTTTCTACTACAAATTAGAATTTTAAAGTTTGAAAGGAATGGACCAAATCAATGAGGCAGTATTGTAAATAATTATACAATAGCCGACTTCTTCCGTTGCCTGCGTGTATATTCTTGTACTTAAGGTAGGTCTACGTAACTCCCGAAGCAGGCGAACAGAAAACAGTGATCCGATGGGACTGCAATTCAGCTGCTGGGTGATGTTAACTGCGATGTTTATCAATTTCCATAATTTTACTGTAAACGCAAGTGATAAAAGAACGTATAATATCGACAGCGTGTTGACCTAATTACCTCGCTCAACTGGGGCCTCGCTTCGTAACTCTATCATTTAGCCTCGATCTAGGAGTATGACGTCCTCTCACGACGCCATTTATCTGTAAATGAATCAATGAAATCCTGCTTGAATCCAAGCTCAATCCAGTCATCCGTGGGTCTACAGAGTTGATTTTATGCTTGTTGTTTAAATAAAGATCTAATTTACAATTTCTATGACATCTGAAGCCTTGCAATAATCAGATTTAGCTTTTGCATAATGTATGTTTAACAATAAGTCATTGATGGGGATCTCGTTTAAGACATTGTTTTAGTTGCACGTATATATATATATTTGCTCTAATAATTACATTTTGTGCAATGTTATAGGGTTTCAAAAGAATCATAGTCAATGCTAAGTTATATTTCTACAGTAAATATAAAACAATTAGATCGCCGTATTATAGCCGGAAGTGCTGTACACTTAAATGTAACAAATGGTTAATTCTGCGTCAATTTTATTTGATGTGTGCAATGCCTAAAGGAAACCTGTTTAATGGGGTTTTTATTGGTCCGGAAGTGACACATGTTAAAGGGTAACGTGGCACCGGTGAACCCCGTCATTACTGCGTCGCAGTTCTAGTTGCATATTTGTTTTATTAAAAAAAAATTAACGAAATTGCATATATTTTTCACATGTGTGTAATACTCGAGTATACTTTCCACCTTACTTAACCATTAATCAACGAGATTAAGATTGTTGATTGGGTAATCAGGTTTTGTTATGTTTGATCTTCAATGCAACCTACAGAGCTGTAAGTGTTTAAGTAGATTGGCGAAAGGGAGACTTTACTTCAAAATTGTTTAAATATATGTTTTAAAAAGGTAATACAATTGTCTACGATATCACCCTAGGTGGAAGTGGACGTTAAACTCCAGTAACGAACGAAGGTAATACAATCATTCCCGCCACCAGCATATGAGGCTACGGTAAAATTAGGTCAGATGACTTGGGGGGACACTTGTTTTATTAATGCTATAAACTAGTGACAACCAGATGAAAACATGGTACGACTGAACGAATGCCGACTTGTGTTTCGATAGAAAAATACAGTCACGAGAATAATCAATTCCTATTTCCGATAATGCCGTGGATTACGCAGGTACATGTATACAACGGCGGTTTCATTGTCAACATGGACAAATTGACTGTCGTCATATTCTTAAATAAATTACCACGGCTAAAGGTGTCGTAGTTCTTATTTATTTACTACGGTAATTTCGTTAAATACTACGGCGCCATCGTGAAGTCTGACCCCTGGTAATCACTCATGAAATTGTGGCGTCCGATTCGGCCACTCTACCACCTACTCTTAACTCAATGTGTTCAGTACTGGACGGGAATCCAAGGGGTGTGGTTTTTCGGTCAACCCTCGGACCACAGCTACTCTTCGGAGAAAACGGGGGCAAGTGTCAGCTCAAAAGTGACTATACTCACATACTGCCAGACCCGAGACCCTGAATTTATGTCAATGTCTTGACGTTAAAGATCCCCAAATTCTCCCTTTCTAGTTTCAATAAAACAAAAACACAAGAATATCCAGGTGATACTTTATATATAAAACTATAAAAGCATCAAGTAATAAAGTAATAACAATAATAATATATACAAAGTAGCAATCGGTATCCCGGTAATCCTTTCAACACATATATCACAAAAATAATCCAACGGTATGAATATCAATAATCCACTGGTAAATACACTGGGACGGAATATTAAATAAGACACTTCACTATTATCCACTAGAGGCCTAATGTAGTCACAAATCTGAACCTGTAAAAGGCTTGCTCAGAGTTAACATCGCGTGGGGGATAGTTATGCATCAACGGGAAGGGACAACCTAATCCACCAATGCAATCAACCCACAGCCGACGTCAAGCGCGTTTTACGAGACACGTTCGCGGCCACCCGCTGTATTCTAATAGAACACACTGGTTAACACTGAGACACTAGGGCGTACAAGTATCGACCAACGTATGAGCAAAAGCCCAGATTATGGCCAAGGTAACTTGAAACGCACGGCCGAAGAAATGGTCACGTATCCAGACACAAGAAGTAACACTCGACTACTCACCTTGAAATCGTTCGTCTGAATCTCTGACAGACTAGTTGTCCGTTCTTAAATATAGCGCGCCACGCATGCGCAATGAGACGGAAGTAGACTAGATTAACAAGATACAATACAGGACATCACAGCGAGCGATAAAAATAAATACAAGGATTACCGATAAAACAAATACAATGGACAATGATTACATTAAAATTAGATATCAAAAATAAATAACTGACGAAGCCGTAGGCAAGGTGAGACACAGAAAGCCAAAGAGATAAATTTTAGAAGCCAAAAGAAACCCGTAATAAAATTTGAAACCAAATATACATGAAAACGTAATATTATTAGTCACAGGAATTTCGGGTCATCACATTACCCATGCCTCCGTCCAATGCGCCCCGCATTGACCTATTGGTAAATAAAAACAAAATAAAACATGATTAAAACATTAAAATTAAACACTACACAATTCACACCGGAAAATGGTTAGGTTCAGCAGCGTCGTAGGGTCCCATAGTTTCCTGACGAATGATGTGAGCTCTCTTCAGGTATCCCTCTATGTCATACGGCCAGTCCTCTCGGATCTCGACAGTCCGGGTTACTCCACCTCCCTCTTCTCTCACCTCATTATGAGTCATACCGGCTGATTCTTGTAAAATTTCCCATTACTACCTGCGTCTCCTTGTCAGCTGTCTGGGGCGTAACCTGTACCCCGCTCTCCGTCTCTTCAGAACATTCCTCAACTTTCACATCAACAGATCCAGCTTCTATCTCTTCCAGTAACTCTTCCCCCTCACTATACTGAAACCCCTTGGTTGATCGATACCACATTCCAGTAGGAAATTTAATTTTGGTTCCTCTCCCAGATCATCATGGGTAACCGGCTGGACCATGCGGATCGGTAATGAGACCAGGACGACCATGGAACTCTTCTTCTCTTCCCCCCTTTCTTCTTCAAAGACACATCATTTATCACTCCCCGCATTTGATCAAGTTTCTTCTTAAGGCCCCTGTCTTCCGTCTTAGACTTAACACCACGAATATGTCCCTTATCAGAACCACTGATCACCCTATGTGCCTCTAATTCTACCGCTATTTGCACAGCTTCGTCTAAAGTACTTGGTCGTGACACCATAACTTGCCAAGACATATCACGGTCTTCCTTAAAGCCCCAATAACACTCTTGTTGTAACTAAATAATATGTCCCAATCTTCGTTCTGGTCAACAAATTGTATTATTTTACAGTATTCCAATTAATTGATGATATAAATTTCATCTTAACACACCTAATTTAAAAAATTGGAAAAATTCAACTAATTGATTTGAAAAGTCTAACGTAAACCTTTTCAAATGTGACTTTGATTTAAAATATTTTCGAACCCTCTGGACAAGTAAAATAGGTCGTAATGGATAATTTACACAACAGGTAGGACACTTAAACATCTAGTACTTAGAATAAGGCTATTATTTATTTTCTGGGGCTGCCAAGCCAGCAAGAGTGTTATTGTCCCTTTAAGTGCATCATAGAATGCGTCCTTGGCAAGGATATCCAGCATTTCCGAAGGGCCAGAAGGATAGGCCAAAGACACAAGCCTTTGTATTGCTTGTCCTAATTCTGGTAAACTTTCTTTGTGTTGTCGTTTACGAGCTCTTAACTGAGATCGATAAAGTTGTCCCTGATTCTGGGGAAGAAAACGGTTTTCAAGTACAGTCATCAACTTCGGGTAAATCCTTCAATCGTCCCCCTTTAAAGAGGTTAACACATTTTGGGCAGATCCTTGAAGACAGCTAGCTAAATGAAGGGCCATCTCTTCCGCATTCCAGCCATTTATTTCTGCGCAAATTTCAAAATGTGCTTTATAATCCATGAGAGGAGTATTACCATTAAAATCACTTGAGGCCTTCGTCCTGAAAGAGACATGACCAGTACGAAGCATGGGAGTAAAAGCACTTGTCGGCTTAAATCCACTCCCCTTCTTGCCAATCATATCACAATCAATCACTGTGGGACGAGCGCACTTTGGGGTTTCACAATTAGTTTGTGGGGTCGTCCGGGATAAACTATCTGTAATGACTGCCAACTGTTCTGTTATCAATCCTTGAAAGTTTTTAAAATCCTCACTAGACACGAAATCACTGGTTCACTAACCAATACATGGTTATCACATTTAGTCTCGCTTTCAATTTCCACAGATTTTACAACAGGTGCACGTAAATTATCCATTTGATCATTAATCAGCCTCACACTACTTAGAAGCGTTGAATTCGTATGTCGCACTTCATCTAAACACAGTTTAGTCTCCTGTAACGAAGAGTTGGTGCACCGTATTTCACTCTTTAATGCATCCAAATGTTCCATAATCCCATGTCGGAATTCACTAAAACGTTCCATAAACTCCTTATCTAACTCACCACGGGTGGCCCCACCACACTTTGTGTCACTGGTGGGTCCAGTGCCTGCTAATCCATCAAGATCTATCAAATCATCTGAAGCACTCACATTATTATTGCCACTAAGGTGCACCTCAGTCCCATGGGCAGCCACACATTGAGAAATCACAGGTAGCGAATCGTTGAAATACGTCAAATCCATGTCAAGTAATCCGTAATTAGTCATGTCGTAATCCAGGGGAATACACCAAGAATAATCCAATCGGAATAAAACAAGCAAAAATGTGTATATTGAAACCAGAGAGAAAATTAGGTTATTGGATAAAAATGGTATCCCACCTCTGCCACCAGAAAAACCCGCCTACTCTTAACTCAATGGAAAGGACGGGTGTGTTCAGCACTGGACGGGAATCCAAGGGGTGTGGTTTTTCGGTCAATCCTCGGACCACAGCTACTCTTCGGAGAAAACGGGGGCAAGTGTCAGCTCAAAAGTGACCATACTCACATACTACTAGACCCGAGACCCTGAATTTAGGTCAGTGTCTTGACGTTAAAGATCCCCAAATTCTCTCTTTCTAGTTTCAATAAAACAAAAACACAAGAATATCCAGGTGATACTTTATATATAAAACTATAAAAGCATCAAGTAATAAAGTAATATCAACAAAGTAGCAATCGGCATCCCGGTAATCCTTTCAACACATATATCGCAAAAATAATCCAACGGTATGAATATCAATAATCCACTGGTAATTACACTGGGACGGAATATAAAATAAGTTAAATAAGACACTTCACTATTATCCAATAGAGGCCTAATGTAGACACAAATCTGAACCTATAAAAGGCTTGCTTAGAGTTAACATACGCGTGGGGGATAGTTATGCATCAACGGGAAGGGACAACCTAATCCACCAATGCAATCAACCCACAGCCGACGTCAAGCGCGTTTTACGAAAGGCCAAGAAAAAGGCTTGACCCAAACCCAACTAAACAGTAAACTTGTACAATCTAAATACAGAGCAGTGTAATATGATACTTAATATGCATTTTCAAATTACAAAAATTCGACCATGAGCCAGGTTATCCCCAAATGCATTAATTTCAGAAATAGGAGACGAATTCAATGAACTACGGTCTATTCTGTTTATTTACATGCAAGTTAATGTAGATTTTTCACTATTTCTCATATTCAATTCAAAATGGTGACTACCAGTTGCCCTAAATCAAAATTCTGCTCTGAACGTTTTTTTAGGCATTCCTTCAGGGATTGAGAAAATATAATTCCCGTATCTGTAAGTCTAATATCAAAAAAGCCCTGTAAATTTTTCACATTTCAAGATGGTGGCACTTCCGGATTGAGCTACAAACTTCATATTTTATGTACGAATCAGTAGTCTCGTAGCTAGTAAAGAAAAATAATCATGGTGATCTGACCTATATTTCGTCGATTTTTTTACCCTTAAGTTAAAAAGATTCTAACGACACCCTTCAAGTCGCATCGGTAAGATCTACTTACATTCCAAATTTCATAGAAATCGTGAATCTATTAAAGAAGTTGTCAAATCGATCGTAACTTCCGGAACGACATCACAGCGACGAATTTTCGAATTTGGAAAAATTGAAAGTGCAGGTGCAAATGGCTTTTGTCAAGGTACTCAAAAAAGAATTAGTATAAAAAGTCAATAAATAAAAAAAAGTTACGACTATGCATTGCTAGTTTATCGTTCGTAAAATTCAGTGATTTCGAATGCTTAAAAGGTTTTGAAAATATATTTAATCAATACTCACCACCCATTTTTTTGGGGGGAGGGGGGTAGGTCAAAGTTTCAGTAAGATCCTAAGGTTAGATTATGAGAAATCCAATTTGCAGGAAACGCACGCACAAAAAAAATAATCTTGACAGAAACAATAAGCTTTTATATGAAATATGAAAGCCTAATAATAATCTTAACAGAAACAATAGGCTTTCATATGTAGGTCAAAGTTTCAGAAAGATCCCATGGTTAGATTCTGAGATATAAGATATGCAGGAATAAAAATCTTAACAGAAACAATTATAAGCGTTCATATGTAATACATATGAAAGCTTAATAACTTTAACAAAATGAATAAGCTTCTATATGAAATATGAAAGCTTTACTGGATCTGCAATATTAAATCTTTCATATTCAAAGTCACTTCCTGTCAAGGGGGGGGGGGGGCGATAGGTTAGTGTGCGCGCGCTGTATCATACAGCCTGCCATTGAGTCAAGTGGCGTGGTTTCGAATAACAGGTTGTACGTGGCAAGGAGTAGGGTCGCCTGTCCAACCGCGTGGGTTTTCTCCGGGTACTCCGGTTTCCTACCACTGCTAAAGACCCCTACGCGCAACCGAATTATTGAAATAAAGTTAAACCATATGTTAGTCCCGAAATGACATAGTTTGTATCGAGTGGAGGTTAAACCCCATTTCTCTCTGTCTCTGCCACATGCCATGGGTCATATGAATAATCTGATTAAGAAAAAAAATCCTTAAAATCGGTAAAAATCTAGCTAAGTTACTGTGTTTTTTCAGTCGTAAACACCTTTATCAACACCAAAAAGGTCAAAGGCAAAATTCGAAAATGTGACATTTTCAGATAACAATATTTCGACTCTGATCCCGGCTATCCAGAAATGTATTCATTTTGGAAATAAGAGACATATTCTCCAAACTACGGCCTATTGTGCTTTCTCATATTCAGTACAACATGGTGACCATATGTTGACCGATATCAAAATTCTAATCCGATAGATTCTTAGGCGAAAAACATCAAAGGCAAAATTCGAAAAAATGACGTTTTCAAAGAACAACATTTCGTCCTTTCTCTCGGTTATCCAGAAATGTCCTTTTTGTCGACTTTTCACTTTTTCTCATATTAAAGGAGCTAAATCGCTAACATTTGGGACCTATAAATTGACACAAGTGGGTCGCAACGCATATAATACTGTTATATGAATTTATATAAACTGATTTACATTCAATGGTTTCTGTTTTTACTCTAATTTCAAATCAGTTATGTTCCGCGAAATAAGCCAGCAGTCTAAATCAAGCGCAAATTTAAAGCGTCTGGTTATTCCAGTCTACATACGCCGTTTGATTTGGTGCAATGTGTTTAGCCTCGTCCCTCGAGTCTCTTGTTGAAACTGGGGCTGAAACGCATTATGGTACACGATTCGTGTACCAATGGTAAAATGTTCATTTTGTCTTAAATATTGGATATCAGAAGCCCATCTTTTTCCGGTAAGATCACAGCATCAGTGTTGATTTAAATTGACAAATAATTCGTGTTTTCAATGTTGAAGATTGGTTTCTGTTTTTACTCTAATTTCAAATCAGTTATGTTCGGCGAAATAAGCCAGCAGTCTAAATCAAGCGCAAATTTAAAGCGTCTGGTTATTCCAGTCTACATACGCCGTTTGATTTGGTGCAATGTGTTTAGCCTCGTCCCTCGAGTCTCTTGTTGAAACTGGGGCTGAAACGCATTATGGTACACGATTCGTGTACCAATGGTAAAATGTTCATTTTGTCTTAAATATTGGATATCAGAAGCCCATCTTTTTCCGGTAAGATCACAGCATCAGTGTTGATTTAAATTGACAAATAATTCGTGTTTTCAATGTTGAAGATTTTTGACTTAGCTACTTTAAGGTCAAAATGGTGACCACCAGTTGACCGATAGATTTATAGGCATTTCTTCAAGGATTCAGAAAATGTAACTCCCATGTCTGTAAGAAAAATATCGCTTTGATTTTTCACGTTTCAAAATGGTGGCCCTTCCGCGATTCAATCGACAAACCCCCTTTTTTGTGTACGAATAAGTAATCACTTATCTAGTATCGAAAGAAAATAGATCAGAAAGTCAATTTTTTGGAAAATATTTATCGTTTATTTCATTAAGGGAGATAATTTAGACAATTTCTAATGATATCTTTGAAGTCGCATTGGTAAGATCTACTTACATACTAAATTTTATGAAAATCGTGCATTTATTAGAGAAGTTGTTAAGTTGGTCCCAACTTCCGATTCGAAATCACAGCGACGAATTTTCGAAATTCGAGAATCCGAAATTGCTGATTTGAATTAAATGTTTCAGGGTCATCAGAAAAAATATTAGCAAAATAGGTCAAATAGTCCCAAAGTTACAGCATTGTAGGTCAAATGCAGTTCTTCGTAAAATTCAGTGATTTCGGATTCGTAAAACGTTTTGAAAATATATTTAATCAACGTTCGCACTCTATTTTTGGAGGGGTTCACCAAGGTTTCAGAAAGATCCTATGGTTAGATGCTGAGAAATTCGATTTGCAGAAAATACACACAAAAAAAATAATAATAACTAGATCTGCTTAATTTTCACATTCACAATCATTTCCTGTCACATGCCATGAGTCATATAAATATTCCGAACAAGAAAAAAACCCATTAAAATCGGTCACATTCTAGTGAAGTTAATGTGATTTTTTACCCATAAACAACTTTGTCTGCACGAAAAACGTCAAACGCAAAATTCGAAATTGTGACATTTTCAACTACCAAAATTTCGACAATAATCCCAGCAATCTCGAAATGTATTCATTTTGGTAATAGGAGACGTATTCTTCCAAGTATTTCACTCGTAAATAACTCGTAAAGCACGAAAAAAGTCAAAGACGAAATTCGAATTTTTGAAATAGTCAAATACCAAAAATTTGACTCGTCTTCCGGCTAGCCTGAAATGTATTTATTTCAGAAATAGGAGACGTATTGTCGGCACGAAAAACGTCAAAGGCGAAATTCGAAATTATGACATTTGCAACTACCAAAAATTTGACCCGTATCCCTGCTATCCTGAAGTGTATTTAATTTTAGAAATAGGAGACGCATTGAACATACCATGCCCTATTGTGTTTGTTTGCAAGCCCATAAATGTCGATTTTTACTATTTTTCATATTCACTTGAAAATAGCGACCATCAGTTGACCTAAATCAAAATTTTGCTCTGAATGTTTTTAGGCATTCCTTCAAGGATTCAGAAAATATAACTCATATGTCTGTAAGTATAATATCGAAAAGCCCTGTTGATTTTTCACATTTCAAGATGGTGGCACTTTCGGTTCGATCGATAAACTTCATATTTTATGTACGAATCAGTGATCGGATAGATTTTTAGGCATTCCTTCAAGAATTCAGAAAATGTAACTCCCATGTCTGTAAGAAAAATATCGCAAAAGCCTTATTGATTTTTCACGTTTCAAAATGGTGGCCCTTCCGGTTCGATCGACAAACTCCCTTCTTTGTGTACGAATCAGTATTTACTTATCTAGTATCGAAAAAAATAGGTCATTCTGACCTATATTTCGACAATTTTTTGGAAAACTTTGATCCTCAATTTCATCAAGGGGAGATAATTTAGAAAATTTCTAATGATATATTTAAAGTCGCATCGATAAGACCACTTACATACTACATTTCATGGTCTCAACTTCTGATTCGAAATCACAGCGACGAATTTCCGAAATTCGAAAATCCGAAACTGCAGATGAAAATGATTTTTTCAAGGTACTCAAAGATTAAAGAATTAGTAAAATCGGTCAAAAATCCACAAAGTTACGACTATACATTGTCAGTTTAGTTGGTCCTAAAATTCGGTGATTTCGGATTTGTAAAACGTTTTGAAAATTTATTTAATCAAAAACTGCCATCCATTTTTTTTTATGTGTGTGTGTGTGTGGGGGGGGGGGGTAGATCAAAATTTCAGAAAGATCCTGTGGTTAGATTCTGAGAAATCTGATTTGCAGAAACTACACAAAAAATAAACACTAATAATCTTGACAGAAACCATAAGCTTTTATATAAAATATGAAAGCGTAACTAGATCTGCAACTGTATCATGCAGACATGAAAGCTTTCATATTCATCGTCACGTATCATGGATTATATCAAGTATCTTTAAAGAAAGGAGAACAAGAAAAGATAATTATCAAAATCGGTCAAAAATACGCGAAGTCACAAGTCTAAATATAGCGTGAACCATTGCACCCGGGCAAAAAATAATCTGAAAACTAAAAGAAAATAACTGAAACTTGTATGGAGGCAGACCACAATTAATTTCCCTATTGACTCCAATGTTCATTCTGGCCTTTTTGCCCAACTCCAAATTTTCCCAAAATGACAGGAAAAAACTAAAAAAAAAAAAGGCAGGAAAATATCGAAAAATTAAATGAGATAACTTACGAAACTGATATATTTTGAATCAGATAGACCTAAATTTCATGAAAATCGTACAACTATTAAAGAAGTTATCAAGTTGGTCTCAACTTCCGGTTCGAAATCACAGCGACAAATTTTCGAAATTCGAAAATCTGAAATTGAAGATGGTAATGATTTTTTTCAAGGTACTCAACCAAAAAAGAATAAGTAAAATCGGTCAAAAATATTTAGGTTAATTTTGTAAATCTGAAATTGAAGATGGTAATGATTTTTTTCAAGGTACTCAACCAAAAAAGAATAAGTAAAATCGGTCAAAAATATTTAGGTTAATTTTGTAAATTTTGAACATTAAAGGCATAAATTTCCTGTAAAGAAAAAGTCAAAGGCAACATTCGAAATTTTAAAATTTTTAAACACCAAAAATTCGACCCTGACCCCGAATCAAATTCTAATTTTAGAAATTGGAGACGCATTACTACGTAGTTTAACAACTATTGTTTTTGTTCGGATTATGTTTTTTTCCTCGCGTTTTCGGGAAAAGTACAGATTCTACAGAACTAAACTCTATACTATCCGAAAGGTGTCTGGTTCAAAAGGTTAATGGATAAATAAAACTTTTCAAATCGTTGGGCCAGAGCAAAAACATCGTAAGTGACAAATATTACGAAAACTGTTTTTTGATTGTTTTGGCGTCCAAATACCTATATCCACCTTTATGGAAGCGTGAGTTTCTCAATTTTTCTCGGAGATATGGCTTGCCTCACAATATTGTATGTGCATAAATATCATATTGGTGAGAGCAAGAACATCGTATCTGACTTGTTTAGAGAGAAAACATTAATGTTGTCAGATAGTGACGTCATCAACGAAAATAGACAAATATGGGACATCACAGGAAACCTTTTTTGTTTTTCAATCAATGTGAATGGGGATTTCACTAATTTGCAGCTCTTTGGATTCCTCAACTTTTATTTCCATACTTTGTGGCCCCTAATGTGTACTTGTATTGCCTAATTTTGTAACTCAAATGTGACAAATGTGAAAATTCGGAGGGTAACTACTTTGTTTTTGAATATTTTGAATTGAAACTTTTACAATGGTTGGATTAACCAAGTCTCATCAAAATCTTTTGTAAAAAAAGGATTCTACAAATAAAAAAAGTGATATAAATTGTTTAAATTATGTTTATTTTCATGTCCGTTTAAAGTGGATTTTTCTCTCTGTTTCATACACTATAAACCTCAGAATGCCTCGTTCGGCATTTCTGTCCAAACGAGGTAAAGAAAATGCCTCGTTGTCTGCAGTTCCGAAACGAGGTTTTTTTAAATTGCCCCTTTTTTTGGAACGAGGTATTTTGTTCAGAACGAGGCTTGGTAAAATGCCTCGTTTACTAAACGTGTTTTTTTCAAGATAGTTATTAGCGGTATATCGGCCAATTTGTAAAAATTAAAATTTATGCTATTTAATACGAAAATAAAACCAGTTCAAACTATATTATTATCAGAGAAATTGACAAGACAAGAATACACGCCATCGGTGGAGGTGTAAAACAATTTTGCAGACACACAGCTATACCTTGATTAATTGATTGCCCCCAATAAAATGTCACAACACCACGGTTGTTTCTTAACACCTATACCTGATTGGGGCAATAAATCAATCAAGGTAGTTATGTGTCTGCAATAGTTTTACACCTCCACCGATGGTGTGTATTCTTGTCTTGTCAATTTCTCTGATAATAATATAGTTTGAACTGGTTTTATTTTCGTATTAAATAACATAAATTTTAATTTTTACAAATTGGCCGATATAACGCTAATAACTATCTTCAAAAAAACACGTTTAGTAAACGAGGCATTTTACCAAGCCTCGTTCTGAACAAAATACCTCGTTCCAAACAAAGGGCAATTTAAAAAACCTCGTTTTGGAACTGCAGACAACGAGACATTTTTTTTTACCTCGTTTGGACAGAAATGCCGAACGAGGCATTCTGAGGTTTATAGTGATACTCAATTCGAAATGAAGACCATCACTTGACCAAAATCAAAATTTTGCTGACACTTCCGTTCAGACTTCATACTTTGTGTACGTACCAGTTATACCTTAGATAGTACAGAAGAAAAATCCCAGGCTATCTGACCTATATTTTGTCGAATTTCGGAAATCGGAAATAGCAGATTTAAAGTAAATGTTTAAAGTACTCAAAGAAAAAAGAATTAGTGAAATAGATAAAAAAAAAAGGTACAAAGTTACAGTTATGTAGGTCAATTTATTATCAGAAAATTTCTGTGATTTTGGATTCGTAAATCGTTCTGAAAACATACTGATTCCAAAGCAATCACACATTCTTGGAAGGAGGCTAACCAGAAATGTATTACTTTTGGAAATAGGAGACGAATTAACGAAACAGGGCGAAAAACGTCAAAGACGAAATTCAAATTTTTGAAATCTTCAAATATCAAAAATTTGACCATGTGCCAGGCTATCCTGAAATGTATTAATTTCAGAAATAAGAAACAAAAAGAACATACTACGGCCTATTCAAAATGGTGACCATCAGTTGACCTAAGGCGAAATTCTGCTCTAATGGTGTTTTAGGCAGTAAAATATCGCAAAAGCCTTAGATTTTTTTCACGTTTAAAGATAGTGGCACTTCCGGTTCGATCGATAGGCTTCATATTTTGTGAACGCATCAGTAAAGCCTATCTGACCTATATTTTGTCAATTTTTTGAAAACTTTGACCTATATTTAGTCATTTTTTTAAAAAAAAACTTTGAACCTTAATTCCCCAAGGGGAGATAAGTTAGAAAATTTAGAGTGACACCTTTCAAGTCGCACCAGATCAACTTGCAATCCAAATTTCACGAAAAACGTGCAAATAATAAAAAGTTGCGAAAAAAAAAATTGGTCTCGACTTCAGGGACGAAATCACAGCGACGAATCTTCAATGTCTTCAAAGAAAAAAGAATTATTAAAATAGGTCAAAAAGTTACGACAATGCATTGTTAGTTTTTTCGTTCGTAAAATTTATAATGACATTTTTCAAGTCATTTTTTAAGTCACATCAGATTACCTAACATTCCAAATTTCAAGAAAATCGTGCAAATATTAAGGAAGTTGTCAAATTGGTCTCAACTTTTGGGCGAAATCACAGCGACTAATTTTCGAATTTGAAAATCTGAAATAGAGAGTGAAAATGAAATTGTTCATGGTATTCAAAGAAAATAGATGAAATTTGAAGCGCCTATGTGGCAGCTGTGTGTAACTGTGCTCTCCATATTTTGAAGTTTGTGATAATTTTTTGCATGTAGCTTCAACCAACAACAGGGAATAATTTAGTGAAAGAATTTCTAAAAAATATTTTGAATTTCTGGAATTATTGCTGATTTATTTGTTAGAATGGAAAAATAATGTGATATGCAGATGTAATGAACTGTGCTAAATTTCTGTGCTGTTAATCTCTATTGTTCTCTTCCACTTGGTGTCATTGATCTACATCAATTGTTTTAAACAGAGAGGTGTAGGGAAAGGAAACAATGGATTAGAAAACTTCAAACCACTTACGACTGAAAGGAATTCTGCAAATTAATCAAGTCAATGTGTTAATCTAAACAAGATCATTTTATTAAATCTATTAACTTGAAACAGCAGGTCATCAAACCTAATGATAAAGTATTCAGTGGGTGACCTGCAATCTTTCAGAAACAACTCCGTTAAACAAATCCCAGCAATTACAATAATTTAAAATCTTTACATCTTCTGAAATCATATCGAAGAAAAAGAGCAGGATCAAGACAACAAAAGCCTATTGATGTTCATGTAACATACAACAATCTAAAATGTTAATCGAGGCAAAGTGGTGTTTGTAAATCTAATTTATTGTCTATTGCTACCATGCATGACCCAGATATCAAAAATGGGAGTTAAATTGGGGCTTATCAACGCCCAATCTGTGTGCAACAAAACCATTGCCATAAATGAATTTATCAATGAAAAATCACTTGAATTGCTGGCAATAACCGAAACTCGGCTCTCGGATAATGACACTGTTATCATCAATGAATTATGTGGTGATGATTTTGATTTTATAAATCTACCCAGACAGACACGAGGTGGAGGCGTTGGTCTTCTTTTCAGGAATAAATTCGAATGCATAAGAGAACGAGTCAACACATGCTTTCATTCCTTTGAATTTGTACAATTACTTCTTAACAATAGAGTTCGGCTTGTGATATTATATCATCCTCCCCCATCAAAGAAAAACAAATCAAGAAATCAGGATTTTCTGAAAGACTTTGAGGCTATGATTTCCGAGCTCATTCTCCTTAACACAAGTCTATTTATTACGGGAGATTTTAATTTAGTCTACCGTTTCCAAATTCCAAAACATCCTAGATTCTTATAGTTTATATCAACATGTGAAGACTAAATCACACAAACGTGGACATACTCTTGACTTTGTTATCTCTGAACAAAACAGCCAACTTAAGTAACTACAGATTTATTGTCAGATCACCAGCGCATCGTCTGTGGAGAAAGAAATTATGAGTAGAAAACTGAAAGATATTGATGTTGAGAAGTTTGCGTCGTTTATCAAAGAGGCTGTGAAATGTATTGATTCTGGTCGGTATTCTCATGTCATTGAGTCGCAAAAGTAAAGGCAACCATCCAAATCCCTGGTATACTGATGTCATTCACTTTGAAAGAATTCTCAGAAGAAAAGCAGATAGAAAGTATGTAACAACAGGTCTTGAAGTTGATAGACAACTATTCCAATCACAATCCAAGAGGGTAATAAAATTGATTTCGGGCGCCAAAAGACAACTTTTTATACAAATAAACTCTCTGCAACAGATTCTAAAGATCTTTTTAATGTTTTCGATAAACTTATCTCTGAAAATCAGAAGAAATTACCGAAGTGTAATTCCAATGTTGTGCTAGCTGAACGTTTCAGTGACTTCTCTCATGACAAAGTCAGTGATATCAGACGTACTCTTGACAATACTAGCAATGGGTTAAATGCGTTTGAAGAACATCATCTACTAAGCCGTCGGTTTGAGTTTGCCCCAGTTTCAGAAGAACATGTCCGATCCATCATTGGTAAGAGCAAGTCAACTTCCTGTAGCCTAGATCCCCTTCCAACATGGCTTCTGAAGTTTAAATCTGTATTGGATGCGCTCCTTCCTTTCATCACTGCTATCATAAATTCTTCAATTGCCAAGAGCTGTTTGTCGACTTCATTAAAGATTGCCCTTGAGATTCCACTTTTGAAGAAACCACCGCGTGATTGTGAGATCCTCAAGAACTATCGCCCTGTCACAAACCTTGAGTTTATCGGAAAGGTGCTTGAAAGGGAGATAGCCAGACAAATCACTAATTATCTGCAAGCTAACGATCTTCATGAACCACTGCAGTCAGCTTATAAAGAAGGACACGGCACAGAGACAGCACTCTTGAAGGTAGGTAAAAGCTGATATTGATGCAGCATTGGACAGCAACCTTGGCATCAACCTTATACTTCTTGATCTAAGTGCAGCATTTGATACCATCGACCATAGCATTATGTTCAATCGACTGCAGTTATCGGTGGGAATCAAAGGATCGGCACTGGATTGGTTGAAGTCTTATCTAACTGACAGAAGCCAATGTGTTCATATTCATAGCAGCAATTCTGTATCTAAACCGCTGTCCATTGGAGTCCCACAGGGAGCGGTACTAGGTCCACTTCTTTTCTTACTGTATGTTCCTCCACTTGGTAAAATTATTCATAGGCATGGTATCAGCTATCATGGTTTTGCCGATGATACGTAATTGTATAATACATTCATTCCTTCTGACCAGATGTCAATACACAGTGCCATAAGGAAGCTAGAATCCTGTATCAGTGATATTCGGACATGGATGAATCAAAACAAATTAAAGCTGAACGATGAGAAGACAGAATTCCTGATGATATTACCAAGATCAAAACTGAAGAGCTTCAACTTTTCACCAAAACTAAACATCGGCGATACCGAAATCTCACCATCACGTAAAGCACGAAATCTTGGTTTCATCATGGACAAGACAATGTCTCTCATCCCACAGGTTAACAATACTATGTGTAAAATGTACATGAGATTAAAGCCAATATCCAGAATCAGGAGGTATCTTACTAAAGACTCATGTGCTAGAGTTGTATTAGCCCTGGTCATATCTCAGTTGGACTATGGAAATGGACTCTTGGCTGGCGTTCCAGATTTCTTCCTCAACCGTCTTCAAGTTGTACAAAATAACTGTGCTCGACTAGTTGCCAAGTCATCCTCTAGAGATCATGTATCAGAAACTCTTGAAAGTCTTCATTGGCTGCGAAAGCCCGAATCGATTTTAAAGTGCTATCAAATGTCTATAAAGCTTTGTTTTCGGATACTGCTCCCGCCTACATGAAACAATTATTCACATTCTACAAACAGGAAAGACCGAATCTTCGTTCGTCCATAGATACTACTTTATTATCTGTGCCTGCTTACAAGAGACTCAGAGGAAAATTATCTTTCCCTATAAATGGTGTCCATATGTGGAATAAGCTACCAAGATCAATTAGAGAGAGTTCATCTTTTGTTAAATTCAAATCGGAGTTAAAAACACACTTGTTTAAATATTATTACGATCTGTGATGTGACATTTGTTAAGCGCTTAGAAATATCACAGGATATAATGAAGCGCTATAGAAGATGAATAATAATAATAATAATAACTAGATCTGCTACTGTCCCATGCAGATATGAAAGCTTTCATATTCACAGTCACTTCCTGTCACATGTCATGGGTCATATGAATAATCCGAACAAAAAAACCCCATTAAAATCGGTCACAATCTAGTGAAGTTAATGAGATTTTTCACTCGTAAAGAACTTTGTCGGCACGAAAAACATCAAAGGCAAAAATCGAATTTTTGAAATATTCAAATACCAAAAATTTGACACTTATCCCGGCTATCCTGAAATGTATTAATTTCAGACATAGGAGACGCATTGAACATACTATGCCCTATTATGTTTGTTTACAAGTTCGTAAATGTCGATTTTTCACTATGTTTCATATTCACTTCAAAATGGTGACTACCAGTTGACCTAAATCAAAATTCTATTCTAAACGTTTTTTAGGCCTTCTTTCAAGGATTCAGAAAATATAACTCCCAAGTCTGTAAGTAAAATAGCAAAAAAGCCTTATGGACTTTTCACGTTTCAAGATGGTGGCACATCCGGTTCGATAGACAAACTTCATATTTTGTGTACAAATCAGTAATTACTTATCTAGTAACGAACAAAAATAAATTAGGTCATTCTGACGTATATTTCGTTGATATTTTTTAAAACTGTCATCCTTAATTTGGTCAAGGGGAGATAATTTAGAAAATTTCTAATCACATTTTTGAAGTCGCATCGGTAAGATCTACTTACTGCTAAATTTCATGAAAATCGTACAACTATTAAAGAAGTTGTCAAGTTGGTCTCAACTACCGGTTCGAAATCACAACGACGAATTTTCGAATATTACAAAACTTTTAAAAATAAGCTCCCCCTGACCAGCTTAATCGTTCGCAATAAACGTTTGCCCATTCAAATCGGCAAATTGCTTACTTTAAAGTGAGAAACATTACAACCAGGCGAAATTTTCTGTTTTATCACTTTTACAGTACCATTGATTACCAACCGATTATTACAAAACTTTAAAAATAAAAGAGAAAGAGAGAAATGCGACTTAACGTCCATTCGACACAAACTAGGTCATTTCGGGACTAACATATGTTTTTTAATTTTATTTAAAAACTTCCCTTGCGCGTACTGGTCTTTAGCTGTTGGGAGGAAACCGAAGGACACGGAGAAAACCCACGAGGTTAGACACCATACTCCATGTCACATGCAACCTGGAAATCGAAACGACGCCCGTGCTAACCATTCAGCCATTCGGCCTCCCTAAAATCGGGAAATTGCTGACTTATAGCAAGAAACATTTCAACCGGGCGAAATTTTCTGTTTTAACAGTTTGATTTGCACGGTACTTTAATTACCAACCGATTATTACAAAACTTTTGAAAATAAGCTCCAACTGACCAGCTTAATCGTATGCAATAAACGTTTGGCCTGAATTGAAAGTTCTGCACCGAGAAAGTTTATCTCGATTTTCCGGCGTGGTTCCCCCTTGTCAGTGAGGCAGAACGGAGGGCCTGACAAGGACAGCTGTCTAGTCGTTCGGATCGGACGAAAAACCAAGGTCCCGTGTACACATTGGAGTGCACGTAAAATATCCCTAAGCAGTTGGAATTCGATACTGTTGAATAAGCTCTATACGATGACTAAATGTGTAGATTGTAGTCACCCTCACATGTTTCGCTTAACAATGAAAGGGTGCCATTTTCAATCTTCGATCCTTTTGTTCTTCTACTCCTGATATGTTGGACTGTTGATCGATGGTTTCATATAAAAGACTACCAATAAGACTCTTTGTAGAAGAAGTTCCCAAAAAATATTATGTTGACTTTACGAGAAAGATCTCTAAACATGCTCCAAATTGTAAAAATACGACTTTTTGGATTTTCAATTTCTTTTTTTTCGGCTATCCCTGATATTTAAGAAAAAGATACAATGATTTCACACAACAGGCTAGCTATTGGACTCTCTATTGACAAAAGTTTTACCGCCCTCCTTTCATTATAACCGAAGTTATCGTGCCCTAAAGAATCAACAAATCAGCATGCTTATCTCTGCTTACCCTAAGTAGAAAATGCTCATCTTTGCACTCAATCATAACATTGACCTAGTGAACGTCTACACCAAGTTTGAACATTCTAGCTTAATTAGAAGGAGAGTTATTGTGCTCCAAAGTCTCGGCCCTTCAAATTGCTTCTATTTTTCATTTTCAATTCAAAATGGTGACTCCCAGTTGACCTAAATCAAAATTCTACTCCGACGATTTTTTAGGCCTTCCTACAAAGATTCAGAAAATATAACTCCCGAGTCTGTAAGTAAAATAGCAAAAAAGCCTTATTGATTTTTCACGTTTAAAGATGGTGCCACTTCCGGTTCGATCGACAAACTCCATATTTTGTGTGCGAATCAGTAATTCCTTGTCTAGTATCGAAAAAAAAATTAGGTCATTCTGACCTATATTTCGACGATTTTTTTGAAAATTTTGATCCTTAATTTCACCAAGGGGAGATAATTTAGAAAATTTCTAATTATATTTTTGAAGTCACATCGGTAAGATCTACTTATATACTAAATTTCATGAAAATCGTACAACTATTAAAGAAGTTGTCAAATTGGTCTAAACTTCCGGTTCGAAATCACAGCAACAAATTTTCGAAATTCGAAAATGTGAAATTGCAGATGAAAATGATTTTTTTCAAGGTATTCAAAGAAAAAAGAATTAGTAAAATCGGTAAAAAATAACAAAGTTACGACTATGCATTGTCAGTTTTTTCGTTCGCAAAATTCGGTGATTTCGTAAAACGTTTTGAAAATATATTTAAACAACGTTCGCACCCCATTTTTGGGGGGTAGGTCAAAGTTTCAGAAAGATCCCATGGTTAGATTCTGAGAAATCCGATTTGCAGAAAATACACAAAAAAAAATAACTAGATCTGCTACTGTCCCATGCAGATATGAAAGCTTTCATATTCATCGTCACGTGTCATCGATTATATCAAGTATCTCAAATAAAAGGATAAGAATAACAAACTATCAAAATTGGTCAAAAACTCGCGAAGTTACAAGTCTAAATATAGTATGAAACATTGAGTAATCTGAAAACTAAAGGGAAATAACTGATACTTGTGTTGCTGTAATCAGGATGAATGAGATAACTTTGAACAAAACTAAAACTTTTTGAATCAGGTTGAACTCAACTGTTTGAATATGTACGTTAAATATGTAGATTTGAAAAATTATAAAGACATAATATCAAAATCGGTCAAAAACTCACAAAGTTACAAATTTAAATGTAGTGAGAAACATTGCACCCGGGCAAAAAAATAATCTTTAAACTAAAGGGAAATAACTGAAACTTGTATAGCTGTTATATAATTATGGTTTCCAATATGTTTGGTTATAAGTAGGAAATCGTGACGACTTCTTAAGCATGTTTTAAACAAAGGGCCATAGACTGCAATATACAAGAATGGCACTCTGCAATAAAAAAAAAACTGGCCAGAGATTTCTATGCAGAAATTAAATAATTGCTAGAACCAGAAAAATATTTATCCACTATAATAAATAAGCAACATAGAGAAAATGAAATGAAATTGAATGGGGTTTAAGGTCCTACTTTCTGCTCCTACAATGGGCTAATGAAGACGGGCATACGCCATAAAGTGTGCAATGAGGGAAATTTTACCCGGGCAGCGGCGTTACGGCCTACGAGGTTGGTAAGGCGACCATACTCCTTGTCACGTACAACCAAGAAATCGAAACAAGGACAGTTGACTCAATGGCAGACGTTATGATATAGAGCGCACGTGCTAACCATTCAGCCACGCAACCTCCCTAAAATCGGCAAATTGCTGACCTACAGCGAGAAACATTTCAACAGGGCCAAATTTTCTATTTTAACAGTTTAATTTGCACGGTACCTTTAGTTATCAACCGAATATTACAAAACTTTTAAAAATAAGCTCCCCCTGACCAGCTTAATCGTTCGCAATAAACGTTTGCCCCTTAAAATCGACAAATTGCTGAATTTAAAGTGAGAAACATTACAACCGGGCCAAAGTTTCTGTTTGATCACTTTAACAGTACCTTTGATTACCAACCGATTATTACAAAACTTTAAAAAGAGAAAGAGAGAAATGCGGCCTAACGTCCATTCGACACAAACTAGGTCATTTCGGGACTAACATATGTTTTTTTAATTTTATTTAAAAACTCCCCTTGCACGTACTGGTCTTTAGCCGTTGGGAGGAAACCGAAGAACACGGAGAAAACCCACGAGGTTGGACATCATACACCATGTCACGTGCAAACTGGAGATCGAAACGACGCCCGTTGACTCAATGACAAAGGTTACGATACAGCGAGCACATGCTAACCATTCAGCCATCCAGCCTCCCTGAATTCGGAAAATTGCTGACTTATAGCAAGAAACATTTCAACCGGGCGAAATTTTCTGTTTTAACAGTTTAATGTGCACGGTACTTTAATTACCAACCGATTATTACAAAACTTTTGAAAATAAGCTCCAACTGACCAGCTTAATCGTATGCAATAAACGTTTTGCCTGAATTGAAAGTTCTGCACAGAGAAAGTTCATCTCGATTTCCCGGCGTGGTTCCCTTGTCAGTAAGGCAGAACGGAGGGCCTGACAAGCACAGCTGTCTAGTCCTTCGGATGGGACGAAAAACCAAGGTCCCGTGTACACATTGGAGTGCACATAAAATATCCCTAAGCAGTTGGAATTCGATACTGTTGAATAGGCTCTATACGATGACTAAATGCGTAGATTGTAGTCACCCACACTTCATAAGATAAGCAAGATGGCGGATGTGAGAGGACGCTTGAAAATTCGGTCTGAGTAAAATTTTATTTTATCCTCGTATGAAGGAACTACGGTCAAATATGTTCTAATCGATAGGTTCTGTATGTTTCTGTGCAATATTAAGACCATTATTTATGTGAATTTGAAACCCGTGGCCCCTACATTTGTGTAAGTTACATATCGGGGGAGATATTGAGACTCAGTCATTGTCTAAACATGGCGGACGATCGACACACTGTGACTAAGAGCTCACTACCAATAAAAACCAAAGAAACTTGGATCAAGTTATCATCTAGGACAAATGATTATGGTAAAAATTATCGTCACAGTATGTCAAGTACTTCTAGCCAGGAATCTCCACTTCAACCTAAAACTGCGAAAATATCGGGTGAACAATCGAGTGAGCCAATAATCAATGAAGAGTCATCACTAAATCAACGAGGTACAGTTGACAACACATTTTTTGATAGTAAAGCCTTTCACCAAGTCATTGAACAAGCTGTACAAACTGCAGTTGCTGGAATTGAACAAACTCTTCTATCATATGTCAGGGATCAGTTCCATGCATTCGATGAAAGACTATCTGAGGTTGAGCTAACACAAAGAAGCATAGGACTTGACGTTGATAATTTCCACGAACGGTTCGAGGAAATAGAGGCTAATATAAAAGCGAAGGAACGTGAGTGTAAATTATTAGCAAACAGATTAAACAACTTAGAACAATATACAAGGAAAGTCCATTTGCGAGTATTTGGGGTTAAAGAAACGCCAAATGAAGACTGTGTTGAAATTGTCTCCAACTTAATCAAAGTTAAGCTAAAAATTGATAAACCAATCTCTATTGAGGCAGCTCATCGTGTCGGTCCTTTTCCCCGTGCTTCAAGTGGTGAATCTATTCCAAAATCGGTGAAACCCAGGGGAATTATCGTCAGATTTTTGAGAAGGGACGAGCGACAATTGGTTGTGTCAAACAGACGAAAACTGGCCAAATCAGGTGTTTCTATCGTTGAAGATATGACAGTGGAGAACATTAGACTCTTAGATAAACTTCAAAATCACCCACTCGTAAAGTCATCATGGTTCTCAAATGGAAAAGTTAAAGCACAGGGACATAATAATACTGTTTGTAGAGTGGAGTTAGTTCCAGAATAAGATGATCAGTTAATTAGGAAATTAAGTGATAAGAAGACTGACTGAACTGATTGTCACAGTGTCCTGACCTACATGTCTTCATTTCTTTTCTATACAGTGATCAGAGTCTTTGTTACAACGGTTATCCACACGTGTAACAGTAAACCTGGAAATCAACTCATTACTTTAGAAATAAAAACACAACCTCGATCGACCCAGCATTTAAATGACACAAGTCATATTACTTTATATTTTGTGTATCCCCATTAAATGATACGTACCAATACTTAACCTATATCAATTAATCATTTCTGTTAAAAAGTTTGTTTGAATATGTAGTGAAAATTACTCTGAATACCATGTCTTTACCATTACATTCTTGTACTACTTATACAAAATTCCCATTTTTAATTGAAGACATGGTTATCAGTTAGAATAATTATACCCAAACGACTTAATCTGTAAACTCACTACCTAACCTACATCAACTGTTCATTTTATGGCAAGTGTAACTTGCACTTATGGTGAAGAGACAACTTGTATAAACATTAACAACTTACCCTGCATACCTACCACATTACCGATATCAGTTGATCATTTTTATAGAAAACCATTGTTGGAATATATGGTCTTATTGTATAATATGAATTAAAAACTTATGTTGTATACATGTATCCCCATCCCCCGCCCACCTTACCTATAACAGTTGATAAATTTTATATTAAGATTTGCAGGATTATCTGATGAAATATAACATGAACTAACAATTAAGTACTACAACCTCCCTTCGCCCCTCCCCACCCTCCCCACCCCACACACATACTTTACCTATACATGTTAATCATTTTTATAGAAAGTTTCCCTTATAAGATTGGTGAAATATAACATGTATAAACGAGTTATCTTGTATGCAAACCATATTGAATATATCAATTGACCTTCTTAATAGAAATAAGAATTAACAACTTACACTTTATACCTACCACTTAACCTTTATCACTGATCATTTTTATAGAAAGGATTAGCTAAAACTGTTGCATAAAGTGAAGTACAATGGCATGACTACTTTTACTATATGTTGAAACTTGTATAACTACCACATGTCCAATGTCAATTGGTCAGCTGTAATAAATATAAAATATACCTCACACCTTAGTAGAAAAGATTAGATACGTACATATGATGAAATATGTAAATACTATTTACCCTGTATATGAAATTAATATTTACCCTGTATATAGCTACCATAATTGGCCAGTTTTGTAAGATTATCTACTTGACGTTGTTGTGAAAGTTAAGCGGAAATATGTAATGCTAAACAACCATGTTACACGTATACTTACCAAATTATCTATTCAAATTCGTCATTTGTGCGAGAAAAAAAGTAAAACAAAAAGGTTTCTTGAATGTAGAGTATCTCCCGAGGGCGCTATCATCTTTCGAGTTATTTCGACCATCAACTAATTGATTTGAAAACACAAATCTTCAATCCCAAATATATTCGAGGCATACTTCTAAAATCTATGTGCGTTGGATTGTGGCCTGATGATGATTTCCGATAGCTCCTGTGAAAGGAGATTCCCTCTACCGCCACTTTCACCTAAATCAAGCCGATAACTTATTTACCAAACATTATTTACCATGTAGAGCTACATTATTACCTGTATAATTTAAATTCCCCAGTTTTACAGTAATGGGCAAATGACAAATTTGTGATGTTGATTATATACCTACACATGCCATATGACATATGCAAATATAAACCGTGAATAATTTCACTATTTCCTTGAGCTATTTGAAATAGTACAACATTTAGCTTCAAGCATATGTAACAGCAACGAAAGGCGTATATTTAATGTTCCCAATCCGTCATCCATACTGCAAGTTAATATGATCTTAATTATCTTGTTCGAGCATTATTAGTCTACATTGACCATCAAAATGGACGTGACTTATGTGAAGACACCGTTATATCTTCATACGAGGGTAATATCTGTCCTGTGTTATGTCATTTTTTTATGTATGTTCTTATTTACTTAGCGTTATTCATTTTTATTTTCTTTATTTGTCTATATATATGTTTTATTTGTTTACTATTTATTTACATCACGTCCTCAAGTCTCTATATCCACCAAAACTAACGACTAAATACTCAAGATCTAGCTATTTGATGATTTCTCAGTCCCCTCGTGAAATACTGGCGCAAGTGCAACACTCGTTATATTTTCATCACTATTGTAATAGTTGACATTTACTACACAGTAAAACACGAGGCATCTGAGAAATCGCAATGTCGAATAACACTATTAGTTTTATGTGAACTTGATAATTTATTTCTGTTAAGTACTGTTTTAGTCTTATTAGTTCTTAAATCAGGAGACGTTCATAAAAATCCTGGACCTTCAAATCAAGATTCAAATGAAAACCTATCAGTCTATCACTTAAATGCACGTAGTATAAGACACAAACTTGAAACAATATTCGACGATGTCAATGATTACCATATTTGTAGTTTCACTGAGACTCATCTTGATAACTATGTGTTGGATTCATCTCTGCAATGGGACGGTTTCCATTCTCCATACCGGAAGGATCGGACGTCGATTGGTGGCGGTTTATTACTATATGTTAAAAAAAACATTTATTGCCAACGGCGTGATGATCTTGAGGCTACAGGTATAGAGAGTATTTGGGTGGAATGCAAATTTCCAAACACCGTTTTACTTGTTGCTTTATTTTACCGCCCGCCAAACAGCACATTCGAATTCTGGTCATTGTTCGAAAGATCCATTGAACAAGCCTATCAAACCACGCTTAAGATTGTAATTTTAGGTGATCTAAATGATGACTTGCTAGCACCGCGCTGCAAGCTACGGGATGTTTTATCTTTAAATAATCTCAGAAATGTTATTGATGAACCTACACGCGTTACTCTGACGTCATCAACCTTATTAGATGTAATTTTAGTAAATGATGAAATTCAGATTAGTTCCAGTGAAACGATTAATGTCACTCCTGATATATCCGATCATAAGGGTGTTTATGCTTTATTAGATTTCCCAGTGACAACTCTCAGGAATTTTAAACGGGAGATATTTGTATATAAGGATGGTAATTATAATAGGTTAAATACTCTTATCAAAGAACACGATTGGGAGAGTACCTTTGCAGGTTCAGATATTAACGTAATATGTTCAAAATTTTATGAAATTCTTAATAGCTATATTACATTGTGCATACCAAAGAAATCAATAACTATAAGACTAACTGACAAACCATGGTTCAACACAGAAATACGTAGAGCGATAAGAATCAGAAACAGGTTACACAAAAAAGCTTTGAAAACACAAAATGGGTGCGATTTAAGAAAATATAAAGTTCAAAGAAATAAAGTAAATAATTTTAAAAAGGCGTTGAAAGCAAAATACAAAGAAAAAATCACAAATTCTCTGAATTCTACCGAGACAAATAGCCAGGTTTACTGGAATAATCTAAGGAAAGTATTAGGCCAAAATGTATCAAATGATATTCCTCCACTATTAGACCCCAATGGAAGAATTGCTCATTCAAATTTTGATAAAGCTGAATTACTAAATAACTATTTCGGATCAATCTCAGATAATAGTCAGCAAGGTGAACTACCAAAATTCAATAAGCGAACAAATTGTCTTCTTGATATTCCTCTAGTCGAAGAAAAGGAAATCGCAGATCTTATAAATACACTGAAATTAAAAAAAGCCAATGGATTTGATAATATTAGCAACAAGTTACTAAAATATACGAAAACCTCAATATGTATACCATTAAAATATATCTTTAATAAATCGTTAAAATCAGGCGTTTTCCCAACAATTTGGAAAAAAGCAAATGTCCTACCTTTCTATAAAAAAGGAGACAGCTCTCTAGCTTCAAACTACCGACCTATAAGCCTTTTAAGTAATTTGAGTAAATTATTAGAAAAGGTAGTTAAACACCTGTTTAACTACTTCCATCAAAACAATCTCCTGTACAAATACCAATCAGGATTTCGACCGAAATACTCTACTGTTCTTCAACTTTTAGAAGTGTATCATGATATCTCATCTGCAATTGATAAGCAACTATATTCCTGTTATGTTTTTTTGCGATATATCTAAAGCTTTTGATCGCGTATTCTTACCCGGTTTGATACACAAATTAAGTCAATATGGGGTTTCAGGCATGCTAATTACATGGTTGTCAAGTTATGTCCAAGACCGGACTCAACGGGTATTTGTAAATGGGTCTGTTTCATCAGAAATTACTCTTCAATCAGGAGTTCCACAGGGATCAGTTCTGGGTCCCTTTTTGTTTTTGACTTATATCAATGATGTACAAGATGTGCTTCACAATGTGGCTAGATTATTTGCAGACGATACGGCACTCGGGTGTAACAAACAGACAGTTACAGAGATAGAACAGTCCCTAAACTACGATCTGACAAATCTCAACATTTGGGCGAATAATTGGCTTATAAACTTTAATCCAAACAAAACAAAAGCTATTTTATTTAGTTCTAAAAATAAAGAAAATTATCCAAATCTGGTATTCAATAATCAAGCACTTGAAGTGGTTAAATGTCACAAACACTTGGGGTTACCCTTTCAAATGACGCCAAATGGACCATCCATATAGAAACTATTATCACGTCCACCTCAAAATTATTAAATATTTTGCGTAAACTAAAATTCTCCTTAATAGACAAACTTTAAATAACGTTTATTTGATATTCATAAGGCCAAAACTGGAATACGCATGTGAAGTGTGGGATGGGTGTAACGCTTCCAATACCGAAAAACTCGAAAAGGTACAGCTAGAAGCTGCCAGGATTGTCACTGGACTAACTAAAACTTGTTCTCGTGAAGCGCTCTATTTTGAAACCGGATGGAATAAATTATCAGAAAGACGTACACAAAAGCGACTAACCACATTTTTTCAAATTAGAAATCAGAAAAACCCATCATATTTATATGACATTTTAGAATATTACCAACAAACACCTCAACAATATAATTTAAGAAAAATCAGCGAATATAGAAATCCTTATTGTAGAACAACATTACACCAAACTTCGTACTTCCCTACAACAATTCGTGATTGGGAATTATTAGAGGACCCCTTAAAGCAATCAACCAACATTAATTCCTTCAAATATCTATACAAACAAAAATTACGTTCCTTAATACATAAAGCGCCAATCTACTTCTGTAAAAGTAATAGACATGAAAATATTATTCACACTAGAATACGGCATGGGTGTAGTTCGTTGAAAAATGATTTGTATAAAATAAACGTTGTAAATGATCCCACATGCTCTTGTGGCAAATCTATAGAAAATGCTGAACACTATTTTCTGAAATGTCACTTATATGATGTAATTCGTGCCGAGCTATTAAATACATTGTCAAATTATTCTGTAATAAATATAGATACCCTATTGTTCGGCAATTCAGAATTGTCAATTGAGATGAATACAAACCTTTTCCTTGGAGTTCACAAATATATCAAACTTTCAAATCGATTTAAATAAAACTTAATAATATTAATTACTTCTTAGTATATATTGTTAGCAATTTTTTTTTTTTTTGGTGGATAACTGTTCCCTTGCACTTTTTACAAAATTTCGTTCGTAAGGGTAATAAGAGAGCATAATTTAACCGACTGTTTAGAATTATTTAGCAAATCATTTTATACATGAATCAGTTCAATTATATCCCATTTATTAAACTTTATTTTTCATTGTTTTAAATATAATGAAAAAAATGTATAACAGTGATATTGGGATACAATTTTAAATATAATTATATATTCTCTTCATCACCTCTTCACTTATTTTTATATAGAGCTTTATGATATAATTCATCTGATATTACATATATTACTTATAAATTATTTATTATTGTATATACTATTTCGCAATCTTGTTTATATTAAATTTTGACTATTATTTGTATGTTTGGAAAGGGCTTTTCTAAGTTTTTGAAACTTGTGCTCAATCCTTTTGATACTTGTCAATAAAATATGTTTAATAGACCCACACTTCATGTTTCGCTCAACAATGAAAGGGTGCCGTTTTCAATGTTCGATCCTTTTGTTCTTCTACTCCTGATATGTTGGACTGTTGATCGATGGTTTCATATAAAAGACTACCAATAAGACTCTTTGTAGAAGAAGTTCCCAAAAAATAGTATGATGACTATACGAGAAAGACCTCTAAACATGCTCCAAATTGTAAAAATACGACTTTTTGGATTTTCAATCTCTTTTTTTCGGCTATCCCTGATATTTAAAAAAAATGATACAATCATTTCACACAACAGGCTACCTATTAGACTCTCTATTGACAAAAGTTTCACCGCCCTCCCTTCATTATAACCGAAGTTATCGTGCCCTAAAGAATCAACAAATCAGCATGCTTATCTCTGCTTACCCTAAGCAGAAAATGCTCATCTTTGAACTCAATCATAACATTGACCTAGTGAACGTCTACACCAAGTTTGAACATTCTAGCTTAATTAGAAGGAGAGTTATTGTGTTCCGAAGTCCGGGCCTTTCAAATTGCTTCTATTTTTCATTTTCAATTCAAAATTGTGACCATCACATGACCGAAATCAAAATTCTGATCCGATAGATTTTTAGGCATTCCTTCAAGGATTCCGAAAATATAACTTCCGAGTCTGTAAGTAAAATAGCAAAAAAGCCTTTTTGATTTTTCACGTTTAAAGATGGTGGCACTTCCGGTTCGATCGACAAACTCCATATTTTGTGTACGAATCAGTAATTCCTTGTCTAGTATCGAAAAAAAAAATTAGGTCATTCTGACCTATATTTCGACGATTTTTTTGAAAACTTTGATCCTTAATTTCACCAAGGGGAGATAATTTAGAAAATTTCTAATTATATTTTTGAAGTCACATCGGTAAGATCTACTTGTATACTAAATTTCATGAAAATCGTACAACTATTAAAGAAGTTGTCAAATTGGTCTAAACTTCCGGTTCGAAATCACAGCGACGAATTTTCGAAATTCGAAAATGTGAAACTGCAGATGAAAATGATTTTTTTCAAGGTAATCAAAGAAAAAAGAATTAGTAAAATCGGTCAAAAAATAACAAAGTTACGACTATGCATTTTCAGTTTTTTCGTTCGTAAAATTCGGTGATTTCGGATTCGTAAAACGTTTTGAAAATATATTTAAACAACGTTCGCACCCCATTTTTTGGGGGGGTAGGTCAAAGTTTTAGAAAGATCCCATGGTTAGATTCTGAGAAATCCGATTTGCAGAAAATACACAAAAAAAAAATAATAACTAGATCTGCTACTGTCCCATGCAGATATGAAAGCTTTCATATTCATCGTCACGTGTCATCGATTATATCAAGTATCTCAAATAAAAGGATTAGAATAACAAACTGTCAAAATTGGTCAAAAACTCGCGAAGTTACAAGTCTAAACATAGTATGAAACATTGAGTAATCTGAAAACTAATGGGAAATAACTGATACTTGTGTTGCTGTAATCGGGATGACTTCCGATTTCAAAACTTTCAGAAAAATGAAATGAAAATGGTAAGAAAACATCGAAAAATTAAATGAGATAACTTTGAACAAAACTAAAACTTTTTGAATCAGGTTGAACTCAACTGTTTGAATATGTACGTTAAATATGTAGATTTGGAAAATTATAAAGACATAATATCAAAATCGGTCAAAAACTCACAAAGTTACAAATTTAAATGTAGTGAGAAACATTGCACCCGGGCAAAAAAATAATCTTTAAACTAAAGGGAAATAACTGAAACTTGTATAGCTGTAATCGGGCTTCCAAGATATGTTATATAATTATGGTTTCCAATATGTTTGGTTATAAGTAGGAAATCGTGACGACTTCTTAAGCATGTTTTAAACAAAGGGTCATAGACTGCAATATACAAGAATGGCACTCTGCAATAAAAAAAACTGGCCAGAGATTTCTATGCAGAAATTAAATAATTGCTAGAACCAGAAAAATATTTATCCACTATAATAAATAAGCAACATAGAGAAAATGAAATGAAATTGAATGGGGTTTAACGTCCTACTGTTCTGCTCCTACAGTGGACTAATGAAGACGGGCATACGCCATAAAGTGTGCAATGAGGGAAATTTTACCCGGGCAGCGGCGTTACGGCCTACGAGGTTGGTAAGGCGACCATACTCCCTGTCACGTACAACCAAGAAATCGAAACAAGGCCAGTTGACTCAATGACAGACGTTATGATACAGAGCGCACGTGCTAACCATTCAGCCACGCAACCTCCCTAAAATCGGCAAATTGCTGACCTACAGCGAGAAACATTTCAACCGGGCCAAATTTTCTATTTTAACAGTTTAATTTGCACGGTACCTTTAGTTATCAACCGAATATTACTAAACTTTTAAAAATAAGCTCCCCCTGACCAGCTTAATCGTTCGCAATAAACGTTTGCCCCTTAAAATCGACAAATTGCTGACTTTAAAGTGAGAAACATTACAACCGGGCCAAATTTTCTATTTTATCACTTTAACAGTACCTTTGATTACCAACCGATTATTACAAAACTTTAAAAAGAGAAAGAGAGAAATGCGGCCTAACGTCCATTCGACACAAACTAGGTCATTTCGGGACTAACATATGTTTTTTAATTTTATTTAAAAACTCCCCTTGCACGTACTGGTCTTTAGCCGTTGGGAGGAAACCGAAGAACACGGAGAAAACCCACGAGGTTGGACATCATACACCATGTCACGTGCAACCTGGAGATCGAAACGACGCCCGTTGACTCAATGACAAAGGTTACGATACAGCGAGCACATGCTAACCATTCAGCCATCCAGCCTCCCTGAATTCGGAAAATTGCTGACTTATAGCAAGAAACATTTCAACGGGGCGAAATTTTCTGTTTTAACAGTTTAATGTGCACGGCACTTTAATTACCAACCGATTATTACAAAACTTTTGAAAATAAGCTCCAACTGACCAGCTTAATCGTATGCAATAAACGTTTTGCCTGAATTGAAAGTTCTGCACGGAAAAAGTTCATCTCGATTTCCTTCCGATGGGACGAAAAACCAAGGTCCCGTGTACACATTGGAGTGCACGTAAAATACCCCTAAGCAGTTGGAATTCGATACTGTTGAATAAACTCTATACGATGACTAAATCCGTAGATTGTAGTCACCCACACTGCATGTTTCGCTTAAAAATGAAAGGGTGCCGTTTTCAATGTTCGATCCTTTTGTTCTTCTACTCCTGATATGTTGGACTGTTGATCGATGGTTTCATATAAAAGACTACCAATAAGACTCTTTGTAGAAGAAGTTCCCAAAAAATAGTATGTTGACTTTACGAGAAAGACCTCTAAACATGCTCCAAATTGTAAAAATACGACTTTTTGGATTTTCAATCTCTTTTTTTCCGAGTCTGTAAGTAAAATAGCAAAAAAGCCTTATTGATTTTTCACGTTTAAAGATGGTGGCACTTCCGGTTCGATCGACAAACTCCATATTTTGTGTACGAATCAGTAATTCCTTGTCTAGTATCGAAAAAAAAACTAGGTCATTCTGACCTATATTTTGACGATTTTTTTGAAAACTTTGATCCTTAATTTCACCAAGGGGAGATAAGTTAGAAAATTTCTAAAGTCATTTTTCAAGTCGCATTTTTAAGGTCTACTTACATATTAAATTTCATGAAAATCGTACAACTACTAAAGAAATTGTCGAGTTGGTGTAAACTTCCGGTTCGAAATCACAGCGACGAATTTTCGAAATTTGAAAATCCGAAATTGCAGATTTGAAGTAAATGTCTTAGGATACTCAAAGAAAAAAGAATTAGTAAAATAGATCAAATAGTCACAAAGTTACAGCATTGTAGGTCAAATGCATTCGTTCGTAAAATTCGGTGATTTCGGATTCGTAAAACGTTTTGAAAATACATTTAATCAAGGTTCGCACCCCATTTTTGGGGGGTAGGTCAAAATTTCAGAAAGATCCTATGGATAGATTCTGAGAAATCCGATTTGCAGAAAACACACAAAAAAAAATAATAACTAGATCTGCTACTGTCCCATGCAGATATGAAAGCTTTCATATTCATCGTCACGTGTCATTGATTGTATCAAGTATCCTAAATAAAAGGATAAGAAGAAAAAATTATCAAAATTGGTCAAAAACTCGCGAAGTTACAAGTCTAAATATAGTATGAAACATTGCACCCAGGCATAACAATAATCTAAAAACTAAAGGGAAATAACTGAAACTTGTATTACTGTAATGAGACGGATGAGAAAATGAAATGAAAATGGCGGGAAAAAAATTAAAAATGGCAAGTTGGACAGGCGACCTTACTCCTTGTCACGTACAACCGGGCATTCGAAAACACGCTAGTTAACTCAATGACAGGCGCGCGTGCTAACCATTCAGCCACCCAACCCCCCTTTGAAATCAGACACGTGCAATATGTCATATAGGAAGAATAAGAAGTCGCTCACAACAAAATGGTAAATTAATGAGTTTAGGTCAAAAGGTTGAGCTACTATTTTAGAGTACTTAATAGTTTTAAAGAGACACGATAAGGGTTGTTCATAGTTAAATGGAAGTTTAATTTTAAATAAGACCAATAAAATTAGGATTTAATAATGCCAGACTAATATTTCCAATATGTTTGGTTATAAGTACGAAATCGTGACGACTTCTTAAGCATGTTTTAAACAAAGGATCATAGACTGAATTATACAAGAATAGCACTCTGCAATAAAAAAACTGGGCAAAGCAAGATTTCTATGCAGAAATTAAATAATTGTTAGAACCAGAAAAATATTTATCCACTATAATAAATAAGCAACATAGAGAAAATGAAATGAAATTGAATGGGGTTTAACGTCCTACTGTTCTGCTCCTAAAATGGGCTAATGAAGACGGGCATATGCCATAAAGTGTGTAATGAGGGAAATTTTACCCGGGCAGCGGCGTTACGGCCTACGAGGTTGGACAGGCGACATACTCCTTGTCACGTACAACCAAGAAATCGAAACAAGGCCAGTTGACTCAATGACAGACGTTATGATACAGAGCGCACGTGCTAACCATTCAGCCACGCAACCTCCCTAAAATCGGCAAATTGCTGACCTACAGCGAGAAACATTTCAACCGGGCCAAATTTTCTATTTTAACAGTTTAATTTGCACGGTACCTTTAGTTATCAACCGAATATTACAAAACTTTTAAAAATAAGCTCCCCCTGACCAGCTTAAGCGTTCGCAATAAACGTTTGCCCCATAAAATCGGCAAATTGTTGACTTTAAAGTGAGAAACATTACAACCGGGCGAAATTTTCTGTTTTATCACTTTTACAGTACCTTTGATTACTAACCGATTGTTACAAAACTTTAAAAATAAAAGAGAAAGAGAGAAATGCGGCCTAATGTCCATTCGACACAAACTAGGTCATTTCGTGACTAACATATGTTTTTTAATTTTTTTTAAAAACTCCCCTTGCGCTTACTGGTCTTTAGCCGTTGGGAGGAAACCGAAGGACACGGAGAAAACCCAAGAGGTTGGACATCATACTTCATGTCACGTGCAACCTGGAGATCGAAACGACGCCCGTTGACTCAATGACAGACGTTACGATACAGCGCGCACATGCTAACCATTCAGCCATTCAGCCTCCCTGAATTCGGAAAATTGCTGACTTATAGCAAGAAACATTTCAACCGGGCGAAATTTTCTGTTTTAACAGTTTAATGTGCACGGCACTTTAATTACCAACCGATTATTACAAAACTTTTGAAAATAAGCTCCAACTGACCAGCTTAATCGTATGCAATAAACGTTTGGCCTGAATTGAAAGTTCTGCACGGAGAAAGTTCATCTTGATTTCCCGGCGTGGTTCCCCGTTGTCAGTGAGGCAGAACGGAGGGCCTGACAAGCACAGCTGTCTAGTCCTTCGGATGGGACGAAAAACCAAGGTCCCGTGTACACATTGGAGTGCACGTAAAATATCCCTAAGCAGCTGGAATTCGATACTGTTGAATAAGCTCTATACGATGACTAAATGTGTAGATTGTAGTCACCCACACTGCATGTTTCGCTTAACAATGAAAGGGTGCCGTTTTCAATTTTCGATCCTTTTGTTCTTCTACTCCTGATATGTTGGACTGTTGATCGATGGTTTCATATAAAAGACTACCAATAAGACTCTTTGTAGAAGAAGTTCCCAAAAAATATTATGTTGACTTTACGAGAAAGACCTCTAAACATGCTCCAAATTGTAAAAATACGACTTTTTGGATTTTCAATCTCTTTTTTTCGGCTATCCCTGATATTTAAAAAAAATGATATAATGATTTCAAACAGGCTAGCTATTAGACTCTCTAATGACAAAAGTTTCATTGTCCTCCCTTCATTATAACCGAAGTTATCGTGCCCTAAAGAATCAACAAATCAGCATGCTTATCTCTGCTTACCCTAAGCAGAAAATGCTCATCTTTAAACTCAATCATGACATTGAACTAGTGAACGTCTACACCACGTTTGAACATTCTAGCTTAATTAGAAGGAGAGTTATTGTATTCCAAAGTCCCGGCCCTTCAAATTGCTTCTATTTTTCATTTTCAATTCAAACTGGTGACCATCAATTGACCTAAATCAAAATTCTGCTCTGAACAATTTTTAGGCCATCTTTCAAGGATTCAGAAAATATAACTCCCGTGTCTGTAAGTAAAATAGCAAAAAAGCCTTAGGGATTTTTCCCGTTTCAAGATGTTGGCACTTCCGGTTCGATCAACAAACTTCATATTTTGTGTACAAATCAGTTATTACTTATCTAGTATCCAAAAAAAAATCAGGTCATTCTGACCTATATTTCGATGATTTTTTTGAAAATTTTGATCCTTAATTTCGTCAAGGGGAGATAATTTAGAAAATTTCTAATTATATTTTTGAAGTCACATCGGTAAGGTCTACATATATACTAAATTTCATGAAAATCGTACAACTATTAAAGAAGTTGTCAAATTGGTCTAAACTTCCGGTTCGAAATCACAGCGACGAATTTTCGAAATTCGAAAATGTGAAACTGCAGATGAAAATGATTTTTTTCAAGGTATTCAAAGAAAAAAGAATTAGTAAAATCGGTCAAAAAATAACAAAGTTACGACTATGCATTGTCCATTTTGTCGTTCGTAAATTTCGGTGATTTCGGATTCGTAAAACGTTTTGAAAATATATTTAATCAAGGTTCGCACCCCGTTTTGGGGGGGTAGGTCAAAATTTCAGAAAGATCCTACGGATAGATTCTGAGAAATCCGATTTGCAGAAAACACACACAAAAAAAAATTATAACTAGATCTGCTACTGTCCCATGCAGATATGAAAGCTTTCATATTCATCGTCACGTGTCATCGATTATATCAAGTATCTCAAATGAAAGGATAAGAATAACAAACTATCAAAATTGGTCAAAAACTCGCGAAGTAACAAGTCTAAATATAGTATGAAACATTGCATAATCTGAAAACTAAAGGGAAATAACTGATACTTGTGTTGCTGTAATCGGGATGACTTCCGATTTCAAAACTTTCAGAACAATGAAATGAAAATGGTAAGAAAACATCGAAAAATTAAATGAGATAACTTTGAACAAAACTAAAAAAAATTTGAATCAGGTTGATCCCAATTGTTTGAATATTTACGTTAAATATGTAAATTTGGAAAATTATAAAGACATAATTATCAAAATCGGTCAAAACTCACAAAGTTACAAATTTAAATGTAGTGAGAAACATTGCACCCGGGCAAAAAAATAATCTTTAAACTAAAGGGAAATAACCTAAACTTGTATAGCTGTAAACGGGCTTCCAAAATTAGAGATATGTTATATAATTATGGTTTCCAATATGTTTGGTTATAAGTAGGAAATCGTGACAACTTCTTAAGCATGTTTTAAACAAAGGGTCATAGACTGCAATATACAAGAATGGCACTTTGCAATAAAAAAAAAATGGTCAAAGCAAGATTTCTATGCAGAAATGAAATAATTAATAGAACCGGAAAAACATTTATCCACTATAATAAATAAGCAACATAGAGAAAATGAAATCAAATTGAATGGGGTTTAACGTCCTACTCCTAAAATGGGCTAATGAAGACGGGCATACGCCATAAAGTGTGCAATGAGGGAAATTTTACCCGGTCAGCGGCGTTTCGGCCTACGAGGTTGGACAGGCGACCATACTCCTTGTCACGTACAACCAAGAAATCGAAACAACGTCAGTTGACTCAATGACAGACGTTATGATACACAGCGCACGTGCTAACCATTCAGTCACGCAACCTCCCTAAAATCGGCAAATTGCTGACCTACAGATAGAAACATTTCAACCGGGCGAAATCTTCTATTTTATTAGTTTAATTTGCACGGTACCTTTAGTTATCAACCGAATATTACAAAACTTTTAAAAATAAGCTCCCCCTGACCAGCTAAATCGTTCGCAATAAACGTTTTCCCCTTAAAATCGGCAAATTGCTGACTTTAAAGTGAGAAACATTACAACCGGGCGAAATTTTCTGTTTTATCACTTTTACAGTATCTTTAATTACCAACCGATTATTACAAAACTTTAAAAATAAAAAAAAGAAAGAGAGCAATGCGGCTAAACGTCCATTCGACACAAACTAGGTCATTTCAGGACTAACATATGTTTTTTAATTTTATTTAAAAACTCCCCTTGCGCGTACTGGTCTTTAGCTGTTGGGAGGAAACCGAAGGACACGGAGAAAACCCACGAGGTTGGACACCATACTCCATGTCACGTGCAATCTCGAAATCGAAACGACGCCCGTTGACTCAATGACAGACGTTACGATACAGCGCGCACATGCTAACCATTCAGCCATTCAGCCTCCCTTAAAAATAAGCTCCCCCTGACCAGCTTAATTGTTCGCAATAAACATTTGCCCTCTAAAATCGGCAAATTGCTGACTTTAAAGTGAGAAACATTACAACCGGGCGAAATTTTATGTTTTATCACTTTTACAGTACCTTTGATTACCAACCGATTATTACAAAACTTTAAAAATAAAAGAGAAAGAGAGAAATGCGGCTCAACGTCCATTCGACACAAACTAGGTCATTTCGGGACTAACATATGTTTTTTAATTTTATTTATAAACTTCCCTTGCGCGTACGGGTCTTTAGCCGTGGGAGGAAACCGAAGGACACGGAGAAAACCCACGAGGTTGGACACCATACTCCATGTCACGTGCAACTTGGAAATCGAAACGACGCCGGTTGACTCAATGACAGACGTTACGATACAGCGCGCGTATGCTAACCATTCAGCCTCCCTAAAATCGGGAAATTGCTGACTTATAGCAAGAAACATTTTAACCGGGCGAAATTTTCTGTTTTAACAGTTTAATTCGCACGGTATTTTAATTACCAACCGATTATTACAAAACTTTTGAAAATAAGCCCCAATTGACCAGCTTAATCGTATGCAATAAACGTTTGGCCTGAATTGAAAGTTCTGCAACGAGAAAGTTCATCTCGATTTTCCTGCGTGGTTCCCCCTTGTCAGTGAGCAGAACGAAGGGCCTGACAAGGACAGCTGTCTAGTCGTTCGGATGGGACGAAAAACCAAGGTCGCGTGTACACATTGGAGTGCACGTAAAATATCCCTAAGTAGTTGGAATTCGATACTGTTGAATAAGCTCTATACGATGACTAAATGTGCAGATTGTAGTCACCCACACAGCATGTTTCGCTTAACAATGAAAGGGTGCCGTTTTCAATGTTCGATCCTTTTATTCTTCTACTCCAGATATTTTGGACTGTTGATCGAAGTTTTCATATAAAAGACTACCGATAAGACTCTTTGTAGAAGAAGTTCTCAAAAAGTATTATGTTGACTTTAAGAGAAAAGAACCTTTAAAGATGCTCCAAATCGTAAACATACGACTTTTTGGATTTTCGATCTCTTTTTTTCTGCTATCCCTGATATTAAAAAAAAAAGATACAACGATTTCACACAACAGGCCAGCTATTACACTCTCGATTAACAAGAGTTTCACCGCCCTCCCTTCATTATAACCGAAGTTATCTTGCCCTAAAGAATCAACAAATCAGCATGCTTATCTCTGCTTACCCTAGGCAGAAAATGCTCATCTTTGAACTCAATCATGACATTGACATAGTGAACGTCTACACCAAGATTGAACATTCTAGCTCAATTAGAAGGAGAGTTATTGTGTTTCAAAGTTTCGGCCCTTCAAATTGCTACTACTTTTCATATTCACTTCAAAATGGCAACCATCAATTGTCCTAAATCAAAATTCTGCTCTGAACAATTTTTAGGCCATCTTTCAAGGATTCAGAAAATATAACTCCCGTGTCTGTAAGTAAAATAACAAAAAAGCCTTAGGGATTTTTCACGTTTCAAGATGGTGGCACTTCCGGTTCGATCAACAAACTTCATATTTTGTGTACAAATCAGTTATTACTTATCTAGTATCCAAAAAAAAAATCAGGTCATTCTGACCTATATTTCGATGATTTTTTTAAAAATTTTGATCCTTAATTTCGTCAAGGGGAGATAATTTAGAAAATTTATAATTATATTTTTGAAGTCACATCGGTAAGGTCTACATATATACTAAATTTCATGAAAATCGTACAACTATTAAAGAAGTTGTCAAATTGGTCTAAACTTCCGGTTCGAAATCACAGCGACGAATTTTCGAAATTCGAAAATGTGAAACTGCAGATGAAAATGATTTTTTTCAAGGTATTCAAAGAAAAAAGAATTAGTAAAATCGGTCAAAAAATAACAAAGTTACGACTATGCATTGTCCATTTTGTCGTTCGTAAATTTCGGTGATTTCGGATTCGTAAAACGTTTTGAAAATATATTTAATCAAGGTTCGCACCCCATTTTTGGGGGGGTAGGTCAAAATTTCAGAAAGATCCTACGGATAGATTCTGAGAAATCCGATTTGCAGAAAACACACAAAAAAAAAAATAATAATAACTAGATCTGCTACTGTCCCATGCAGATATGAAAGCTTTCATATTCATCGTCACGTGTCATTGATTGTATCAAGTATCCTAAATAAAAGGATAAGAAGAAAAAATTATCAAAATTGGTCAAAAACTCTCGAAGTTACAAGTCTAAATATAGTATGAAACATTGCACCCAGTCATAACCATAATCTGAAAACTAAAGGGAAATAACTGAAACTTGTATTACTGTAATGAGACGGATGAGAAAATGAAATGAAAATGGCGGGAAAAACAAATTAAAAATGGCAGGTTGGACAGGCAACCTTACTCCTTGTCACGTACAACCGGGCATTTGAAAACACGCTAGTTAACTCAATGACAGGCGCGCGTGCTAACCATTCAGCCACCCAACCCCCCTTTGAAATCAGACACGTGCAATATGTCATATAGGAAGAATAAGAAGTCGCTCACAAGAAAATGGTAAATTAATGAGTTTAGGTCAAAAGATTGAGCTACTGTTTTAGAGTATTTAATAGTTTTAAAGAGACACGTTAAGGGTTGTTCATAGTTAAATGAAAGTTTAATTTTAAATAAGACCAATAAAATTAGGATTTAATAATGCTAGACTAATATTTCCAATATGTTTGGTTATAAGTAGGAAATCGTGACGACTTCTTAAGCATGTTTTAAACAAAGGATCATAGACTGAATTATACAAGAATGGCACTCTGCAATAAAAAAACTGGCCAAAGCAAGATTTCTATGCAGAAATTAAATAATTGCTAGAACCAGAAAAATATTTATCCACTATAATAAATAAGCAACATAGAGAAAATGAAATGAAATTGAATGGGGTTTAACGCCCTACTGTTCTGCTCCTAAAATGGGCTAATGAAGACGGGCATATGCCATAAAGTGTGCAATGAGGGAAATTTTACCCGGGCAGCGGCGTTACGGCCTACGAAGTTGGACAGGCGAACATACTCCTTGTCACGTACAACCAAGAAATCGAAACAACGCCAGCTGACTCAAAGACAGACGTTATTCAGCCACGCAACCTCCCTAAAATCGGCAAATTGCTGACCTGCAGCGAGAAAAACAGTTCAACCGGGCCAAATTTTCTATTTTAACAGTTTAATTTGCACGGTACCTTTAGTTATCAACCGAATATAACAAAACTTTTAAAAATAAGCTCCCCTTGACCAGCTTAATCGTTCGCAATAAACGTTTGCCCCTTAAAATCGGCAAATTGCTGACTTTAAAGTGAGAAACATTACAACCGGGCGAAATTTTCTGTTTTATCACTTTTACAGTACCTTTGATTACCAACCGTTTATTACAAAACTTTAAAAATAAAAGAGAAAGAGAGAAATGCGGCCTAATGTCCATTAGACACAAACTAGGTCATTTCGTGACTAACATATGTTTTTTAATTTTATTTAAAAACTCCCCTTGCGCTTACTGGTCTTTAGCCGTTGGGAGGAAACCGAAGGACACGGAGAAAACCCACGAGGTTGGACATCATACTCCATGTCACGTGCAACCTGGAGATCGAAACGACGCCCGTTGACTCAATGACAGACGTTACGATACAGCGCGCACATGCTAACCATTCAGCCATTCAGCCTCCCTGAATTCGGAAAATTGCTGACTTATAGCAAGAAACATTTCAACCGGGCGAAATTTTCTGTTTTAACAGTTTAATGTGCACGGTACTTTAATTACCAACCGATTATTACTAGACTTTTGAAAATATGCTCCAACTGACCAGCTTAATCGTATGCAATAAACGTTTGGCCTGAATTGAAAGTTCTGCACGGAAAAAGTTCATCTTGATTTCCCGGCGTGGTTCCCCGTTGTCAGTGAGGCAGAACGGAGGGCCTGACAAGCACAGCTGTCTAGTCGTTCGGATGGGACGAAAAAAAATATCCCTAAGCAGTTGGAATTCGATACTGTTGAATAAGCTGTATACGATGACTAAATGTGTAGATTGTAGTCACCCACACTGCATGTGTCGCTTAACAATGAAAGGATGCCGTTTTCAATGTTCGATCCTTTTGTTCTTCTACTCCTGATATGTTGGATTGTTGATCGATGGTTTTATATGAAAGACTACCAATAAGACTCTTTGTAGAAGAAGTTGACTTTTCGAGAAAGACCTCTAAACATGCTCCAAATTGTAAAAATACGACTTTTTGGATTTTCAATCTCTTTTTTTCGCCTATCCCTGATATTTAAAATAAATGATACAATGATTTCACACAACAGGCTAGCTATTGGACTCTCTATTGACAAACGTTTCACAGCCCTCCCTTCATTATAACCGAAGTTATCGTGCCCTAAAGAATCAACAAATCAGCATGCCCATCTCTGCTTACCCTAGGCAGAAAATGCTCATCTTTGAACTCAATCATGACATTGTCCTAGTGACCGTCTACACCAAGTTTGAACATTCTAGCTCAATTAGAAGGAGAGTTATTGTGTTTCAAAGTCTCGGCCCTTCAAATTGCTACTACTTTTCATTTTCAATTCAAAATGGTGACTATCACGTGACCGAAATCAAAATTCTGCTCCCTACGATTTTTGGGCCATCCTTCAAGGATTCAGAAAATATAACTCCCGTGTCTGTAAGTAAAATAACAAAAAAGCCTTAGGGATTTTTCATGTTTCAAGATGGTGGCACTTCCGGTTCGATCGACAAACTCCATATTTTGTGTAGGAATCAGTAATTACTTGTCGAGTATCGAAAATTTTTTTTAGGTCATTCTGACCTATATTTCGACGATTTTTTTGAAAACTTTGATCCTTAATTTCACCAAGGGGAGATAATTTAGAAAATTTCTAATTATATTTTTGAAGTCACGTCGGTAAGATCTACTTGTATACTTAATTTCATGAAAATCGTACAACTATTAAAGAAGTTGTCAAATTGGTCTAAACTTCCGGTTCGAAATCACAGCGACGCATTATCGAAATTCGAAAATGTGAAACTGCAGATGAAAACGATTTTTTTCAAGGTATTCAAAGAAAAAAGAATTAGTAAAATCGGTCAAAAAATAACAAAGTTACGACTATGCATTGTCAGTTTTTTCGTTCGTAAAATTCGGTGATTTCGGATTCGTAAAACGTTTTGAAAATACATTTAATCAAGGTTCGCACCCCATTTTTGGGGGGGTAGGTCAAAATTTCAGAAAGATCCTATGGATAGATTCTGAGAAATCCGATTTGCAGAAAACACACAAAAAAAAAAATAATAACTAGATCTGCTACTGTCCCATGCAGATATGAAAGCTTTCATATTCATCGTCACGTGTCATTGATTGTATCAAGTATCCTAAATAAAAGGATAAGAAGAAAAAATTATTAAAATTGGTCAAAAACTCGCGAAGTTACAAGTCTAAATATAGTATGGAACATTGCACCCAGGCATAACAATAATCTGAAAACTAAAGGCAAATAACTGAAACTTGTATTACTGTAATGAGACGGATGAGAAAATGAAATGGAAATGGCGGGAACAAAAATAAAAATGGCAGGTTGGACAGGCGACCTTACTCCTTGTCACGTACAACCGGGCATTCGAAAACACGCTAGTTAACTCAATGACAGGCGCGCGTGCTAACCATTCATCCACCCAACCCCCCTTTGAAATCAGACACGTGCAATATGTCATATAGGAAGAATAAGAAGTCGCTCACAACAAAATGGTAAATTAATGAGTTTAGGTCAAAAGGTTGAGCTACTGTTTTAGAGTACTTAATAGTTTTAAAGAGACACGTTAAGGGTTGTTCATAGTTAAATGAAAGTTTAATTTTAAATAAGACCAATAAAATTAGGATTTAATAATGCCAGACTAATATTTCCAATATGTTTGGTTATAAGTAGGAAATCGTGACGACTTCTTAAGCATGTTTTAAACAAAGGATCATGTTTGTTTAAACAAGAATGGCACTCTGCAATAAAAAAACTGGCCAAAGCAAGATTTCTATGCAGAAATTAAATAATTGCTAGAACCAGAAAAATATTTATCCACTATAATAAATAAGCAACATAGAGAAAATGAAATGAAATTGAATGGGGTTTAACGTCCGACTGTTCTGCTCCTAAAATGGGCTAATGAAGACGGGCATATGCCATAAAGTGTGCAATGAGGGAAATTTTACCCGGGCAGCGGCGGTTACGACCTTCAAGGTTGGACAGACGACCATACTCCTTGTCACGTACAACCAAGAAATCGAAACAACGCCAGTTGACTCAATGACAGACGTTATGATACAGAACGCACGTGCTAACCATTCAGCCACGCAACCTCCCTAAAATCGGCAAATTGCTGACCTACAGCGAGAAACATTTCAACCGGGCCAAATTTTCTATTGTAACAGTTTAATTTGCACGGTACCTTTAGTTATCAACCTAATATTACAAAACTTTTAAAAATAAGCTCCCCCTGACCAGCTTAAGCGTTCGCAATAAACGTTTGCCCCTTAAAATCGGCAAATTGCTGACTTTAAAGTGAGAAACATTACAACCGGGCGAAATTTTCTGTTTTATCACTTTTACAGTACCTTTGATTACCAACCGATTATTACAAAACTTTAAAAATAAAAGAGAAAGAGAGAAATGCGGCCTAATGTCCATTCGACACAAACTAGGTCATTTCGGGACTAACATATGTTTTTAATTTTATTTAAAAACTCCCCTTGCGCTTACAGGTCTTTAGCCGTTGGGAGGAAACCGAAGGACACGGAGAAAACCCACGAGGTTGGACATCATACTTCATGTCACGTGCAACCTGGAGATCGAAACGACGCCCGTTGACTCAATGACAGACGTTACGATACAGTGCGCACATGCTAACCATTCAGCCATTCAGCCTCCCTGAATTCAGAAAATTGCTGACTTATAGCAAGAAACATTTCAACCGGGCGAAATTTTCTGTTTTAACAGTTTAATGTGCACGGTACTTTAATTACCAACCGATTATTACAAAACTTTTGAAAATAAGCTCCAACTGACCAGCTTAATCGTATGCAATAAACGTTTTCGCCTGAATTGAAAGTTCTGCACGGAGAAAGTTCATCTCGATTTCCCGGCGTGGTTCCCCTTGTCAGTGAGGCAGAACGGAGGGCCTGACAAGCACAGCTGTCTAGTCATTCGGATGGGACGAAAAACCAAGGTCTCGTGTACACATTGGAGTGCACGTAAAATATCCCTAAGCAGCTGGAATTCGATACTGTTGAATAAGCTCTATACGATGACTAAATGTGTAGATTGTAGTCACCCACACTGCATGTTTCGCTTAACAATGAAAGGGTGCCGATTTCAATGTTCGATCCTTTTGTTCTTCTACTCCTGATATGTTGGACTGTTGATCGATGGTTTCATATAAAAGACTACCGATAAGACTCTTTGTAGAAGAAGTTCCCCAAAAATATTATGTTGACTTTAAGAGAAAGGGACCTTTAAACATGCTCCAAATCGTAAAAATACGACTTTTTGGATTTTCGATCTCTTTTTTTCTGCTATCCCTGATATTTAAAAAAAATGATACAATGATTTCACACAACAGACTACCTATTAGACTCTCGATTGACAAGAGTTTCACCACCCTCCCTCCATTATAACCGAAGTTATCGTGCCCTAAAGAATCAACAAATCAGCATGCTTATCTCTGCTTACCCTAAGCAGAAAATGCTCATCTTTGAACTCAATCATAACATTGACCTAGTGAACGTCTACACCAAGTTTGAACATTCTAGCTTAATTAGAAGGAGAGTAATTGTGTTCCAAAGTCCCGACCCTTCAAATTGCTTCTATTTTTCATTTTCAATTCAAAATGGTGACCATCACGTGACCGAAATCAAAATTCTATTCGCGACATTTTTTAGGCCTTCCATCAAGGATTCAGAAAATATAACTCCCGAGTCTGTAAGTAAAATAGCAAAAAAGCCTTATTGATTTTTCACTTTTAAATATGGCGGCACTTCCGGTTCGATCGACAAACTCCATATTTTGTGTACAAATCAGTAATTACTTATCTAGTATCCAAAAAAAAAATCAGGTCATTCTGACCTATATTTCGACAATTTTTTTGAAAATTTTGATCCTTAATTTCGTCAAGGGGAGATAATTTAGAAAATTTCTAATTATATTTTTGAAGTCACATCGGTAAGATCTACTTAGATACTAAATTTCATGAAAATCGTACAACTATTAAAGAAGTTGTCAAATTGGTCTAAACTTCCGGTTCGAAATCACAGCGACGAATTTTCGAAATTAGAAAATCTGAAACTGCAGATTTATAGTAATTGTCTCAAGGTACTCAAAGAAAAAAGATTTAGTAAAATAGGTCAAATAGTCACAAAGTTACAGCATTGTAGGTCAAATGCATTCGTTCGTAAAATTCGGTGATTTCGGATACGTAAAACGTTTTGAAAATATATTTAATCAACAGCCACCACCCATTTTTGGGGGGATAGGTAAAAGTTTCAGAACGATCCTATGGTTAGATTCTGAGAAATCCGATTTGTGGATAAAACACAAAAAAAAAAAATAATAACTAGATCTGCTACTGTCCCATGCAGATATGAAAGCTTTCATATTCATCGTCACGTGTCATCGATTATATCAAGTATCTCAAATAAAAGGATAAGAATAACAAACTATCAAAATTGGTCAAAAACTCGCGAAGTTACAAGTCTAAATATAGTATGAAACATTGAGTAATCTGAAAACTAAAGGGAAATAACTGATACTTGTGTTGCTGTAATCGGGATGACTCCCGACTTCAAAACTTTCAGAAAAATGAAATGAAAATGGTAAGAAAACATCGAAAAATTAAATGAGATAACTTTGAACAAAACTAAAACTTTTTGAATCAGGTTGAACTCAACTGTTTGAATATGTACGTTAAATATGTAGATTTGGAAAATTATAAAGACATAATATCAAAATCGGTCAAAAACTCACAAAGTTACAAATTTAAATGTAGTGAGAAACATTGCACCCGGGCAAAAAACTAATCTTTAAACTAAAGGGAAATAACTGAAACTTGTATAGCTGTAATCGGGCTTCCAAGATATGTTATATAATTATGGTTTCCAATATGTTCGGTTATAAGTAGGAAATCGTGACGACTTCTTAAAGTTGGGTTCCCAGATAAGCATTTATCGGGTGGTCATTTTGGTATATATGGAAAGAAGAGATATCCAATCTTACTAGAAATATACTGGATTGCCTGAAAAACACTCATGGAGCGTAAACAGGACAAAAATGTAAGGGGTTCCCTTAATAGTCAACCCGACGAATAAGGGTACCTGCACGCTTGGCGTTGAAGGCTGCACGCGAACTTGAGTGATTTGTGTACATTTTGAAAAACCTAATGAAGAGTTCGACATACAACAATTTCTGGGGTAAAAATCACGGAAAAAGACGCATGCAGTGGATAATCCGAGAATTTAATTAGGATTCTATATTTGTAGTAAATAGTCAGCGCTTACAGACAACATCGTCTTGTGTATGCAATGCATTCTCCCCTGTCGTCTGCCACCGTTGACATTGGTTACGGCGAGGGGTAATCGCCTGACGCAAACATGGTTTCTTTCGATAGATTTTTATAGCAGGCTATTCTCGTCAATTACAATGTTATGAGAACGATTTGAAGAAAAATTATGATAAGATAATTAGTTTGAATATGTTTTTAATTCTAATATATCATCAAATCACCCAGTTTGTATCCGGGAACCCAACTTTAAGCATATTTTAAACAAAGGGTCATAGACTGCAATATACAAGAATGGCACTCTGCAATAAAAAAAATGGCCAAAGCAAGATTTCTATGCAGAAATTAAATAATTGCTAGAACCAAAAAAATATTTATCCACTATAATAAATAAGCAACATAGAGAAAATGAAATGAAATTGAATGGGGTTTAACGTCCTACTGTTCTGCTCCTACAATGGGCTAATGAAGACGGGCATACGCCATAAAGTGTGCAATGAGGGAAATTTTACCCGGGCAGCGGCGTTACGGTCTACGAGGTTGGACAGGCGACCATACTCCTTGTCACGCACAATGACAGACGTTATGATACAGAGCGCACGTGCTAACCATTCAGCCACGCAACCTCCCTAAAATCGGCAAATTGCTGACCTACAGCGAGAAACATTTCAACCGGGCCAAATTTTCTATTTTAACAGTTTAATTTGCACGGTACCTTTAGTTATCAACCGATTATTACAAAACTTTTAAAAATAAGCTCCCCCTGGCCACCTTAATAGTTCGCAATAAACGTTTGCCCCTTAAAATCGACAAATTGCTGACTTTAAAGTGAGAAACATTACAACCGGGCCAAATTTTCTGTTTTATCACTTTTACAGTACCTTTGATTACCAACCGATTATTACAAAACTTTAAAAATAAAAGAGAAAGAGAGAAATGCTGCCTAACGTCCATTCGACACAAACTAGGTCATTTCGGGGCTAACATATGTTTTTTTAACTTTATTTAAAAACTCCCCTTGCGCGTACTGGTCTTTAGCCGTTGGAAGGAAATCGAAGAACACGGAGAAAACCCACGAGGTTGGACATCATACACCATGTCACGTGCAACCTGGAGATCGAAACGACGCCCGTTGACTCAATGACAGACGTTACTATACAGCGCGCACATGCTAACCATTCAGCCTCCCTGAATTCGGAAAATTGCTGACTTATAGCAAGAAACATTTCAACCGGGCGAAATTTTCTGTTTTAACAGATTAATGTGCACGGTACATTAATTACCAACCGATTATTACAAAACTTTTGAAAATAAGCTCCAACTGACCAGCTTAATCGTATGCAATAAAAGTTTTGCCTGAATTGAAAGTTCTGCACGGAGAAAGTTCATATCGATTTCCCGGTGTGGTTCCCCTTGTCAGTGAGGCAGAACGGAGGGCCTGACAAGCACAGCTGTCTAGTCGTTCGGATGGGAAGAAAAACCAAGGTCCCGTGTACACATTGGAGTGCACGTAAAATATCCCTAAGCAGTTGGAATTCGATACTGTTGAATAAGCTCTATACGATGACTAAATGCGTAGATTGTAGTCACCCACACTTCATGTTTCGCTCAACAATGAAAGGATGCCGTTTTCAATGTTCGATCCTTTTGTTCTTCTACTCCTGATATGTTGGACTGTTGATCGATGGTTTCATATAAAAGACTACCAATAAGACTCTTTGTAGAAGAAGTTCCCAAAAATAGTATGTTGACTTTACGAGAAAGACCTCTAAACATGCTCCAAATTGTAAAAATACGACTTTTTGGATTTTCAATCTCTTTTTTTCGGCTATCCCTGATATTTAAAAAAAATGATACAATGATTTCAAACAACAGGCTAGCTATTACACTCTCTGTTGACAAAAGTTTCACCGCCCTCCCTTCATTATAACCGAAGTTATCGTGCCCTAAAGAATCAACAAATCAGCATGCTTATGTCTGCTTACCCTAAGCAGAAAATACTCATCTTTGAACTCAATCATGACATTGACCTAGTGAACGTATACACCAAATTTGAACATTCTAGCTTAATTAGAAGGAAAGTTATTGTATTCCAAAGTCCCGGCCCTTCAAATTGCTTCTATTTTTCATTTTCAATTCAAAATGGTGACCATCACGTGACCGAAATCAAAATTCGGATCCGACAGATTTTTAGGCATTCCTTCAAGGATTCTGAAAATATAACTCCCGAGTCTGTAAGTAAAATAGCAAAAAAGCCTTTTTGATTTTTCACGTTTAAAGATGGTGGCACTTCCGGTTCGATCGACAAACTCCATATTTTGTGTACGAATCAGTAATTACTTCTCTAGTATTCAAAAAAAAAATTAGGTCATTCTGACCTATATTTCGACGATTTTTTTGAAAACTTTGATCCTTAATTTCACAAAGGGGAGATAATTTAGAAAATTTCCAAGGACATCATTGAAGTCGCATTGGCAAGATCTATTAACATTCTAAATTTCACGAAAATCGCACAACTATTAAAGAAGTTGTCAAATTGGTAATAACTTCCGGTTCGAAATGACAGCGACGAATTTTCGAAATTCGAAAATCCGAAATTGCAGATTTGAAGTAAATGTTTCAAGATACTCAAAGAAAAAAGAATTAGTAAAATCGGTCAAAAAATAACAAAGTTACCACTATGCATTGCCAGTTTTTTCGTTCGTAAATTTCGGTGATTTCGGTTTCGTAAAACGTTTTGAAAATATATTTAATCAAGGTTCGCACCCGATTTTTGGGGGGGTAGGTCAAAATTTCGGAAAGATCCTATGGATAGATTCTGAGAAATCCGATTTGCAGAAAACACACAAAAAAAAAAATAATAATAACTAGATCTGCTACTGTCCCATGCAGATATGAAAGCTTTCATATTCATCGTCACGTGTCATCGATTATATCAAGTATCTCAAATAAAAGGATAAGAATAACAAACTATCAAAATTGGTCAAAAACTCGCGAAGTTACAAGTCTAAATATAGTATGAAACATTGAGTAATCTGAAAACTAAAGGGAAATAACTGATACTTGTGTTGCTGTAATCGGGATGACTTCCGATTTCAAAACTTTCAGAAAAATGAAATGAAAATGGTAAGAAAACATCGAAAAATTAAATGAGATAACTTTGAACAAAACTAAAACTTTTTGGATCAGGTTGAACTCAACTGTTTGAATATGTACGTTAAATATGTAGATTTGGAAAATTATAAAGACATAATATCAAAATCGGTCAAAAACTCACAAAGTTACAAATTTAAATGTAGTGAGAAACATTGCACCCGGGCAAAAAAATAATCTTTAAACTAAAGGGAAATAACTGAAACTTGTATAGCTGTAATCGGGCTTCCAAGATATGTTATATAATTATGGTTTCCAATATGTTTGGTTATAAGTAGGAAATCGTGACGACTTCTTAAGCATGTTTTAAACAAAGGGTCATAGACTGCAATATACAAGAATGGCACTCTGCAATAAAAAAAAAACTGGCCAGAGATTTCTATGCAGAAATTAAATAATTGCTAGAACCAGAAAAATATTTATCCACTATAATAAATAAGCAACATAGAGAAAATGAAATGAAATTGAATGGGGTTTAACGTCCTACTGTTCTGCTCCTACAATGGGCTAATGAAGACGGGCATACGCCATAAAGTGTGCAATGAGGGAAATTTTACCCGGGCAGCGGCGTTACGGCCTACGAGGTTGGTAAGGCGACCATACTCCTTTTCACGTACAACCAAGAAATCGAAACAAGGCCAGTTGACTCAATGACAGACGTTATGATACAGAGCGCACGTGCTAACCATTCAGCCACGCAACCTCCCTAAATTCGGCAAATTGCTGACCTACAGCGAGAAACATTTCAACCGGGCCAAATTTTCTATTTTAACAGTTTAATTTGCACGGTACCTTTAGTTATCAACCGAATATTACAAAACTTTTTAAAATAAGCTCCCCCTGACCAGCTTAATCGTTCGCAATAAACGTTTGCCCCTTAAAATCGACAAATTGCTGACTTTAAAGTGAGAAACATTACAACCGGGCCAAATTTTCTGTTTTATCACTTTAACAGTTCCTTTGATTACCAACCGATTATTACAAAACTTTAAAAAGAGAAAGAGAGAAATGCGGCCTAACGTCCATTCGACACAAACTAGGTCATTTCGGGACTAACATATGTTTTTTAATTTTATTGAAAAACTCCCCTTGCACGTACTGGTCTTTAGCCGTTGGGAGGAAACCGAAGAACACGGAGAAAACCCACGAGGTTGGACATCATACACAATGTCACGTGCAACCGGGAGATCGAAACGACGCCCGTTGACTCAATGACAAACGTTACGATACAGCGAGCACATGCTAACCATTCAGCCATCCAGCCTCCCTGAATTCGGAAAATTGCTGACTTATAGCAAGAAACATTTCAACCGGGCGAAAATTTCTGTTTTAACAGTTTAATGTGCACGGTACTTTAATTACCAACCGATTATTACAAAACTTTTGAAAATAAGCTCCAACTGACCAGCTTAATCGTTCGCAATAAACGTTTGCCCCTTAAAATCGACAAATTGCTGACTTTAAAGTGAGAAACATTACAACCGGGCCAAATTTTCTGTTTTATCACTTTAACAGTACCTTTGATTACCAACCGATTATTACAAAACTTTAAAAAGAGAAAGAGAGAAATGCGGCCTAACGTCCATTCGACACAAACTAGGTCATTTCGGGACTAACATATGTTTTTTAATTTTATTTAAAAACTCCCCTTGCACGTACTGGTCTTTAGCCGTTGGGAGGAAACCGAAGAACACGGAGAAAACCCACGAGGTTGGACATCATACACCATGTCACGTGCAACCGGGAGATCGAAACGACGCCCGTTGACTCAATGACAAACGTTACGATACAGCGAGCACATGCTAACCATTGAGCCATCCAGCCTCCCTGAATTCGGAAAATTGCTGACTTATAGCAAGAAACATTTCAACCGGGAGAAATTTTCTGTTTTAACAGTTTAATGTGCACGGTACTTTAATTACCAACCGATTATTACAAAACTTTTGAAAATAAGCTCCAACTGACCAGCTTAATCGTATGCAATAAACGTTTTGCCTGAATTGAAAGTTCTGCACGGAAAAAGTTCATCTCGATTTCCCGGCGTGGTTCCCCTTGTCAGTGAGGCAGAACGGAGGGCCTGACAAGCACAGCTGTCTAGTCATTCGGATGGGACGAAAAACCAAGGTCCCGTGTACACATTGGAATGCACGTAAAATATCCCTAAGCAGTTGGAATTCGATACTGTTGAATAAACTCTATACGATGACTAAATGCGTAGATTGTAGTCACCCACACTGCATGTTTCGCTTAACAATGAAAGGGTGCCGTTTTCAATGTTCGATCCTTTTGTTCTTCTACTCCTGATATGTTGGACTGTTGATCGATGGTTTCATATAAAAGACTACCAATAAGACTCTTTGTAGAAGAAGTTCCCAAAAAATAGTATGTTGACTTTACGAGAAAGACCTCTAAACATGCTCCAAATTGTAAAAATACGACTTTTTGGATTTTCAATCTCTTTTTTTCGGCTATCCCTGATATTTAAAAAAAATGATACAATGATTTCACTCAACAGGCTAGCTATTAGACTCTCTATTGACAAAAGTTTCACCGCCCTCCCTTCATTATAACCGAAGTTATCGTGCCCTAAAGAATCAACAAATCAGCATGCTTATCTCTGCTTACCCCAAGCAGAAAATGCTCATCTTTGACCTCAATCATAACATTGACCTATTGAACGCTTACAACAAGTTTGAACATTCTAGCTTAATTAGAATGAGAGTTATTGTGCTCCAAAGTCTCGGCCCTTCAAATTGCTTCTATTTTTCATTTTCAATTCAAAATGGTGACACCCGGTTGACCTAAATCAGAATTCTATTCGCGACATTTTTTAGGCCTTCCTGCAAGGATTCAGAAAATATAACTCCCGAGTCTGTAAGTAAAATAGCAAAAAAGCCTTATTGATTTTTCACGTTTAAAGATGGTGGCACTTCCGGTTCGATCGACAAACTCCATATTTTGTGTACGAATCAGTAATTCCTTGTCTAGTATCAAAAAAAAAAACTAGGTCATTCTGACCTATATTTCGACGATTTTTTTGAAAACTTTGATCCTTAATTTCACCAAGGGGAGATAAGTTAGAAAATTTCTAAAGTCATTTTTCTTGTCGCATCATTAAGGTCTACTTACATATTAAATTTCATGAAAATCGTACAACTACTAAAGAAGTCGTCGAGTTTGTGTAAACTTCCGGTTCGAAATCACAGCGACGAATTTTCGAAATTCGAAAATCCGAAATTGCAGATTTGAAGTAAATGTCTTAGGATACTCAAAGAAAAAAGAATTAGTAAAATAGATCAAATAGTCACAAAGTTACAGCATTGTAGGTCAAATGCATTCGTTCGTAAAATTCGGTGATTTCGGATTCGTAAAACGTTTTGAAAATACATTTAATCAAGGTTCGCACCCCATTTTTGGGGGGGTAGGTCAAAATTTCAGAAAGATCCTATGGATAGATTCTGAGAAATCCGATTTGCAGAAAACACACAAAAAAAAAAAATAATAATAATAACTTTAACAGAAACAATAAGCTTTCATATGTAATACATATGAAAGCTTAACTAGATCTGCTACTGTCCCATGCAGATATGAAAGCTTTCATATTCATCGTCACGTGTCATCGATTATATCAAGTATCTCAAATAAAAGGATAAGAATAACAAACTATTAAAATTGGTCTAAAACTCGCGAAGTTACAAGTCTAAATATAGTATGAAACATTGAGTAATCTGAAAACTAAAGGGAAATAACTGATACTTGTGTTGCTGTAATCGGGATGACTTCCCACTTCAAAACTTTCAGAAAAATGAAATGAAAATGGTAAGAAAACATCGGAAAATTAAATGAGATAACTTTGAACAAAACTAAAACAGGTTGAACTCAACTGTTTGAATATGTACGTTAAATATGTAGATTTGGAAAATTATAAAGACATAATATCAAAATCGGTCAAAAACTCACAAAGTTACAAATTTAAATGTAGTGAGAAACATTGCACCCGGGCAAAAAAATAATCTTTAAACTAAAGGGAAATAACTGAAACTTGTATAGCTGTAATCGGGCTTCCAAGATATGTTATATAATTATGGTTTCCAATATGTTCGGTTATAAGTAGGAAATCGTGACGACTTCTTAAGCATCTTTTAAACAAAGGGTCATAGACTGCAATATACAAGAATGGCACTCTGCAATAAAAAAACTATGCAGAAATTAAATAATTGTTAGAACCAGAAAAATCTTTATCCACTATAATAAATAAGCAACATAGAGAAAATGAAATGAAATTGAATGGGTTTAACGTCCTACTGTTTTGCTCCTACAATGGGCTAATGAAGATGGGCATACGCCATAAAGTGTGAAATGAGGGAAATTTTACCCGGGCAGCGGCGTTACGGCCTACGAGGTTGGACAGGCGACCATACTCCTTGTCACGTACAACCAAGAAATCGAAACAACGCCAGTTGACTCAATGACAGACGTTATGATACAGAGCGCACGTGCTAACCATTCAGCCACGCAACCTCCCTAAAGTCGGCAAATTGCTGACCTACAGCGAGAAACATTTCAACCGGGCCAAATTTTCTATTTTAACAGTTTAATTTGCACGGTACCTTTAGTTATCAACCGAATATTACAAAACTTTTAAAAACAAGCTCCCTCTGACCAGCTTAATCGTTCGCAATAAACGTTTGCCCCTTAAAATCGACAAATTGCTGACTTTAAAGTGACAAAAATTACAACCGGGCAAAATTTTCTGTTTCATCACTTTTACAGTAGCTTTGATTACCAACCGATTATTACAAAACTTTAAAAATAAAAGAGAAAGAGATAAATGCGGCCTAACGTCCATTCGACACAAACTGGGTCATTTCGGGACTAACATATGTTTTTTAATTTTATTTAAAAACTCCCCTTGTGCGTACGGGTTTTTAGCCGTTGGGAGGAAACCGAAGAACACGGAGAAAACCCACGAGGTTGTACATCATACACCATGTCACGTCCAACCTGGAGATCGAAACCACGCCCGTTGACTCAATGACAGACGTTACGATACAGCGCGCATATGCTAACCATTCAGCCTCCCTGAATTCGGAAAATTGCTGACTTATAGCAAGAAATATTTCAACCGGGCGAAATTTTCTGTTTTAACAGTTTAATGTGCACGGTACTTTAATTACCAACCCATTATTACAAAACTTTTGAAAATAAGCTCCAACTGACCAGCTTAATCGTATGCAATAAACGTTTTGCCTGAATTGAAAGTTCTGCACGGAGAAAGTTCATCTCGATTTCCCGGCGTGGTTCCCCTTGTCAGTGAGGCAGAACGGAGGGCCTGACAAGCACAGCTGTCTAGTCCATCGGATGGGACGAAAAACCAAGGTCCCGTGTACACATTGGAGTGCACGTAAAATATCCCTAAGCAGTTGGAATTCGATACTGTTGAATAAGCTCTATACGATGACTAAATGCGTAGATTGTAGTCACCCACACTGCATGTTTCGCTCAACAATGAAATGGTGCCGTTTTCAATGTTCGATCCTTTTGTTCTTCTACTCCTGATATGTTGGACTGTTGATCGATGGTTTCATATAAAAGACTACCAATAAGACTCTTTGTAGAAGAAGTTCCCAAAAAATAGTATGTTGACTTTACGAGAAAGACCTCTAAACATGCTCCAAATTGTAAAAATACGACTTTTTGGATTTTCAATCTCTTTTTTTCGGCTATCCCTGATATTTAAAAAAATGATAGAATGATTTCAAACAACAGGCTAGCTATTACACTCTCTATTGACAAAAGTTTCACCGCCCTCCCTTCATTATAACCGAAGATATCGTGCCCTAAAGAATCAACAAATCAGCATACTTATCTCTGCTTACCCTAAGCAGAAAATGCTCATCTTTGAACTCAATCATGACATTGACCTAGTGAACGTTTACACCAAGTTTGAACATTCTAGCTCAATTAGAAGGAGAGTTATTGTATTCCAAAATCCCGGTCTTTCAAATTGCTTCTATTTTTCATTTTCAATTCAAAATGGTGACCATCACGTGACCAAAATCAAAATTCGGATCCGACAGATTTTTAGGCATTCCTTCAAGGATTCTGAAAATATAACTCCCGAGTCTGTAAGTAAAATAGCAAAAAAGCCTTTTTGATTTTTCACGTTTAAAGATGGTGGCACTTCCGGTTCGATCGACAAACTTCATATTTTGTGTACGAATCAGTAATTCCTTGTCTAGTATCAAAAAAAAAAATTAGGTCATTCTGACCTATATTTCGACGATTTTTTTGAAAACTTTGATCCTTAATTTCACTAAGGGGAGATAATTTAGAAAATTTCTAATTATATTTTTGAAGTCACATCGGTAAGATCTACTTGTATACTAAATTTCATGAAAATCGTACAACTATTAAAGAAGTTGTCAAATTGGTCTAAACTTCCGGTTCGAAATCACAGCGACGAATTTTCGAAATTCGAAAATGTGAAACTGCAGATGAAAATGATTTTTTTCAAGGTATTCAAAGAAAAAAGAATTAGTAAAATCGGTCAAAAAATAACAAAGTTACGACTATGCATTGTCAGTTTTTTCGTTCGTAAAATTCGGTGATTTCGGATTCGTAAAACGTTTTGAAAATATATTTAAACAACGTTCGCACCCCATTTTTGGGGGGGTAGGTCAAAGTTTCAGAAAGATCCCATGGTTAGATTCTGAGAAATCCGATTTGCAGAAAATACACAAAAAAAAAATAATAATAATCTTAACAGAAACAATAAGCTTTCATAAGTAATATGAAAGCTTAATAATATTAATCTTAACAGAAACAATAAGCTTTCATATGTAATACATATGAAAGCTTAATAACTAGATCTGCTACTGTCCCATGCAGATATGAAAGCTTTCATATTCATCGTCACGTGTCATTGATTGTATCAAGTATCCTAAATAAAAGGATAAGAAGAAAAAATTATCAAAATTGGTCAAAAACTCTCGAAGTTACAAGTCTAAATATAGTATGAAACATTGCACCCAGGCATAACAATAATCTGAAAACTAAAGGGAAATAACTGAAACTTGTATTACTGTAATGAGACGGATGAGAAAATGAAATGAAAATGGCGGGAAAAACAAATTAAAAATGGCAGGTTGGACAGGCGACCTTACTCCTTGTCACGTACAACCGGGCATTTGAAAACACGCTAGTTAACTCAATGAAAGGCGCGCGTGCTAACCATTCAGCCACCCAACCCCCCTTTGAAATCAGACACGTGCAATATGTCATATAGGAAGAATAAGAAGTCGCTCACAAGAAAATGGTAAATTAATGAGTTTAGGTCAAAAGATTGAGCTACTGTTTTAGAGTATTTAATAATTTTAAAGAGACACGTTAAGGGTTGTTCATAGTTAAATGAAAGTTTAATTTTAAATAAGACCAATAAAATTAGGATTTAATAATGCAAGACTAATATTTCCAATATGTTTGGTTATAAGTAGGAAATCGTGACGACTTCTTAAGCATGTTTTAAACAAAGGATCATAGACTGAATTATACAAGAATGGCACTCTGCAATAAAAAAACTGGCCAAAGCAAGATTTCTATGCAGAAATTAAATAATTGCTAGAACCAGAAAAATATTTATCCACTATAATAAATAAGCAACATAGAGAAAATGAAATGAAATTGAATGGGGTTTAACGTCCTACTGTTCTGCTCCTAAAATGGGCTAATGAAGACGGGCATATGCCATAAAGTGTGCAATGAGGGAAATTTTACCCGGGCAGCGGCGTTACGGCCTACGAAGTTGGACAGGCGAACATACTCCTTGTCACGTACAACCAAGAAATCGAAACAACGCCAGTTAACTCAAAGACAGACGTTATTCAGCCACGCAACCTCCCTAAAATCGGCAAATTGCTGACCTGCAGCGAGAAACAGTTCAACCGGGCCAAATTTTCTATTTTAACAGTTTAATTTGCACGGTACCTTTAGTTATCAACCGAATATTACAAAACTTTTAAAAATAAGCTCCCCTTGGCCAGCTTAATCGTTCGCAATAAACGTTTGCCCCTTAAAATCGGCAAATTGCTGACTTTAAAGTGAGAAACATTACAACCGGGCGAAATTTTCTGTTTTATCACTTTTACAGTACCTTTGATTACCAACCGTTTATTACAAAACTTTAAAAATAAAAGAGAAAGAGAGAAATGCGGCCTAATGTCCATTAGACACAAACTAGGTCATTTCGTGACTAACATATGTTTTTTAATTTTATTTAAAAACTCCCCTTGCGCTTACTGGTCTTTAGCCGTTGGGAGGAAACCGAAGGACACGGAGAAAACCCACGAGGTTGGACATCATACTCCATGTCACGTGCAACCTGGAGATCGAAACGACGCCCGTTGACTCAATGACAGACGTTACGATACAGCGCGCACATGCTAACCATTCAGCCATTCAGCCTCCCTGAATTCGGAAAATTGCTGACTTATAGCAAGAAACATTTCAACCGGGCGAAATTTTCTGTTTTAACAGTTTAATGTGCACGGTACTTTAATTACCAACCGATTATTACTAAACTTTTGAAAATATGCTCCAACTGACCAGCTTAATCGTATGCAATAAACGTTTGGCCTGAATTGAAAGTTCTGCACGGGAAAAGTTCATCTTGATTTCCCGGCGTGGTTCCCCGTTGTCAGTGAGGCAGAACGGAGGGCCTGACAAGCACAGCTGTCTAGTCGTTCGGATGGCACGAAAAAAAAATATCCCAAAGCAGTTGGAATTCGATACTGTTGAATAAGCTGTAGACGATGACTAAATGTGTAGATTGTAGTCACCCACACTGCATGTGTCGCTTAACAATGAAAGGATGCCGTTTTCAATGTTCGATCCTTTTGTTCTTCTACTCCTGATATGTTGGATTGTTGATCGATGGTTTTATATGAAAGACTACCAATAAGACTCTTTGTAGAAGAAGTTCCCAAAAAATATTAAGTTGACTTTACGAGAAAGACCTCTAAACATGCTCCAAATTGTAAAAATACGACTTTTTGGATTTTCAATCTCTTTTTTTCGCCTATCCCTGATATTTAAAATAAATGATACGATGATTTCACACAACAGGCTAGCTATTGGACTCTCTATTGACAAAAGTTTCACAGCCCTCCCTTCATTATAACCGAAGTTATCGTGCCCTAAAGAATCAACAAATCAGCATGCCCATCTCTGCTTACCCTAGGCAGAAAATGCTCATCGTTGAACTCAATCATGACATTGTCCTAGTGAACGTCTACACCAAGTTTGAACATTCTAGCTCAATTAGAAGGAGAGTTATTGTGTTTCAAAGTCTCGGCCCTTCAAATTGCTACTACTTTTCATTTTCAATTCAAACTGGTGACCATCACGTGACCGAAATCAAAATTCTGCTCCCTACGATTTTTGGGCCATCCTTCAAGGATTCAGAAAATATAACTCCCGTGTCTGTAAGTAAAATAGCAAAAAAGCCTTAGGGATTTTTCATGTTTCAAGATGGTGGCACTTCCGGTTCGATCGACAAACTCCATATTTTGTGTAGGAATCAGTAATTACTTGTCGAGTATCGAAAAATTTTTTTAGGTCATTCTGACCTATATTTCGACGATTTTTTTGAAAACTTTGATCCTTAATTTCACCAAGGGGAGATAATTTAGAAAATTTCTAATTATATTTTTGAAGTCACGTCGGTAAGATCTACTTGTATGCTAAATTTCATGAAAATCGTACAACTATTAAAGAAGTTGTCAAATTGGTCTAAACTTCCGGTTCGAAATCACAGCGACGAATTTTCGAAATTCGAAAATGTGAAACTGCAGATGAAAACGATTTTTTTCAAGGTATTCAAAGAAAAAAGAATTAGTAAAATCGGTCAAAAAATAACAAAGTTACGACTATGCATTGTCAGTTTTTTCGTTCGTAAAATTCGGTGATTTCGGATTCGTAAAACGTTTTGAAAATACATTTAATCAAGGTTCGCACCCCATTTTTGGGGGGGTAGGTCAAAATTTCAGAAAGATCCTATGGATAGATTCTGAGAAATCCGATTTGCAGAAAACACACACAAAAAAAAAATAATAACTAGATCTGCTACTGTCCCATGCAGATATGAAAGCTTTCATATTCATCGTCACGTGTCATCGATTATATCAAGTATCTCAAATAAAAGGATAAGAATAACAAACTATCAAAATTGGTCAAAAACTCGCGAAGTTACAAGTCTAAATATAGTATGAAACATTGAGTAATCTGAAAACTAAAGGGAAATATCTGATACTTGTGTTGCTGTAATCGGGATGACTTCCGATTTCAAAACTTTCAGAAAAATGAAATGAAAATGGTAAGAAAACATCGAAAAATTAAATGAGATAACTTCGAACAAAACTAAAACTTTTTGAATCAGGTTGAACTCAACTGTTTGAATATGTACGTTAAATTTTTAGATTTGGAAAATTATAAAGACATAATATCAAAATCGGTCAAAAACTCACAAAGTTACAAATTTAAATGTAGTGAGAAACATTGCACCCGGGCAAAAAAATAATCTTTAAACTAAAGGGAAATAACTGAAACTTGTATAGCTGTAATCGGGCTTCCAAGATATGTTATATAATAATGGTTTCCAATATGTTTGGTTATAAGTAGGAAATCGTGACGACTTCTTAAGCATGTTTTAAACAAAGGGTCATAGACTGCAATATACAAGAATGGCACTCTGCAATAAAAAAAAAACTGGCCAGAGATTTCTATGCAGAAATTAAATAATTGCTAGAACCAGAAAAATATTTATCCACTATAATAAATAAGCAACATAGAGAAAATGAAATGAAATTGAATGGGGTTTAACGTCCTACTGTTCTGCTCCTACAATGGGCTAATGAAGACGGGCATACGCCATAAAGTGTGCAATGAGGGAAATTTTATCCGGGCAGCGGCGTTACGGCTTATGAGGTTGGTAAGGCGACCATACTCCTTGTCACGTACAACCAAGAAATCGAAACAAGGCCAGTTGACTCAATGACAGACGTTATGATACAGAGCGCACGTGCTAACCATTCAGCCACGCAACCTCCCTAAAATCGGCAAATTGCTGACCTACAGCGAGAAACATTTCAACCGGGCCAAATTTTCTATTTTAACAGTTTAATTTGCACGGTACCTTTAGTTATCAACCGAATATTACAAAACTTTTAAAAATAAGCTCCCCCTGACCAGCTTAATCGTTCGCAATAAACGTTTGCCCCTTAGGCCAAATTTTCTGTTTTATCACTTTAACAGTACCTTTGATTACCAACCGATTATTACAAAACTTTAAAAAGAGAAAGAGAGAAATGCGGCCTAACGTCCATTCGACACAAACTAGGTCATTTCGGGACTAACATATGTTTTTTAATTTTATTTAAAAACTCCCCTTGCACGTACTGGTCTTTAGCCGTTGGGAGGAAACCGAAGAACACGGAGAAAACCCACGAGGTTGGACATCATACACCATGTCACGTGCAACCTGGAGATCGAAACGACGCCCGTTGACTCAATGACAAACGTTACGATACAGCGAGCACATGCTAACCATTCAGCCATCCAGCCTCCCTGAATTCGGAAAATTGCTGACTTATAGCAAGAAACATTTCAACCGGGCGAAATTTTCTGTTTTAACAGTTTAATGTGCGCGGTACTTTAATTACCAACCGATTATTACAAAACTTTTGAAAATAAGCTCCAACTGACCAGCTTAATCGTATGCAATAAACGTTTTGCCTGAATTGAAAGTTCTGCACGGAAAAAATTCATCTTGATTTCCCGGCGTGGTTCCCCTTGTCAGTGAGGCAGAACGGAGGTCCTGACAAGCACAGCTGTCTAGTCCTTCGGATGGGACGAAAAACCAAGGTCCCTTGTACACATTGGAGTGCACGTAAAATATCCCTAAGCAGTTGGAATTCGATACTGTTGAATAAACTCTATACGATGACTAAATGCGTAGATTGTAGTCACCCACACTGCATGTTTCGCTTAAGAATGAACGGGTGCCGTTTTCAATGTTCGATCCTTTTGTTCTTCTACTCCTGATATGTTGGACTGTTGATCGATGGTTTCATATAAAAGACTACCAATAAGACTCTTTGTAGAAGAAGTTCCCAAAAAATAGTATGTTGACTTTACGAGAAAGACCTCTAAACATGCTCCAAATTGTAAAAATACGACTTTTGGATTTTCAATCTCTTTTTTTCGGCTATCCCTGATATTTAAAAAAAATGATACAATGATTTCATACAACAGGCTAGCTATTAGACTCTCTATTGACAAAAGTTTCACCGCCCTCCCTTCATTATAACCGAAGTTATCGTGCCCTAAAGAATCAACAAATCAGCATGCTTATCTCTGCTTACCCTAAGCAGAAAATGCTCATCTTTGAACTCAATCATAACATTGACCTAGTGAACGTCTACAACAAGCTTGAACATTCTAGCTTAATTAGAATGAGAGTTATTGTGTTTCAAAATCTCGGCCCTTCAAATTGCTACTACTTTTCATATTCACTTCAAAATGGCAACCATCAGTTGACCTAAATCAAAATTCTGCTCCCTACGATTTTTGGGCCATCCTTCAAGGATTCAGAAAATATAACCCCCGTGTCTGTAAGTAAAATAGCAAAAAAGCCTTAGGGATTTTTCATGTTTCAAGATGGTGGCACTTCCGGTTCGATCGACAAACTCCATATTTTGTGTAGGAATCAGTAATTACTGGTCGAGTATGGAAATTTTTTTTTAGGTCATTCTGACCTATATTTCGACGATTTTTTTTAAAATTTTGATCCTTAATTTCACCAAGGGGAGATAATTTAGAAAATTTCTCATTATATTTTTGAAGTCACATCGGTAAGATCTACTTATAAACTATATTTCATGAAAATCGTACAACTATTAAAGAAGTTGTCAAATTGGTCTAAACTTCCGGTTCGAAATCACAGCGACGAATTTTCGAAATTCGAAAATGTGAAACTGCAGATGAAGATGATTTTTTTCAAGGTATTCAAAGAAAAAAGAATTAGTAAAATTGGTCAAAAAATAGCAAAGTTACGACTATGCATTGTCCATTTTTACGTTCGTAAAATTCGGTGATTTCGAATTCGCAAAACGTTTTGAAAATATATTTAATCAACAGCCACCACCTATTTTTGGGGGGGTAGGTCAAAGTTTCAGAAACATTCTATGGTTAGATTCTGAGAAATCCGATTTGCAGGAAAAACACAAAAAAAAAAATAACTAGATCTGCTACTGTCCCATGCAGATATGAAAGCTTTCATATTCATCGTCACGTGTCATCGATTATATCAAGTATCTCAAATAAAAGGATAAGAATAACAAACTATCAAAATTGGTCAAAAACTCGCGAAGTTACAAGTCTAAATATAGTATGAAACATTAAGTAATCAGAAAACTAAAGGGAAATAACTGATACTTGTGTTGCTGTAATCGGGATGAATGAGATAACTTTGAACAAAACTAAAACTTTTTGAATCAGGTTGAACTCAACTGTTTGAATATGTACGTTAAATATGTAGATTTTGAAAATTATAAAGACATAATGTCAAAATCGGTCAAAAACTCACAAAGTTACAAATTTAAATGTAGTGAGAAACATTGCACCAGGGCAAAAAAATAATCTTTAAACTAAAGGGAAATAACTGAAACTTGTATAGCTGTAATCGGGCTTCCAAGATATGTTTTATAATTATGGTTTCCAATATGTTTGGTTATAAGTAGGAAATCGTGACGACTTCTTAAGCATGTTTTAAACAAAGGGTCATAGACTGCAATATACAAGAATGGCACTCTGCAATAAAAAAAACTGGCCAGAGATTTCTATGCAGAAATTAAATAATTGCTAGAACCAGAAAAATATTTATCCACTATAATAAATAAGCAACATAGAGAAAATGAAATGAAATTGAATGGGGTTTAACGTCCTACTGTTCTGCTCCTACAATGGGCTAATGAAGACGGGCATACGCCATAAAGTGTGCAATGAGGGAAATTTTACCCGGGCAGCGGCGTTACGGCCTACGAGGTTGGTAAGGCGACCATACTCCTTGTCACGTACAACCAAGAAATCGAAATAAGGCCAGTTGACTCAATGACAGACGTTATGATACAGAGCGCACGTGCTAACCATTCAGCCACGCAACCTCCCTAAAATCGGCAAATTGCTGACCTACAGCGAGAAACATTTCAACCGGGCCAAATTTTCTATTTTAACAGTTTAATTTGCACGGTACCTTTAGTTATCAACCGAATATTACAAAACTTTTAAAAATAAGCTCCCCCTGACCAGCTTAATCGTTCGCAATAAACGTTTGCCCTTTAAAATCGACAAATTGCTGACTTTAAAGTGAGAAACATTACAACCGGGCCAAATTTTCTGTTTTATCACTTTAACAGTACCTTTGATTACCAACCGATTATTACAAAACTTTAAAAAGAGAAAGAGAGAAATGCGGCCTAACGTCCATTCGACACAAACTAGGTCATTTCGGGACTAACATATGTTTTTTAATTTTATTTAAAAACTCCCCTTGCACGTACTGGTCTTTAGCCGTTGGGAGGAAACCGAAGAACACGGAGAAAACCCACGAGGTTGGACATCATACACCATGTCACAGGCAACCTGGAGATCGAAACGACGCCCGTTGACTCAATGACAGACGTTACGATACAGCGCGCACATGCTAACCATTCAGCCTCCCTGAATTTGGAAAATTGCTGACTTATAGCAAGAAACATTTCAACCGGGCGAAATTTTCTGTTTTAACAGTTTAATGTGCACCGATTATTACAAAACTTTTGAAAATAAGCTCCAACTGACCAGCTTAATCGTGTGCAATAAACGTTTTGCCTGAATTGAAAGTTCTGCACGGAGAAAGTTCATCTCGATTTCCCGGCGTGGTTCCCCTTGTCAGTGAGGCAGAACGGAGGGCCTGACAAGCACAGCTGTCTAGTCGTTCGGATGGGACGAAAAACCAAGGTCCCGTGTACACATTGGAGTGCACGTAAAATATCCCTAAGCAGTTGGAATTCGATACTGTTGAATAAGCTCTATACGATGACTAAATGCGTAGATTGTAGTCACCCACTGCATGTTTCGCTTAACAATGAAAGGGTGCCGTATTCAATGTTCGATCCTTTTATTCTTCTACTCCTGATATGTTGGACTGTTGATCGATGGTTTCATATAAAAGACTACCAATAAGACTCTTTGTAGAAGAAGTTCCCAAAAAATAGTATGTTGACTTTACGAGAAAGACCTCTAAACATGCTCCAAATTGTAAAAATACGACTTTTTGGATTTTCAATCTCTTTTTTTCGGCTATCCCTGATATTTAAAAAAAATGATACAATGATTTCAAACAACAGGCTAGCTATTACACTCTCTATTGACAAAAGTTTCACCGCTCTCCCTTCATTATAACCGAAGTTATCGTGCCCTAAAGAATCAACAAATCAGCATGCTTATCTCTGCTTACCCTTGACAGAAAATGCTCATCTTTGAACTCAATCGTGACATTGACCTAGTGAACGTCTACACCAAGTTTGAACATTCTAGCTTAAATAGAAGGAGAGTTATTGTATTCCAAAGTCCCGGTCCTTCAAATTGCTTCTATTTTTCATTTTCAATTCAAAATGGTGACCATCACGTGACCGAAATCAAAATTCGGATCCGACAGATTTTTAGGCATTCCTTCAAGGATTCTGAAAATATAACCCCCGAGTCTGTAAGTAAAATAGCAAAAAAGCCTTTTTGATTATTCACGTTTAAAGATGGTGGCACTTCCGGTTCGATCGACAAACTCCATATTTTGTGTACGAATTAGTAATTACTTCTCTAGTATTCAAAAAAAAAATTAGGTCATTCTGACCTATATTTCGACGATTTTTTTGAAAACTTTGATCCTTAATTTCACAAAGGGGAGATAATTTAGAAAATTTCCAAGGACATCATTGAAGTCGCATTGGCAAGATCTACTAACATTCTAAATTTCACGAAAATCTCACAACTATTAAAGAAGTTGTCAAATTGGTAATAACTTCCGGTTCGAAATGACAGCGACGAATTTTCGAAATTCGAAAATCCGAAATTGCAGATTTGAAGTAAATGTTTCAAGATACTCAAGGAAAAAAGAATTAGTAAAATCGGTCAAAAAATAACAAAGTTACGACTATGCATTGTCAGTTTTTTCGTTCGTAAAATTCGGTGATTTCGGATTCGTAAAACGTTTTGAAAATATATTTAATCAAGGTTCGCACCCCATTTTTGGGGGGGTAGGTCAAAATTTCGGAAAGATCCTATGGATAGATTCTGAGAAATCCGATTTGCAGAAAACACACAAAAAAAAAAAATAATAATAATAACTTTAACAGAAACAATAAGCTTTCATATGTAATACATATGAAAGCTTAATAATAATCTTAACAGAAACAATAAGCTTTCATATGAAATATGAAAGCTTAACTAGATCTGCTACTGTCCCATGCAGATATGAAAGCTTTCATATTCATCGTCACGTGTCATTGATTGTATCAAGTATCCTAAATAAAAGGATAAGAAGAAAAAATTATTAAAATTGGTCAAAAACTCGCGAAGTTACAAGTCTAAATATAGTATGAAACATTGCACCCAGGCATAACAATAATCTGAAAACTAAAGGGAAATAACTGAAACTTGTATTACTGTAATGAGACGGATGAGAAAATGAAATGAAAATGGCGGGAAAAAAAAATAAAAATGGCAGGTTGGACAGGCAACCTTACTCCTTGTCACGTACAACCGGGCATTCGAAAACACGCTAGTTAACTCAATGACAGGCGCGCGTGCTAACCATTCAGCCACCCAACCCCCCTTTGAAATCAGACACGTGCAATATGTCATATAGGAAGAATAAGAAGTCGCTCACAACAAAATGGTAAATTAATGAGTTTAGGTCAAAAGGTTGAGCTACTGTTTTAGAGTACTTAATAGTTTTAAAGAGACACGTTAAGGGTTGTTCATAGTTAAATGAAAGTTTAATTTTAAATAAGACCAATAAAATTAGGATTTAATAATGCCAGACTAATATTTCCAATATGTTTGGTTATAAGTAGGAAATCGCGACGACTTCTTAAGCATGTTTTAAACAAAGGATCATGTTTGTTTAAACAAGAATGGCACTCTGCAATAAAAAAACTGGCCAAAGCAAGATTTCTATGCAGAAATTAAATAATTGCTAGATCCAGAAAAATATTTATCCACTATAATAAATAAGCAACATAGAGAAAATGAAATGAAATTGAATGGGGTTTAACGTCCGACTGTTCTGCTCCTAAAATGGCTAATGAAGACGGGCATATGCCATAAAGTGTGCAATGAGGGAAATTTTACCCGGGCAGCGGCGGTTACGGCCTACGAGGTTGGACAGGCGACCATACTCCTTGTCACGTACAACCAAGAAATCGAAACAACGCCAGTTGACTCAATGACAGACGTTATGATACAGAGCGCACGTGCTAACCATTCAGCCACGCAACCTCCCTAAAATCGGCAAATTGCTGACCTACAGCGAGAAACATTTCAACCGGGCCAAATTTTCTATTGTAACAGTTTAATTTGCACGGTACCTTTAGTTATCAACCGAATATTGCAAAACTTTTAAAAATAAGCTCCCCCTGACCAGCTTAAGCGTTCCCAATAAACGTTTGCCCCTTAAAATCGGCAAATTGCTGACTTTAAAGTGAGAAACATTACAACCGGGCGAAATTTTCTGTTTTATCACTTTTACAGTACCTTTGATTACCAACCGATTATTACAAAACTTTAAAAATAAAAGAGAAAGAGAGAAATGCGGCCTAATGTCCATTCGACACAAACTAGGTCATTTCGGGACTAACATATGTTTTTAATTTTATTTAAAAACTCCCCTTGCGCTTACAGGTCTTTAGCCGTTGGGAGGAAACCGAAGGACACGGAGAAAACCCACGAGGTTGGACATCATACTTCATGTCACGTGCAACCTGGAGATCGAAACGACGCCCGTTGACTCAATGACAGACGTTACGATACAGTGCGCACATGCTAACCATTCAGCCATTCAGCCTCCCTGAATTCAGAAAATTGCTGACTTATAGCAAGAAACATTTTAACCGGGCGAAATTTTCTGTTTTAACAGTTTAATGTGCACGGTACTTTAATTACCAACCGATTATTACAAAACTTTTGAAAATAAGCTCCAACTGACCAGCTTAATCGTATGCAATAAACGTTTTCGCCTGAATTGAAAGTTCTGCACGGAGAAAGTTCATCTCGATTTCCCGGCGTGGTTCCCCTTGTCAGTGAGGCAGAACGGAGGGCCTGACAAGCACAGCTGTCTAGTCATTCGGATGGGACGAAAAACCAAGGTCTCGTGTACACATTGGAGTGCACGTAAAATATCCCTAAGCAGCTGGAATTCGATACTGTTGAATAAGCTCTATACGATGACTAAATGTGTAGATTGTAGTCACCCACACTTCATGTTTCGCTTAACAATGAAAGGGTGCCGTTTTCAATGTTCGATCCTTTTGTTCTTCTACTCCTGATATGTTGGACTGTTGATCGATGGTTTCATATAAAAGACTACCAATAAGACTCTTTGTAGAAGAAGTTCCCAAAAAATATGATGTTGACTTTACGAGAAAGACCTCTAAACATGCTCCAAATTGTAAAAATACAACTTTTTGGATTTTCAATCTCTTTTTTTCGGCTATCCCTGATATTTAGAAAAAATAATACAATGATTTCACACAACAGGCTAGCTATTAGACTCTCTATTGAGAAAAGTTTCACCGCCCTCCCTTCATTATAACCGAAGTTATCGTGCCCTAAATATCAACAAATTAGCATGCTTATCTCTGCTTACCCTAAGCAGAAAATGCTCATCTTTAAACTCAATCATAACATTGACCTAGTGAACGTCTACACCAAGTTTGAACATTCTAGCTTAATTAGAAGGAGAGTAATTGTGTTCCAAAGTCCCGACCCTTCAAATTGCTTCTATTTTTCATTTTCAATTCAAAATGGTGACCATCACGTGACCGAAATCAAAATTCTATTCGCGACATTTTTTAGGCCTTCCATCAAGGATTCAGAAAATATAACTCCCGAGTCTGTAAGTAAAATAGCAAAAAAGCCTTATTGATTTTTCACTTTTAAATATGGCGGCACTTCCGGTTCAATCGACAAACTCCATATTTTGTGTACAAATCAGTAATTACTTATCTAGTATCCAAAAAAAAAAATCAGGTCATTCTGACCTATATTTCGACGATTTTTTTGAAAATTTTGATCCTTAATTTCGTCAAGGGGAGATAATTTAGAAAATTTCTAATTATATTTTTGAAGTCACATCGGTAAGATCTACTTAGATACTAAATGTCATGAAAATCGTACAACTATTAAAGAAGTTGTCAAATTGGTCTAAACTTCCGGTTCGAAATCACAGCGACGAATTTTCGAAATTCGAAAATCTGAAACTGCAGATTTATAGTAATTGTCTCAAGGTACTCAAAGAAAAAAGATTTAGTAAAATAGGTCAAATAGTCACAAAGTTACAGCATTGTAGGTCAAATGCATTCGTTCGTAAAATTCGGTGATTTCGGATACGTAAAACGTTTTGAAAATATATTAAATCAACAGCCACCACCCATTTTTGGGGGGATAGGTAAAAGTTTCAGAACGATCCTATGGTTAGATTCTGAGAAATCCGATTTGTGAATAAAACACAAAAAAAAAAAAATAATAATACTAGATCTGCTACTGTCCCATGCAGATATGAAAGCTTTCATATTCATCGTCACGTGTCATCGATTATATCAAGTATCTCAAATAAAAGGATAAGAATAACAAACTATCTAAATTGGTCAAAAACTCGCGAAGTTACAAGTCTAAATATAGTATGAAACATTGCATAATCTGAAAACTAAAGGGAAATAACTGATACTTGTGTTGAAATAATTAATAGAACCAGAAAAACATTTATCCACTATAATAAATAAGCAACATAGAGAAAATGAAATGAAATTGAATGGGGTTTAACGTCCTACTGTTCTGCTCCTAAAATGGGCTAATGAAGACGGGCATACGCCATAAAGTGTGCAATGAGGGAAATTTTACCCGGGCAGCGGCGTTACGGCCTACGAGGTTGGACAGGCGACCATACTCCTTGTCACGTACAACCAAGAAATCGAAACAACGCCAGTTGACTCAATGACAGACGTTATGATACAGAGTGCACGTGCTAACCATTCAGTCACGCAACCTCCCTAATATCGGCAAATTGCTGACCTACAGATAGAAACATTTCAACCGGGCGAAATCTTCTATTTTATTAGTTTAATTTGCACGGTACCTTTAGTTATCAACCGAATATTACAAAAGTTTTAAAAATAAGCTCCCCCTGACCAGCTAAATCGTTCGCAATAAACGTTTTCCCCTTAAAATCGGCAATGTGAGAAACATTACAACCGTGCGAAATTTTCTGTTTTATCACTTTTACAGTATCTTTGATTACCAACCGATTATTACAAAACTTTAAAAATAAAAAAGAAAGAAAGAAATGCGGCTTAACGTCCATTCGACACAAACTAGGTCATTTCGGGACTAACATATGTTTTTTAATTTTATTTCAAAACTCCCCTTGCGCGTACTGGTCTTTAGCTGTTGGGAGGAAACCGAAGGACACGGAGAAAACACACGAGGTTGGACACCATACTCCATGTCACGTGCAATCTCGAAATCGAAACGACGCCCGTTGACTCAATGACAGACGTTACGATACAGCGCGCACATGCTAACCATTCAGCCATTCAGCCTCCCTTAAAAATAAGCTCCCCCTGACCAGCTTAATTGTTCGCAATAAACGTATGCCCTCTAAAATCGGCAAATTGCTGACTTTAAAGTGAGAAACATTACAACCGGGCGAAATTTTATGTTTTATCACTTTTACAGTACCTTTGATTACCAACCGATTATTACAAAACTTTAAAAATAAAAGAGAAATAGAGAAATGCGGCTCAACGTCCATTCGACACAAACTAGGTCATTTCGGGACTAACATATGTTTTTTAATTTTATTTATAAACTTCCCTTGCGCGTACGGGTCTTTAGCCATGGGAGGAAACCGAAGGACACGGAGAAAACCCACGAGGTTGGACACCATACTCCATGTCACGTGCAACTTGGAAATCGAAACGACGCCGGTTGACTCAATGACAGACGTTACGATAGAGCGCGTATGCTAACCATTCAGCCTCCCTAAAATCGGGAAATTGCTGACTTATAGCAAGAAACATTTCAACCGGACGAAATTTTCTGTTTTAACAGTTTAATTCACACGGTATTTTAATTACCAACCGATCATTACAAAACTTTTGAAAATAAGCTCCAACTGACCAGCTTAATCGTATGCAATAAACGTTTGGCCTGAATTGAAAGTTCTGCAACGAGAAAGTTCATCTCGATTTTCCGGCGTGGTTCCCCCTTGTCAGTGTGGCAGAGCAGAGGGCCTGACAAGGACAGCTGTCTAGTCGTTCGGATGGGACGAAAAACCAAGGTCGCGTGTACACATTGGAGTGCACGTAAAATATCCCTAAGCAGTTGGAATTCGATACTGCTGAATAAGCTCTATACGATGACTAAATGTGCAGATTGTAGTCACCCACACTGCATGTTTCGCTTAACAATGAAAGGGTGCCTTTTTCAATGTTTGATCCTTTTATTCTTCTACTCCAGATATTTTGGACTGTTGATCGAAGTTTTCATATAAAAGACTACCGATAAGACTCTTCGTAGAAGAAGTTCCCAAAAAATATTATGTTGACTTTAAGAGAAAAGAACCTTTAAAGATGCTCCAAATCGTAAACATACGACTTTTTGGATTTTCGATCTCTTTTTTTCTGCTATCCCTGATATTTGAAAAAAAAGATACAACGATTCCACACAACAGGCCAGCTATTAAGCTATTACACTTTCGATTAACAAGAGTTTCACCGCCCTCCCTTCATTATAACCGAAGTTATCTTGTCCTAAAGAATCAACAAATCAGCATGCTTATCTCTGCTTACCCTAGGCAGAAAATACTCATCTTTAAACTCAATCCTGACATTGACATAGTGAACGTCTACACCAAGATTGAACATTCTAGCTCAATTAGAAGGAGAGTTATTTCAGCCTCCCTGAATTCGGAAAATTGCTGACTTATAGCAAGAAACATTTCAACCGAGAGAAATTTTCTGTTTTAACAGTTTAATGTGCACGGTACTTTAATTACCAACCAATTATTACAAAACTTTTGAAAATAAGCTCCAACTGACCAGCTTAATCGTATGCAATAAAAGTTTGGCTTGAATTGAAAGTTCTGCACGTAGGAAGTTCATCTCGATTTCCCGGCGTGGTTCCCCCTTGTCAGTGTGGCAGAACGGAGGGCCTGACAAGCACAGCTGTCTAGTTCGGATGGGACGAAAAGCACGGTCCCGTGTACACATTGGCGTGCACGTAAAATATCCCTAAGCAGTTGGAATTCGATACTGTTGAATAAGCTCTATACGATGACTAAATGTGTAGATTGTAGTCACCCACACTGCATGTTTCGCTTAACAATGAAAGGGTGCCGTTTTCAATGTTCGATCCTTTTGTTCGTCTACTCCTGATATGTTGGACTGTTGATCGATGGTTTCATATAAAAGACTACCAATAAGACTCTTTGTAGAAGAAGTTCCCAACCAATATTATGTTGACTTTACGAGAAAGACCTCTAAACATGCTCCAAATTGTAAAAATACGACTTTTTGGATTTTCAATCTTTTTTTTCGGCTATCCCTGATATTTAAAAAAAAATGATACAATGATTTCACACAACAGGCTAGCTATTAGACTCTCTATTGACAAAAGTTTCACCGCCCTCCCTTCATTATAACCGAAGTTATCGTGCCCTAAAGAATCAACAAATCAACATGCTTATCTCTGCTTACCCTAAGCAGAAAATGCTCATCTTTTAACTCCATCATAACACTGACCTAGTGAACGTTTACACCAAGTTTGAACATTCTAGCTTAATTAGAATGAGAGTTATTGCGCTCCAAAGTCTCGGCCCTTCAAATTGCTTCTATTTTTCATTTTCAATTCAAAATGGTGACTCCCGGTTGACCTAAATCAAAATTCTATTCGCGACATTTTTTAGGCCTTCCTACAAGGATTCAGAAAATATAACTCCCGAGTCTGTAAGTAAAATAGCAAAAAAGCCTTAGTGATTTTTCACGTTTAAAGATGGTGGCACTTCCGGTTCGATCGACAAACTCCATATTTTGTGTACGAATCAGTAATTCCTTGTCTAGTATCAAAAAAAAAAAATTAGGTCATTCTGACCTATATTTCGGCGATTTTTTTGAAAATTTTGATCCTTAATTTCACCAAGGGGAGATAATTTAGAAAATTTCTAATTATATTTTTGAAGTCACATCGGTAGGATCTACTTATATACTAAATTGAATGAAAATCGCACAACTATTAAAGAAGTTGTCAAATTGGTCTAAACTTCCGTTTCGAAATCACAGCGACGAATTTTCGAAATTCGAAAATGTGAAACTGCTGATGAAAATGATTTTTTTCAAGGTATTCAAAGAAAAAAGATTTAGTAAAATCGGTCAAAAAACAATAAAGTTACGACTATGCAATGTCCATTTTGTCGTTCGTAAATTTCGGTGATTTCGGATTCGTAAAACGTTTTGAAAATATATTTAATCAACAGCTACCACCCATTTTTGGGGGGGGTAGGTAAAAGTTTCATAAAGATACTGTGGTTAGATTCTGAGAAATCCGATTTGTGGATAAAACACAAAAAAAAAAATAACAATAACTAGATCTGCTACTGTCCCATGCAGATATGAAAGCTTTCATATTCATCGTCACATGTCATTGATTGTATCAAGTATCCTAAATAAAAGGATAAGAAGAAAAAATTATTAAAATTGGTCAAAAACTCGCGAAGTTACAAGTCTAAATATAGTATGAAACATTGCACCCAGGCATAACAATAATCTGAAAACTAAAGGGAAATAACTGAAACTTGTATTACTGTAATGAGACGGATGAGAAAATGGTATGAAAATGGCGGGAAAAAAAAATAAAAATGGCAGGTTGGACAGGCGACCTTACTCCTTGTCACGTACAACCGGGCATTCGAAAACACGCTAGTTAACTCAATGACAGGCGCGCGTGCTAACCATTCAGCCACCCAACCCCCCTTTGAAATCAGACACGTGCAATATGTCATATAGGAAGAATAAGAAGTCGCTCACAACAAAATGGTAAATTAATGAGTATAGGTCAAAAGGTTGAGCTACTGTTTTAGAGTACTTAATAGTTTTAAAGAGACACGTTAAGGGTTGTTCATAGTTAAATGAAAGTTTAATTTCAAATAAGACCAATAAAATTAGGATTTAATAATGCCAGACTAATATTTCCAATATGTTTGGTTATAAGTAGGAAATCGTGACGACTTCTTAAGAATGTTTTAAACAAAGGATCATGTTTGTTTAAACAAGAATGGCACTCTGCAATAAAAAAACTGGCCAAAGCAAGATTTCTATGCAGAAATTAAATAATTGCTAGAACCAGAAAAATATTTATCCACTATAATAAATAAGCAACATAGAGAAAATGAAATGAAATTGAATGGGGTTTAACGTCCGACTGTTCTGCTCCTAAAATGGGCTAATGAAGACGGGCATATGCCATAAAGTGTGCAATGAGGGAAATTTTACCCGGGCAGCGGCGGTTACGGCCTACGAGGTTGGACAAGCGACCATACTCCTTGTCACGTACAACCAAGAAATCGAAACAACGCCAGTTGACTCAATGACAGACGTTATGATACAGAGCGCACGTGCTAACCATTCAGCCACGCAACCTCCCTAAAATCGGCAAATTGCTGACCTACAGCGAGAAACATTTCAACCGGGACAAATTTTAAAAATAAGCTCCCCCTGACCAGCTTAAGCGTTCGCAATAAACGTTTGCCCCTTAAAATCGGCAAATTGCTGACTTTAAAGTGAGAAACATTACAACCGGGCCAAATTTTCTGTTTTATCACTTTTACAGTACCTTTGATTACCAACCGATTATTACAAAACTTTAAAAATAAAAGAGAAAAAGAGAAATGCGGCCTAACGTCCATTCGACACAAACTAGGTCATTTCGGGACTAACATATGTTTTTAAATTTTATTTAAACCCCCCACTCCCCTTGCGCGTACTGGTCTTTAGCCGTTGTGAGGAAACCGAAGAACAAGGAGAAAACCCACGAGGTTGGACATCATACACCATGTCACGTGCAACCTGGAGATCGAAACGACGCCCGTTGACTCAATGACAGACGTTACGATACAGTGCGCACATGCTAACCATTCAGCCATTCAGCCTCCCTGAATTCAGAAAATTGCTGACTTATAGCAAGAAACATTTCAACTGGGCGAAATTTTCTGTTTTAACAGTTTAATGTGCACGGTACCTTAATTACCAACCGATTATTACAAAACTTTTGAAAATAAGCTCCAACTGACCAGCTTAATCGTATGCAATAAACGTTTTCGCCTGAATTGAAAGTTCTGCACGGAGAAAGTTCATCTCGATTCCCGGCGTGGTTCCCCTTGTCAGTGAGGCAGAACGGAGGGCCTGACAAGCACAGCTGTCTAGTCATTCGGATGGGACGAAAAACCAAGGTCCCGTGTACACATTGGAGTGCACGTAAAATATCCCTAAGCAGTTGGAATTCGATACTGTTGAATAAGCTCTATACGATGATTAATGTGTAGATTGTAGTCACCCACACTGCATGTTTCGCTTAACAATGAAAGGGTGCCGTTTTCAATGTTCGATCCTTTTGTTCTTCTACTCCTGATATGTTGGACTGTTGATCGATGGTTTCATATAAAAGACTACCAATAAGACTCTTTGTAGAAGAAGTTCCCAAAAAATATTATGTTGACTTTACGAGAAAGACCTCTAAACATGCTCCAAATTGTAAAAATACGACTTTTTGGATTTTCAATCTCTTTTTTTCGGCTATCCCTGATATTTAGAAAAAATAATACAATGATTTCGCACAACAGGCTAGCTATTAGACTCTCTATTGACAAAAGTTTCACCGCCCTCCCTTCATTATAACCGAAGTTATCGTGCCCTAAAGAATCAACAAATTAGCATGCTTATCTCTGCTTACCCTAAGCAGAAAATGCTCATCTTTAAACTCAATCATAACATTGACCTAGTGAACGTCTACACCAAGTTTGAACATTCTAGCTTAATTAGAAGGAGAGTAATTGTGTTCCAAAGTCCCGACCCTTCAAATTGCTTCTATTTTTCATTTTCAATTCAAAATGGTGACCATCACGTGACCTAAATCAAAATTCTATTCGCGACATTTTTTAGGCCTTCCTACAAAGATTCAGAAAATATAACTCCCGAGTCTGTAAGTAAAATAGCAAAAAAGCCTTATTGATTTTTCACTTTTAAATATGGCGGCACTTCCGGTTCGATCGACAAACTCCATATTTTGTGTACAAATCAGTAATTACTTATCTAGTATCCCAAAAAAAAAATCAGGTCATTCTGACCTATATTTCGATGATTTTTTTGAAAATTTTGATCCTTAATTTCGTCAAGGGGAGATAATTTAGAAAATTTATAATTATATTTTTGAAGTCACATCGGTAAGATCTACTTAAATACTAAATTTCATGAAAATCGTACAACTATTAAAGAAGTTGTCAAATTGGTCTAAACTTCCGGTTCGAAATCACAGCGACGAATTTTCGAAATTCGAAAATGTGAAACTGCAGATGAAAATGATTTTTTTAAAGGTATTCAAAGAAAAAAGAATTAGTAAAATCGGTCAAAAAATAACAAAGTTACGACTATGCATTGTCAGTTTTTTCGTTCGTAAAATTCGGTGATTTCGGATTCGTAAAACGTTTTGAAAATATATTTAATCAACAGCCACCACCCATTTTTGGGGGGATAGGTAAAAGTTTCAGAACGATCCTATCGTTAGATTCTGAGAAATCCGATTTGTGGACAAAACACAAAAAAAAAAATAACAATAACTAGATCTGCTACTGTCCCATGCAGATATGAAAGCTTTCATATTCATCGTCACGTGTCATTGATTGTATCAAGTATCCTAAATAAAAGGATAAGAAGAAAAAATTATTAAAATTGGTCAAAAACTCGCGAAGTTACAAGTCTAAATATAGTATGAAACATTGCACCAAGGCATAACAATAATCTGAAAACTAAAGGGAAATAACTGAAACTTGTTTTACTGTAATGAGACGGATGAGAAAATGAAATGAAAATGGCGGGAAAAAAAAATAAAAATGGCAGGTTGGACAGGCGACCTTACTCCTTGTCACGTACAACCGGGCATTCGAAAACACGCTAGTTAACTCAATGACAGGCGCGCGTGCTAACCATTCAGCCACCCAACCCCCCTTTGAAATCAGGCACGTGCAATATGTCATATAGGAAGAATAAGAAGTCGCTCACAACAAAATGGTAAATTAATGAGTTTAGGTCAAAAGGTTGAGCTACTGTTTTAGAGTACTTAATAGTTTTAAAGAGACACGTTAAGGGTTGTTCATAGTTAAATGAAAGTTTAATTTTAAATAAGACCAATAAAATTAGGATTTAATAATGCCAGACTAATATTTCCAATATGTTTGGTTATAAGTAGGAAATCGTGACGACTTCTTAAGCATGTTTTAAACAAAGGATCATGTTTGTTTAAACAAGAATGGCACTCTGCAATAAAAAAACTGGCCAAAGCAAGATTTCTATGCAGAAATTAAATAATTGCTAGAACTAGAAAAATATTTATCCACTATAATAAATAAGCAACATAGAGAAAATGAAATGAAATTGAATGGGGTTTAACGTCCGACTGTTCTGCTCCTAAAATGGGCTAATGAAGACGGGCATATGCCATAAAGTGTGCAATGAGGGAAATTTTACCCGGGCAGCGGCGGTTACGGCCTACGAGGTTGGACAGGCGACCATACTCCTTGTCACGTACAACCAAGAAATCGAAACAACGCCAGTTGACTCAATGACAGACGTTATGATACAGAGCGCACGTGCTAACCATTCAGCCACGCAACCTCCCTAAAATCGGCAAATTGCTGACCTACAGCGAGAAACATTTCAACCGGGCCAAATTTTCTATTGTAACAGTTTAATTTGCACGGTACCTTTAGTTATCAACCGAATATTACAAAACTTTTAAAAATAAGCTCCCCCTGACCAGCTTAAGCGTTCGCAATAAACGTTTGCCCCTTAAAATCGGCAAATTGCTGACTTTAAAGTGAGAAACATTACAACCGGGCGAAATTTTCTGTTTTATCACTTTTACAGTACCTTTGATTACCAACCGATTATTACAAAACTTTAAAAATAAAAGAGAAAGAGAGAAATGCGGCCTAATGTCCATTCGACACAAACTAGGTCATTTCGGGACTAACATATGTTTTTAATTTTATTTAAAAACTCCCCTTGCGCTTACAGGTCTTTAGCCGTTGGGAGGAAACCGAAGGACACGGAGAAAACCCACGAGGTTGGACATCATACTTCATGTCACGTGCAACCTGGAGATCGAAACGACGCCCGTTGACTCAATGACAGACGTTACGATACAGTGCGCACATGCTAAGCATTCAGCCATTCAGCCTCCCTGAATTCAGAAAATTGCTGACTTATAGCAAGAAACATTTCAACCGGGCGAAATTTTCTGTTTTAACAGTTTAATGTGCACGGTACTTTAATTACCAACCGATTATTACAAAACTTTTGAAAATAAGCTCCAACTGACCAGCTTAATCGTATGCAATAAACGTTTTCGCCTGAATTGAAAGTTCTGCACGGAGAAAGTTCATCTCGATTTCCCGGCGTGGTTCCCCTTGTCAGTGAGGCAGAACGGAGGGCCTGACAAGCACAGCTGTCTAGTCATTCGGATGGGACGAAAAACCAAGGTCTCGTGTACACATTGGAGTGCACGTAAAATATCCCTAAGCAGCTGGAATTCGATACTGTTGAATAAGCTCTATACGATGACTAAATGTGTAGATTGTAGTCACCCACACTGCATGTTTCGCTTAACAATGAAAGGGTGCCGTTTTCAATGTTCGATCCTTTTGTTCTTCTACTCCTGATATGTTGGACTGTTGATCGATGGTTTCATATAAAAGACTACCAATAAGACTCTTTGTAGAAGAAGTTCCCAAAAAATATTATGTTGACTTTACGAGAAAGACCTCTAAACATGCTCCAAATTGTAAAAATACGACTTTTTGGATTTTCAATCTCTTTTTTTCGGCTATCCCTGATATTTAGAAAAAAATAATACAATGATTTCACACAACAGGCTAGCTATTAGACTCTCTATTGACAAAAGTTTCACCGCCCTCCCTTCATTATAACCGAAGTTATCGTGCCCTAAAGAATCAACAAATTAGCATGCTTATCTCTGCTTACCCTAAGCAGAAAATGCTCATCTTTAGACTCAATCATAACATTGACCTAGTGAACGTCTACACCAAGTTTGAACATTCTAGCTTAATTAGAAGGAGAGTAATTGTGTTCCAAAGTCCCGACCCTTCAAATTGCTTCTATTTTTCATTTTCAATTCAAAATGGTGACCATCACGTGACCGAAATCAAAATTCTATTCGCGACATTTTTTAGGCCTTCCATCAAGGATTCAGAAAATATAACTCCCGAGTCTGTAAGTAAAATAGCAAAAAAGCCTTATTGATTTTTCACTTTTAAATATGGCGGCACTTCCGGTTCAATCGACAAACTCCATATTTTGTGTACAAATCAGTAATTACTTATCTAGTATCCAAAAAAAAAATCAGGTCATTCTGACCTATATTTCGACGATTTTTTTGAAAATTTTGATCCTTAATTTCGTCAAGGGGAGATAATTTAGAAAATTTCTAATTATATTTTTGAAGTCACATCGGTAAGATCTACTTAGATACTAAATTTCATGAAAATCGTACAACTATTAAAGAAGTTGTCAAATTGGTCTAAACTTCCGGTTCGAAATCACAGCGACGAATTTTCGAAATTCGAAAATCTGAAACTGCAGATTTATAGTAATTGTCTCAAGGTACTCAAAGAAAAAAGATTTAGTAAAATAGGTCAAATAGTCACAAAGTTACAGCATTGTAGGTCAAATGCATTCGTTCGTAAAATTCGGTGATTTCGGATACGTAAAACGTTTTGAAAATATATTTAATCAACAGCCACCACCCATTTTTGGGGGGATAGGTAAAAGTTTCAGAACGATCCTATGGTTAGATTCTGAGAAATCCGATTTGTGAATAAAACACAAAAAAAAAAATAATAACTAGATCTGCTACTGTCCCATGCAGATATGAAAGCTTTCATATTCATCGTCACGTGTCATCGATTATATCAAGTATCTCAAATAAAAGGATAAGAATAACAAACTATCAAAATTGGTCAAAAACTCGCGAAGTTACAAGTCTAAACATAGTATGAAACATTGAGTAATCTGAAAACTAAAGGGAAATAACTGATACTTGTGTTGCTGTAATCGGGATGAATGAGATAACTTTGAACAAAACTAAAACTTTTTGAATCAGGTTGAACTCAACTATTTGAATATGTACGTTAAATATGTAGATTTGGAAAATTATAGACATAATATCAAAATCGGTCAAAAACTCACAAAGTTACAAATTTAAATGTAGTGAGAAACATAGCACCCGGGCAAAAAATAATCTTTAAACTAAAGGGAAATAACTGAAACTTGTATAGCTGTAATCGGGCTTCCAAGATATGTTATATAATTATGGTTTCCAATATGTTTGGTTATAAGTAGGAAATCGTGACGACTTCTTAAGCATGTTTTAAACAAATGGTCATAGACTGCAATATACAAGAATGGCACTCTGCAATAAAAAAAACTGGCCAGAGATTTCTATGCAGAAATTAAATAATTACTAGAACCAGAAAAACATTTATCCACTATAATAAATAAGCAACATAGAGAAAATGAAATGAAATTGAATGGGGTTTAACGTCCTACTGTTCTGCTCCTACAATGGGCTAATGAAGACGGGCATACGCCATAAAGTGTGCAATGAGGGAAATTTTACCCGGTCAGCGGCGTTACGGCCTACGAGGTTGGTAAGGCGACCATACTCCTTGTCACGTACAACCAAGAAATCGAAACAAGGCCAGTTGACTCAATGACAGACGTTATGATACAGAGCGCACGTGCTAACCATTCAGCCACGCAACCTCCCTAAAATCGGCAAATTGCTGACCTACAGCGAGAAACATTTCAACCGGGCCAAATTTTCTATTTTAACAGTTTAATTTGCACGGTACCTTTAGTTATCAACCGAATATTACAAAACTTTTAAAAATAAGCTCCCCCTGACCAGCTTAATCGTTCGCAATAAACGTTTGCCCCTTAAAATCGACAAATTGCTGAATTTAAAGTGAGAAACATTACAACCGGGCCAAATTTTCTGTTTTATCACTTTAACAGTACCTTTGATTACCAACCGATTATTACAAAACTTTAAAAAGAGAAAGAGAGAAATGCGGCCTAACGTCCATTCGACACAAACTAGGTCATTTCGGGACTAACATATGTTTTTTAATTTTATTTAAAAACTCCCCTTGCACGTACTGGTCTTTAGCCGTTGGGAGGAAACCGAAGAACACGGAGAAAACTCACGAGGTTGGACATCATACACCATGTCACGTGCAACCTGGAGATCGAAACGACGCCCGTTGACTCAATGACAAAGGTTACGATACAGCGAGCACATGCTAACCATTCAGCCATCCAGCCTCCCTGAATTCGGAAAATTGCTGACTTATAGCAAGAAACATTTCAACCGGGCGAAATTTTCTGTTTTAACAGTTTAATGTGCACGGTACTTTAATTACCAACCGATTATTACAAAACTTTTGAAAATAAGCTCCAACTGACCAGCTTAATCGTATGCAATAAACGTTTTGCCTGAATTGAAAGTTCTGTACAGAGAAAGTTCATCTCGATTTCCCGGCGTGGTTCCCTTGTCAGTAAGGCAGAACGGAGGGCCTGACAAGTACAGCTGTCTAGTCCTTCGGATGGGACGAAAAACCAAGGTCCCGTGTACACATTGGAGTGCACGTAAAATATCCCTAAGCATTTGGAATTCGATACTGTTGAATAAGCTCTATACGATGACTAAATGCGTAGATTGTAGTCACCCACACTTCATGTTTCGCTCAACAATGAAAGGGTGCCGTTTTCAATGTTCGATCCTTTTGTTCTTCTACTCCTGATATGTTGGACTGTTGATCGATGGTTTCATATAAAAGACTACCAATAAGACTCTTTGTAGAAGAAGTTCCCAAAAAATAGTATGTTGACTTTACGAGAAAGACCTCTAAACATGCTCCAAATTGTAAAAATACGACTTTTTGGATTTTCAATCTCTTTTTTTCGGCTATCCCTGATATTTAAAAAAAATGATACAATCATTTCACACAACAGGCTACCCATTAGACTCTCTATTGACAAAAGTTTCACCGCCCTCCCTTCATTATAACCGAAGTTATCGTGCACTAAAGAATCAACAAATCAGCATGCTTATCTCGGCTTACCCTAAGCAAAAAATGCTCATCTTTGAACTCAATCATAACATTGACCTAGTGAACGTCTACACCAAGTTTGAACATTCTAGCTTAATTAGAAGGAGAGTTATTGTGTTCCGAAGTCCGGGCCTTTCAAATTGCTTCTATTTTTCATTTTCAATTCAAAATTGTGACCATCACATGACCGAAATCAAAATTCTGCTCCCTACGATTTTTGGGCCATCCTTCAAGGATTCAGAAAATATAACTCCCGTGTCTGTAAGTAAGATAGAAAAAAAGCCTTAGGGATTTTTCATGTTTCAAGATGGTGGCATTTCCGGTTTGATCGACAAACTCCATATTTTGTGTAGGAATCAGTAATTACCTGTCGAGTATCGAAAAAAATTTTCAGGTCATTCTGACCTATATTTCGACGATTTTTTTGAAAACTTTGATCCTTAATTTCACCAAGGGGAGATAATTTAGAAAATTTCTAATTATATTTTTGAAGTCACATCGGTAAGATCTACTTGTATACTAAATTTCATGAAAATCGTACAACTATTAAAGAAGTTGTCAAATTGGTCTAAACTTCCGGTTCGAAATCACAGCGACGAATTTTCGAAATTCGAAAATGTGAAACTGCAGATGAAAATGATTTTTTTTCAAGGTATTCAAAGAAAAAAGAATTAGTAAAATCGGTCAAAAAACAATAAAGTTACGACTATGCAATGTCCATTTTGTCGTTCGTAAATTTCGGTGATTTCGGATTCGTAAAACGTTTTGAAAATATATTTAATCAACAGCTACCACCCATTTTTGGGGGGGTAGGTAAAAGTTTCATAAAGATACTGTGGTTAGATTCTGAGAAATCCGATTTGTGGACAAAACACAAAAAAAAAAAATTGCTGACTTATAGCAAGAAACATTTCAACCGGGCATTTCAATCGAAACAACGCCAGTTGACTCAATGACAGACGTTACGATACAGTGCGCAGGTGCTAACCATTTAGCCACGCAACCTCCCTAAATTTGGCAAATTGCTGACCTACAAGGAGAAACATTTCAACCGGGCGAAATTTTCTATTTTAACAGTTTAATTTGCACGGTACCTTTAATTATCAACCGAATATTACAAAACTTTTAAAAATAAGCTCCCCTTGACCAGCTTAATCGTTCGCAATAAACGTTTGCCCCCTAAAATGAGCAAATTGGTGACTTTAAAGTGAGAAACATTACTACCGGGCGAAATTTTCTGTTTTATAACTTTTACAGTACAGTACAGTACAACCGATTATTACAAAACTTTAAAAATAAAAGAGAAAGAGATAAATGCGGCTTAACGTCCATTCGACACAAACTAACATATAGATGGGACGAAAAACCAAGGTCCGGTGTACACATTGGAGTGCACGTAAAATATCCCTAAGCAGTTGGAATTCGATACTGTTGAATAATCTCTATACGATGACTATGCAAACCATTATTAATCGATGAAGGTGTTAAAATGTACACAATATAAACAGTATTAATCTAAATCAATAACATAAATGATTACAAATATTTTTTTTAGATAGTTTTAAAATAGAAAACAAATAATTATATCAAATCAAACCTACTCAATTTCAATTAATATGAGGACTGGCTGCAAAGTTCTAAGCCTATGTGTGCAAGACCTATATATTGTTGATGTTTCCTTTTATTTTTCTATATAGTTTCCATCAAAGCTCAATTTTTTCATCAGTTATTTACGGTGATTTTGGATTCGCAAAACGTTTTGAAAATATATTGATTCCAAGGCCACCACCCATTTTTGAAAGGAGGCTAACCAGAAAAGTAAAATAGATCACAAAATCACGAAGTAACACAGCTGTCAAGGTCAATTTTTTCATCAGTTGTTTTCGGTGATTTTGGATTCGCAAAACGTTTTGAAAATATATTGATTCCAAGGCCACCACCCATTTTTCAAAGGAGGCTAACCAGAAATGTATTGATTTCCCAGATTTGAGACGAAATCGCGAAACTGCGATCCATTTGATTATTTTCAAGCTGTTAATCGGAGTTATTCACGCGAAAACAAATTTGTCGGCACGGAAAACATCAAAGGCGAAATTTGAAATTTTGAAATTTGCAAATACCAAAAATTCGACAATGAGCCAGGCTATCCCCAAATGTATTAATTTCAAAGATAAGAAACGAATTCAACAAACTACGGTCTGTTCTGATAATTTACATGCCCGTTAATGTCCATTTTTCACTATTTCTGATATTCAATTCAATATGGTGACTATCCATTGACTTAAATCAAAATTCTACTGCCAACATTTTATAGCCATCCCTTCAAGGATTCAGAAAATATAACCCCCGTGTCTGTATGTAAAATAGCAAAATGGCGTTTGAGGTTTTTACATTTCAAGATGGTGGCACTTCCGGATTGAGCTACAAACTCCATTTTTTGTGTACGAATCAGTGGTTTGGTAGCTAGTACCTTAAAAACAAATTCAAGATGATCTGACCTATATTTCGTCGATTTTTTTGAAAATTTCGATCCTCAATTTCTCCAAGGGGAGATAATTTAGAAAATTTCTAAAGTATTTTTTCAAGTCGCATCATTAAGGTTTACTTACATATTAAATTTCATGAAAATCGTACAACTACTAAAGAAGTTGTCGAGTTGGTCTAAACTTCCGGTTCGAAATCAGAGCGACGAATTTTCGAAATTCGAAAATCCGAAATTGCAGATTTGAAGTAAATGTCTCAAAGTACTCATAGAAAAAAGAATTAATTAAATAGGTCAAATAGTCACAAAGTTACAGCATTGTAGGTCAAAAGCATTCGTTCGTAAAATTCGGTGATTTCGGATTCGAAAAACGTTTTGAAAATATATTTAATCAAGGTTCGCACCCCATTTTTGGGGGGGTAGGTTAAAGTTTCAGAAAGATCCTATGGTTAGATTCTGAGAAATCCGATTTGCAGAAAATACACAAAAAAAAAAATAATAATAATAATAACTATTCCTTCGGATGGGACGAAAAACCAAGGTCCCGTGTACACATTGGAGTGCACGTAAAATATCCCTAAGCGGTTGGAATTCGATACTGTTGAATAAGCTCTATACGATGACTAAATGCGTAGATTGTAGTCACCCACACTTCATGTTTCGCTCAACAATGAAAGGGTGCCGTTTTCAGTGTTCGATCCTTTTGTTCTTCTACTCCTGATATGTTGGACTGTTGATCGATGGTTTCATATAAAAGACTACCAATAAGACTCTTTGTAGAAGAAGTTCCCAAAAAATAGTATGTTGACTTTACGAGAAAGACCTCTAAACATGCTCCAAATTGTAAAAATACGATTTTTTGGATTTTCAATCTCTTTATTTCGGCTATCCCTGATATTTAAAAAAAATGATACAATCATTTCACACAACAGGCTACCCATTAGACTCTCTATTGACAAAAGTTTCACCGCCCTCCCTTCATTATAACCGAAGTTATCGTGCCCTAAAGAATCAACAAATCAGCATGCTTATCTCGGCTTACCCTAAGCAGAAAATGCTCATCTTTGAACTCAATCATAACATTGACCTAGTGAACATCTACACCAAGTTTGAACATTCTAGCTTAATTAGAAGGAGAGTTATTGTGTTCCGAAGTCCGGGCCTTTCAAATTGCTTCTATTTTTCATTTTCAATTCAAAATTGTGACCATCACATGACCGAAATCAAAATTCTGCTCCCTACGATTTTTGGGCCATCCTTCAAGGATTCAGAAAATATAACTCCCGTGTCTGTAAGTAAGATAGCAAAAAAGCCTTAGTGATTTTTCACGTTTAAAGATGGTGGCACTTCCGGTTCGATCGACAAACTCCATATTTTGTGTACGAATCAGTAATTACTTGTCTAGTATCAAAAAAAAAATTTAGGTCATTCTGACCTATATTTCGCCGATTTTTTTGAAAACTTTGATCCTTAATTTCACCAAGGGGAGATAAGTTAGAAAATTTCTAAAGTCATTTTTTAAGTCGCATCATTAAGGTCTACTTACATATTAAATTTCATGAAAATCGTACAACTACTAAAGAAGTTGTCGAGTTGGTGTAAACTTCCGGTTCGAAATCACAGCGACGAATTTTCGAAATTCGAAAATCCGAAATTGCAGATTTGAAGTAAATGTCTTAGGATACTCAAAGAAAAAAGAATTAGTAAAATAGATCAAATAGTCACAAAGTTACAGCATTGTAGGTCAAATGCATTCGTTCGTAAAATTCGGTGATTTCGGATTCGTAAAACGTTTTGAAAATACATTTAATCAAGGTTCGCACCCCATTTTTGGGGGGGTAGGTCAAAATTTCAGAAAGATCCTATGGATAGATTCTGAGAAATCCGATTTGCAGAAAACACACAAAAAAAAAAAATAATAATAATAACTTTAACAGAAACAATAAGCTTTCATATGTAATACATATGAAAGCTTAATAATCTTAACAGAAACAATAAGCTTTCATATGTAATATGAAAGCTTAATAATATTAATCTTAACAGAAACAATAAGCTTTCATATGTAATACATATGAAAGCTTAATAATCTTAACAGAAACAATAAGCTTTCATATGTAATATGAAAGCTTAATAATAATAACTTTAACAGAAACAATAAGCTTTCATATGTAATACATATGAAAGCTTAACTAGATCTGCTACTGTCCCATGCAGATATGAAAGCTTTCATATTCATCGTCACGTGTCATTGATTATGTCAAGTATCTCAAATAAAAGGATAAGAATAACAAACTATTAAAATTGGTCAAAAACTCGCGAAGTTACAAGTCTAAATATAGTATGAAACATTGAGTAATCTGAAAACTAAAGGGAAATAACTGATACTTGTGTTGCTGTAATCGGGATGACTTCCCACTTCAAAACTTTCAGAAAAATGAAATGAAAATGGTAAGAAAACATCGACAAATCAAATGAGATAACTTCGAACAAAACTAAAAGAGGTTGAACTCAACTGTTCGAATATGTACGTTAAATATGTAGATTTGGAAAATTATAAAGACATAATATCAAAATCGGTCAAAAACTCACAAAGTTACAAATTTAAATGAGAAACATTGCACCCGGACAAAAAAATAATCTTTAAACTAAAGGGAAATAACTGAAACTTGTATAGCTGTAATCGGGCTTCCAAGATATGTTATATCATAGGATATAACAAAGGATCATAGACTGCAATATACAAGAATGGCACTCTGCAATAAAAAAAACTGGCCAAAGCAAGATTTCTATGCAGAAATTAAATAATTGCTAGAACCAGAAAAATATTTATCCACTATAATAAAAAAGCAACATAGAGAAAATGAAATGAAATTGAATGGGGTTTAACGTCCTACTGTTCTGCTCCTACAATGGACTAATGAAGACGGGCATACGCCATAAAGTGTGCAATGAGGGAAATTTTACCCGGGCAGCGGCGTTACGGCCTACGAGGTTGGACAGGCGACCATACTCCTTGTCACGTACAACCAAGAAATCGAAACAACGCCAGTTGACTCAATGACAGACGTTATGATACAGAGCGCACGTGCTAACCATTCAGCCACGCAACCTCCCTAAAATCGGCAAATTGCTGACCTACAGCGAGAAACATTTCAACCGGGCCAAATTTTCTATTTTAACAGTTTAATTTGCACGGTACCTTTAGTTATCAACCGAATATTACAAAACTTTTAAAAATAAGCTCCCCCTGACCAGCTTAATCGTTCGCTATAAATGTTTGCCCCTTAAAATCGACAAATTGCTGACTTTAAAGTGAGAAACATTACAACCGGGCCAAATTTTCTGTATCATCACTTTTACAGTACCTTTGATTACCAACCGATTATTACAAAACTTTAAAAATAAAAGAGAAAGAGATAAATGCGGCCTTACGTCCATTCGACACAAACTAGGTCATTTCGGGACTAACATATGTTTTTTAATTTTATTTAAAAACTCCCCTTGCGCGTACTGGTTTTTAGCCGTTGGGAGGAAACCGAAGGACACGGAGAAAACCCACGAGGTTGGACACCATACTCCATGTCACGTGCAACTTGGAAATCGAAACGACGCCGGTTGACTCAATGACAGACGTTACGATACAGCGCGCGTATGCTAACCATTCAGCCTCCCTAAAATCTGGAAATTGCTGACTTATAGCAAGAAACATTTTAACCGGGCGAAATTTTCTGTTTTAACAGTTTAATTCATACGGTATTTTAATTACCAACCGATTATTACAAAACTTTTGAAAATAAGCCCCAACTGACCAGCTTAATCGTATGCAATAAACGTTTGGCCTGAATTGAAAGTTCTGCAACGAGAAAGTTCATCGCGATTTTCCGGCGTGGTTCCCCCTTGTCAGTGAGCAGAACGGAGGGCCTGACAAGGACAGCTGTCTAGTCGTTCGGATGGGACGAAAAACCAAGGTCGCGTGTACACATTGGAGTGCACGTAAAATATCCCTAAGCAGTTGGAATTCGATACTGTTGAATAAGCTCTATACGATGACTAAATGTGCAGATTGTAGCCACCCACACTGCATGTTTTGCTTAACAATGAAAGGGTGCCGTTTTCAATTATCGATCCTTTTATTCTTCTACTCCTGATATTTTGGACTGTTGATCGAAGTTTTCATATAAAAGACTACCGGTAAGACTCTTTGTAGAAGAAGTTCTCAAAAAGTATTATGTTGACTTTAAGAGAAAAGAACCTTTAAAGATGCTCCGATCTCTTTTTTTCTGCTATCCCTGATATTTAGAAAAAAAGATACAACGATTTCACACAACAGGCCAGCTATTACACTCTCGATTAACAAGAGTTTCACCGCCCTCCCTTCATTATAACCGAAGTTATCTTGCCCTAAAGAATCAACAAATCAGCATGCTTATCTCTGCTTACCCTAGGCAGAAAATGCTCATCTTTGAACTCAATCATGACATTGACATAGTGAACGTCTACACCAAGATTGAACATTCTAGCTCAATTAGAAGGAGAGTTATTGTGTTTCAAAGTTTCGGCCCTTCAAATTGCTACTACTTTTCATATTCACTTCAAAATGGCAACCATCAATTGACCTAAATCAAAATTCTGCTCTGAACAATTTTTAGGCCATCTTTCAAGGATTCAGAAAATATAACTCCCGTGTCTGTAAGTAAAATAGCAAAAAAGCCTTAGGGATTTTTCACGTTTCAAGATGGTGGCACTTCCGGTTCGATCAACAAACTTCATATTTTGTGTACAAATCAGTTATTACTTATCTAGTATCCAAAAAAAAAATCAGGTCATTCTGACCTATATTTCGATGATTTTTTTGAAAATTTTGATCCTTAATTTCGTCAAGGGGAGATGATTTAGAAAATTTCTAATTATATTTTTGAAGTCACATCGGTAAGGTCTACATATATACTAAATTTCATGAAAATCGTACAACTATTAAAGAAGTTGTCAAATTGGTCTAAACTTCCGGTTCGAAATCACAGCGACGAATTTTCGAAATTCGAAAATGTGAAACTGCAGATGAAAATGATTTTTTTCAAGGTATTCAAAGAAAAAAGAATTAGTAAAATCGGTCAAAAAATAACAAAGTTACGACTATGCATTGTCCATTTTGTCGTTCGTAAATTTCGGTGATTTCGGATTCGTAAAACGTTTTGAAAATATATTTAATCAAGGTTCGCACCCCATTTATGGGGGGGTAGGTCAAAATTTCAGAAAGATCCTACGGATAGATTCTGAGAAATCCGATTTGCAGAAAACACACAAAAAAAAAAAATAACTAGATCTGCTACTGTCCCATGCAGATATGAAAGCTTTCATATTCATCGTCACGTGTCATTGATTATGTCAAGTATCTCAAATAAAAGGATAAGAATAACAAACTATTAAAATTGGTCAAAAACTCGCGAAGTTACAAGTCTAAATATAGTATGAAACATTGAGTAATCTGAAAACTAAAGGGAAATAACTGATACTTGTGTTGCTGTAATCGGGATGACTTCCCACTTCAAAACTTTCAGAAAAATGAAATGAAAATGGTAAGAAAACATCGACAAATCAAATGAGATAACTTCGAACAAAACTAAAAGAGGTTGAACTCAACTGTTCGAATATGTACGTTAAATATGTAGATTTGGAAAATTATAAAGACATAATATCAAAATCGGTCAAAAACTCACAAAGTTACAAATTTAAATGAGAAACATTGCACCCGGACAAAAAAATAATCTTTAAACTAAAGGGAAATAACTGAAACTTGTATAGCTGTAATCGGGCTTCCAAGATATGTTATATCATAGGATATAACAAAGGATCATAGACTGCAATATACAAGAATGGCACTCTGCAATAAAAAAAACTGGCCAAAGCAAGATTTCTATGCAGAAATTAAATAATTGCTAGAACCAGAAAAATATTTATCCACTATAATAAAAAAGCAACATAGAGAAAATGAAATGAAATTGAATGGGGTTTAACGTCCTACTGTTCTGCTCCTACAATGGACTAATGAAGACGGGCATACGCCATAAAGTGTGCAATGAGGGAAATTTTACCCGGGCAGCGGCGTTACGGCCTACGAGGTTGGACAGGCGACCATACTCCTTGTCACGTACAACCAAGAAATCGAAACAACGCCAGTTGACTCAATGACAGACGTTATGATACAGAGCGCACGTGCTAACCATTCAGCCACGCAACCTCCCTAAAATCGGCAAATTGCTGACCTACAGCGAGAAACATTTCAACCGGGCCAAATTTTCTATTTTAACAGTTTAATTTGCACGGTACCTTTAGTTATCAACCGAATATTACAAAACTTTTAAAAATAAGCTCCCCCTGACCAGCTTAATCGTTCGCTATAAATGTTTGCCCCTTAAAATCGACAAATTGCTGACTTTAAAGTGAGAAACATTACAACCGGGCCAAATTTTCTGTATCATCACTTTTACAGTACCTTTGATTACCAACCGATTATTACAAAACTTTAAAAATAAAAGAGAAAGAGATAAATGCGGCCTTACGTCCATTCGACACAAACTAGGTCATTTCGGGACTAACATATGTTTTTTAATTTTATTTAAAAACTCCCCTTGCGCGTACTGGTTTTTAGCCGTTGGGAGGAAACCGAAGGACACGGAGAAAACCCACGAGGTTGGACACCATACTCCATGTCACGTGCAACTTGGAAATCGAAACGACGCCGGTTGACTCAATGACAGACGTTACGATACAGCGCGCGTATGCTAACCATTCAGCCTCCCTAAAATCTGGAAATTGCTGACTTATAGCAAGAAACATTTTAACCGGGCGAAATTTTCTGTTTTAACAGTTTAATTCACACGGTATTTTAATTACCAACCGATTATTACAAAACTTTTGAAAATAAGCCCCAACTGACCAGCTTAATCGTATGCAATAAACGTTTGGCCTGAATTGAAAGTTCTGCAACGAGAAAGTTCATCGCGATTTTCCGGCGTGGTTCCCCCTTGTCAGTGAGCAGAACGGAGGGCCTGACAAGGACAGCTGTCTAGTCGTTCGGATGGGACGAAAAACCAAGGTCGCGTGTACACATTGGAGTGCACGTAAAATATCCCTAAGCAGTTGGAATTCGATACTGTTGAATAAGCTCTATACGATGACTAAATGTGCAGATTGTAGCCACCCACACTGCATGTTTTGCTTAACAATGAAAGGGTGCCGTTTTCAATTATCGATCCTTTTATTCTTCTACTCCTGATATTTTGGACTGTTGATCGAAGTTTTCATATAAAAGACTACCGGTAAGACTCTTTGTAGAAGAAGTTCTCAAAAAGTATTATGTGACTTTAAGAGAAAAGAACCTTTAAAGATGCTCCAAATCGTAAACATACGACTTTTTGGATTTTCGATCTCTTTTTTTCTGCTATCCCTGATATTTAGAAAAAAAGATACAACGATTTCACACAACAGGCCAGCTATTACACTCTCGATTAACAAGAGTTTCACCGCCCTCCCTTCATTATAACCGAAGTTATCTTGCCCTAAAGAATCAACAAATCAGCATGCTTATCTCTGCTTACCCTAGGCAGAAAATGCTCATCTTTGAACTCAATCATGACATTGACATAGTGAACGTCTACACCAAGATTGAACATTCTAGCTCAATTAGAAGGAGAGTTATTGTGTTTCAAAGTTTCGGCCCTTCAAATTGCTACTACTTTTCATATTCACTTCAAAATGGCAACCATCAATTGACCTAAATCAAAATTCTGCTCTGAACAATTTTTAGGCCATCTTTCAAGGATTCAGAAAATATAACTCCCGTGTCTGTAAGTAAAATAGCAAAAAAGCCTTAGGGATTTTTCACGTTTCAAGATGGTGGCACTTCCGGTTCGATCAACAAACTTCATATTTTGTGTACAAATCAGTTATTACTTATCTAGTATCCAAAACAAAAATCAGGTCATTCTGACCTATATTTCGATGATTTTTTTGAAAATTTTGATCCTTAATTTCGTCAAGGGGAGATAATTTAGAAAATTTCTAATTATATTTTTGAAGTCACATCGGTAAGGTCAACATATATACTAAATTTCATGAAAATCGTACAACTATTAAAGAAGTTGTCAAATTGGTCTAAACTTCCGGTTCGAAATCACAGCGACGAATTTTCGAAATTCGAAAATGTGAAACTGCAGATGAAAATGATTTTTTTCAAGGTATACAAAGAAAAAAGAATTAGTAAAATCGGTCAAAAAATAACAAAGTTACGACTATGCATTGTCCATCTTGTCGTTCGTAAATTTCGGTGATTTCGGATTCGTAAAACGTTTTGAAAATATATTTAATCAAGGTTCGCACCCCATTTATGGGGGGGTAGGTCAAAATTTCAGAAAGATCCTACGGATAGATTCTGAGAAATCCGATTTGCAGAAAACACACAAAAAAAAAAAATAATAACTAGATCTGCTACTGTCCCATGCAGATATGAAAGCTTTCATATTCATCGTCACGTGTCATCGATTATATCAAGTATCTCAAATAAAAGGATAAGAATAACAAACTATCAAAATTGGTCAAAAACTCGCGAAGTTACAAGTCTAAATATAGTATGAAACATTGCATAATCTGAAAACTAAAGGGAAATAACTGATACTTGTGTTGAAATAATTAATAGAACCAGAAAAACATTTATCCACTATAATAAATAAGCAACATAGAGAAAATGAAATGAAATTGAATGGGGTTTAACGTCCTACTGTTCTGCTCCTAAAATGGGCTAATGAAGACGGGCATACGCCATAAAGTGTGCAATGAGGGAAATTTTACCCGGGCAGCGGCGTTACGGCCTACGAGGTTGGACAGGCGACCATACTCCTTGTCACGTACAACCAAGAAATCGAAACAACGCCAGTTGACTCAATGACAGACGTTATGATACAGCGCACATGCTAACCATTCAGTCACGCAACCTCCCTAAAATCGGCAAATTGCTGACCTACAGATAGAAACATTTCAACCGGGCGAAATCTTCTATTTTATTAGTTTAATTTGCACGGTACCTTTAGTTATCAACCGAATATTACAAAAGTTTTAAAAATAAGCTCCCCCTGACCAGCTAAATCGTTCGCAATAAACGTTTTCCCCTTAAAATCGGCAATGTGAGAAACATTACAACCGGGCGAAATTTTCTGTTTTATCACTTTTACAGTATCTTTGATTAACAACCGATTATTACAAAACTTTAAAAATAAAAAAGAAAGAAAGAAATGCGGCTTAACGTCCATTCGACACAAACTAGGTCATTTCAGGACTAACATATGTTTTTTAATTTTATTTAAAAACTCCCCTTGCGCGTACTGGTCTTTAGCTGTTGGGAGGAAACCGAAGGACACGGAGAAAACACACGAGGTTGGACACCATACTCCATGTCACGTGCAATCTCGAAATCGAAACGACGCCCGTTGACTCAATGACAGACGTTACGATACAGCGCACATGCTAACCATTCAGCTATTCAGCCTCCCTTAAAAATAAGCTCCCCCTGACCAGCTTAATTGTTCGCAATAAACGTTTGCCCTCTAAAATCGGCAAATTGCTGACTTTAAAGTGAGAAACATTACAACCGGGCGAAATTTTATGTTTTATCACTTTTACAGTACCTTTGATTACCAACCGATTATTACAAAACTTTAAAAATAAAAGAGAAAGAGAGAAATGCGGCTCAACGTCCATTCGACACAAACTAGGTCATTTCGGGACTAACATATGTTTTTTAATTTTATTTATAAATTTACCTTGCGCGTACGGGTCTTTAGCCATGGGAGGAAACCGAAGGACACGGAGAAAACCCACGAGGTTGGACACCATACTCCATGTCACGTGCAACTTGGAAATCGAAACGACGCCGGTTGACTCAATGACAGACGTTACGATACAGCGCGCGTATGCTAACCATTCAGCCTCCCTAAAATCGGGAAATTGCTGACTTATAGCAAGAAACATTTCAACCGGGCGAAATTTTCTGTTTTAACAGTTTAATTCACACGGTATTTTAATTACCAACCGATCATTACAAAACTTTTGAAAATAAGCTCCAACTGACCAGCTTAATCGTATGCAATAAACGTTTGGCCTGAATTGAAAGGTCTGCAACGAGAAAGTTCATCTTGATTTCCCGGCGTGGTTCCCCGTTGTCAGTTAGGCAGAACGGAGGGCCTGGCAAGGACAGCTGTCTAGTCGTTCGGATGGGACGAAAAACCAAGGTCCCGTGTTCACATTGCAGTGCACGTAAAATATCCCTAAGCAGCTGGAATTCGATACTGTTGAATAAGCTCTATACGACGACTAAATGTGTAGATTGTAGTCAACCACACTGCATGTTTCGCTTAACGATGAAAGGGTGCCGTTTTCAATTTTCGATCCTTTTGTTCTTCTACTCCTGATATGTTGGACTGTTGATCGATGGTTTCATATAAAAGACTACCAATAAGACTCTTTGTAGAAGAAGTTCCCAAAAAATATTATGTTGACTTTACGAGAAAGACCTCTAAACATGCTCCAAATTGTAAAAATACGACTTTTTGGATTTTCAATCTCTTTTTTTCGGCTATCCCTGATATTTAAAAAAAATGATACAATGATTTCAAACAACAGGCTAGCTTTTAGACTCTCTATTGACAAAAGTTTCATCGCCCTCCCTTCATTATAACCGAAGTTATCGTGCCCTAAAGAATCAACAAATCAGCATGCTTATCTCTGCTTACCCTAGGGAGAAAATGTTCATCTTTGCACTCAATCACGACATTGACCTAGTGAACGTCTATACCAAGATTGAACATTCTAGCTCAATTAGAAGGAGAGTTATTGTGTTTCAAAATCTCAGCCCTTCAAATTGCTACTACTTTTCATATTCACTTCAAAATGGCAACCATCAGTTGACCTAAATCAAAATTCTGCTCCCTACGATTTTCGGGCCATCCTTCAAGGATTCAGAAAATATAACTCCCGTGTCTGTAAGTAAGATAGCAAAAAAGCCTTAGGGATTTTTCATGTTTCAAGATGGTGGCATTTCCGGTTTGATCGACAAACTCCATATTTTGTGTAGGAATCAGTAATTACCTGTCTAGTATCGAAAAAAAAATTAGGTCATTCTGACCTATATTTCGACGATTTTTTTGAAAAATTTGATCCTTAATTTCACCAAGGGGAGATAATTTAGAAAATTTCTAATTATATTTTTGAAGTCACATCGGTAAGATCTACTTATATACTAAATTTCATGAAAATCGTACAACTATTAAAGAAGTTGTCAAATTGGTCTAAACTTCCGGTTCGAAATCACAGCGACGAATTTTCGAAATTCAAAAATGTGAAACTGCAGATGAAAATGATTTTTTTCAAGGTATTCAAAGAAAAAAGAATTAGTAAAATCGGTCAAAAAATAGCAAAGTTACGACTATGCATTGTCAGTTTTTTCGTTCGTAAAATTCGGTGATTTCGAATTCGCAAAACGTTTTGAAAATATATTTAATCAATAGCCACCACCCATTTTTGGGGGGGTAGGTCAAAGTTTCAGAAACATCCTATGGATAGATTCTGTGAAATCCGATTTGCAGGAAAAACACAAAAAAAAAAATAATAACTAGATCTGCTACTGTCCCATGCAGATATGAAAGCTTTCATATTCATCGTCACGTGTCATCGATTATATCAAGTATCTCAAATAAAAGGATAAGAATAACAAACTATCAAAATTGGTCAAAAACTCGCGAAGTTACAAGTCTAAATATAGTATGAAACATTGAGTAATCTGAAAACTAAAGGGAAATAACTGATACTTGTGTTGCTGTAATCGGGATGAATGAGATAACTTTGAACAAAACTAAAACTTTTTGAATCAGGTTGAACTCAACTGTTTGAATATGTACGTTAAATATGTAGATTTGGAAAATTATAAAGACATAATATCAAAATCGGTCAAAAACTCACAAAGTTACAAATTTAAATGTAGTGAGAAACATTGCACCCGGGCAAAAAAATAATCTTTAAACTAAAGGGAAATAACTGAAACTTGTATAGCTGTAATCGGGCTTCCAAGATATGTTATATAATTATGGTTTCCAATATGTTTGGTTATAAGTAGGAAATCGTGACGACTTCTTAAGCATGTTTTAAACAAAGGGTCATAGACTGCAATATACAAGAATGGCACTCTGCAATAAAAAAAAACTGGCCAGAGATTTCTATGCAGAAATTAAATAATTGCTAGAACCAGAAAAATATTTATCTACTATAATAAATAAGCAACATAGAGAAAATGAAATGAAATTGAATGGGGTTTAACGTCCTACTGTTCTGCTCCTACAATGGGCTAATGAAGACGGGCATTTGCCATAAAGTGTGCAATGAGGGAAATTTTACCCGGGCAGCGGCGTTACGGCCTACGAGGTTGGTAAGGCGACCATACTCCTTGTCACGTACAACCAAGAAATCGAAACAAGGACAGTTGACTCAATGACAGACGTTATGATACAGAGCGCACGTGCTAACCATTCAGCCACGCAACCTCCCTAAAATCGGCAAATTGCTGACCTACAGCGAGAAACATTTCAACCGGGCCAAATTTTCTATTTTAACAGTTTAATTTGCACGGTACCTTTAGTTATCAACCGAATATTACAAAACTTTTAAAAATAAGCTCCCCCTGACCAGCTTAATCGTTCGCAATAAACGTTTGCCCCTTAAAATCGACAAATTGCTGAATTTAAAGTGAGAAACATTACAACCGGGCCAAATTTTCTGTTTTATCACTTTAACAGTACCTTTGATTACCAACCGATTATTACAAAACTTTAAAAAGAGAAAGAGAGAAATGCGGCCTAACGTCCATTCGACACAAAGTAGGTCATTTCGGGACTAACATATGTTTTTTAATTTTATTTAAAAACTCCCCTTGCACGTACTGTTCTTTAGCCGTTGTAGGAAACCGAAGAACACGGAGAAAACCCACGAGGTTGGACATCATACACCATGTCACGTGCAACCTGGAGATCGAAACGACGCCCGTTGACTCAACGACAAAGGTTACGATACAGCGAGCACATGCTAACCATTCAGCCATCCAGCCTCCCTGAATTCGGAAAATTGCTGACTTATAGCAAGAAACATTTCAACCGGGCGAAATTTTCTGTTTTAACAGTTTAATGTGCACGGTACTTTAATTACCAACCGATTATTACAAAACTTTTGAAAATAAGCTCCAACTGACCAGCTTAATCGTATGCAATAAACGTTTTGCCTGAATTGAAAGTTCTGCACAGAGAAAGTTCATCTCGATTTCCCGGCGTGGTTCCCGTGTCAGTAAGGCAGAACGGAGGGCCTGACAAGCACAGCTGTCTAGTCCTTCGGATGGGACGAAAAACCAAGGTCCCGTGTACACATTGGAGTGCACGTAAAATATCCCTAAGCAGTTGGAATTCGATACTGTTGAATAAGCTATATACGATGACTAAATGCGTAGATTGTAATCACCCACACTTCATGTTTCGCTCAACAATGAAAGGGTGCCGTTTTCAATGTTCGATCCTTTTGTTCTTCTACTCCTGATATGTTGGACTGTTGATCGATGGTTTCATATAAAAGACTACCAATAAGACTCTTTGTAGAAGAAGTTCCCAAAAAATAGTATGTTGACTTTACGAGAAAGACCTCTAAACATGCTCCAAATTGTAAAAATACGACTTTTTGGATTTTCAATCTCTTTTTTTCGGCTATCCCTGATATTTAAAAAAAATGATACAATCATTTCACACAACAGGCTAGCTATTGGACTCTCTATTGACAAAAGTTTCACCGCCCTCCCTTCATTATAACCGAAGTTATCGTGCCCTAAAGAATCAACAAATCAGCATGCTTATCTCTGCTTACCCTAAGCAGAAAATGCTCATCTTTGAACTCAATCATAACATTGACCTAGTGAACGTCTACACCAAGTTTGAACATTCTAGCTTAATTAGAAGGAGAGTTATTGTGTTCCGAAGTCCGGGCCTTTCAAATTGCTTCTATTTTTCATTTTCAATTCAAAATTGTGACCATCACATGACCGAAATCAAAATTCTGATCCGATAGATTTTTAGGCATTCCTTCAAGGATTCCGAAAATATAACTCCCGAGTCTGTAAGTAAAATAGCAAAAAAGCCTTTTTGATTTTTCACGTTTAAAGATGGTGGCACTTCCGGTTCGATCGACAAACTCCATATTTTGTGTACGAATCAGTAATTCCTTGTCTAGTATTGAAAAAAGAAATTAGGTCATTCTGACCTATATTTCGACGATTTTTTTGAAAACTTTGATCCTTAATTTCACCAAGGGGAGATAATTTAGAAAATTTCTAATTATATTTTTGAAGTCACATCGGTAAGATCTACTTGTATACTAAATTTCATGAAAATCGTACAACTATTAAAGAAGTTGTCAAATTGGTCTAAACTTCCGGTTCGAAATCACAGCGACGAATTTTCGAAATTCGAAAATGTGAAACTGCAGATGAAAATGATTTTTTTCAAGGTATTCAAAGAAAATAGAATTAGTAAAATCGGTCAAAAAATAACAAAGTTACGACTATGCATGGTCAGTTTTTTCGTTCGTAAAATTCGGTGATTTCGGATTCGTAAAACGTTTTGAAAATATATTTAAACAACGTTCGCACCCCATTTTTGGGGGGGTAGGTCAAAGTTTTAGAAAGATCCCATGGTTAGATTCTGGGAAATCCGATTTGCAGAAAATACACAAAAAAAAAATAATAATAATCTTAACAGAAACAATAAGCTTTCATATGTAATATGAAAGCTTAATAATCTTAACAGAAACAATAAGCTTTCATATGAAATATGAAAGCTTAATAATCTTAACAGAAATAATAAGCTTTCATATGTAATATGAAAGCTTAACTAGATCTGCTACTGTCCCATGCAGATATGAAAGCTTTCATATTCATCGTCACGTGTCATCGATTATATCAAGTATCTCAAATGAAAGGATAAGAATAACAAACTATCAAAATTGGTCAAAAACTCACGAAGTTACAAGTCTAAATATAGTATGAAACATTGCATAATCTGAAAACTAAAGGGAAATAACTGATAATTGTGTTGCTGTAATCGGGATGACTTCCCACTTCAAAACTTTCAGAAAAATGAAATGAAAATGGTAAGAAAACATCGAAAAATTAAATGAGATAACTTTGAACAAAACTAAAAAAATTTGAATCCGGTTGATCCCAATTGTTTGAATATTTACGTTAAATATGTAAATTTGGAAAATTATAAAGACATAATTATCAAAATCGGTCAAAACTCACAAAGTTACAAATTTAAATGTAGTGAGAAACATTGCACCCGGGCAAAAAAATAATCTTTAAACTAAAGGGAAATAACCTAAACTTGTATAGCTGTAATCGGGCTTCCAAAACTAGAGATATGTTATATAATTATGGTTTCCAATATGTTTGGTTATAAGTAGGAAATCGTGACAACTTCTTAAGCATGTTTTAAACAAAGGGTCATAGACTGCAATATACAAGAATGGAACTTTGCAATAAAAAAAAACTGGTCAAAGCAAGATTTCTATGCAGAAATGAAATAATTAATAGAACCAGAAAAACATTTATCCACTATAATAAATAAGCAACATAGAGAAAATGAAATCAAATTGAATGGGGTTTAACGTCCTACTCCTACAATGGGCTAATGAAGACGGGCAAACGCCATAAAGTGTGCAATGAGGGAAATTTTACCCGGGCAGCGGCGTTACGGCCTACGAGGTTGGACAGGCGACCATACTCCTTGTCACGTACAACAAAGAAATCGAAACAACGCCAGTTGACTCAATGACAGACGTTATGATACACAGCGCACGTGCTAACCATTCAGTCACGCAACCTCCCTAAAATCGGCAAATTGCTGACCTACAGATAGAAACATTTCAACCGGGGGAAATCTTCTATTTTATTAGTTTAATTTGCACGGTACCTTTAGTTATCAACCGAATATTACAAAAATTTTAAAAATAAGCTCCCCCTGACCAGCTAAATCGTTCGCAATAAACGTTTTCCCCTTAAAATCGGCAAATTGCTGACTTTAAAGTGAGAAACATTACAACCGGGCGAAATTTTCTGTTTTATCACTTTTACAGTATCTTTGATTACCAACCGATTATTACAAAACTTTAAAAATAAAAAAAAGAAAGAGAGAAACGCGGCTAAACGTCCATTCGACACAAACTAGGTCATTTCGGGACTAACATATTTTTTTAAATTTTATTTAAAAACTCCCCTTGCGCGTACTGGTCTTTAGCTGTTGGGAGGAAACCGAAGGACACGGAGAAAACCCACGAGGTTGGACACCATACTCCATGTCACGTGCAACTTGGAAATCGAAATGACGCCAGTTGACTCAATGACAGACGTTACGATACAGCGCGCGTATGCTAACCATTCAGCCTCCCTAAAATCTGGAAATTGCTGACTTATAGCAAGAAACATTTTAACCGGGCGAAATTTTCTGTTTTAACAGTTTAATTCGCACGGTATTTTAATTACCAACCGATTATTACAAAACTTTTGAAAATAAGCCCCAACTGACCAGCTTAATCGTATGCATGTCCATGTCACGTACAATCTCGAAATCGAAACGACGCCCGTTCACTCATTGACAGACGTTACGATACAGCGCGCACATGCTAACCATTCAGCCATTCAGCCTCCCTTAAAAATAAGCTCCCCCTGACCAGCTTAATTGTTCGCAATAAATATTTGCCCTCTAAAATCGGCAAATTGCTGACTTTAAAGTGAGAAACATTACAACCGGGCGAAATTTTATGTTTTATCACTTTTACAGTACCTTTGACTACCAACCGATTATTACAAAACTTTAAAAATAAAAGAGAAAGAGAGAAATGCGGCTCAACGTCCATTCGACACAAACTAGGTCATTTCGGGACTAACATATGTTTTTTAATTTTATTTATAAACTTCCCTTGCGCGTACGGGTCTTTAGCCGTGGGAGGAAACCGAAGGACACGGAGAAAACCCACGAGGTTGGACACCATACTCCATGTCACGTGCAACTTGGAAATCGAAACGACGCCGGTTGACTCAATGACAGACGTTACGATACAGCGCGCGTATGCTAACCATTCAGCCTCCCTAAAATCTGGAAATTGTTGACTTATAGCAAGAAACATTTTAACCGGGCGAAATTTTCTGTTTTAACAGTTTAATTCGCACGGTATTTTAATTACCAACCGATTATTACAAAACCTTTGAAAATAAGCCCCAACTGACCAGCTTAATCGTATGCAATAAACGTTTGGCCTGAATTGAAAGTTCTGCAACGAGAAAGTTCATCTCGATTTTCCGGCGTGGTTCCCCCTTGTCAGTGAGCAGAACGGAGGGCCTGACAAGGACAGCTGTCTAGTCGTTCGGATGGGACGAAAAACCAAGGTCGCGTGTACACATTGGAGTGCACGTAAAATATCCCTAAGTAGTTGGAATTCGATACTGTTGAATAAGCTCTATACGATGACTAAATGTGCAGATTGTAGTCACCCACACTGCATGTTTCGCTTAACAATGAAAGGGTGCCGTTTTCAATGTTCGATCCTTTTATTCTTCTACTCCAGATATTTTGGACTGTTGATCGAAGTTTCCATATAAAAGATTACCGATAAGACTCTTTGTAAAAGAAGTTCTCAAAAAGTATTATGTTGACTTTAAGAGAAAAGAACCTTTAAAGATGCTCCAAATCGTAAACATACGACTTTTTGGATTTTCGATCTCTTTTTTTCTGCTATCCCTGATATTTAAAAAAAAAGATACAACGATTTCACACAACAGGCCAGCTATTACACTCTCGATTAACAAGAGTTTTACTGCCCTCCCTTCATTGTAACCGAAGTTATCTTGCCCTAAAGAATCAACAAATCAGCATGCTTATCTCTGCTTACCCTAGGCAGAAAATGCTCATCTTTGAACTCAATCATGACATTGACATAGTGAACGTCTACACCAAGATTGAACATTCTAGCTCAATTAGAAGGAGAGTTATTGTGTTTCAAAGTTTCGGCCCTTCAAATTGCTACTACTTTTCATATTCACTTCAAAATGGCAACCATCAATTGACCTAAATCAAAATTCTGCTCTGAACAATTTTTAGGCCATCTTTCAAGGATTCAGAAAATATAACTCCCGTGTCTGTAAGTAAAATAGCAAAAAAGCCTTAGGGATTTTTCCCGTTTCAAGATGGTGGCACTTCCGGTTCGATCAACAAACTTCATATTTTGTGTACAAATCAGTTCTTACTTATCTAGTATCCAAAAAAAAAATCAGGTCATTCTGACTTATATTTCGATGATTTTTTTGAAAATTTTGATCCTTAATTTCGTCAAGGGGAGATAATTTAGAAAATTTCTAATTATATTTTTGAAGTCACATCGTACAACTATTAAAGAAGTTGGTCTAAACTTCCGGTTCGAAATCACAGCGACGAATTTTCGAAATTCGAAAATGTGAAACTGCGGATGAAAATGATTTTTTTCAAGGTATTCAAAGAAAAAAGAATTAGTAAAATCGGTCAAAAAATAACAAAGTTACGACTATGCATTGTCCATTTTGTCGTTCGTAAATTTCGGTGATTTCGGATTCGTAAAACGTTTTGAAAATATATTTAATCAAGGTTCGCACCCCATTTTTGGGGGGGTAGGTCAAAATTTCAGAAAGATCCTACGGATAGATTCTGAGAAATCCGATTTGCAGAAAACACACACAAAAAAAAAATAATAATAATAATCTTAACAGAAACAATAAGCTTTCATATGTAATATGAAAGCTTAATAATCTTAACAGAAACAATAAGCTTTCATATGTAATATGAAAGCTTAATAACTAGATCTGCTACTGTCCCATGCAGATATGAAAGCTTTCATATTCATCGTCACGTGTCATCGATTATATCAAGTATCTCAAATAAAGGGATAAGAATAACAAACTATCAAAATTGGTCAAAATCTCGCGAAGTTACAAGTCTAAATATAGTATGAAACATTGAGTAATCTGAAAACTAAAGGGAAATAACTGATACTTGTGTTGCTGTAATCGGGATGAATGAGATAACTTTGAACAAAACTAAAACTTTTTGAATCAGGTTGAACTCAACTGTTTGAATATGTACGTTAAGTATGTAGATTTGGAAAATTATAAAGACATAATATCAAAATCGGTCAAAAACTCACAAAGTTACAAATTTAAATGTAGTGAGAAACATTGCACCCGGGCAAAAAAATAATCTTTAAACTAAAGGGAAATAACTGAAACTTGTATAGCTGTAATCGGGCTTCCAAGATATGTTATATAATTATGGTTTCCAATATGTTTGGTTATAAGTAGGAAATCGTGACGACTTCTTAAGCATGTTTTAAACAAAGGGTCATAGACTACAATATACAAGAATGGCACTCTGCAATAAAAAAAAACTGGCCAGAGATTTCTATGCAGAAATTAAATAATTGCTAGAACCAGAAAAATATTTATCCACTATAATAGATAAGCAACATAGAGAAAATGAAATGAAATTGAATGGGGTTTAACGTCCTACTGTTCTGCTCCTACAATGGCATACGCCATAAAGTGTGCAATGAGGGAAATTTTACCCGGGCAGCGGCGTTACGGCCTACGAGGTTGGTAAGGCGACCATACTCCTTGTCACGTACAACCAAGAAATCGAAACAAGGACAGTTGACTCAATGACAGACGTTATGATACAGAGCGCACGTGCTAACCATTCAGCCACGCAACCTCCCTAAAATCGGCAAATTGCTGACCTACAGCGAGAAACATTTCAACCGGGCCAAATTTTCTATTTTAACAGTTTAATTTGCACGGTACCTTTAGTTATCAAACGAATATTACAAAACTTTTAAAAATAAGCTCCCCCCTGACCAGCTTAATCGTTCGCAATAAACGTTTGCCCCTTAAAATCGACTAATTGCTGAATTTAAAGTGAGAAACATTACAACCGGGCCAAATTTTCTGTTTTATCACTTTAACAGTACCTTTGATAACCAACCGATTATTACAAAACTTTAAAAAGAGAAAGAGAGAAATGCGGCCTAACGTCCATTCGACACAAACTAGGTCATTTCGGGACTAACATATGTTTTTTAATTTTATTTAAAAACTCCCCTTGCACGTACTGGTCTTTAGCCGTTGGGAGGAAACCGAAGAACACGGAGAAAACCCACGAGGTTGGACATCATACACCATGTCACGTGCAACCTGGAGATCGAAACGACGCCCGTTGACTCAATGACAAAGGTTACGATACAGCGAGCACATGCTAACCATTCAGCCATCCAGCCTCCCTGAATTCGGAAAATTGCTGACTTATAGCAAGAAACATTTCAACCGGGCGAAATTTTCTGTTTTAACAGTTTAATGTGCACGGTACTTTAATTGCCAACCGATTATTACAAAACTTTTGAAAATAAGCTCCAACTGACCAGCTTAATCGTATGCAATAAACGTTTTGCCTGAATTGAAAGTTCTGCACAGAGAAAGTTCATCTCGATTTCCCGGCGTGGTTCCCTTGTCAGTAAGGCAGAACGGAGGGCCTGACAAGCACAGCTGTCTAGTCCTTCGGATGGGACGAAAAACCAAGGTCCCGTGTACACATTGGAGTGCACGTAAAATATCCCTAAGCAGTTGGAATTCGATACTGTTGAATAAGCTCTATACGATGACTAAATGCGTAGATTGTAGTCACCCACACTTCATGTTTCGCTCAACAATGAAAGGGTGCCGTTTTCAATGTTCGATCCTTTTGTTCTTCTACTCCTGATATGTTGGACTGTTGATCGATGGTTTCATATAAAAGACTACCAATAAGACTCTTTGTAGAAGAAGTTCCCAAAAAATAGTATGTTGACTTTATGAGAAAGACCTCTAAACATGCTCCAAATTGTAAAAATACAACTTTTTGGATTTTCAATCTCTTTTTTTCGGCTATCCCTGATATTTAAAAAAAATGATACAATCATTTCACACAACAGGCTACCTATTAGACTCTCTATTGACAAAAGTTTCACCGCCCTCCCTTCATTATAACCGAAGTTATCGTGCCCTAAAGAATCAACAAATCAGCATGCTTATCTCTGCTTACCCTAAGCAGAAAATGCTCATCTTTGAACTCAATCATAACATTGACCCAGTGAACGTCTACACCAAGTTTGAACATTCTAGCTTAATTAGAAGGAGAGTTATTGTGTTCCGAAGTCCGGGCCTTTCAAATTGCTTCTATTTTTCATTTTCAATTCAAAATTGTGACCATCACATAACCGAAATCAAAATTCTGATCCGATAGATTTTTAGGCATTCCTTCAAGGATTCCGAAAATATAACTCCCGAGTCTGTAAGTAAAATAGCAAAAAAGCCTTTTTGATTTTTCACGTTTAAAGATGGTGGCACTTCCGGTTCGATCGACAAACTCCATATTTTGTGTACGAATCAATAATTCCTTGTCTAGTATCGAAAAAAAAATTAGGTCATTCTGACCTATATTTCGACGATTTTTTTTTAAAACTTTGATCCTTAATGTCACCAAGGGGAGATAATTTAGAAAATTTCTAATTATATTTTTGAAGTCACATCGGTAAGATCTACTTGTATACTAAATTTCATGAAAATCGTACAACTATTAAAGAAGTTGTCAAATTGGTCTAAACTTCCGGTTCGAAATCACAGCGACGAATTTTCGAAATTCGAAAATGTGAAACTGCAGATGAAAATGATTTTTTTCAAGGTATTCAAAGAAAAAAGAATTAGTAAAATCGGTCAAAAAATAACAAAGTTACGACTATGCATTGTCAGTTTTGTTCGTTCGTAAAATTCGGTGATTTCGGATTCGTAAAACGTTTGGAAAATATATTTAAACAACGTTCGCACCCCATTTTTTTTTTGGGGGGGGGGGGTAGGTCAAAGTTTTAGAAAGATCCCATGGTTAGATTCTGAGAAATCCGATTTGCAGAAAATACACAAAAAAAAAATAATAATAATCTTAACAGAAACAATAAGCTTTCATATGTAATATGAAAGCTTAATAATAATCTTAACAGAAACAATAAGCTTTCATATGTAATATGAAAGCTTAATAAATGAAATGGGGTTTAACGTCCTACTCCCCTGCACCTAACCTAATGGAAGACGGGCATACGCCATACAGTGTGCTATGACGGAAATTTTTCCCGAGCAGCGGCGCTACGGCCTACTCTTATATCGAATTCCAACTGCCAATGGATCTTTTATGTGCACGCCAATGTGTACACGGCACCTCGGTTTTTCGTCCCATCCGAACGACTAGACAGCTCTTCTTGTCAGGCCCTCCGTTCTGCATCATTGACAAGAGGAAACCACGCCGGAAAATCGAGATGAACTTTCTCGGCCAATGCAGGGATCGGACACCCAACCAAAGGAAAAAGAATTATTAGAATAGGTTTTAAAAAAAACCAAAAAGTTACGACCATGCATTGTTATTCTTTTCGTTCGTAAAATTCGGTGATTTCGAATTAGTAAAATGTTTTGAAAAAAGTTTTAATTCACAGCCACAACCCCCTTTCTTAGGGAGGGGGTCAAAGTTTCATATGTTTAATAATAACTAGATCTGTTTGGCATGTATGAAAGCTTTCATATTCACGGTCACTTCCTGTCAGATGTCATGGGTTATATTAAGAATCACATAAGGGAAAAAAAATATTAAAATCGGCAAAAAAACTCACTCAGTTATAACGAAAAACATTTCAACCGGGGAAAATTTGCCGTTGTTTCTTTCAAAGTAAATCGGCCAAAAACAATCTTAAATAGAACAGAATTATTAACTATGTAAATCAGGGTAAACATTTCAACCGGGCAAACTTTTCCGTTTATGAAAACAGATTAAAGGGGAAGACCAACGATTTTCAACAAGGTTTCCATAAATCTGAAATATATATTTAGAAATAATCCCCTCTGTAACACAAGTAAAAAATATTTTTGTAAAAGAGAAATTAATTTTTATTAAAACCGGAAGTGACATAGTTGGTTCAACAAGCTCACTGGGCTCTATAGAAAGCATACAGATTTGGTATGCGTTTACTGCTGTATTGTGTTAACGCCTCATCCTTTGGCCAAAAATCTTATCGAATGGGCTGTTTGTTAGGATATTATAAACACGAATTTATGGTGTTTTAACGTTTAGTACACAAGGCCGTCGCGTAAAATCACTCATACAAAACAGTACGCTGTGGCCCAATTTACAGCGCATGGCTAATTATTTACATCACGTGGTTTGATTGACAGCTTACACGTGAGATGTATGTCGTCTGCTTCGATGTTTTTATGCGTGCTGAGTCTGCTGGCAGTGTTTGTATTTATTTTAACGGACTTGTGACACATGCATATTCAAATAAATATATTAATTTCCAACAGTTTGTCAACGTCTGGCACCAACGTATTGGAATATAAAATATCCCTTCTATGGGTCTACAGTAATGCCGTATAAACATTCGAGCCCACTCATTCTCAAGAGGAAATAGAAGAAAAGAGGAAAAACAGCTCATGTCGACATTGTGTGCCAAAATGCACTATATTATATGTCTCACATGCCCATAATTTTGGTCTGTTTATGTTGATAAACGCTGTCAACAAGCACAAAAACACCGAAGCAGACGATATATATGTCACTTGTAAGCTGACAATCAAACCACGTGATGTAAATAATTAGCCATGCGGTGTGAATTGGTCCACAGCGTACTGTTCAGTGTGAGTGAATTTACGCGACGGCTTTGTGTACTAAACGTTAAAAAAATATAAATTCGTGTTTATAATATCATAATAAACAGTCCATTTCATAAGATTTTTGGCCCAAGGACGGGACGTGAATACAATACATCAGTAAACTTATGCCAAATCTGTATGCTTTCTATAGAGCCCAGTGAGCGTGTTGAACCAACTATGTCACTTCCGGTTTTAATAAAAATTAATTTCTCGTTTACAAAAAGTTTTTTACTTTTTTTACAGTGGGGATTCTTTCTGAATATATATTTCATATTTATGGAAACCTTGTTGAAAATCGTTGGTCTTCCCCTTTAAGTTGCACAGTACTCTTGGGTAGCAACCGATTTTGACAAAACTTTAAAAATAAATAACCGATTTTGACAAAACTTTAAAAATAAACTCCAACTGGCCGTATTAATCCTTTCCGATCAAAATTTGACCACATTTGATAGCTCGGCGCTTTTATTTTTAGAAAAAACCCTCTACCTTTTATGACATCACTTTAGGAAACAAATTAGCCAACAACTGACTGGATTATAACGAGATATGTCAACCAGACATCACTTCAAGTGAGATGTTCGCGATGTTGTCAAGAATCTTAAAAAGAAAAAGGAATTGTTATAAGCGGCTAAAAAAAGTTGCCGAGTTATAATGAGAAACATTTCAACCTTGCAACATTTTCCATTTAACATTTGATATGTTGCATAAAACTTTTGGTTACCAACCGACTTTAATAAAATTTTCAAAATAAGCATCAAATGTCCCTTCGCGATCAACATTTGACCAGATTTCATATTTCTGCATTTATTAAAAAGGGGAGATAGGTTAGAAAATTTCTAATGACATCGTGGAAGTTGGATCAACCACATCTCCTCGCAAGCCTGATTTCGTGATAATCGTACTAATATTTAAGAAGTTGTCATGTTGGTTTTACTTCCGTGATTAGATGTATGACGTATTCCGAGTTAGAAAATCGGAAAATGCAGATTTAAAGTAAATGTTTTAAGGCATTCAAAGAAATTTTTTAAATAGAATATATTAAATAGTCACAAAGTTACAGCTATGTAGGACAATTTTTTCATTAGTAAATTTCGATGATTTGGGTTTCGTAAAACGTTTTGAAAATCTAATGATTCCAAAGCCACCACCCATTCTTGGAACTAGGGTAACCAGAATTTATTAATTTCGGGAATATGAGACGAATTCACGAAACGGCGGTCGATTTCGATTATTTTTAAGCCGTCAATAGAAATTTTTCACTCGTACACAAATTTATCGGCACGAGGAAACGTCAAAGGCGAAATTCGAAATTTTAAAATAATCAAATACCAAAAAATTGACCATGAGCCAGACTATCCGAAATTGTATTAATTTGATAAATAGGAGACGAATTCAACAAGCTCGTTAATGTAGATTTTTCACTATTTTTCATATTCAATTCAAAATGGTGACCATCGGTTGACCAAAATTAAACGTCTGCTCTGGACTTTTTTTTATGGCATTCCTTCAAGAATATTCAGAAAATAAAACTTCAATGTCTGTAAATAAAATATTTTGTCGATTTTTTTGAAACATTTGATTCTAAATTTCGCCAAGGGATAAGCTGGGATATTCCTAATGACATCCTTGAAGTCACATCGGTAAGATCTACTTACATTCCAAGTTTTAATGAACGTTGTATGAATTTATTGTTAACGTGGTATGAATTCCCAATACCTTACCACGAATATAAAACATGAAATATTAATTTTATTTGCAAATTTTCTGAGCATCATCAAAATGACCGACAGTGAAAATTTTGTTTGAAAATGGAAACCCTGGGTTTAACTTCTAATGCTCTGCTTGAACTATAAATGATTGAACAATGTTATGTGTGTGTATTAGCCACATGTGCCATTATAATCTATTACTAAGTTCATTGAATCAAAAGTATTATTACATGTCAAAAATGTTTGAAACAAAGGTTTTTTCTATTCATATTTTTGATTCTTTAAATTTGATTATTAATATGAGTGAGCCAAGAAGAATTTTAATTCATTATTATTCAAAGGCTCACATTAAGATGTTTCATTATCACAGCGTAACTTCTATTTCGACTTTTCGTTTCGTTTCCAGGACTGCCATAAAGATCAAAAATAAAACTTCATTATTTTATGGCTATTGGATTTGTTTTATACCATACATTTGCATTCATGGCATCGATATGCTGTTGAACTTTACATCTTTAAGACCCTTTGATGATGGAATCACTTGAAAGAAATTGTTGTACATGAAAAAAGCTGAAATTTAATTATTTTTCTACGCTTATTGGATTTAGGTTCATTGAGCACTTGAACTTTACTTGAAAATCTTTGAAGTTTAAAAGATTTAGCTTTAGAGTCTTTTTAAAAGAGAGTCTACTGACAAATTAAGACCTGGCTTGCATGAAATAATATGTTTCGGATTAAAATAAAATTCCTTTGACAGGAATGTAATATTTCTAATTATGAATCTGTCAGTGAACTCTAACACACTTCTTTTTATGGTAAGCGCTTCTATCTCGTTAATTTACATCTTCCTCAGAGTAATTTTTTGATGAAGATGATGTAATCATTATGTGATCTTTGTCACAATATCTTTCAGTCTATATTTCTTTATCTCTAGGCAACATTAATACACTGCCAACTAAACCGCTAAAGTGCAATTCAGTTTTTGCTTTCTTTCTTGAATATCTGTTATCAGTTTTGTGCTATGTGTAGTAGAACTACGTGTAATACAAATCATGTTTAAACTGCTCTTTATTTCAATTAACAATTATTTAGACAATTAATGTCATGTGTTAGCATATTGTTTTCTTTAATTTTCACATGAAGGAAACGTTAATTTACAACATTGCTCCTACTTGAATCACTAACTACTGATTTTTGACAGTCTCGCACACTCGTTGATGCTATAAATAGCAATAGCATGCGGGAATGTTCAACACACTATTAACTACTACAGTCGTAAAAAATCTATTGTTGACGATTCTGAATAGCAATAATATTTAACTTTTTGGTTATTTCGGCATCTTTAGAAATTGCGCTCGTTTTATTTTTTAAATTGCCTTATAATTAACTGTACCGTTAGAAGCTGCATATTTTGGTTCAGTACAAATAATATCTCTGAATCACGTTCGTAAAGCAAGAACATGATACTAGCAGTAGTATCATTTTACTTTTATAAGGTTCTTAAAAATATTGTTCAGATGTCTAATGTGTGTGCTTCTAAATTCAATTTCTTGTTCCAGCTTTCTGTTAGGTTTCGTAAAAAAAGGAGTCTTGATTATCCCGACCTGTCAGTTAGACGTAGAATGATCGGTAGACTGGTTAAGCGAGACTAATTTCAAAACATGGGCACGTAACCTATCTTTTTCTCAAAACTGTCTGGATGTTATGGACGACACTCCTAACCATTTTTCAGTATTATTTATGTTCGGTTAAATGGTCATAGCTTATTAAGTACAACATGGTCGTTTATTTAGTGACCATAAATGTGTGAAACAGATTTAAGGCTTGGTAAATATATTAGTATTGTGGTGTAATTGTCGAGATATTTGGAGATAATCATTTGGGGTGGGGCACTCTAGATAAAGAACAAAATACAAAATGACTGGAATGATGACGTTATTCTGCAAGATACATAACAAGACATGTATATAACATAAATAGGTAGAGCTCGATGACCAGTGAATCCGCTACATGCAAATCTCAAAATACACTGTAATATGCAGATTATCAAAAAGTTACGCCCATTTTTCTTTCTAGGACAAAAATTGTGGTTGCCTAGTTGTGACGTCATTATAATTTGACGTAAATCTAAAAGCGACGTCATTCAAGACCCTACAAGAAAAACAGATTACAGGGTTCATAATAACATTCATAATAACACAACTTTATGGATTTACTACTTCTTGGTTTATTACATGCAACGTTTCAATACTCTTACAGGTATCTTTATCAAGCAATGATCAATAATGAATAACAACTCTACATTTATAGTACATCCATGAGTAAGAACAATTTAACAATAAAAACATAACAATAATTCAGACTTATAACAACATTTACCTTTGAATACAAGGTGGCTAAAAGTCTATATTATACCTTCCGTTACATTCATGACATAACAACTCAATCTCCCAAACAGAGTTGTCTTCCCTTGCAGTCCACACTAACCTCTGCTAACGGCTCAATTGACTACGCCACCAAGATTCTTGGTGTTGATGGGCAATGCTAAATAAAACAATTCAACACATATAAACGATAACATATTTAATACTATTACCATATTTAAATAGAAATGTGGTCACAATTGCAAAGTAACAATGTATTTACACAAAATTACAGGGAACTCTTTTGCGTAGGATTACAGGGTTAATTGGTCGAAAATAAGAACTGCACATGTCGCCGTGCTAATTTTAGAACTAATACACGTGGGTTTGTTTACATGTACAACGCGCTCGATAGGCCTAATTTAGAAATGTCTGTAGTTAATCCAAATCAAAGAATTCTCGATATATGATTAAAATATGATCGAAAAATCACTTTGCGGGAGAAACAAATGGAATGTCTTCAATATCTTCAAAATATTGAAAAGCCAGTGGTAATAGTTATCAGTCCATTAAATATTATACAGAAAGATCAATTAACTTCAATCAAAGAACATAAAATAAGTGCATGTCGTGTAAATATAAAGGGTTGTATTGATGATGGTGATGAAGGATTTTTATACGAGTTACATTCTAATGACAGCAATTTCGATTTAGTTAAATCTGAGGAATATTCAATTATTCTACTCATCCTGAGGCTCTTCTTAATACAAGTAAGGGAAGAGAACTTTTAAATGATGAGGATTTCCAGGGTCGTGTCATTGGCATCACCATTGACGAATGTCATATTATTGAAAAATGGTAAGATTCCAAAAGCAATTAAGTGTTTCTTAAACAATTTTGATCTGTAAAAATCTACAAGGTTTCGATGACAGGGCAATCATAAAATTGTGCAAAGTTAATGCACAATTATGAAAATTTGATAGGGTTACTCCAAATGACAAGCCTTAAAATCACTTCAAGATTGTAAAGAAAGGTATTCTAAAAATCTGTAGTATATAATTTGCAAGAATGGTGATAGGAAACACTGACAGAACGGGATGATGACAATAAAATAATATTAATAATTTCATATGTTCTCTTTATCTTTTTCAAAAGTTTGATTGAGAAATATTTAAATGCTAGCAAATAAAATTTTATTCTCATATAAAGAGAAAATAAGACAATTTTTTCTTTGTTTTGTAGGGGAGCAGAATTCAGGACAGCTTATCAAAAGCTGGGATCTCTCAAGTCATTTTTTCCTAATGTTCCAATAATAGCGTTAAGTGGTACACTGACTGAAAAGCAGAAACATGATCTTCCAAAACAATTAAATCTTCAAAATTATAAGATAATTGAGGCCAGTCATGATAAGCCAAATATTTTTTTGTCGAAATTTGAAAAACCAACTGCAAGTGATGTGGCTTATTCATATGAACAAATCTTTCATAAAGAATGTGATAATCTTTATAAAGAACAGGAATTGTATCCTGTAACACTTTTTACCCGTGTACTATTTAAGCCAGGCTCTAGTTTATTTACAAACACTTTTTGGAAGTCAGACAATAGAAAGTTCTATTTTCAGTGCACTGTGTTCTGGAGAGGATAGACACGTTATAGATACAACAATTGATGAGTTAAGAAAAGAAAATCCACGCATTCGACTTGTTTTAACAACATCAATAGCCGGTATGGGTTTTGATTCAAAAATTGTAACACGTGTTATTCATACATGTCCTCCAAGAAGCTTGTCCCAGTCTATACAAGAAATTGGTAGAGCTGGGAGACGAGGACAGCCATCTGAAGCAATACTGTATTTCAGTAACTGGGATATTGCTAAAAAATCTCCCAGGTATCACAGAAGATATTATATTATATTGTAAAAACAAAACTTCCTGCTTAAGAAATAATTTGTTGTCAGTGTTTGGATTTACAAAAGATGAACCATTTTTGGCTAAATGTTGTTCATTCTGTAACAAGGAAAGTCAATAAAATTTATATGTCGGGTGGCCTACCATAAATAAATATCTCCAAATATTTTAATAATTATCATTTAGTACTAATATTCCATTCTTGCGCGTGATGTGTGCCTAGCCTGTGTAATCATGAAGTCTGAACTTTTGGTGTTATGAGTTTAACTTTTAATAGATTAAATTTTGACTGTGTGGCACCTTATTATATGTCTGGTAAATAGTCATAAGAATTTTCTTCATCGATTTCAGGTGCCTCTTGCTCATCAAATAAAACTGCCTGACCATTTGTTAGACGTCTGATAATAAGATTCATTCTGTCTTTCATCATTGGAACTTTTGATTTGGAAAGTGGTAATGATTTGATATTGTTAAATCCATTACACTTTCTACCGTTAGTGAACTTAAATGGTCTAAGTTTCCGTAAACTCTTTGAAATAATCTGTGTGTCTGTCTCAGAAATACATTTAGAATGTCGTGAACCCTTTGGTTTTAAATTAACAGTTTTATCAAATTTATCACATATGGAGGATATCATATCTGCAGCTCGTGTTATCCTTGATATAGCTTTTTCGGTTTTATTGGCACCGACTGATTTGATTAATGATTTTTGATTACAAACAGAATGTTCTTGAACCAGATCACTCTCAACGTTTTGTGCAACACCGCCTCTAACATTCACAAATGATCCTCCAAGAACTCTTAATTTTTGAATTGGAGAAAGAAGGTACTCAGTTTTTTATAATAAAATCAATGTTTTCAACTAAATATTTGCTTAATGCAGAATGTGAATAAAAAAATGGAATAGAATATCTACAATTCAGCAACAAACGTGACATATCTCCTTCCTTTGCTGTGTCTTCCAATTCAATGAGATGCAGAGCCCAGTGACACAAATTCGAACAATAATTTTGCAGTTCATCTATTTCTAGGTTCTCTGACATAATATGGCCACCTAAGTGAACGTTGCCATACCCATAAAAAAATCAAGAATTCTCTTATTAATTTTGTCAATACTTCACGTTTATCAAAGTCTTTCAGTTTATCAAAGCCCTCTAATTTAATGTGTTGAGGAATATCATCTTCACACTCCATATTACAAAATTCAAGAATTTGTTCTCTTATCATTCCTTCCCCTACAGCAACAAGAAGTTTATTTTACACGTCATTTCTGTGTAAAATGGTCTTAAAATAATGGAGAGTACCTGGGGTAATTTCCACTTTATATAAGGCCTTGTAGCATTTCTGAAAAATAAAGCAAAATCAAGAATTTTACTTTTCATCTCTAATAGTAGCTTATTTTTTATTTGTTCTCTTAAACACATGTGTCATGTGTAATCGTTTGTCATACTGCCGTATTTTTAAGGATCCAAGTTGCTCACTCAATATCATCCATAGTCTTCGACTTATTTATCAATTTAAATCAACACTGATGTTGTTATCTTACCGGGAACAGATTGGCTTCTGATATCTAATATCTAAGACAAAAAAAAAATGAACATTTTAAATACGGCACACAAATTGCATGCCAGAATGCTTTCGAGCTCAAGTGCCATTTGTAATGAAACGACTTGATCAACGAGGCTGAACATACCCCAAAGGAGAGTACAACTGATTAGGAATTAACAGTAAAACAGAAACGACTGAATGTAAATCTGTTTATATACATTCATATTATACATAATGCAACCCATTTGTATCCATTTTTTGGTCCCAAAGAATATCACTTCTTTAAATAAGAATTATTTACCTCTAAAAAATCTTGTTTGCTATGCCACATCTCACACACAATTGGGGACAGATCATCAAATTTTTTTTCAGGTGAAACAGACAAAGTTCGTAGATTTTTAGCTTCTTGTAATCGTACACGGGTAAGCTGGTCACCCCCTACAGGAATTTTATACTTCCTCAAAATTTCAAGGTGACCTGTTAAAATTGAATATCAATTAATAACATATACATGAATTGCCATAAAGGGAGGTTGGATGTCAAGGGAGGTTGGATGTACGAATGGTTTAACATGGGTACTTTAGATCTGTCATTGAGTCAAGTGATGTAGTTTTGATACCATGCTTGTACATGAGAAGGAGTAGAGTTGCCTGTCTAACCTCATGGATTTTCTCCAACTTCTGTGGTTTGCTTCCACTGCTAAAACGAATTATTGGAATAAAAATTGTACAATATGTTAAGTCCAGATATGATCTTTTTGATTAGTACCTACCAAATGCTGCTGTGAATAAACTTGTAAGCTGGCTTTCATATGAATCCATTATATCTAAACAATCTTCATGCTTAGTTTCATTACTGAAGAGAATTGGTAGTGGTATAACTGTGGATTTTCTTGGAATATTGATGGGGGACATGGAGTGAAAGATGTGACTTCAAAAACTTCATTCCAGGTAATTTGCTCATAATTCGCCCAGTTGTTCCTGTTGATAACTAGAAAGGAGAACATCAACTGCTTGAATACTATTAACATCTACATTCGGGCTTTCTATACTCATATCCATACGTGCAATTCGAGAAAAAATTACATTAGAAGCAAACATGTGGAGATCTTTATTTCTTTTGTCAGTAAAAAGTTGAGACGCTTTTATATATACATCCAAATTGTCCCCTAAAATATAAGAAAATTACATAATTAAATATTACATTAAAACATTACAAACTGTGTAAATAGCTTAATTTACAAATAATTTTTTTGTTAAGTAAATGTCGAAAACAATTTACCACCAGATAGATTTGCGAATATCTGATCAATTAAAGGTAAAGGATACTTATCTAATTTGGCATACTTATTTATAGTTAGTTTATAATCACCACATAACCTCAATTTCTCATTGGGTTTTATGACGGGCACAACTGGTGCAGCCCAGTCCGAATACTTTACTCTTCTGATCAATCCATCTTTCTCCAGTTGGTGAAGTTCGTCATCGATACGTTTTTTCATTGAATATGGTACTGACCTTGCCTTACAAAATACGGGTTTCGCATCTTTTTCAATATCCAAAGTTACTTCGTAATCTTTCAAAAGACCAACTTCATCAGAAAATAAATCATCGAATTCCTGTAATAAACTAGATAAATTCGGTGAGGACTGAACTGTATGTAACATTAATATTTCATCTAAATCCAAATTTAGGGCCTTTATCCACGACCTCCCGAGCAATGGAGGGCCTTTACCATCAATAATAACTAACGGTAAAGTGAGTGTTCGTTTCTTATATTCAACGGACACAAGTTTTTCACCAACAACTTTTATGCTATTTCCGGTATACGAGTTTAGTTGAAGTAAAGACCGAGACAATCGGGCATTAGGGTACAATTTGTCAAAATCTCCCTTATTTATCACAGTACAACCTGCACCGGTGTCCAATTGAAAATTTACAATTTTAGTATCAACCGTAACATTTACCAGTAACGGGGAATTATCACTACATGAATGTACATGGAATAAAACATCTGTGGCGTCAGATTCAACAACTAAATTAGCATAATTTTGTTTTTTATTCTTTCTTTTTCTGGAACTCTGTTTATTCTTGATTCGCCTGGACAAACAAACTTTTGCTATGTGTCCATTTTTATGACAGAAGTGACACTCTGCAGTAATAAAACGACAATCATCAGGCTGATGTGAATCACCACCACAGCGAAAACATGGTTTGAAAATTTTACGAGTATCCCTCTCTTTAGAAAAACCAAAGGTTCCCTTGTTCAACCCGACCTTATTTAAAGACAAACCACTGGTACTTGAACCTTGTAAAACGGATGCATCTCGTGTCGCAAATTCTTGTGCAACTGCAATTGTATAAGCTTTATCAAACGTTAAATCAGTTTCTAACAAAAGTCTACGTTGGATACGCTCATCACCTACCCCGCAAACAATTCTGTCTCTTAAAACGTCATTTAAAGATTCACCGAAATTACATTTCTCGGCTAGTTTACGTAATTCAGAAACATATTGAGCAATTGTCTCTCCTTTTTTTCTAATACAACTATGAAACTTAAAACGTTGAACAGCTTCTGAAGGGGTGGGTGCAAAGTAATTTTGTAAAGTTTGTATAATATTTTCATAAGATGTACTTGCCGGTTTATCTGGAGAAAGTAGACTTCTTAAAATTGAATAAGTATCTGGTCCTACGACACTCAAAAGAACAGCGCGTCGCTTCGTTGCACGTGCATTGACTGCAACCCGGTTCGATCCATCATCAGAGACTTCAATACTTGATAAATCGTTTGCTTGAAGATACTGCTCTAACCTTTCAACATATTGTTCCCATTCAGATCTTTCTCCACTAAATTGTTCTATATGACCAAAAGTAGCCATATTTGTACCAATATCCTCGTCGCCAATTATCATGTACCAGGAGTCGGGGCATACATCAGTTGGACTGGTTGGGGAAATGAAACCAGGCAGTGTAGTAGAGAACACCTTTATTACATAACAGCTGATGTACAAGTGATGTATTCAAGGATGAGTTACCAGAAATCACTTTTCTGGGCATGCGCGTACATGTCATGCGATTGAACCTATCAATACATAACAGTTTTCGCGTGAATAACTCCGATTAACAGCTTGAAAATAATCAAATAGATCGCAGTTTCGCGATTTCGTCTCAAATCTGGGAAATCAATACATTTCTGGTTAGCCTTCTTTCAAAAATGGGTGGTGGCCTTGGAATCAATATATTTTCAAAACGTTTTGCGAATCCAAAATCACCGAAAACAACTGATGAAAAAAATTGGCCTTGACAGCTGTGTTACTTCGTGATTTTGTGATCTATTTTACTTTTCTGGTTAGCCTGCTTTCAAAAATGGGTGGTGGCCTTGGAATCAGTACATTTTCAAAACGTTTTGGGAATCCAAAATCACCGAAAATAACTGATGAAAAAATTGAGCTTGGATGGAAACTATATAGAAAAATAAAAGGAAACATCAACATTATATAGGTCTTGCACACATAGGCTTAGAACTTTGCAGCCAGTCCTCATATTAATTGAAATTGAATAGGTTTGATTTGATATAATTATTTGTTTTCTATTTGTAATCATTTATGTTATTGATTTAGATTAATACTGTGTATATTTTGTACAATTAATAATGGTTTGCATAGTCATCGTATAGAGCTTATTCAACAGTATCGAATTACAACTGCTTAGAGATATTTTACGTGCACTCCATTGTGTACACGGGACCTTGGTTTTTCGTCCCATCCGAACGACTAGACAGCTGTCCTTGTCAGGCCCTCCGTTCTGCCTCACTGACAAGGGGGAACCACGCCGGGAAATCGAGATGAACTTTCTCGGTGCAGAACTTTCAATTCAGACCAAACGTTTATTGCATACGATTAAGCTGGTCAGTTGGAGCTTATTTTCAAAAGTTTTGTAATAATCGGTTGGTAATTAAAGTACCGTGAAAATTAAACCGTTAAAACAGATCATTTCGCCCGGTTGAAATGTTTCTTGCTATAAGTCAGCAATTTCCCGATTTTAGGGAGGCTGAAGGGCTGAATGCTTAGCATATGCGCGCTGTATCGTAACGTCTGTCATTGAGTCAACCGGCGTCGTTTCGATTTCCAGGTTGCACGTGACATGGAGTATGGTGTCCAACCTCGTGGGTTTTCTCCGTGTCCTTCGGTTTCCTCCCACGACTAAAGGGAAGTTTTTAAATAAAATTAAAAAACATATGTTAGTCCCGAAATGACCTCGTTTGTGTCGAATGGACGTTAAGCCGCATTTCTCTCTTTCTCTTTTATTTTTAAAGTTTTGTAATAATCGGTTGGTAATCAATGGTACTGTAAACGTGATAAAACAGAAAATTTCGCCCTGTTGTAATGTTTCTCAATTTAAAGTCAGCAATTTGCCGATTTTAAGGGGCAAACGTTTATTGCGAACGATTAAGCTGGTCAGGGGGAGCTTATTTTTAAGAGTTTTGTAATATTCGAAAATTCGACGCTGTGATTTCGAACCGGAAGTTGAGGCCAACTTGACAACTTCTTTAATAGTTGTACGATTTTCATGAAATTTAGTATATAAGTAGATCATACCGATGCGACTTCAAAAATATAATGATAAATTTTCTAAATTATCTCCCCTTGGTGAAATTAAGGATCAAAGTTTTCAAAAGAATTGACGAAATATAGATCAGAATGACCTGGGTTTTTTTTTCGATACTAGACAAGTAATTATTGATTCGTACACAAAATATGGAGTTTGTCGATCGAACCGGAAGTGCCACCATCTTGAAATGTGAAAAATCCCTAAGGCTTTTTTGCTATTTTACTTACAGACGCGGGAGTTATATTTTCTGAATCCTTGAAGGATTGCCTAAAAAGTGTTCAGAGCAGAATTTTAATTTAGGTCAATTGATGGTTGCCATTTTGAAGTGAATATGAAAAGTAGTAGCAATTTGAGGGGCCGAGACTTTGAAACACAATAACTCTCCTTCTAATTGAGCTAGAATGTTCAATCTTGGTGTAGACGTTCACTAGGTCAATGTCATGATTGAGTTCAAAGATGAGCATTTTCTGCCTAGGGTAAGCAGAGATAAGCATGCTAGGCTGTTGTGTGAAATCATTGTATCATTTTTTTTAAATATCAGGGATAGCAGAAATAAAGAGATCGAAAATCCAAAAAGTCGTATTTTTACGATTTGGAGCATTTTTAAAGGTCCTTTTCTCTTAAAGTCAAAATAATATTTTCTGGGAACTTCTTCTACTAAGGTAAAGTAACAGAATAACTAATGTTTTCAAAACGTTAAAATTAATGTTCAGTTAACTTATCCTGTAACGTTTGTAAATAACGTTTGCCTTACGACAACAAAACTTTCCTGGCTTACGTCAGATGAACATTCAAAACTAACGTTAAATAACAGAATAATTGATGTTTTCAAAACGTTAACATTAATGTTTTCAAAACGTTAACGTTAATGTCCAGTAAACGTATTCTATAACGTTTGTAAAAACGTTAACGTTACGACAAAAAAAATTTCCGGGCTTACGTTAGATGAACATTCAAAACTGACGTGGAATAACAGAATAACTAATGTTTTCAAAACGTTAAGATTAATGTTTTCAAAATGCTAACATTAATGTTTTCAAAACGTTAACATTAATGTTTTCAAAACGTTAACATTAATGTTTTCAAAACGTTAACATTAATGTTTTCAAAACGTTAACATTAATGTTTTCAAAACGTATCCTGTAACGTTTGTAAAAACGTCAACGTTACAACAAAACTTTCTTGGGTCACGTGCCACAAACATTCACAGGGAACGTTAAATAACGAAAAAAGGTAAAGGTAACAGAATAACTAATGTTTTCAAAACGTTAAAATTAATGTTCAGTTAACTTATCCTGTAACGTTTGTAAATAACGTTTGCCTTACGACAACAAAACTTTCCTGGCTTACGTCAGATGAACATTCAAAACTAACGTTAAATAACAGAATAATTGATGTTTTCAAAACGTTAACATTAATGTTTTCAAAACGTTAACGTTAATGTCCAGTAAACGTATTCTATAACGTTTGTAAAAACGTTAACGTTACGACAACAAAACTTTCCTGGCTTACGTTAGATGAACATTCAAAACTGACGTGGAATAACAGAATAACTAATGTTTTCAAAACGTTAAGATTAATGTTTTCAAAATGTTAACATTAATGTTTTCAAAACGTTAACATTAATGTTTTCAAAACGTTAACATTAATGTTTTCAAAACGTTAACATTAATGTTTTCAAAACGTATCCTGTAACGTTTGTAAAAACGTCAACGTTACAACAAAACTTTCTTGGGTCACGTGCCACAAACATTCACAGGGAACGTTAAATAACGAAAAAAGGTAAAGGTAACAGAATAACTAATGTTTTCAAAACGTTAAAATTAATGTTCAGTTAACTTATCCTGTAACGTTTGTAAATAACGTTTGCCTTACGACAACAAAACTTTCCTGGCTTACGTCAGATGAACATTCAAAACTAACGTTAAATAACAGAATAATTGATGTTTTCAAAACGTTAACATTAATGTTTTCAAAACGTTAACGTTAATGTCCAGTAAACGTATTCTATAACGTTTGTAAAAACGTTAACGTTACGACAACAAAACTTTCCTGGCTTACGTTAGATGAACATTCAAAACTGACGTGGAATAACAGAATAACTAATGTTTTCAAAACGTTAACATTAATGTTTTCAAAATGTTAACATTAATGTTTTCAAAACGTTAACATTAATGTTTTCAAAACGTTAACATTAATGTTTTCAAAACGTTAACATTAATGTTTTCAAAACGTTAACATTAATGTTTTCAAAACGTATCCTGTAACGTTTGTAAAAACGTCAACGTTACAACAAAACTTTCTTGGGTCACGTGCCACAAACATTCACAGGGAACGTTAAATAACGAAAAAATAATGTTTTGAAAACGTTCGGAAAACTAAATTTTGTAAGCTGGGTTAGCATTTAAAATTACAATCTTTTGTTTAAGGTAGCAACAGTCAGTTTTAAATTTGTAGCCAATCATATGACGTCGACGTGTTGGACTCGGTTAGGTGACATTTCGGACTTGGGTAGGCGACGCTTTGAACTTGGGAATAACTTGAATGGTAAGGTTGAACACAACTGTTAAAACGGTTTTTAAAAAATAGCATGCAGATAAAATTCGCGGATATCGAACCATAATTAAGAACGCTGATTGTAAGGAAAATTACGTTTTTAGCTCATGGACCCTATATAGGTCACAATTTTTATCCAATCAAAATATCTGTACGAATATATCAAGGTAACACTCTAAGGTTGGCGGAGTTCGAATTCTGTAAAAAATGGACTAAAAGTGATGAACAAAATGCGTGCCCTTCGTGAGCAAATAGTGTAACAATATGGAATATCAAGGTGGTGGGCCAATGTTTATAACCTTTCAATATGCATTCATATCGGATTGTAACTTTCTGAATTATGATCCCTGATTTTTGTGAAAAATCATGCATTTAGCTTTAGGACCCTATAGAGGTCACAATTTTTATCCAATTGTAAAATCCGTTTTTTACCGGTACATTGTAATGAACAGACAACGGCGCTACAACCTACTTGTATTTATGTTCTGATCAACTAGACACTGTTCCTGACAGCGAGGCCCACCCTCCACTGGCACCAAAAAGTCACACTAAATATTTAAAAATATTTACTAGCTGATAGTACAACTAATCAACTTGTAACTCTATCCAGGGCTCGAATTAGCGGGCGGCGTGGGCGAAATAGTCGCCTAACCTATAGCTGACTTCGCCCTACATGGCAATAGACGCCCTCACTTCGCCGTACATTTGTGTAAGGGCGAATTAGTAACCAGCATCGATATCAACGGTAAATAATAAAGCATTTTCAAAACAACACAACACGTGGTTCGCATTGTGAGCTTCGAAAGAAAAAAGGAAAATTAGATGAGTTGTGAAAACCAAAACATGTCATGTATTAATATTTTGTTTTTCGACTTTCTCTGTGTTAGCTGTGATAATGTTTAATAGTTTCAATGATAAACATTGTATTTGATGTCAACAGGAAATACAATTCTTTAAAATAAAGCGAAGGACTCGGATCATAAATCTCCGTTACAACTTCTGCCAAGGGATCTTTTACGTGCACACTAATGGACTAGTCATATTGTCCTTGTCAGGTCCTCCTTTCTGCATTACCAGCAAGGACAAACCGCGCCGGACGATACTGATGAACTTTCTCTGCCAACACTGGGAATGCCACAGTTATGACATACTCCGCGCAGCCTTTCGTTTGATTAGAGGTAATCCCACTACACACTGCTATTATGAGTGGATATTGTTGTTTTAAATTTTGATTGGTCAGTAGTCCGACTACTAACCAATCACTAGCTGCCCTACAAAAGCTTTACATTTAAAACGAGTGCCAATATTGGACCAAATATGTTTACATAACGTTACGTCATGGCTCGCGATTTTATTATGCCTAATTAACCCGTACATAGCAGAATACTGCAGTAAAACTAATTGCGTGACTAACGAGGCTATCAAGTCGAATGAAATGTAAACAATACTGTTTTGAAACGAACATACTTTCACCGTTTTTAATACCTTAAATCACTGTCCAAAGTTTTAGGGAAGACCCAGATTAAACGAAGGACTGTCTTCTTGCTGTACTTAAGTGATAGCTTTCATTGAACGGAAAGAATAAACACAGTCCTGCATAAGTTCAAGAAACAGACGCTATTCCAGCAATGGCCAGGGAGGACTTCTCGGGTCATTGCTTCAGGAATATGCAGTTATGACCCATAATTTCTTTGAAATATCTTTTGGACGCTCTTGAGGCTAAATTTAATAACCGATTGACTTTAAATTGATACACAGTGTTTAAAGTCACAATGGGAAGAAGCCTAGATATTTTCAATAATTTCCTAGATATTTTCAATAATTTCCGATAATCACTGCCAGAGCTATGACCCTTGACCACTTTCAAAATTATGTTTGATTGATTTTAGATTAATACACAGTGTTTAAGGTCATGAGACGAAGAAGCACATAACTCTGTAACTAAATGCAAGGAACAGGCCTGTTTACATTGAAGCGCAACTACTTCCTGTCCTGCTTAGGAGAAACTAAACAGAATAATAATAATAATGTCCAAAAATCCAATCGAGGCTGCTCTTTGGTAACATTATGGTCAGTTAAAAGAAAACACTAGTTAAAAGGAGTATGCGATCAACAATTAAAAGAAAACGTTTCTAAAAAGATGGGTTTTAAGATTCCTTTTAAAACTGTAAATTGATGCACAGTACTTGAGCGGCACTTAAGTCAAGAAGAACCAGTAACACAACATTTTTATTGTCAAGACTAGTAATGATATCATTATTCACACGAGTTAATGCTGTTTCTGTACTATGTTTGCTTCTGTATGTTGATTGGAAGGGTTCGTTAAGATTGTGTAACTTCAGATGGGCTTTGAAACGTGTTGCTACAACCTTTTCAATAAGTTTGGAGATGAACGACAGGTTTGAAACAGGTCTGTAGTTTTTCAACACATTGTGATCTAATGTACTCTTCTTGAGAAGTGGAAAGACCAATGCTTCTTTCAACACATAAGGAAAGTTTCCAGTAGATAGGGGTGTATTCACAATGCTACAAAGAATAGGACAAAGTTCTGTAGAACAGCTTTTAACAAGATGGGTTGGGAATACATCTAGCTCACAAGAAGAGGAAAAGGATGTAGAAATGATTGATTTGATTTCATCTACAGCAGCTATTGAAAAGGTTGATAGTGGTGAACCAGTGAAGTTTACGTCAATATCGTTATCATATACCGATAAAGAACAATTGTCAAGTGCCCTACGTATGGTAACAATTTTATTGTTGAAGAACTGACTGAAAGATTCAGCGAGTAGCTTAGGGTCACGATGCTCTGGTAGAACGGTACTGTCACTAGTTTTAATCATATTGTTCAAAATTTTATTAAGTTCTTAGGGTTTTTATTATTTTCTTGTATACGGTTTAAAAAGGTATATTCAAGAGTTAACATACTCTGTATATAATATACTGTTCTAAATTTTTTTTTGTATTTTTCCCATCTTGTTCATAAAGTACCAGATGTAATTTTTGCGATACCTGATGACTTTTATACTTATTGTTTCAATAGATTCAAATACCCCTTTTGCAGTTTAAATGAAAGCGTTGATATCTGCAATGCAGATCTAGTTATTAAGCTTTCATATGTATTTACATATATAAAAGCTTATTGTTTCTGTTAAGATTATCAGGGTTTCACACTGCGTAGCTTGTGTGAAACACTATTGTTTTTGTTAAGATTATTCTTATTATTATTTTTTTTTCCAATTTAATAGTATCTCGGAAACTATATGTCGGATCAATACGATGTCTTCGGTCTTATTGGGAAAGTGGGAGTGACTTAACGATTAAAGCTATTTCGGGCGTTCTGTGACAATGCGAAATGTCCGAAATCACCGAAGTTGTGATTTTTTTTTTTTAAAAATGCCGTAAAATTAACAATACTCAACCCATTGAAAAATAAAAAAAATCAGTATATTATAAAAATTGTAACAGTACAGTTGTTTAAATTGGGCGACCCTGATACGCAAAGAAAAAGCACTTACAAATACCCATACACGTCATCACAATTTATCTAAAATTTGTTAAGAAAAACATTATTTTTTGATAATAAAATTCGTGAATCGTGTACAAATATATGTGTCTACCGTAAGGAGACCAGTTGTATATAAATATACGAATTAAGGGCACCGTTAGATGTTTCTACCAGCTGTATAGATATATACGCATTTAAGGCCCCCGTTAGATTCACAAAAATGACGTCATGTCGGGCCAACGCCATTAAAGCTTCTTCTAACCATGCCGCGAAGTGCGAGTTTAGACTCATGGGGCAGAAAAATCGATAATTTTAATCTATTGATTTTTCCCCAAATTTTGGACTGAAAACCAAGATAATCTTAAAAGCAGCCCATTGAAATATAAAAAAAAATCATTATATACTATTCAAAAAAAGTAGGGGATATTTGATTTTTAAGTGTTATTAAAGTCACCTAATGAAACTGACGAAGAAACAAATGACAAAATGAAATGAAGTTCACATTCATCGATTTATTCCAAATGATCGTTAGACTAAGTAAGGCACAGACTGACCATTATAAGGGTAAAATGATACCCGGGGTCAAACAGCAAAGTTACCACAGCATCACAACTGTCAGGGTATGTCGTAAATATAGTGTTAGTAATGTATGTGTGATAACCGAAGCTATTGTTGATGGGATCACGACCTGTTGTTGACAGTTGCACATGCTTAGAATAAAATGTCTTGACTAAGAAGAACTGTTTGTCATAAAGAAATATGAACCCCAATAGCCCTCACAATATAACATGGTGTCAGAAGTGAGTCAATAATCTGCCAGCGAGTTTTTAGTAAGTGAATGCTCCAATAATGGCGAAAGTTGAACAACCTACAGCTTTTAATTTTCTGCAGCCGAATGACTGGCCTGAATGGAAAAAACGATATGGCCGATACCGCATTGCTTCGAAACTGTATGAAGAAGAAGCTAAAGTCCAAGTTAACAATTTAATTTATTGCATGGGTGAAGAAGCAGAAATAATATTTGAACAGATGGGTTTATCTGCCAGAGATCAAAATAATTATGAATTAGTTCTGACTAGATTTGATAGACATTTTATACCAAGACAAAATGTTGTCCGGGAGAGAGCAATGTTCCATGATCGAAGCCAACAAGATGGTGAAACAGTTGAACATTTTGTAAGGGCTTTATATAAGTTTTCAGAAACGTGTGATTATGGTGGAAGTAAAGAAATACAAATACGAGATAAATTTGTTTGGGGTTTAAAAGATAAAAGTCTCTCAGAAAAATTACAAATGAAGCATGATGTTGCCCTAGATGTAGCTTTAGAAATAGCAAGAAATCATGAAATGATAAAACAACAAAATAAAGATGAGAAGAATGAAGTAGATGTTATTCGACAACCAAATAGAAATAATAATAATGGGCCTAATTATAAATACCATTCCAACTATGAAGGACAGAGAAGATCCACTTATAGAAATAATAATTTTGGTAGATTTCATAGAAGTAGGTCCAGTGGCTCCAGACAAATTAAAGATATCATAAACTGTAATAAATGTGGTCAATCTCATAAAATCCGAGAGTGTCCTGCTTTTGGACGTACTTGTAATATTTGCCACAAATTAGGACATTTTTCCAAAGTTTGTTACTTCAGAGATAGTAATTATCAAGGAAGAAATCAAAATAATTATAGACTACAAAGAGGTTCGAAACAAGTGATGGAAGTAAAATATGGTCATAATGAAGAATATGGAGAAAATAATCCTGAAAGTAGTCCTGAAGATCCAGTTCAAAATGAAGATTCCAGTTTTACTATTGATATTATAGATGAAAAGAACGAATCTGAGTAAAATGGTAGTCAATGGATCATTCCACTGTCAGTAGAAAATGTCATTATTCCGTTTAAGATAGACACAGGAGCTCAAGCTAATATTTTACCTGTAAAAGATTTTAAAGTTCTTGAAGCTAATGGTGTGAAGCTCATTAACCATAAAGTGAATTTGACTACGTATAATAATGAACCGATCCAGAATTGTGGTAGACGCATAGCCGAGGTAAAGGTCAAAGGGAGACAATTTAGGGTCATGTTTACTGTCGTGACACAACCAGGTGCACAGCCAATAATAGGCCTGGAGTCCAGTGAAAGAATGGAGTTAATAAAAAGAATCCACAACATTAATGAAGAAATGAAACCAAACAATAAGAAGAATGAAGCTAAACTAGAGAATAATGGTACTAAATATGAATGGATTAATAAGTATCCAAAACCATTTAATGCAGAATTGGGTGAACTGCCGGATAGAATTGATATGAAATTGAAAGAAGGAGCACAAGGCATAATACATCCGTGCAGAAATGTTCCATTTGCTGTTCATGATAAATTAAAAGAAGAATTAAAAAGAATGGAGGACCATGCAGTTATAAGAAAAGTGACAGAACCAACGGAATTTGTCAATAGTATGGTAATAGTAAAAAAATCTAATGGTAAACTTAGGGTGTGTCTAGATCCTAGAGATCTTAATAAACAATTACAAAGAGAACATTATATGTTACCTACTAGAGCCGAGATTATGACGAAATTTAAAGGGGCACAATATTTTTCAAAATTAGATATGTCACAAGGATTTTGGCAGTGTAAACTTACTGATAGACTGCAAGTTTGACAACATTTAATAGTCCCTTCGGCAGGTACCAATATATGAGACTTCCTTTTGGTGTTAATGTTGCACCAGAAATTTTTCACAGAATTGTTAGTCAGCATTTTGAAGATATACCAAATTTAGTGACAATATTTGATGATATGCTGATATATGCAGAAACTAAAGAAGAGCATGATAGTACACTTCATAAAGTTCTTAAAAGAGCTGAAAATCTTAATTTGAAGTTTAATCCTGATAAATGTGAAATTTTAACTGATCGTGTAACTTTCTTAGGTGATGTAATATCCAAACAAGGAATTCAGCCAGATAGTAAAAAGATTACAGCTATAAAAGAATTGCCTTCCCCCAAATGTAAGAAAGATTTACAAAGGATACTTGGTATGGTTAACTATTTAGTGACCTACATACCAAATTTATCAAGTATTGAGCCTTTAAGGAAGTTAACTGAAAAAGATACACTGTTTGAATGGTCTGAAGTGCATGAACACTGTCTTAATAACGTCAAGAATACTTTAATTAATGAACCAGTTTTGCAGCATTTTGATTTAACTAAACCGATTAAAATTTCGTGTGATGCGTCTATGCAAGGGTTAGGATGCTGTTTACAACAAAAGATACATGATAAATGGAAACCAATTGCCTATGCTTCTAGGTCATTAAGAGATGCTGAAAAAAGATATGCACAAATTGAAAAAGAACTTCTAAGTATTGTTTTTGGATGCACGAGATTCCATCAATTTTTATATGGTCAGAAAGTGTTAGTAGAAACAGATCACAAGCCTTTAGAAACTATATTTAAAAAGAGACTGAATCAATTAAGCCCAAGATTACAAAGAATGTGTCTTAAACTTCAATGTTATGATTTAGATGTGAGTTACCTCCCTGGAAAATTATTAATCACAGCTGATACACTAAGTAGAGCATCTATTCCAGATATTGATTCTAATTCTTCAGATAGACTTGAGACTGATATAAAAATTCATGTAGATAGTATTATTCAATCTAAACCGATAACATCAAAAGTTATGCTTGATGTCGTTGAAGAAACAAAACGTGATCAAGATTTATGTGACTTACGTACTCAAATTGAAATAGGTTGGCCAAATGAACGAAATAAAGTTAAACCTAATATTAGAATATTTTGGAATTACCGTGATGAACTAACTGTTTGTAATAATATGATATTTAAACAATGTAATATTGTAATACCATTTGTAATGCGAGATTATATCTTAAAGAAATTACATGTAAGTCATTTAGGTGCTGAGAAAACTTTATGCAGAGCACGTGAAAATGTATTTTGGCCAGGTATTTCTAAAGATGTGACTGAAATGATTGAAAACTGTCCTGTCTGTATTAAATATCAGAAGGAAACGCGTAAAGAGCAATTAATGCCTCATGATGTGCCAGATATACCATGGGAAAAGATTGGGGTAGACTTATTTAGTTATAGAACTCAAGATTATTTACTTGGTGTAGATTATTATTCAAAATATGTTGTAGTTAAACAGTTAAGGAATACTAAAAGTGAAACTGTTATTAATGTTATTAAATCTTGGTGTGCTACACATGGAATACCTAAGATTATATTTTCTGATAATGGACCGCAATTTAGTTCTTTTGAATTTAAAATTTTTTCTGATTCTTGGAAATTTCATCATAAAACGTCATCGCCTTATTATCCACAAAGCAATGGCATGGCTGAAAGATATGTTCAAACTGTAAAGAATTTAATTAAAAAATGTCATGATAATGGAGATGATTTTTATTTAGCCTTGTTAGAATTGAGAAAGCTAAGTTATTAATGAGTAGAGAATTAAGGTCTGTATTGCCTGTAAATGAGAGTAATTTAAAACCTGTTGTAGAAGAACATGTAAAAAGTAAATTAGAACAGAGACAAAGTAAAATGAAGTATTATTATGATAGGAATTGTGTTGATACCAATACTAAATCCACTAAAGGTCAATGTGTCAATTTGCATAAGGATGGAATTTGGCAACAAGGTATTATTAAAAATACTACTTGTTATCCTAAATCTTATGTAGTTAGTACAAATGATGGCAATTTTAGAAGAAATTCTCGATATATTAAACCCAATCCATTTCAAATTATTATAAATCAAGATACATCTAATTATGATTTTGATAATGTTAATACTGCTAGGCCAAGAAGAGTTATCAGACCTCCAGAAAGGTTAAATTTGTAACATAGTGCATGTTTATTTTATTGATATTGTCAGTATTAATATTATGTGTTATTCATATTTTTTTTTTGTAAAAGATGACAGAAGAGTGTACAGTTAGTACTTCTGCATAATTTAGTTTTAAGATATCTCTAGTTACTTTATGTTGTAATGTATCTTAAGTCATGTTTGTGTATAAGTAATTTGAAGTAGTTTGTTAAGTATAATTGTATGCTATGCCTGACTGAACCCCGTGAATTTTTAGCAATCATGTCGTAAATATAGTGTTAGTAATGTATGTGTGATAACCGAAGCTATTGTTGATGGGATCACGACCTGTTGTTGACAGTTGCACATGCTTAGAATAAAATGTCTTGACTAAGAAGAACTGTTTGTCATAAAGAAATATGAACCCCAATAGCCCTCACAATATAACAACAACAAAGTCAGTAACGGGTAAATCCTCCTCTGTTTGCCAAACAAGCATTGATCCGACGTGGCATACTCCTAATGAGACGTCTAAGGTCATTTTGGTCCAGATTGTCCCATCCCTGTTGCAACGCAGCAGCAAGTTCTTGGACATTGGCAGGACGTTGTTGACGTTGACGTAACCTCTGTCCAAGCATGTCCCAGACATGCTCGATGGGGGAGAGGTCGGGAGTCAGTGCTGGCCAAGGTGATGTTCTGTTGTTGGAGGTAACCTGTAACGATCCTGGCCCTGTGACATCTTGCGTTGTCATCCTGGAAGATGAAACGGCGGCCATGACGTCGTGCGAACGGCACAACATGGACTGCCAAGATGTTGTCCCGGTAGTACTGACCTGTAACACGCCCTGCAACAACATGTAAAGCCGTTCTTCCAGCAACAGTGATGCCTCCCACACCAAAACAGAACCACCCCCAAATCGATCATGTCTGATGACGTTAACGTCTTGGAAGCGCTCGTTTCGACGACGCCACACCCTTCTACGTCTGTCCAAAAAATCAACAGTGAACCTTGACTCATCTGAAAGCATCACATTGCTCCAGCGTCGATTATCCCAGTGTTGACGATCCCTACACCAACGACGTCTTGTCTGAATGTGATGATCTCTCAACCAAGGGATAACGCGAGGACGTCGGGCGCGAAGGTGACCCCTATGCAGTCGATTCCGAATCGTCTGGCCACTCACACTCACACCAGTGTCTGTTTGAAGACGAGCGCTGATCTGATTTGCTGTGATGACACGATTTCTCAAGGCCAAGGTACGGATAAATCGATCCTGGGCTTGAGTTGTCGCCCTTGGTCGACCTGAGCGTGGTCTGTCCTGTACAGATTGTGTATCACGGTATCTGGACCATGGCCTGCTTATGACAGACTGAGAAACATTCATCGTCCGCGCCACAACCGCCTGTGCTGTGCCGATCTGTAGCATGCCAAGGGCACGTAACCTTTCATTTTGGGTAAGCCGACGCATATCAAAATTTGTTTTCTGGTAACTAAAACAATTAAACTGATGTTTCCACCCTGGAATTCAATGCCACAATGACTGTAACATTCAAAGTCAGAGTCGTGCAAATCTTGAGTTGGACCCCCATGATGATCCCAAGCATCACCTGCATTCCATGCTGTAGCTATTGGTGCGTTTGGGCGTCACATGTAACTGGAAATGTTTCTTCTGTTAGGTTCTATAGTGACTTTTTTCGTAGTCATTTGCATATTTTAGTATTATGCCCCCAAAATCAAATATCCCCTACTTTTTTTGAAAGGAAGCTGAGTGTACCAGTGCAGACTATGTTAAATTTCAAGATAACAAAAATACAAAGAAAAGGAATAACAGCAGTAATGAAGATGTAACAGATAAAAAATTAAGAATAAAAAGTCCAATTAACAGACTGACTAGAAAAAACTGATATAAAATCTAAAATGTGAATTGGACTCAATTAGCGAAATTATATTAACTGAATAAGTCTATCTATACTCTCCCAAAAAAGAAACGCAAAGTTACATTTCGTTGTCGGTATATCCTCGCTCTACCATCGCCTTGTTGCAACAAGAACCGCGACAGGTCGCTGAACCAAACTGCTCTCCAGTGTTGCTGTGGCCATACCCTCAGTGTCTGAACCCATTAAAAGTTAGATTTCATGGTGTCGGCGTATTTCAAAACAGAAGCTCTAACGGGGACGTACGTGCCTCGTTATTCGGTTTCACGTAGGCGTTTACGGACTGTCTGGCACGAGCTTCTACGCCGCCCGGGAATTGCTGCTGCAGTAGAGGTCGCTGTTGAAAACCATTTACGCCAATGACGTAGCCGGAAGTTACTACACAGAACAGGTGGGGTCACTCTTGTTTGGCCTGAGTTTGGGCGGTCACGTGTTGAACTTCGCTGTCGGTACCTATCCCAAAGGCGAGAAATGGAATTAAGGGAAACATTCCACAGCCTAGCTACATCTGTCTTGGATTCACCTCTTTGTAATCGACCAACTGTGCTGTTGCGTTGGTCTTCGTTCAGATGTGGCATCACTTGCTTCGTTGAGTGTTTACATGTGCAACTGATTAGGAAACCGAGAACCCCGGGATTTTAAAGGCCTTAGATTTAGGTTCCATAAGAAAAGTTCGCGAAGTTGTTAAATTCATGTTTCTTGGTGCAATCAAGCGATAACAAATTTCGACAAAAAGGATTACCAATCACCATTAGTGACACTACATTTAAAACCAATAATGATTTTCTTTTATCCTTACATAATGACATTAAAACAAGTGAGGTTTATGGAAAGAACGACTTCGTTTAAATAAAAAAATGATGAAAAAGGGGTTGTGCGTTTCTTTTTTTGAAGAGTATATAATAATACAATTATTATTTTACAATGTCTATAGTTAAAATCTTGATTATCTCACTGATCATGCATTTTATATCCTATAATATTCAAAGAGGCCTTGATGATAAAATTAACATCCCGATAGATAAATTTAACTTTCCAGAGATACCTTGTTTACAAGAAACATTGTCTAATACTAAAATTATAAATGAATCAAAGATATATCAAGATGGTAACTATAAAATTATATCAAATACTATTGAAAATAACTATCTGGGAACAAGCATGCTTATCCGTAATGACATTGAATTAAATAAACATACATATCCAAACTTACTACAAGGAAGGTACCAACATATATCATTAAATGTTAACGATAAAAAAAAACAATGTAATGAATATATATGTATGGAAGCCTATAACTAGCATTCATAATTTCTACTATTCGCCCCTTCAAAACACGAAAGTCGAAAAGTAGAAAAGTAGAAGTTACGACAAAATGTAAGGCGACAGCACGGTATACAAGCCAAAATACTAACAAGTTGTTGCCATATTGTTGGATATTTGTATATAATACTTGGTGTAATAAAGTCTAATTTATTTATTTCATTGTAGATATGTTTTAATTTTGGTGTGGCTTAAAGATTTATTTTATCGCGTTGGTGAAGGTAAGTAGTTTTTTTTATGTATTTTTAAATTTGTAGTGTAATTACTGTATGTGATAGTTTGTTGGGTGCTAACCAAGGCAGTATTCCTTCCCTTTAAAGGAATAGTGGATATCATTTTTGGAATCATTCTTATTTTCTATTACATTGAAATCACCTATTAGAATTACTATTCTTTCTCATTATAGATATTCTTTGTATGATTATATCAATTTTGAAAGAAATTTTCTTTTTCTTTAGTTGAACCAGGAAGGCCATATATATTCATTACATTATCGAAAAGGTCCATAGATCATTTTGTAAGAAAATGTTGGGTGTTAGAACATCAACAAGCAACGTATTAGTAGCCTTTGAACTTGGTAGATATCCTCTTAGTATACAGAGGAATATGTTAATAATTAAGTATTGGTTAAACATAATTAAAAAATAACAATAGTGTTTTAAGTAATTGTTACAATGATATATATAGAGCTCTTGAGAGCGGTAAATGCTACCACCCTTGGATAAGTTATGTAAAATCTATATTATTTAGTAATGGATTTGGAAGTGTGTGGCAATCACAGTCTGTTATAAATGAACGTGCATTTCTTTCAGAGTTTGTTCAGCGAATAAAAGATTGCCAGCTACAATCATACGATAATATAACTAGATCTTCTTCACAATGTCAGTTATATAATTTAATTAACGATAAACTTGAATTACAGGCGTATCTACAAAGAAATATAATACAAGAAATATAATACACAAAGATCTTATATGTAAGTTCAGGATATCAGCACATAGCCTAATGATTGAAACGGGTCGATACTCTAATATCGATAGAGCTGTGAGATTCTGCACTTTTTGTGACATGCGCGATGTGGAGGATGAGCTCCATTTCATTTTAGTATGTCCTGTCTACGAGGAATATCGGCATAAGTATATAAAAGAATACTATAGAAAAAAAACATCAGTACATAAATTATCACTCTTACTGAGCTCAACAAATAGCAATGTATTGAAAAATCTAGGTATATATTTATAATTGGCTATGAAAAAAAGAAACACGCCAGTATCAAGTATATAACAACCCTTGCCTATAATATCTGTTTTGAAAATTTTCAAGTATATAACCTTCTTTATAATAACATTAATTTAATTTAATAAGCAAACTGTTTGTATATTATAGTTATTGTTGACTTACATTCTAATGTATATATATACGCAAGAACAATATTTATTGCCCTGTATCCGCCAACATATATCATTAAACATTAACGATAAAACCCCCAATGTAATTGTATTGTTTATTCCAAATGCGTATGCATATAGGTATTACATTACATACTTTACAGCAGAAGACTAAAATTCTTTATTTCACCCTTAGATGGTGGCGAAGAGTAAGAAATTGAGGCCCACGGAATTAATGAACCTGTAATCAGTGTTCCTGAGTTAGATAAAGTCTGGTTGAAATCCTTTGATCATTTGAGAGATATTGACTTCGTTCAGGAAAGTGGATCCATAGATATCATATTGGGTGTCCAGTACAGCCATCTTCATGCAGAAGAAGAGATCCGCCAAGGCTTACCATTTGAACCTTTGGCCAGGAAAAGTGAACTAGGGCCGTATGTGATAGGACCCGAGAAAAACATTAAATTCATGCCATTATGCTCTGTCAATTTTGTTAAGAAGATAAACATGCAACATTTTTATGACTTTGAAACACTAGGAGTACGCGCATCTGATCTTGATTCGTCTGTTGATAGTGACTTTTGGAGATAAACCTTCACCAGCCATGACAAGTTTTGTCATAAAGAGACGTTTCCTGAAGCCGCTAATATTCTGCAACGTGGTCGTTATGTGGATGATCTAATTCATTCGTGTGCTACACCCGAAGAAGCTGTAGAATGTATTAACCAGTTAGAAACAGTTTTAAAATCAGCTAGTTTTGAAATAAAGGAATGGTTTTGTTCATCACAGAGAGTTTGTCAAAATTTAACCAATTCTGTTATCAGAGAGAGTGCCAACCTGCATGATATTTCATCTTTAGATTTTAATTAAGATGGAGAGAGAGACACAAATACAAAAACATTATGTATTGGTTGGAACTCTGTGTTTGACATTATCAGTTTTTCAGTGAGGGACATTATTGCTGATCAGTTTACTAAGAGAAGTGTACTTTCTAAAATTTCAATGTTTTATGACCCCTTGGGGTTAGCCACAGCTGTTACAATAAGAGCAAAAATAGCCATGCAAGACATATGGAGATTGAAGTCCTATGATTGGGATGATATACTTCCGGATGAAATCAAAGAAACTTGGAATGACATTTTAACCCAGATTGTAACACTGAAGACGGTTGCGTTTCCAAGATGTATAAAGCCTAACGATGCTATTGGTTTACCAGAACTTCACGTCTTTGCTGATTTCGAGTATTTTGGCTTATGGAGCAGTCGCATACTTGTAATATGACAAAACTTGCCATGTCTGGTGAAGGTTTATCTCCAAAAGTCACTATCAACAGACGAAATATTGTTGGTTCAGCTGACGAATCAAGATTACGTCAAAGGAAGCGATGTACATGAGTATCTTCTAAGCAGATTTGAAGGAACATCTTAGAAATATCCCATGTGAATGCCATGTGTTTTCTCGGAAACGTATCAGAACTCCAAGACGATTACCAATTAGGCTAGGGCCCTTACAGGAATGAATTTAAGGATACACCATTGACTGAACTTGCTGGGTCAAAAACCACTCTCAATGGGATACTGGGCCTATCAGGTCTGTTAACACCATGATGCGGTAGGTAGTAAACAGGAAATTTACAGTTAGCTACTTTGTCTGGTTCAACTTTACACGCCCAGCCATTTTTCTCATAATCATTTATAACTTCATTATACAGTTCAGCCTTCACTGGGTCTCTTGACAGTTGTTTCTCTAATGACAATAAACGTTTCCCTGTCATAATAGTAGTAGGCTAGGGTCTTTCTTCCAAGGTAGGCCAATAATGTAGCGATCTTTCGTTAGATTACATGTTTCATCAAAGACTCTCAATGTATGTTTATCCTCTAATGATAATGGTGAAATAGGTCAATTACAATCATGTGCGCGTACTCCTAGTGTTTCGAAGTCATAAAACTGTTGCATGTTTATCTTCTCAACAAAACTGACAGAGCATAATGGCATGAATTCAATGTTTTTCTCGGGTCCTATCACATACGGCCCTAGTTCACTTTTCCTGGCCAAAGGTTCAAATAGTAAGCCTTGGCATGAAGATGGCTGCACTGGACACCCAATATGATATCTATGGTATGGCTCCACTTTCCTGAACGAAGTCAATATCTCTCAAATGATCAAAGGATTTCATCCAGACTTTATCTAACCCAGGAACACTGATTACAGGTTCATTAATTTCGTGGGCCTCAATTTAGTACTCTTCACCACCAATCTAAGGATGAAATAAAGAATTTTAGTCTTCTGCTATATTTCTGTTCAATGCGTTTTCCACCAACTACTGCCAAGTTTAATTGCTCAGACCGACCTTGAAGTCCTAAACCTCTGGAGAACGGAGTCCGGATTAATGTTGAAGCTGCTCCATTGTCCAATAATGGTGACCGGACTTTAACTTAAAGTACAGGAAGGATTCCTGCTCTATCGAGGATTGACACTCCACTGGAAGTAGGTGGATCTGTATGTAGAAGTTGATTGTGTATACGTGTACACCCATTTATATTACATGATTTCTTCTTACGACAATCTCTTGTTATATGTCCCTTATTTAGACAACAAAACAAAGTCTAAGTTCTTTAATCTTCGCAACCTTTGACTCTTGAATGGTGCACATTCAAATACTCTGTGGTTTGAATCACAAACTGGACATATATAATCAAATGTTCTCTGTGTGGAATGCACTGCTCTCCCTGAATTCTGTAGATTACGTGGGAATGATTTATAAGCATAACACTTCGTTGGCCGAATTCTTCCTTCAATGTCTTTAAAGCTGTAACATACATGATACCTTGATTCCCCATACCAGCTATAACTCGACTTGCTTCACCCTCAAGATGCATTTTCATTGTATCATTCGCATATCATCGCGCAGATGAGATTTGTAGCGAATGTGTATTCTGAATTTTTCAATAAACTGAACAAAAGTTAAAGGATCACCATTGAATTTAGGAAATTGAACAGATGGAATGTCACGACTGGCTTCTAGTTTCAACAATGCTTCAGCTACTGACAAGTCTTTCATTTCACATGATAGGTTAGTCACGGTGAATTCATGTAATTTGTCTATCCAAGAAAATACAGATAGTGACATTTCATTACTACGCAAGTGTTCATGGGGTGGCTGATTGTTCATAAATACATCTGATGATGGGGATCGTTGACGTATATCAGGATGATTATCTTGTGTTGAAGCGGTTGATAAATTACTTGCAGGAACATTAGATGATGACGGAGTTATCTCATTCTGTGCTTCAAGTGGTGGAAATTAAGTCATCATCCCACGTATCCAGCCTTACTATTTCTGATGCAGGAACCAAATTATAAAGACTATTATTCATATCTCTTAAAGTGTCAGTGTTTCTCTTTATTTCACTCAGTTCTTTTGTAAATCTTCGGGGTTTTTTTATCTTTATTACGAATATTTTCTCTCACTCTCTTGATGGCTTTCGTGATTCTACCTTTTAATATTTTCCTTCTATTTCTAGTGTTAACTCTGGTGTTTCATCTGAAGGTTGATGATGTATTTCTGCTACAGTCTCTTCTCGATCCGACATGTTGATTTCTTTATATCCTCATCAAATTCAAAACTCTCTTTCACAGGAGGTCTTTATAAGAAAAATGTCCTCCGGATTTCTTCAGAAAAAACTGTTCCAAAGACTTATCTTCTAGTTGAAGAAATGATTCGAATTTATCCGAGGTGGAAAAAGTTCAGGCGATAAATTTCAGTAATACACGTTACATCTGCATACTCTTGAAAACAACACAAACTAATAGTTCAAACTCTTAATGTTGATATTAAAAAAACTGTATTATACTGTATACTAAAATCTATCTTACATATGTATTCACATATGGTTCCGATGAACTAATTAACTGGATATAAGTAGAATTCTGAAAGAATAAAATTAACAATCATAAGCCAAATGAAACTCATTCGGAAAAAACGTAAACACTGATAATAATCTCAATGAATGAAGGGAGATAACTCTTGTTCAACTAATAAAGGACACAGATCCCTATCCTTTCCCCCCTTTTGCATGGCGATTTTTGTTGACTTCTTGGTGTAGAATCGAAGAAAAGGGTTTGAAAATACATTTTCTTCCAGGTTTTGGTGAATATTCATGATTTTGAGACGAAAGGATACAAGAGTTGTATTATACTGTATACTAAAATCTATCTTACATATGTATTCACATATGGTTCCGATGAACTAATTAACTGGATATAAGTAGAATTCTGAAAGAATAAAATTAACAATCATAAGCCAAATGAAACTCATTCGGAAAAAACGTAAACACTGATAATAATCTCAATGATTGAAGGGAGATAACTCTTGTTCAACTAATAAAGGACACAGATCCCTATCCTTTCCCCCCTTTTGCATGGCGATTTTTGTTGACTTCTTGGTGTAGAATCGAAGAAAAGGGTTTGAAAATACATTTTCTTCCAGGTTTTGGTGAATATTCATGATTTTGAGACGAAAGGATACAAGAGTTGTGAGGTTGGTTACGTTGAAAGGGAGGGTCGAAAATTGCTTGTTTAGTTGTGTCTACTTCCAGCTTTTCATGGTGAACCTCATACATGCTTTTGGGCCAGAGTTTGCCACATGTTGCTCTATCTGTGGCAGAAAGCGTTCTACCCAACGAATATTTGGGAAAAAGTTACAGCCGGTCTAAGACACGAGAATTAACATTAAAGTCAATGGGGAAATAATTACTGATCTGTGGCCATAAATATTCAGCGATGATTTTAGGCTTTATAACATAGGCCTACATCTACATATTCACAACTAATCTGCTTATAAGACTATCAAATCGATAAAAATACATAGTATATGACGTAACCCTAATATTACAAACTAATACATAGCATACCGTTGATTTACAAACTAATACATATGAATTAACGGTGACTCTAAACAGTGAACAATAATACATGGTCATCAGACTCACTTTTCGTAACAAATGACATACTGAACAATATACATAATTCATACTATAATATGATTCACTGAATATCAATATAACAATATATTTCTATGTACCTGAAGGGTTTTATCTCGGAACTATAGAATTTAACATTGTCATCAACAGAAATTGGATGGGCGACTTAGCAGAAAAAATGGGGGCAAAACACAACGTAATAGTCATACGCTTGCAAAGCATGCGGAAAATATTCTCATTAAAGCGACAATCCTGCAACTGAGGACAATAACAACTAACACTGAACTATAAAATATATTAAACTAATCAACTATTCACAACAGAGACCATGACTGCCAAAGTTACAAACGCTGTGGTTAATAAAAAAAACTATGAATATAATTAATAAGACAAACAATTACTTTTAAGGCTTTTTAGGCCATAGTAGTTTTGTTGGAATGTATACCCATCCCACAGAAAAACGTATAATACCAAATAATATCCTGAGCGCCATAGAAAACGCATCACTTAGTTTTTAGTATAACAAAATGATCCTGTCAATATATCTTATTTATTTTGCTTCTTATTGTGAACAATATTCAAATGGAACACATCAATAACAACACATTTGTACACTTATGGGGGTTTAATCTGTTATCAACGGTACAAAGCCAGAGGGGTCAAAACCAAAAGTACAACACAGATGGTTGATTCCATGCTACGTCGCTGCACAGCGTGCTTAAGAGCCAGTGGAGGACACACGTGCTACTGACATCTGTATCGTACCTTTGGTTCTGTCGTGTTTGTATTGGTTGATTGTCGATTATATGATTTATTGATTATTGGATTAATTACCTTGAATGGATTTTGAGTGATGGAAGAAACTACTTGTTTGCATAGGGAATGAAGCGAGTTTTTGAACTATTGATGAAAAATTGGACCGTCTGCTAGGGAGAATCAATTAAGACCAGGAAATCTATTGTATATACATAAATTTAGGAATTGGGTTTATATTTCATGATGTTCATGAACATAAAATTATTGATACTTTAATGGATTTTAATCTAAGCAAAATGATGAAGTCAAAGAAGCACAGGAAGCTGAGTGTACCAGTGCAGATTACGTTAAAATTCAAGATAACAAAAATACAAAGAAAAGGAATAACAGCAGTAATGAAGATGTAACAGATCAAAAAATAAGAATAAAAAGTCCAATAGTTGAGGTCTTTAACAGACTGACTAGAAAAAACTGATATAAAAACTAAAAAGTGAATTGGACTCAATTAGTGAAATTATATTAACTGAAGAAGTCTATAATAATACAATTATTATTCTACAATGTCTATAGATTATCTCACTGATCATGCATTTTATATCCTATAATATTCAAAGAAGCTTTGATGATAAAATAAACATCCCGACAGATAAATTCAACTTTCAAGAGATACTTTGTTTACAAGAAACAGTGTCTAATACTAAAATGATAAATGAATCAAAGATATATCAAGATGGTAACTATATATCAAATACTATTGAAAATAACTATCTGGGAACAAATGCTTATCCGTAATGACATTGAATTTAAAGAACATACATATCCAAACTTACTACAAGGAATGTACCAACATATATCATTAAACATTAACGATAAAACAACCAATGTAATGAATATATATGGCCTTCCTGTTTCAACTAAAGAATAATAAAATTTCTTTCAAAATTTATACAATAATACAAAGAATATCTATAATGAGAAAGAATATTACATTCCAATTGGTTATTTAAATGTAACAGAAAATAAAATTGATTCCAAAAATGATACCCACTATTCCCAGATAGAAATATCAGATGTTTTCAGGAACAAATTTCCAATATACATGGTCCAATACTAGGGGTAGTGCTAGGCGAATTGACAGAGCATATCTGATAACCTACTAACTAGTGTTACACACTTAAACAACCATCCTATACAAAATCAGATCTCGAAATTTTATCCTTGAAAATCAATCTAGACAGCTACAGATGGGGAAGAGGATTTTGGAAATTTAACAATTCAGTACTCAAAAACAACAATCAAATTATAAATCAACTATAAATTTTTTTTGGGAATTCTGGCAAAAGGAGAAAACGAAGTTCAGACACAATAATGAATGGTGGGACAAAGGGAAACGAGAAATTCAATCAATTATAAAAAAAACCCTTCTGTATAGCTCTATCAAAAATCAAACAGTCACAATCAAAACTTCCATATAGCTGTCTAGAAGACGAAGAACAAACCCAGAAGCCAGATCAAAATAAAATTAACAAAATTAAAAATGACACCACCCGCATTGAAGACTATAAAAATGGAAGGATATATTATTTGGTCAAAATTAGATATAAATATCACAGACAAATCAAATATTGATATTTACAAAATAGCCGAAGAAAAGAATGCATGTAAAAAGATAACAGAACTTCAAAATAATCAAGATATACTACACACCATACATGAATACTATATGAATCTATATACATCCCAAAACATAAATTCATATACAAAAGATACATATTTTAACAAAAATAACCTGTCAAAAATTACACTTGAAGATAGAGAACAAATATCACATTTGATCACAAATGAAGAAGCCCTAAGCGCCCTAAAACAATTTAAAAATCACTTATAGAAAGCACTTTCAAAAACAGAAATCCGACAGAATCCGTCACATTTTTTACCCCATTAAATAAGGAGAAAATGCCTCATGGCCGCCATCTTGAATATTTAAATTTCCATCCGGATTCTGAATCTACAGATATTGAAGATATAATCCACCAAAAAACTTTAGATGGACTATATTTCCCGCGTGTTTGTGTATAGTGCGACGGGTTACAGCTAATTAGGTATTTTTTGAGCCATGTAGGAGATGATATCAACCTCAGCCCCGCAATTGCTTGCATACTCAGTCAGGATGTTTACACCTCACCGTTGTATATATCTTCTTTACAAGCAGCATGGTAACTTGGAACAGATACATCTTAAATTGATACTTGTAGTATCAGAGTATATGTCGGACTTAAGATCTGTACGTGAGGCAACAGCATTCTTTGTTATTGCCCATGTGTTTTGACAAGTCTTTTATCCTCTTCAGTTGACTTCTGACAGATGTAGCAAATGTTAGGTTCGACATCCTGACACTGAAATAACATGACAAGGCCTTTTACAGTAGATCGTTAATGGTGTATTTAAAATTAGGCATACTTTTTCTTACACATTGCATGACAGATGTGAACATAACTACATCAAAACCATGACTATGTTTCATCACGAATTTGTTCTGTCACAGAGCTTAGAGCATTTGCTGGTCTTGAACTGGGTGAACCTGCTGATGCTCAGTATCATCCTTGTAGAGTAAGTTTGGAAAACAATCAAATGACTGCTGTAAAGCCTTTTGCTCTGTGATGTAATACCCCAACAATGACGTAAAAGTGTCAAAACATTAAACATAACAGTTTAAATAAAAAAGAAAACTTACCTTGTGTCCAATATCCCACTACTGAAAATGTCTGGCATCGGTGATTCTCGATACATGTGGATATGCTGAACAATTTGCAACAGGTTTTATGCGGTTAGTAAATGAGCTAGTCTAGCTTAGCTTTTTTGGTGGGGCAATTGCGGACGTCTGGCGGGGGCACCCCACCACTGAAAATATTTACATGGTGATTCTTGATACATGTGAATATGCATAACATTTTGCAGCAAATTTCATGAGGTTAGTAAATGGGCTAGTCTAGTTTAGTTTTTGGGGTGGAGCGATTGGGGACGTTTGTGCGGTTAGTAAATGAGCTAGTCTAGCTTAGTTTTAGGGGTTCTAGGCACTTTCTGGTTGTATATAACTCCATCTGACAACATAGAAAATTAACGAAATTTGGCATGTTCATACCTTATTTATCTGTCGATTTGGTGAAATAAAGATCTTGACGTCACCAAAGATAGTTTAGAAGTTATTGCTTGCGTAGTGAGCCTACCCTAACCCGATCCCCATGTATTTGGTATCGCAGACTTCTGGATTTTTCCTATTCTAGTACGATTTTTCGTATTTTGCTACCAAAGCTGGTTTGTGCAAAATGAACGTACCTCTTTTCTGTGTGGATGCCTAGATGGCATCATCCGGAATCTGAAACTAAACATATTGAAGGTACACAGAAGACCTATATTTCAATATATATACTCTTCAAAAAAAGAAACGCAATGCGACATTTAGTCGTCGGTATACCCTCGCTGCAACAGGAACCATGACACGCAGCTGTGGCCCATTGAAGTCGGATTTGACGGTACCGACATATTTCAAAAATCTAGTTTTACGAAGGCGTATCCGGACTGTCTGGAATGGCTGCTGCAATAGAGGTTGCCGTTGAGAACATTTTTTCCGCTAATGATGTAACCGGAAGTGACGATCAAGGGCAGATCGTGTCACTCTTGTTTGGCCTGAAGTTCACTGTCGGCACCTATCCCAAAGGCGAGAAATGGCTCTCGGGGAAACATTCAGCAGTCTGGCTTATCCGTCCGGAATATTACCTGCTTGTAACCCACCAATAGCGTTGTTGCGTTGGTCTTCTGCCATTGTGCTATCGACTTCACTCCGCCATTTCGGGTAATTGGAGTTTTTCTTGCAAATCCTGTGGACTTTTAAAGAAGGTAAAAGCGAAGAGAGGGGCGGGCAAGATTTGTTCTAATACAATGCACTATGTCATATACTGTAATTAACGGAAAGGATGCATATATTTAGCTACTTGCAGCCATTCCATATTTCGTTTTCATCATTTCAAAAAACACCATGTCATTCATAGTAGTAATGTGGATGTATGCTGCAGTGATAGCGATGCTCTTGCTATTCTTTGTTGGCTTATTAGTTTTTGTGTAGATTTCAGTTTATTGATAAGAATAGGTGAATTCCTTTTGACTACTTAGCCAGGCCTCAAATTCTAATCATTCAGCAAAGGAATTTTCACCACATTTAAGGACCAACAAGGCTAGAAATGCTTTCATCGGCAGGGCACCGAGGCCAAAATGTGTTATTTTAATTGGATGAGCACGTGGTGTACTAAAATACGTTGACACTGCAATCTTGTTGGAGTCATTCATTAGACAATGTAAAATATTTTAAATGACTTCGCATTGTATCTCAAATAAATCCACCTAAATTTACAAGGTTTTTATTGGAAAGATTGAAGTTGTTATTTGGTATTATACATTTTCCTGTGAGATGGATATACTTTCCAACAAAATTGTTATGGCCTTAAAAACCTTAGAAGTAATTTTTATAGTTCATTTTTAATTTTAATATTATTTTTCATTTTTCGTCTCATTAATTATATTCATGATTTTTTGATTGTCCGTTAATATAATTATTGTCATTCGAGTACCAACCAGTATGTAGTTCGTCTATTTATAGCAAATCTCTCTGTGCCTCTTTTCTCCCTTTTTGTTTGCCCATTTTGTTGATTTTTTGGTCTAGAATAGACGAAAAAGGTTGAATTAATATATTCTGCCAGGTTTTGAGGCGGAAGGATAGCGGAGTTATCAGGTTGGCTACGGTGATATGTATGACTTCTAGTTACATGTTTTAGTATGTTTCTTCAAGTTTGTGTATCTCAAAATTTTGGTGGTCATCCTCATGCAAATTTTAGTGAAAGACATGGCCATTTGTTCCTCTGTCTGTAGTGAAAAGCATTCACCCTAAAAACCTACCCACCAGAAAGAAGAACCAAAACCTGAAAAACCAGAAATCAATAAGCAGAATCTTGAAGAAAGTGAATATTGGAACCACGTTCACCACCTCCACAACTTTTAAACGGATCCGCGGGGCTAATGGGAAACAACTTCCAACCAACCCAAGTCAACCTAAAGGAGTAGTATACAAAGTAGACTGTTCCTGCGACAAGTCATACATGCCTCAGCTCACATTTATTGTTAATTATAAATTAAGGTGTTATAATGTATACACACTTCTTATTACAGGGCTTCCCAATTGTGTTTGTTTTGCTTATTACATTTATGTCTTTGTTACCCGCTAATTATTGTCAAACCCTATCAATTAACTATCATTTAAGTCTTAATTATCCTTTTCGCCATTCTACTGATTGCAAACCACACGGTTCTAATTAAGGTATTATAATGTATAGGCTTCCTCGTCTCAAAATTAAAGTCAAACGAATACCAACTTTAGCCTCTAGAGCACTCAATAAAATTTTCAAAGAAATCGCTGGAAATCAAAAGGCGTCTTCGTCTCATGGCCCTAAACACTGTATTTAAATCTGAAGTCAACCAGATACTAATTTGGGCAGTAATTATAGGATATCGCTGGAAATCAATAGGAATCTTTGTCTCATAAATTTACACATTGTGTATAAAATTAAAGTCAATCGTTTATTAACTTTAGCCTCTAAAGCGTCCACAAAAATTTTCAAAGTGATCAATGGCCATAATTATTGTAAATCGTTGGAAATCAACAGGCTTCCTCATCTCTTGACCTTAAACATTATGTATAAATCTACAGTCAATCGGATACCAACTACGTCCACAAGATTTTCAAAAGTAATCAAGGCCATAATGCTGGCAGTATTATCGACCATCGTCAAAATCAATAGGATTCCTCATCTCATGACCCTAAACACCGTGTATAAAGGTAAAATCCAATCGGATATTAACTTTAACCTCCAGGTTGTCCACAAGATTTTTCAAAGTGATCAATGGCAATAACGCTAGTAGTAAAGATCAGCAATCAATAGGCCCCTTCGTCTCCTGGCCTTAAACACTGTGTATCAATCGGATATAACCTTTAGCGTCCACAAGGTTATTCAAAGCGATCAGGGGCCATAACCCTGGAGGTAATTATCGGAAATTGTTGAAAATCAATAAGCTTTTGTGTCTCATAGCCTTAAAAATGTGTATGAATTTCAAGCCTAGTACCTAATACATGGAAGAACCAATAGAAATATTGAAGCATACAATCGTTTCTTTTGATTTAGAATAATCTTTTTAAAAAATGTATATTTCTTGTGTCTCAATAGGTCAAACAACTCGTACAACTCGGTTATAAATAATAATTACATTGTAATCTTCCAAATTGGCACATATACGGAAACAAACCCCACCAAAATCCCACTACAGTTTGGGAAAGTGTAGTATTAAAAGCGGATATATAAATAAAGATTACAGATATGACAGGTTTATACAAAATAGACAAATAGTGATAATTTTGGATTTGAATAGAAAAGAGGGGACATAAAAAAATTAATCTGTTCCCGTGCTTCTGTTGCATCAGGAGAACAAATGTGACTTTGATATTAGCAACAGAAACTCATATTTCGATTACTAAATGACAGTCACGGTGGTGAAGGATGAAGGACCTTGCAAGGGACAAGGTGGGGTCGTTTAGATCGGATAACAAATCTAAGCACTGTGTACATATTGGGGAGCACGTAAAATAACCCTTGGCAGTTAAAATTTGGTATGACTGGCAAAATTGCCCTCAAAGCACACTGTATGGTGTAGGTGTATCTCCCTTTTTCATTAAGACTGATTCAACAGCTATTTTTTAATAGCCAAACATGTAATCCTGTGACATTTTTTCCAAATGAGTTCACACTCCAAAATGGATAAGTTGTTGATGTGTCTTTTGCAGTCCAATGTTTTACATTTTGGACGTAAATCTATTATTTGTTGTGATCCTGAAAAATGTGGCATTTTACAGAGCAATAAAACATTAATCAGTAGCCTTTTCATACTCCTTTAATGCTATGAATTATGTCATAACTCCCCTTTCTATGGAAGACCAAACAGCTCTTTATTCAGTGTTCTTAGTTCTTAATTCATAGTCCTTACTTGTTACTTCTTCATTTGTTGTCGTATTTCCACATTTGTAAACTAAAATTAATATTTGTATCTTAAAATCAATATTTGTCTCACAAATCAGACATTTGTCTCACAAATCAGACATTTGTCTCACAAATCAGACAAATTCACAAATCAGACATTTGTCTCGCAAATCAGACATTTGTCTCACAAATCAGACATTTGTCTCACAAATTTGTCTCACAAATCAGACATTTGTCTCACAAATCAGACATTTGTCTCACAAATCAGACATTTGTCTCACAAATCAGACATTTGTCTCACAAATCAGACATTTGTCATATTAGATTTGTAAAATGTATTTTAATATAAGATAATTCTTTTTTTAGAAAATCAAGAAAACAAATCTCGAACAACAAATTTCAAAATACAAATCTCCAAATACAAATCTTCGATATAATAGGCCGTAGCGCCGCTGCCTGGGCAAAATTTCCCTCATAGCACATTGTATGGCGTATGTCCGTCTTCATTAGCCCAGTTTAGGAGCAGAACAGTAGAACCCCATTTCATTTCATTTCTCTAGCGAAACAACGTGCTTAGAACGACTAATCGGACCGGGCATTCGATAACGAAAATAAATTGAAAGTAGTCTATTTTCAGAAATTAGGCTTCGTCTGATAGCGACGTATTCCTTTGTTCAAAGAGATGGGGGGGGGGGCTAGGAGTTTAACAACAACCACTTGACACAACTAGGTCATTTCGGGACTAACACATGGTTCAATTTTATTTCAATAATTAGCTTGCGCGTAGGGGTCTTTAGCAGTGGGAGGAAACTGGAGGCCCCGGAGAAAACCCACGAGATTGGACAGGCGTCCCTTCTCCTTGTCACGTACATCGAAACCACGTCAATTGACTCAATGACAGACCTTATGATAGAGCGCGTATGTTTTATTTATTCGACGCCCTCCCCCCTCTTTGCTCAAACGAAAGAGTGTTTACCTCTTCTAAATCATGTTTTCATGAATGTACCTGGGAATAAGTTCATACAGATGTACACATTCGCGTCACGTAAATGTTATCTTGACAGGTGGAATTTCATATAAGAGTAGGCCGTAGTGTCGCTGTCCGGACAGAATTTCCCTCATAACACACTGTATAGGTTATACCCGTCTTCATTGGCCAAGTTCGGAGCAGAATAGAAGGACGTTAAACTCCGTTTTTATATCCCACTGAAAAGTATGTTTTTTTGCTTGCTACAAAATGTAAATTTATATTTACATAACGTGCAAAAAGAAAAACCATTAACTGGCACTAACAAATGAGGGTGGGGAGGGTATTTAACATCAAAATACCGGCCATAACACGAAATTCCAGTTGTCGTGTAATGCTTCTCTTGAAAGTATTTGTCTATCGCTCTTTGAATATACGAGTATCGGCTATTTTACTAGGACATTCATGATTACATGATTTAGAAGAGATAAAGTCATCTTTCGTTGATCCAACGACATGTATGTCTACTTTCAATTTATTATATTTAATGCTAGATCATATCAACCAATATATTTATATATGGAAACAATACACGTAAATGCTTTCATTAAAGTCTTGCTTATTGTACGAGTTTAATTGTTATATGCTTGCTCGATTCCTCTTTATTGTTTGGTGACTTATTGTATGCCAGATTGATTTCCGCTCGTGTCGTCATAATGTTCCGGCCTATTATATCGAATTCCAACTGCCAAGGGGTCGTTTCACTAGCGTCGCGGTCACCGAGCAATTGTACATGTGCTTATACTCGATTCCCATTATTGTATGCCGTCTTAATGTTCCGATTCGATGAATTTCGAGAAATGTTTTTGGAGAAATGTTTTTGAAGAAGAAATGTTTTGCAAGATTTGTATTTGGAGATTTGTATTTTGAAATTTGAAATATAGGTTTCTCTTTACCGGGGGTGCAGGGGGTTCATTGCACCCCTAGAAAAATATGGCGCCCCCCCCCCCCAAATGACAACCTTTCAATTATTAAAATAATACACTTGATTATGATCACACAATGATGCTCTTAACGCACTGATCAGTCTGTTGGTATGAAGGGTACCTGGTTTGTTTGCTTTGATCCAAACTTTCTTATATCACTTATGTGAAGGCTATGGGGTGCCAGAACATGCGCTGATCCAAAAGGGCGGGACACCAGGAGCACATGCCTATCTTTAAAAAATCTGCTGCCCCTGAATAAAATTGACGATATAAAATACAAAATCGACTCTTCGAATTCATCAGAGTAGCCGAAAAATGTGTTTCCAGCAGCGTTATTTTTCAAAACTTTTCTGAAATTGACCAAGAGGTCAATGTTTTCATTTAATTACTGTTGAATTTCGGATTTTTGAAGATTTCAAGAATGAATGAATAAAATTCTGCATTAAGCAGAATGAAGTGTTTTATGAGTGAAATTTTGCACGGACAACCTACTCATATTTACGTTCTGATCGACTACACACTGTTCATAACAGCCAACCCCACCCTCCACTGGCACCAAAAAATCACACTAAATATCTAGTTCTAATAATTACAAGCTGAGAGTACAACCAATCAACTTGCTCTATCCATATATTCATTTTTTGAGGTATACGATTTTGATCTTGTGTCTATTAAAGTCTTGTACCATGCCTCGTGTTATAAGAAGATATGTAAACAAGATGTGTCTATGAAGGAGAAACCGACAAACAACGACACCCTCTCATAGAATTGTTTTCTTTATTTTGCAATGGAATATGAATGGAGGTGTCCAATTCCTGGCACTTCTAAACTGGACACCTTTGCACAGCTATAGTTGGCTATCATAATTCAGACTGTTATTTCATTTGTCAGTTGAAACTTGGCCATCATTTTATTATATGGTGCTGCAGTATGTCTGATGTATTTTCAACAGAAAAATTGAAGCTACAGAGACTTGAAATAAAATGAAAGTGATATAGCCCTTTAATAAAAAAAATTAAATCGATATTTCACCTTTTTAGTCTTTTAACCGAATCAAAGTGGCCGTCATTTTCAGATTCTCCAAAATAAAATCTATTTAAGTACATTTAAACCGAATGAAATCTGCATTTTAGGTTTATTTGTATAACTTTGCAAATGTTGTTGTTGTTCTTAGTGCTTAACGTCCACTTTTGTTGTTCTTAGTGCTTATCTCAGCGAATGCGCAGGGGTCTTTCCTTTGGGAGGAAACTGACGTATCTGGAATTAACCCACTAGGTTGAGAAGGCGCCATTGTCTCCAAGCCACATAAGCTCACATCAGGGATCGAAACTACAACCACAAGTCAGAGGTGATCGGTCAGCTACAGGTCGAAGCGGGGCACTCTAGACCACTACGCTATCCCAACCCCCATGTAATTTAAATTTATAAATTGATGGGGTTGACTTGGTGAACAGGGTTAATCCCGACGTGCTATTGTAAGAATATATTGAATGGGCTTAAAGTCCCACTTTTCACTTTTTCCCTGCAGTATGAGTATATATGGGTATCGTATATTGGTTTATAGTGAAATGAAATGGGGTTTAATGACCCTACTCTTCTACACCCAACCTGAGCTAATGCAGTGTGCTATGAGGGAAATTTGGCCCGGGCAGCGGCGCTAAAGCCTACTTTTATATCGAGTTCCAACTGCCAAGGGATCTTTTACGTGCACGCAAATGTATACACAGGAACTCATTTTTTCACGTCCGTACGATTAGACTCTACACCACTACGCTATCCAAACCCCCACGTAATTTGAATTGATAAATAAATTGATGGGGTTGACTTGGTGAACAGGATTAATCCTGACGTGCTATTGTAAGAATATATAGAATAAGGCTTAAGGTCCCACTTTCCACTTTTCTCCTGCAGTTTGAGTATAAATGGGTATCGTATTGTAACCTAGTAGGTTACTTCCATAAAGTCAGGAACAACTACTGTATATAATCTGGATATGAATTTAATTTAACAGCAACAACATTAGAATCAACAACTAAAAAGGAATGAACAATATGATGTGCATTCTTTATGATCAAATAACATATCTCTATATGAAACTTTAATTCTAATTTATATGATCTGGTTGTTTAAGACACTAATCTCCAATAGTTTTACAACATAAACAAAATGTCGCCACTGGTGACTTATACTAAATGAAAATATGTTAATTATAAGGCAATACGTAAGGGTGTAGAAGGAGCTTAATTAAATACTAAATGCCTTAACAACTATGCTATAAAGTGTTTGTAAAGATTAAAACAATGAATACATATAATCGTATTGAAACAAGCTAGGAGATTAGTGTCTGACTTTTGGTATTACTGGTCTCAATTTACAATGTACAATATTCTGTTCTAATAAAATGACAAGAACTATCTGTGTATGGATATAGATAATATAAAACAAAACATGTCGTCCAAGCATTGTGTTCAAATGCTTGGTTATAGTATATTGGTTTATAGAAAAAAGAAATGAAATGGGGTTTAACGTCCTAATCTTCTGCACCTAACCTGGGCTAATTGAAGACGGGCATACGCCATACAGTGTGCTATGAGGGAAATTTTGTCCGGGCAGCGGTGGTAACTTACTTTTATATCACGTTCCAACTGCCAAGGGATCTTTTACGTGTGCGCAAATGTATAATGGTACCTTGTTTTTTGTCCCATCGTACGACTAGACTCTAGACCACTACGCTATCCCAACCCCCACGTAATTTAAATCGATAAATAAATGGATGGGGTTGACTTGGTGAACAAGGCTAATCCCAACGTGCTATTGTAAGAATATATAGAATGCGACTCAAGGTCCCGCTTTCCACTTTTTCCTGCAGTTTGAGTATAAATGGGTATCGTATATTGGTTTATAGAGAAATGAAATGAAATGAAATGGGGTTTAACGTCCTACTCCTCTGCACTTAACCCTGGCTAATGGAAGACGGGCATACGTCATACAGTGTGCTATGAGAAAAAATTTGCCTGGGCAGCGGCGCTAAGGCCTACTTTTATATCGATTTCCAACTGCCAAGGGATCTTTTACGTGCATGCCAATCTACACAGGACCTCGTTTTTTCGTCCCATCTGTGCGACTAGACAGCTGTCCCTACTTAGCCACGTGATCCCCCTTGTTTATAGAGAAATAATTGGTAAAGATAATGTAACTTCGAACAACATACATGTACTACATGTATCTGCATTTTGGTAAAATTTCAGATAAAATCGAAACCTCGCTAGTTGCTTCAATGACAGACCTTATGATACACTGTGCATGGCTAACCATTCGACCCCCCTACCCCCGGTGACAAAGGAACATTACCCATTTCTACTTAATTTTCCCCCGCATTTCGAAGAAAGTGGGGGACTATTAAAATGGGTTCGTCCGTCTGTCTTTCTGTCCATCCGTCTGTCTGTCTTTCCGTCACACTCTTTGGTCCTACTGTTTTGCTCGAACTGGACCAATGTATCGAAATCCATCTGCCAAGGGATCTTTTACGTGCACGCCAATATATACACAGGGCCACATTTTCGTCCCATCCACGGGAGTAGTCATATTGTCCTTCCTTCTCAGGTCCTCCTTTCTGCATTACCAACAAGGACAAATTGCACCCGAAGATACTCATGAACTTTCTCTGCCAACACTGGGAGTTCCATGGTTATGGACGCTCTGGGAGCTAAAGTTAATAACAGATTGACTTTAACTTGATACACAGTTCTGTCTGTCTGTCTGTCCGTCCGTCCGTCTGTCCGTCCGTCCGTCCGTCCGTCCGTCCGCCCGTCCGTCCGTCCGTCCGTCTGTCCGTCCGTCACACTTTTTGGGACACAATAAATCTCTTCCTAATTGAGCTAGAATGTTCAAACTTGGTATATGTGTTTATTAGGTCAATGCCTTGATGGAGTTCGCAGATGAGCATTTTCCGCTTAGGGTAAGCAGAGATAAGCAATTTGATTGGTTGATGCTTTGGGACACGATAACTTTAGTTCTAATTAAGTGAGATTGATGAAACTTGGTGTATAGTTTCATTATAGTAATACCTTGACTAAGTTCGATAATGAGCATTTTCTGCTCAGGGTAAGCAGAGCGATACGCAATTTGATTGGTCGAGACTTTGGAACACAACAACTCTCCTTCTAATTGAGTTAAAATGTTCAAACTTGGTGTATATGCTTATTAGGTCAATGCCTTGATGGAGTTCGAAGATGAGCATTTTCCGCTCAGGGTAAGCAGAGATAAGCAATTTGATTGGTTGATGCTTTGGGACACGATAACTTTAGTTCTAATTAAGTGAGAGTGATGAAACTTGGTGTATAGTTTCATTATAGTTATACCTTGACTAAGTTCGATAATGAGCATTTTCTGCTCAGGGTAAGCAGAGCGATACGCAATTTGATTGGTCGAGACTTTGGAACACAATAACTCTCCTTCTAATCGAGTTAAAATGTTCAAACTTGGTGTATATGCTTATTAGGTCAATGCCTTGATGGAGTTCGAAGATGAGCATTTTCCGCTTAGGGTAGGCAGAGATAAGCAATTTGATTGGTTGATGCTTTGGGACACGATAACTTTAGTTCTAATTAAGTGAGAGTGATGAAACTTGGTGTATAGTTTCATTACAGTAATACCTTGACTAAGATCGATAATGAGCATTTTCTGCTCAGGGTAAGCAGAGCGATAAGCAATTTGATTTGCCGAGACTTTGGAACACAATAACTCTCCTTCGAATTGAGTTAAAATGTTCAAAATTGGTGTGTATGCTTATTAGGTCAATGCCTTGATGGAGTTCGAAGATGAGCATTTTCTTCTTATGGTAGGCAGAGATAAGCAATTTTTGGATGACACTTCGTGTTCAGTTTGATTGCTCGATACGTTTGAAAAAAATAAATGTGCGATTAATTAATATGTGTCACCCCCCTGGGGTGTAGGGGGTGAAAAGAATATACCCTTCGTATGTCCTGCGTGTCGTAAAAGGCGACTAAAAGGATCCCCGTAATGGGGCAACGTGTTTGCCGTGCGTTGCGACCCGTGTCGGTGGAGAGTGGAATCCTGGTAATTGAGTGGGGATTTGGCTTGCGAGCCCTTTCTCTGCAACACATTACTTTGGCCCATGGTTCACCTAGACGGGAGGTCAGAGTGGCCCACTCTGATCAATCGGCTTTGGTCGTTTTTAGCTCTGTAGAATGTACCCTTTCCAGTTTAATGCTCCGTTGTTTATTCACTCAGCATACTATCTACCTTTGTGTCCTTAGTACATTCTACAGCGCGGCGGCTTGGGTCAATCAGGTTGGAAAGTATTTTTTACTTCTGGCTTGAGTATACCCCTCGTCGAGCCCTGAGGCCATGCACTGGTGATCCGTGCTAGTCCTCCCCCTGGTAGGCAGGGAAGTAACCTGGGGGACGACGAGGGGTGAATTTAAAAAAATATTTATTCATGGATTCCCCAACCCCCCCCCAATCCATATTAAAGATCAAAATAATAAAAAACAGAAACGTCCTAGTACAGAGGACGTTTCTAATCTATTTACATCTACAACTAAAATGTCAAAGGCATGGCCGAGGTTTCTCTTGATTGAGAGTCCCTCTACCGACCTCTCAAAAATTTCACCCTTTTTGATAGCCAAGGCCATAGCTGGCTTGGCCGGTGAGCCCAAGGCTATCAAAAAACTGAAAAATGGAACACTCCTGATCGAATGTGCTAAGGAACAGCATGCAACCATGCTGCTTAAATCCACATCCTTAGCAGACATTCCGATCAAGGTGTCACCGCATAGGTCGTTAAATTCAAGTAGAGGAGTTATTCGCTGTCGGGAACTTGAAGGCAGCAGTGAGGATGAAATGGTAGAATACCTTTCATCCCAAGGCGTCTCGCATGTTAAACGAATTAGCATACGTCGGGGAGATAAGGTGATTGCTACAAGCACCTATATCCTCACTTTCAATCGTCCCGATATACCAAAAACTCTCAAGGCAGGTTATCTTAATATACCTGTTGATTCGTATATTTCTAACCCCCTTCGCTGTTACAAATGCCAAAAATTTGGACACAGCAAAACCGTCTGTAGAGGTAAAGACACCTGTGCTCGCTGTGGTCATGATGGCCACGAGAGCGCTACCTGCCAGGCGGATTTTTGTTGTGTCAATTGCAAGGGTAAGCACTATGCTTACTCTCGCGAATGTCCAATTTGGCAGAAGGAGAAACGAATCCAACAGGTGATGTCTGAACGAAAGATATCATATTTCGATGCTCGTAAGCAAGTAGAACTTACTGCAATATTTCCCATTGCACCACAGGGGAAATCTTACGCAAGTACAGTCAAAGTTTCTACTAAAACAATTTCTGTTCAGACAGACATAACCTGGCCTGATCAAGACAAAATGCCTAAAGACATATCAGATCAAGGGGTATCGAGATTCTCTCAAACGCGAGAGAACTCGATCCAAACTATAAATACTTTGCCTGGCGAGGGACTACTTTCCTTGCTGCAACCTGAAGGTGTTGGGACTATCCCCAACACGTCAACCCAGAATGGCAAGGGGTCGCGCCCCTCACCTTCTGCTGAAGCTGTCGCTCTTGATTCCAGTTCTGCTGGATCAAGTTCGCAGCTGAAGGGTATTCCACCCTCTCAAGATCAAACTGTCCTCTCCAGGAAAGAGAGGAGATTGGCAAAGTTTAAAGAGAAAATGAAAAAGGGTTCAAAAGACCCTATTTTTCTCTATAATAGATATGGGGATGATCTGATGGACGGTGTTACCGTTGCGGATGTCCATATGGACTCGCATGGTAAGCCGTCAAAATATAAAATTCCCTGACAATGTTAAGTTCCGTTGTTCGGTGGAGTTGTCGTGGTTTGAAACCAAATTTTAATGAAGTCCAATTATTGATTCAAAAACACAATCCTTTAGCTATTTGTTTACAGGAAACTTTTTTACGTAATTCTGACACTTTGTCTTTTAGACATTTTGTTGGTTATCATCATCATGCAGTTGGTGATGGTAGAGCTCATGGGGGTGTTTCTATTATTCTTAATGGAGATATTCCTCAGAGTCAAGTCACACTCAACTCGCCTTTACAGGCAGTTGCAGTTAGGGTGACGTTGCATATTCCTATAACACTCTGCTCTGTATATCTTCCACCAAGTTTACATCTTAATCCGCGAGATCTTGATGACCTTGTTGCACAACTTCCTCTCCCATTTATTATTATGGGAGATTTCAATGGTCATCATTCTCTCTGGGGTAGTCCAGATGATAACAACAGAGGTAAACAAATAGCGGACTTCATTAACATTAATAATTTGTGTTTATTTAATGATGACTCGCCTACTTATCTACATCCTGCCACAGCTTCTTTTTCTTCCCTGGATCTAACCATTTGCTCTCCGGTCCTGTTTCAGGATTTTACATGGAGAGTAAATGAAGATCTATGTGGTAGTGACCACTTTCCTATCTTGATTGATAATAATGGTCCCTCTCCGGTTGAAAGACCCCAGAGGTGGAAGTTACATAAGGCTGATTGGGCTCTGTTTGAATCTTTGTGTCTCTTCTCTTTTGATACAAAGGAGTTAGAAGATTCAGACGAGCCCATGGCCTTATTCACTTCAATTCTTCAAGATGTAGCTGAGCAGGCGATTCCAAAAACCACGACTGAACCAAAACGTTTCAATAAACCATGGTTTAATGACGATTGCAAATCCGCTCTTAAAGAGCGTGATCGTATCCTGAGACGACTAAAGAACCACCCTTCCATGGAGAATATTGCGGCATACCAAATGGTCCGGGCGAAGGCCCGTAGAACCATACGCCAAGCAAAGAAGTCTTCATGGCAAGGATATGTCTCTAGGATCAATTCCCGTACCACATCTAAGTCGGTATGGGATAGGATTCGTAGGATTAAAGGTAAAAGTAGTGCTTTATCAGTTAACCATCTCAATGTTGATAATACCACCTTAACAACATTTCCTGATATTGCTAATTCTCTGGCCAGTACTTTTTCATTCAATTCATCATCCAATTTCTCCTCCGAAGCCTTCCGAGGCATTAGACAACAACAGGAGAAAAGGCGACTTAATTTCAAGTCCCGCAATGATGAATGTTATAATGATCGTTTTTCCATTGCAGAGCTCCGTGATTCGTTAAAGCGAGCTCGGGACACTGCAACTGGTCCAGATGAGATACACTATCAAATTTTAAAACATTTACCTTATCCAACACTTCTAATTTTACTGGATCTTTTCAACCGGATTTGGGTTGATGGGAATTTCCCTCCTTCGTGGCATGAAGCCACAATAGTTCCCATCCCTAAACCGGGTAAAGATCATACGAATCCTACCAACTATCGTCCGATCGCTTTAACTAGCTGTATTTGCAAAACCATGGAGAGATTGATCAATCGAAGGCTTGTTTGGTACCTAGAGTCCAACAACCTCATTACTGACCTCCAATGTGGATTTCGGTCCGAAAGGAGCACTCTTGATCATCTCGTTAGATTTGAAACGTTTGTCAGGGACGCTTTCATCCAGAAGCAACATTTAGTTGCAATTTTTTTCGATCTGGAGAAAGCTTATGATACTACATGGAAACATGGTATCATGCGCGACCTCCATAACCTCGGCCTACGGGGTCGCTTACCTATCTTCATTAAAAATTTCCTGGAAGATAGGTCATTTAAGGTACGACTGGGATCAATATTCTCTGACCCATTTCCTCAGGAAATGGGAGTTCCACAGGGAAGTATTTTATCTCCAACACTTTTTGCAATTAAAATTAACTCTATCCCAGCGTGCCTTAAACCAGGTACAAATGGCGCTCTGTATGTTGATGACTTTCAGATGTGCTATGGTTCTACAGACATGCGGACAATCGAACGTAAGTTGCAGCTTTGTTTGAATTCACTTCAACAATGGGCAACCGAAAATGGATTTCGTTTTTCGAAATCCAAGACTGTCTGTATGCATTTCTGTCAGAAACGAGGTTTGCATCCAGATCCAGAACTTTTCTTGGATGGCAACCGCCTTCCAGTTGTGGATGAAACCAAATTTCTGGGGCTGATATTCGATAAGAAATTATCATTTATCCCCCATATTAAAAACCTAAAAAAGAAATGTCTGAAAGCCCTCAACATATTGAGAGTGTTATCAAATACTGACTGGGGAGCAGACCGTAAGGTCTTGCTCAGATTATATCGAGCATTAATAAGATCCAAACTCGATTATGGGTGTATAGTGTATGGGTCTGCCCGCGAGTCTTATCTCAAAGAGCTCGACACCATACACAACCAGGGACTTAGAATCAGTTTAGGAGCATTTCGTACATCTCCAGTGGACAGTTTATACGTCGAGGCGCATGAGCCCTCACTGCACAACAGACGTGATAAACTGGCCCTGCAGTATGCTACGAAAATTGCATCTCTTCCAAATCATATTTCATTTAACACCATATTTAGACCATTACATGAGCATTTATATCTGTTAAAGACTAAAGCCATTCCATCATTTGGTATTCGCATACAACCCCTTTTGTCTGAGGCTGGTATCAGTCTAGACAGTATTGCGAATACCCCTGTCTTTACGACTCCACCATGGGCTATATCTCCCCCAAAGATCGATTTCGATCTTACTCAACATAAAAAGGGAGATACTAGTTCTACGGTGTTCCAATCTCTCTTTAGAGAGTTAAGGTCTAAGTATGGTGATTATGCTCCTATTTACACGGATGGTTCTAAGGACGGTGATCGGGTAGCTTCGGCTACCGTGACACCATCTGAGACCATTTCTGTGTGTCTTCCACCTGCTGCTTCAATATTTACAGCTGAGCTCCAGGCCATTCTTCAAGCCTTGGAGTTCATACAATCCTCTTCATCATTAAAGCATATCATCTTTACTGATTCTCTGTCCTCGCTTCAAGCAATTAACAATAAACAGCTTGAACACCCATTAGTAGCAGATGTTTATCGTCTGCTACTATCTTACGAGTTCAACAGCAAAGACGTTGTCTTTTGCTGGCTCCCCAGTCACGTAGATATAAGGGGGAATGATCAAGCAGATTTAGCTGCCAAAGCTGCTTTAGATCTTCCCCTATCAAATATTTTAATTCCATATAAAGATTTTAAAACTTGTATAAATCATTTTATTTATGGCCGCTGGCAACGGTCTTGGGATCTTGCAGGCACAAACAAACTTCATCATATTAAGCCTCTCTTAGGAGATTGGCCAAGCTCCTATCAAAGTAATAGGAGAGATGAAGTTGTTTTGTGTCGCTCTCGTATAGGTCATACTTTTTTAACACACATTTTCATCTTGAAACGAGAGCCTCAACCAGAATGTGAACACTGTCATGTTCCTTTGACAGTTAAACACATTTTGATTGAGTGCAAGCATCTCAAACATACAAGATCAAGATATTACCGTTGTCAGTCACTACATCATTTGTTTGCCCAACCTGGGTTATATTGCGAAATGCTAAATTTTTTAAAAGAGACAGGTTTTTATTATAAATTTTAATGTAAATATATTTATATATATATCAAGTATTTTAGATTTTTATATGCATAAAAGATTGTTTTTTATTTTTAAATTTGATATACTGTGATATTGTTTTTATTTATGCATATGTAAAATTTTGTGATATCATTTAGCTTGTCTCGCATATTTCATAATGTTTGGCGCAATATAGCCCGGTTGGAGCAGATGTGCCATAAAACAACATTTCATTCATTCATTAATATGTGTCATCTATTTATTTTGGGATTTCGGCGGGGGAGATCAGCCTCACTGTTGGCTTGTTTTTTCTGGTAAGTCAAATAAATTTTAAAGTGTTTATAACGATAGTAAGTAGTCAGAAGCCTTTAATTTCATAAAATTGTAAAGTCACGTGGATCACGTGACTTTTGAGCATATAAAGATGAAAACCCTGAAAAACACGTGCAAACACAAACTCGTGAGGTCAATCGATGCAAGTTTGCTTAAACTGAACACGCACACGTAACTTGAACTGGATAAAAAAATTAAAATTGTTATTTTCATCTTTGTTAGAAAATGCCGCGCCTTTCAAATGTAGAACGCCTACGTGCTATAGGTGGCCTCTATGCTGGTCAGTCTGTGGTCACTGTTGCAAGATCAAGCAATACGATTACGTCATCTTAGAAACAGATTTGTCACTGCAACCTTGCCACTGTTTGGTGGAAGGGTAACTGCACAAACTGTTCGAAACCGCTTGCAGGCTGCTGGTCTTCCAGGTCGGAGGCCCTATAATGGACCAATATTGACACCTCTTCATCGCCGTAACCGACTTGTGTGGGCCACAAGACACATAAGATTTACTCAAAGACAGTGGAATTTGGTTGTCTTTAGTGACGAATCTCGATTCACTTTGAGATTTGCCGAGATGGCAGGGTCCGAGTGTACCGCAGACGAGGTGAACGTTGCGCTCAAGTATGCGTCAGAGAAGTTGACCGATTTGGTGGCGGCAGCGTCATCGTTCGTTCGTTACTGGGAGTTTAACGTCCACTTCCACTTAAGGTGATATCGTAGACTAGGCAGCGTCATGGTTTGGGGTTCATTTTGTGCACATGGACGTCCCCCTCTTGTTGTTGTCCAAGGGAACTAAAATGCTGTCCAGTACAGGGATCAGATTTTGCAACCTGTTCTTCTTACGTTTATGCAGAGACATGGGCCTGGACTAACGTTTCAACAAGACAATGTTCGACCCCTTACGGCAATTGCTACCCAGAATTTTTTAAGAAATGCCGGTGTCCAAGTCCTTGATTGGCCGTCGCTTAGCCCCGACCTTAATTCTATTGAACACATCCTGACGTTGCAGGACCTTCAACATGCTCTTGCTGAGCAGTGGCGACGTCTTCCTCGGGTAGTGTTTACTAATGTTCTGAGATCCATGACAAGACGTTGTGTGGCAGTAAGAGACGCTAGAGGAGGCCACAACCGTTACTAAACACTTTATTCCGATTGTTCTCCAAGTCTGTGAATTTCATTTTGCGGGGTACTGTGACATCACGAAGGTTATCAATGTCAAGGACTTTCGGCGAGACGTATTCTTGCTTTCTGTTGATGTAGTGTTTACTAATGTTCTGAGATCCATGACAAGACGTTGTGTGGTAGTACGAGACGCTAGAGGAGGCCACAACCGTTACTAAACACTTTATTCCGATTGTTCTCCAAGTCTGTGAATTTCATTTTGGGGTGTACTGTGACATCACGAAGGTTATTAATGTCAAGGACTTTCGCCGAGACGTATTCTTGCTTTCTGTTGATGTCAAGGTCGTCTGTGCACAACATAACACTAAAACGTAGTTGCTTTAAACCAAATATTAAAAATCTAATCCCAAAAATCCCGAGTGTCAAGTTTTTTAATTTGGCTGAGTATAGTTAACATACTCTGTATAAAATATAATGTTCTAAATTTTTGTCTCCCGCCTTTCGAAGAAACCCAGGGACTATTTAAATGGGTTCGTCATTCTGTCTCTCCGTCACACTTTTTGGGACACAATAACTCTCTTTCTAATTGAGCTAGAATGCTCAAACTTGGTGTAGGTGTTCATAAGGTCAATACCTTGATGGCGTTCGAAGATGAGCATTTTCTGTTTAGAGTAAGCAGAGATAAGCAATTAGATTGGTTGATGCTTTGGGACACGATAACTTTAGTTCTAATTAATTGAGATTGATGAAACTTGGTGTACAGTTTCATTAAATCAGTACCTTGACAAAGTTCGATAATGAGCATTTTCTGCTCCGGGTAAGCAGAGCGATACGCAATTTGATTGGTCGAGACTTTGGAGCACAATAACTCTCCTTCTAATGTAATTGAGTTAAAATGTTCAAACTTGGTGTATATGCTTATTCATTACAGTAATACCTTGACTAAGTTCGGAGAATTAGTTAAATAGAATGTCAACCCCTATATTGATAAAATAAAATAATCCACCTGATCGCATTTTTATATTTCTCCTCTACAGTTAGACTCATTTATTACAATAGGGGTTGATATTACAATATGGGTTACGCGTTATAAACCCTATTGTAATAATTGTAATAAATGTGTTTTGCCCCGCCAATAAAATCGACACCTAACTTTAAAAGTCTTCGGATTTTGATCACCATTTCCGTATGTATAGGGGTGGGGGGTGCGTGGTCGAATGGTGAGCACGTGCGTGCTGTATCAGAGTCTGTAATTGGGTCAACTGGCGTGGTTTCGAATCCCCGGTTGTACCTGACAAGGAGTGGGGTCGCCCGTCCAACCTCGTGGGTTTTCTCTGTGTTCTCCAGTTTCCTCCCACTGCTAAAGACCCCTATGCACAAGCGAATTATTGAAATAAAATTTAAATATATGTTAGTCCCGAAATAAGAATACAGATATGCCCTTATGCCGTATAGAATATTATGAAACAAAACCACCAAAAACATGGCCCAAGGCTATTTGGAGGATTATTAAATGGAATATCAACCCATGTTGTAACCAATGATATCTAATTTAACGCCAAGTATGTTCCTTGAAGATTCTGTCTTCGTGGGATTTTGAACATGTTCTCCGTCTGCATATCAGATAAAATAATCAGACGACATATATTTCAGAGAACAAACCTTACGGTACGTTAATGGTGATCCAAATTCATACACTTTTAACGTTAGGTGTCGATGTTATTGGTATGGCAAAACAAATTTATTACAATTATTAAAATAGGGATTATGCCATGTGGCCCTTGTTGTAATATCAACCCCTATTGTAATAAATGTGTCTAAGGATTTAGAAAATGCTACCAGGAAGATTATTTTTTATCTGATATACACACGGAAAAGATGTTCAAAATCCTTAGACGACAGGTTTTTCAGAGAACATACTTTACGTTCATTTAAATATCATTAATAACAATAGTGGGTGACATTCCTTTTCAATAATTTCTCCAAACTCGTTAACGGCTTTTAATGACGTTTTCGGTTGTGCTGTTTTGAAATACCCTATGCAGTATAAAAGCATACGATTACTCCCACATATTGATATTCAAACGGTTATCAAAATCCATAGACTTTAGATGTCGATTTTTTGGTATGGTAACATACATTTATTACATTTATTACAATAGGGGTTGATATTACAATAGTGGTTGATTGAAATTTTATTAGAATAGGGGTCGATATTGCAATAGGGGTTAATTGGAATTTTATTACAATTATTGCATTTATTACAATAGGGGTTGTTATTACAATAGGGGTTGCAACATGCCATGGGGAGAGGCGGGACACCTTCGAACGGTGGTTACAATAAGGGCTAATATGTTCGCTCGCAATTGTGTAAGTTGTACGAAAATTTTAAAATATTAATTTTGCATTATGTATTTTCGAACTTTTATAGAAAGAATAACTAGCTCTTTATCTAAACCTTGAAAAATGTATCTAAACCATTTAAAGATCGGGGCATAACTCCACCAACACTCGGATTTCACTGCTTGTGGCGTGAGTACAACATACTTTTTTTTCTAAATTGAATTAGCTGTTCTGTTATTACAGTCGGTTTCCATACATTGTCTATCTGATCTCCATTAAATGATAGCAAAGAGTTAAGTTATTGTCCAATACAGTTTGGAGATTGATGAAACCGATAACCGTTTCAGGAGCAAGATCATAGTATATCTTCATTCAGAAAGCCACTCACTCAACAAACCTCAATTTGCCTTCGATAGAGCAACAACTGAAACCGATGACAAATGATCAATTACTCCTGAACCAACTTTTGGAGACCGTAAAATAACTTGCATTGAAAGTATTGGATATCTACTGGTTTTGGAAACTGGAGGAAAGAAGTAAACGACTGCATGCTGGATTTTTCTACAAGTATTTCAAGGACATCTTACCACTGCAACGAATCTGTTATATGGATTCAATACCCAGATCGCCAACCAACAACGATGTCGTGAGGGGGGGCCATGATCCGACCATGAACGTAGCAACAGAAACAGGACAAAACTATACAGTAGTTGCACTGAAGGCATATTCAATACACGTCATCGAACTATCTCTGTTTGATAAGTTTCTACGGTGCTGTTGGTACCCTGATCAATGAATCAGGAATTGAATATGTTCTTTCAGAGGCAGGGGGTTTTATAACCGCTGCAACTGTTCTGGAAAAGAAGCTCAATGCCAGATTTCTAATGACTTTAGACCAAGAGGCATGCGAGTCCTTCTAACAAGTCATGAGCACAGTTCTTTTTCACCCATAGGAAGTAGAGACATATCTTGCTGATCCAGGGGGTTATTCATAGGAGCCATGGTCCTCAGCAGCTCAATCCTCGGCAACATATATCTTCCTTTTCAATCACCTTCAATGAGAGTTGCAGACGTGTGTAAAAACTAACGATGTTAGTCCATACATTGGTATCTTCCGGCTGTTCTGGATGTATTTTTGCCCTGAACCGTCCAAACTATGCCAGATGGGCAAACGTTTTTCCTTAGCAAGTTTTAAAGTGCGGAGCCGAAACTGCTACAAATTCTTGATCAGGGTGATTTTTCAATTCGACGCACCGAAAAGGACTACAGAAGATCAGTTGTCGACCTGTCTTGGGAACAGTGCGTCAACCGTTATGCTGTATCTCAGATGGAGGGAGTTGCATTCCGAAAATTCAGAGAATGGCAGCGGCTGTCACAGAACTTAGAACATTTGCTGGTCTTGAACTGGGTGAACTTGCTGCTGCCGAGTGTCGTCCTTCTAGAGTAAGAAAGGGCAATAATCAAATGGCTGCTGTAAAGCGCATTGCTCTGCGATGGAAGATGAGCGCTGTATAAATATCGTTTTAATAATAATAATAATACTCCAACAGTGACGTAAAAGTGTCAAAACATTAAACATAAAAGTTAAGATAAAAAAATAGAAATACCTTGTGTCCAATATGTTCCAACCCACTGAAAATGTCTAGCATCGGTGATTCTCGATAAATGTGGATATGCTGAACAATTTGCGTTTAGTTTTGGGTGGGGCAGTTGCGGACCTCTGGCGGGGGTACCCCACCACTGAAGATGTCTGGCATCGTTGCTTCTTGATACAAGTGAATATTCTTAACCATTTGCAACCTTAAGAGTAAAGTTTAACCCTGGGTAATATACTATAAACGTAGGAATAAATAAGAACCCTAAAATTGAAACAGTAGGCCTAAAACTTATGAAATGAAATGGGGTTTAACGTCCTACTCTTATGCACCTAACCTGGGCTAATGGAAGACGGGGCCTAAAACTTAGCATGTAGCACCAATGTTAAGAAGGGTTACAGTCTTAATGAAAGGCAGGTACAGGCGAATAAGAGTAGCTAATGAGTCTCGCCTTATAACGATATAAAGCTGTCACTGATGAGTTTCAATGTTATTAATGACACTAGGTGATAAATATTAATTAATCCTGCTAATTTCTATTTATGGGGGTTAAGTTCTATTGTTAATAGTTTATTCAGTTAAAAGTAAATAAATAAAACAAATAATACAACTGTGATCCCAATGAAGTAAATGCAATTTTAATTTTAAATAAATCCTAAGTGTAAGAATATGATTAAGATATAATCACATCCAATTAAAATAAATGTTCTCAATTCTGGGTAATGTAATTGTATTTGGTCTAATTTAGCAAGTACATTTATGGGATTTATTGTACCCTTTTCTTACCGCACAGCAACGCCGAACCAAACAGGGGCACTCCAGTATGTAAAAAGATATGGCCCTGGAGCGCAGTTTGCAGAAGTGTTTCCGATCACCAAATTAGCCGTGCAAGACACAGAACTATGAATAGAGCATATGGTTATATAGTGCTACAAACAGTGAACTTATTGACAATGAAACTGTGGGTTTTTTTGTTTTTTTTCAAATGTGTTTGACATATAACCGATTATTCAGTTCTTCATTTTCTGATACAACTATGTCCCTAGTGTTCCAGAAAAATTTTCCCCGCCGATCGGAGTTGAGCAAATTTTTTTTACAGCACAACATAATGAAACTGAAAACCATTTATAACTTCAAAAATATCAATTTTACAGTCTAGAAATGTATTATCAACATATAGGAAAATGATACCAAGGAATCAAGAATTGACGTCAAAAGTGATGTACGACGTCAGAATTCAAAATGGCGGAACTATGACGTCACGGTGATGCCAAAATTCAAAATGGCGGAGACGTGTTGTGAATAAAGCAACAACAACAAACAAATTGACAAGAGGAATATTCTGGTCACCATAAAATGTTCATTCGGATCATCATCAATAAAATCATCAAAACATTCTTCAGTTCTGATTTGTTCTATCCCGTACCAAACTCATCTTCTAAATCAATGCTGATTTGTTCGCTATTCAGACAACCCTCCCCGTGGCATCCTCCACACGCTTCAACACATTTCAAACCATTCTGTGTACAAGAACATGACGAGCATTTGTTTTTTAACGATTTACATTTACACCGGATGAAATTCAGAACGTTGGCTGGTGCTGATGGAAGAACAGTCGCGAAGGGAACGTATCTATTCTCTATCACTTGCCAACCCCAATTCACAGGATCGACGCCATCGTCTAGTTCATCTCAAATTCTAACCTGAAAATGAACGCGGTGAGCACCGGATGAAATTCAGAACGTCGTCTGGTGCTGGTGGAAGAACAGTAGCGATGGGAACGTATCTATTCTCTATCACTTGCCAACCCCAATTCACAGGATCGACACCATTGTCTAGTTCATCTCAAATTCTAACCTGAAAATGAACGCGGTGAGCATGCTGCTCGGCCGCGGCAGCTGTTTGAGGAAGTCTATTGATTTGAATGGAAATTTTTTCAGCGATCATAGCTTTGTACCTTAGGTACCGGACTTTAGTCAGAGATATCTCACTTTTGTGACCATACATTACACAGAGTAACCTTTCTCCAGATTCAGATACTTTGGACTGGGAACTTCCAGGTGAAGCTATTGTCTTGCTAGCTTCCCAAAAGTTGTCTCTGTTCGTATGTTTAAGAAGTCCCAATTTACCGAAACCGAAACAACCAGAAGTGGTATCACACCCAGAGCAGGCCCGAATGGACGATAAATTGTCTAAAACAGTTTTGTGTCAGGCCCATAGGTGTTGGACTTTTTGTCCAAGTGGCGAAGATGAATTGTCGCCATTTCTGGTTTCGCGTGGTGCAGTAATAAGACCAAAATATCCGTGTCATTGGCAACTACCTTAACAGGTTGACCATTTCTAGCGTAGTCAATACACGTCTTAGTAATAGTATCATATAGTAATGATACTATATGTGTTGTCCCTTTAATGTAAGGTTGTATGTATGTGTGAGAGAGTGTACTCGAGTTAATTTGAGGCTTTCACTTTGTTGTGACAGTTGATTGGAATAAACCCCTCAAGAACTTATAAATACTTGCTCATCATCTACTTTTATGAATAGGCTAAAGGCCTATTTGACATTGTGTAGATGCAAGGTATACTGTCGAGCATTTTGTGACAAGGGCACAGCAAAGAATGCTGACTTTAAATCAAGACAGATTAATACTGTTGCTCTAGGATGACCAATGGTCATAGGCGTACAAGCCAGGGGTGCCAGGGGGGCAGCTGACCCCTAACTTTCGGGCAAGTTTATTTTTCGGACAGACGGGTAATTAGGATCCTGTGGTTTTTCGTATTTTTCTTGGTGTGCCGTTCAAAAGTTAAGAATACTCAGTTGTTAATTGCAGTAACTTACACAAATAATGATAACATCATGAATAGATTATTTGAATGTCATTCAACATGGTAAAAGTTAACGAAGACCGTGGCATGGATTTCGATTGGTATTGAGAATCTTCAAGAGAAAACGTCAAACAGATTTTAAAGATAAAGGGAATGAGATTTCATCTTCATCAAACGAATCTCTAAAAGAAGCAGAAAGAAGAATTTTAATTTATGTCCAGAATCGCCACTTTTCATTATAGAAATCTTTAAATCTAAAAATAAGACCCATATTTACAGGATGATTTGTTAAGGGTTAGTGGACATCTGCATAATTCAAAAGATTTCGAGTTTCGCAACTTATTTTAGAAGACATTAATTGCAGAGAGAAACATATTGATAGTCAAAGCAGGAGCAGCAATCAAAAATTTGGTATTCAAATGTATAATTGGTCGACATTATAGGTCTAAAGTTGGTGTGCAAAAAATGGCTAATCTTCCAGATGAACCAGTATTTACAGTTACAGGAGTAGATTATTTTGGTCCTTACAAAATCAAAGAAGGTCGCAGTATTGTAAAATGGTATGGAGTCGTTTTGCCTAAGAACCCGAGCCGTACTGGCAAAAGAGGTCCATGTCGTCTTTTAAAATCAGACAATGGCTCTAATTTTATATCTAGCAATCGAGAACTTGAAGAAAATTGACCTGGATAAGATACAACAATTTTTTTTGAATGACTTCATAAAGTGGAGAAATATGGGAGAGACAGATCAGAACAATCCGAAAAATATTATTTGCCTTATTGAAAATTCAGACTGTTGGACTTAGAGATGATTTGTTACAGACATTACTTAGTGAAACAGAGAACATTATACATAGTAGATCCATAACAAGAAATTCTTAAGATCCCACTTAACTCCAAAATAGTTTAAACTACAAATAAATTTTTGTTATTCAATATATTTCAGATCTATTTTGGAAACGATGGAGTAAATGACACTCTCGTAGTTTGGGGAACATTTTTGAAATCCCGAAGGACAAAAATAATTTTGTTAGGACTGTAAAAGTGAAGTCCAAGAATAGTGCGTTTGAACGACCAATTACTAAGTTGTGGTTGGTGGTAGAAGCTGATGTATTATAATTTAAAGGTCAAGTCAGTATTAAGTACACATGTGCAGCAGTATTTATCATTTAATATTGAAGTGGTATTATTGGTTTTTATTTTGTGTAATGTTATTATTTCTAGCCATAATTGTAATAATAGATACAATTAGGACGTCGGTGTATTGTGGCCAGAAAAACCTTAGAAGTAATCTTTATTGTTTATTTTTTTGTTTTAATATTATTTTTCATTTTTCGTCTCATTATTGATTATATTCATGATTTTTTGATTAACCACAGAGACACACGACTCTTATTTTCCCGCTAAATGAACACAGCACCATGCGTTTGTAACTTTGGCAGTCATGGTCTCGTCGCGTACGTAACTAACGTACGAAAATTAATTGGTGGCTAGCTTTTTTTTCGCACATATGCAGTGAATGGCCATTTGCTCAGTAATCCCAGCCAAAATTTGGCTATTTTTTTAAAATTTGCGCTAAAGTTTAAAATATTAGTTTAGAACTGCAATTAGTCAATCCACACGCTAAAAAACATCTACATAATTGATTGTGTATATCTGAAATAGACACGACGGACGCACAAAATAGTGCCAAGATGGCAACTTCCTTGAACAACCATTCGCAGGCGCTGTCATTGAAGACGACGTCAATTCTATTAGTTGTAGATTATTTTTGTGAACAATCATTGGGAAAAGCGAGAACATGTTGGGACTGTACCGATCATATAGTGTCTTGTAATTAAATGTTGATAATGATGATGGTCTTGACATTTGTTTGTCGATGTGATTGTTGTCTGTCGACATATGTAAGTTGATAATTTATTCTGAGTGGTAGATTGTATATAACTATTTTATTTTATTGAGTTGAGTAGGCCATCCTCTTTTCTCCAAAACTATGGAAGGGAGGTCTTTATTTATTTATTTTTAAAAGAAGAAACAAATATTCAGTAGTTAAATTAGTTAGGCCTATTCCTTGATTTACATTGAAAAGTAAATGTTAAATTTGGGGGTTTGTTTTGACTACAATTTACTTTTACTAGTATTACAATGCATAGTGGGCCCAGACGGTCGTCGCTCAGTGCTAATCTGGGTGTGCCATGTTCGATCCTGGTGTTGGCAAATACTTCATCAGAAAATCTCAGCTGAGTTCGTACTATTAGTCAGTGGACCAGGACAGTGGGCCTGGCAGGGGAAATTACGCAATCGTGTGGGTGGGACAGACAACCAAGGTCCTATGTACATATTGTTGTTCATGTAAAAGAATCATCCTGATATTAGCAGTTGAAATTTGATATAAGAGAAGTCTGCAGTGCTGCTGCATACTGTATTGCTCATGTATGTCTTCACTGTTTAATCTTAAGAATAAATAAACCAATAAAAAGGTTTACACTATAAACCTCAGAATGCCTCGTTCGGCATTTCTGTCCAAACGAGGTAAAGAAAATGCCTCGTTGTCTGCAGTTCCGAAACGAGGTTTTTTTAAATTGCCCTTTTTTTGGAACGAGGTATTTTGTTCAGAACGAGGCTTGGTAAAATGCCTCGTTTACTAAGCGTGGTTTTTTCAAGATAGTTATTAGCGGTATATCGGCCAATTTGTAAAAATTAAAATTTATGTTATTTAATACGAAAATAAAACCAGTTCAAATTATATTATTATCAGAGAAGAATACACGCCATCGGTGGAGGTGTAAAACAATTGCAGACACACAGCTATACCTTGATTAATTGATTGCCCCCAATAAAATGTCACAACACCACAGTTGTTTCTTAACACCTATACCTGATTGGGGCAATAAATCAATCAAGGTAGCTATGTGTCTGCAATAGTTTTACACCTCCACCGATGGCGTGTATTCTTGTCTTGTCAATTTCTCTGATAATAATATAGTTTGAACTGGTTTTATTTTCGTATTAAATAACATAAATTTTAATTTTTAAAAATTGGCCGATATACCGCTAATAACTATCTTGAAAAAACCACGTTTAGTAAACGAGGCATTTTACCAAGCCTCGTTCTGAACAAAATACCTCGTTCCAAAAAAAGGGCAATTTAAAAAACCTCGTTTTGGAACTGCAGACAACGAGGCATTTTTTTTTACCTCGTTTGGACAGAAATGCCGAACGAGGCATTCTGAGGTTTATAGTGTTACATGTTTTTTGAAAAATCCGCGTTAAACATACATTATGTAAGAGGTAAATCTGCCTCCTATTGCAGGTCTTTCTTTAGGCCTGAAATGATATATAAACTATTACTTAGACATTTATTAACATAACAAGACCATAATCAACTTTCAGTGGCATGGGGAGAGTAGGACACCTTCGAACAACCAGTATGGTGGTTACAATTAATCATAGGCTAATATGTTCGCTCGCAATTGAGTAAGTTGAACGAAAATTTTAAAATATTTATTCTGCATTATGTATTTTCGAAATATTATAGCAAGAATGACGAACTCTTTATCTAAAACTTGCATAATGGATCTTGAATCTGATTATAACACCGTACCAATTTTTTGTTTGTTTATTATTTCCTACTGACAAAGTCTCATGTACATAGTTGTCATAGGTTTAAAATCCATTAAGGTTCACAAAGGTTTAGTGGCATATTGATGTACCAGCACACATGTAATGTTTACTAATAGATGTAGGCCTACTTTGTTTACTGTGATGTGATGCAGCTGGACTTATTGTCAAATAATATGAAATGCTGATATTCAAGTAAATACACAATTTTCTTCATTCAGAAAGCCACTCAACAAACCTCAGGGTTATTGTACATGAAAAGAGCAATGTCAAAAGGGATGAAAAGACAACAGATTTCCCCACTTACACAAGGGTAGTACATGTACATGTACATATAACACAGATCGAGGGAGAGACTAATCTCGGGGTTCTTTGAAAACGATGGGCGTATTTAATATTTGACATATGCCCCCCCTCCAAAAAAAAAAATTCCAGGTAACTCCCAAGACCCCTGTAATTGAAAAATACCCTTTGATGGTTTTCTCCCAACTCAACAAGGTTACATGGAAAAGAACATAGGTTGTTCTCAAAATAATATGTATACACACGGCGACATTATCGTGAAAGTGAACTGAATGTTACTTTATAAAACCAAAAATAATTCACTTTTTCTTACCTTTTGTAAACGTATTTTCTGCCATTGAAATTTAGTTTTACAGTACATCTACGGCTTGTCTTTTATCATTACATGCCCAGCGCCTACTTAAATAAAGTTCTGTCCGAATTCAAGTATTATTCTATTACTCTCTAATAATAATAATATCTCTCAGATAATATACCGATAGTGAAATTCTTCGTGGTTTTTTTTTTTGAAGTTTTGTTTTCTCCCACGGCAAATGTCCGTTAAAACTGGCTAATTCTGCTAAAATCCCATTTTCTTCCGGGGATTTATTATTCAATCGAACTAAATGAGTTGTGTCCGCGTTATTGCACAAACCCTTTCTGTTCGTCGAGGCCATTTTACTTTCGTTTGTTTGTTTACAAGCTGGGTTCCGGTTCCGAAAGTAGTGTGTTGACCTCACAACCTGTGACGTTTAGATAACGTCATATGGCTATCATGGCTATTCACTGTGTCAGAGTTACTTCTTTGCGGGTAGGGTGAGTCTGTCGTTTAGATAGGGTCTCGTCGTTGTCAGTTTATATAATTATTGTCATTCGAGTACCAACCAGTATGATTTCGTCATTATTTTGTCATTGTCAGCCAGTGTAAAGCGGCCCAGACACACTCAATATAATTGTCAATATTATTGATGTCGATTTCATTAAAGCAAAAGTCGTTTTCCCCACACACGTTCAATTATATTGTCTCAATATTCATGCGGAGGAAAGCAGCCATCATGGACGGACCCATTGTTTAGCATAAGCCATGGCAGTTCCAAGTCCCAAGAAAAGGAGAAGACGTGGGAAGTGGTACAGCCAGCGGGGGAAGTTTGGGCACACACACGTCGACTTCAAGAGAGCGTGAAAACGAAAAATTGCGTCAGTATGATTGATGACACTCGGACGTTTGATTACTTCAACGATATTGACATCAATTATTTCCAGCTTCAATATAGAATACACACGCTCAATATAATTAGGGTTTCACACTGCGTAGCTTGTGTGAAACACTATTGTTTTTGTTAAGATTATTATTCTTCTTATTATTTTTTTTTTTACACTTTACTATAGTAGGGGATATTTGATTTTGGGGGCATAATACTAAAATATGCAAATGACTACGAAAAAAGTCACTATAGAACCTAACAGAAGAAACATTTCCAGTTACATGTGACGCCCAAACGCACCAATAGCTACCGCATGGAATGCAGGTGATGCTTGGGATCATCATGGGGGTCCAACCCAAGATTTGCACGACTCTGACTTTGAATGTTACAGTCATTGTGGCATTGAATTCCAGGGTGGAAACATCAGTTTAATTGTTTTAGTGACCAGAAAACAAATTTTGAAATGCGTCGGCTTACCCAAAATGAAAGGTTACGTGCCCTTGGCATGCTACAGATCGGCACAACACAGGCGGTTGTGGCGCGGACGATGAATGTTTCTCAGTCTGTCATAAGCAGGCTATGGTCCAGATACCGTGATACACAATCTGTACAGGACTGACCCCGCTCAGGTCGACCAAGGGCGACAACTCAAGCCCAGGATCGATTTATCCGTACCTTGGCCTTGAGAAATCGTGTCATCGAAGCAAATCAGATCAGCGCTCGTCTTAAAACAGATACTGGTGTGAGAATGAGTGGCCAGACGATTCGGAATCGACTGCATAGGGGTCACCTTCGCGCCCGACGTCCTCGCGTGATCTCTTGTTTGAGAGATATTCACATTCAGGTAAGACGTCCTTGGTGTAGGGATCGTCAACACTGGGATAATCGACGCTGGAGGAATGTGATGTTTTCAGATGAGTCAAGGTTCACTGTTGATTTTTTGGACAGACGTAGGAGAGTGTGGCGTCGTCGAAACGAGCGCTTCCAAGACGTTAACGTCATCAGACATGATCGATTTGGGGGTGGTTCTGTTATGGTGTGGGGCGGCATCACTGTTGCTGGAAGAACGGCTTTACATGTTGATGCAGGGCGCGTTACAGGCCAGTACTACCGGGACAACATCTTGGCAGTCCATGTTGTGCCGTTCGCACGACGTCATGGCCGCCGTTTCATCTTCCAGGATGACAACGCAAGATGTCACAGGGCCAGGATCGTTACAGGTTACCTCCAACAACAGAACATCACCACATTACCTTGGCCAGCACTGAGTCCCGACCTCTCCCCCATCGAGCACGCCTGGACATGCTTGGACAGAGGTTACGTCAACGTCAACAACGTCCTGCCAATGTCCAAGAACTTGCTGCTGCGTTGCAACAGGAATGGGACAATCTGGACCAAAATGACCTTAGACGTCTCATTAGGAGTATGCCACGTCGGATCAATGCTTGTTTGGCAAACAGAGGAGGATTTACCCGTTACTGACTTTGTTGTGATGCTGTGGTAACTTTGCTGTTTGACCCCGGGTATCATTTTACCCTTATAATGGTCAGTCTGTGCCTTACTTAGTCTAACGATCATTTGGAATAAATCGATGAATGTGAACTTCATTTCATTTTGTCATTTGTTTCTTCGTCAGTTTCATTAGGTGACTTTAATAACACTTAAAAATCAAATATCCCCTACTTTTTTTTGAATAGTATATATCTCAGAAACTATTTGTCGGATCGATTCGATGTCTTCGGTTTTGCTTGAAAAGTGGGTGTGACTTAGCGTTTAAAGCTATTTTGAACTTTCTGCGACAATGCGAAATGCCCGAAATCCAAAAGTTGTGGGGTTTTTTTTAAATATTGCTGTAACATTTACAATACTCATCGGATTTTAACATTTGATACATTTTGACATAGCCTGAAACAGGGCACATAGCTATGGTTCTTTAGATTTTTGATTTTCGACGAATCTTCGCAGATATAAGGTGCCAAATTTTGAAAATTTAAATTTTTTCAAAAAACTTTTTTATTTATGAATATTTTTTATGGCGTTTTACCCATAATTAAAGGGTCATGTGATTTGAGCAAAAATATGAACAAATTTTGTTTCAATAATTTACCTTGGCCGTTATTGGCTAATTCAGGTTATGGGATCAGGGTTAATTATTTATTGCTCGATTTGTATAAAACAAAGTTCATATGCTCAATTGTGCACAGTCTCAACTTTTTTATTATCGATAAAGTTTTCTATCGGCTCAAGAAATGACGTAATTTTGACAAAAACTGGAATTTTGGCGATCAGGAACGTCTTTTCGAAAGCAAATATTATTTTTTTAAAATAAGTAAAAAGTAAAAAGATGTGCCATCTAGTGGCGCAAAAATCATCGGAAGCAGTTTTTTTTTAATTTCGATTTCATTTTTGCGCCATTTCGATTTAAAGGTGAAAAAAGGAGTAAAAATGGTCTATTCAAGACCCATTCAGGCTTTTCAGTTTTTAAATATTCCTTCATAACTTTCTTATCTTTGTAGCATTAAAACATACGAAGAGAATGTATGTCAAAGTTAGTTTGTAATATGAGTAGTTGCCGAGAAATAGGCAAGTTTGCATGCGTCACTTTTTACGCTATTTTGCCTGTAAATGAGTCAATTATTATTGGATTTTCATAAAAGTGACATCATTTGATGCGTAATGTCACTTGTGACTAGGTCAAACCAATTGAAATGTTTTTCTGTCACCGGAAATGACGTCATTTTGGCAAAAACTGTATTTATAGCCCTTAAAATGAATATTTTATTCAAATGAGTCGTATTGGTCATTTGTTTAAAATATTGATATTTTAATCAAATTAACTAATAGAATGAACCCATACGATCATATAGATATCAAAAAATGTTTTTTAACTAGTTCAGTTGCGAAGAAATAGGCGATTTTCAACAGGTCACTTTTCAAGGTGTTTAGTCCTTAAAAGTGTTAATTATTATTCGATTTTCGTAAAGTTTTCACCATGTGATACCTAATGCTTATTACGATTTCATACATGTAATTTCAGGTTTTTATTATCAACGGAAGTAACGTCATTTTTGCAAAAACTGTATTTTTAGCCTTCAATACAGATATTTTATTCAAATAGGTCTGATTTGTAATGTTTTTAATATTATGATATTTTATAGCAATCAACAAATAGATTGCAGCCTTACGATCATACAGATACCACAAAATGGTTTCTAACTTGTACGGTTGCCGAGAAATAGGCGATTTTCTACAAGTCACTTTTCGAGGTTTTTGGTCTATAAAAGTGGCAATTATTATTTGATTTACGTAAAAGTTTCACCATGTGATGCCTTATGCAATTTCTTTTTTCATAAAAACCCGAAGTACTGTAATTTTGTCAGGAACACTTACATTTAACACATGTATAAAATGAATTGATATTGCTGGATTTGGTTGATTCTGCGTCCATTTTACTTGATGTGTGCAATGCTTATATGGAAACCTGTTTAATGTTTTTTTGGTACTGGAAGTGACAAATGTTCAAGAGTAACGTGGCACCGAAAGTGACACAAGTTCAAAGGTAACATGGCACCAGTGAAACCCGTCATAACTGCATGCAGGTCTAGTTGACAATATTATTAACAATTATATTTTGCGTGTGTGGGCCGCATTAAAGAGAACAAGGGCATAAAAACACGGTATTTGTATCATTTGTATTATTCAATTGATATTGTATGTCAGACTTGCCAGTTGCATCTCTGTTGCATTGTTGTCATGGCATGGTGGGATTTGTTTATATACATTGATGGCAGCAGATCACTAATTATTTCCCCATTGACTTTAATGTTAATTCTCGTCTCTTAGACCGGCTCTAACTTTTGCCCAAATATTCGATTGGTAGAACGCTTTCTGCCACAGAAGGGGCAACGTGTGGCAATCTCTTGCCCAAAAGCATATATGAGGTCCACCATGAAAAACTTGAGATACACAAGCTGGAAGTTAACATGCAATTTCTGGCTCTACATTTCACAAACGCTTTATCCTTCCGCCTCAAAATTATGAATATTCACCAAAACCTGGCAGAAAATGTATTTTCGAACCCTTTTTTTCTATTCTACATCAAAAAGTCAATAAAAATCGGCAAGCAAAATGGGGTAAAAAGGGAAGGGAGAGAAAGACTATAAATAACTTAGGCCCTTACAGGCAGTGTGAAGTTAGCTCGATTTTCGTTTTTCGTTTTTCAATATTGGTGAATATCGAAAAACGAGCTACTCGTTTTTCGATATTGGCGAATAACGAAAAACAACTAGCTCGTTATTCGATATTGGTGAATGTTGAAAAACGAGCTACTTGTTTTTCGACATTCAAACTTGAATCTCAAAAAAGTAGATTTGATGGATGTGTACCTAAAGAAAGTCTTCATAACACATCTGATTAAATCGGTGATCTAAAATGAAATAGATATCAAAAATGTGGATGCCTGAGCAGTAGATACACATAAAAAATGCCCTTTCTCCTTGTTTTTTGATATTGGCGAATCTCGAAAAACGAGCTACTCGTTTTTCGATATTCAAACTTGAATCTCAAAAAAGCAGACTTGATGGATGTATTACTACAGAATGTCTCCAAAACACATTTTATTATTAAATACGTTTTCTAAAACGAACTAAAGATGTCATTAATGAGGGTGCCTGAGCAGTGGATTCACATAAAACTGTTCTTTCTCGTTGTATTTTGATATTGGCGAATCTCGAAAAACGAGCTAATCGTTTTTCAAATTTGAATATCAAAAAAGCAGATTTGATGGATGTATATCTACAGAATTTCTCCAAAACACATTTTTATAAATCCATGATCTAAAACGTACTAAAAATATCATAATTGAGTATGCCAGAGCAGTGGATTCACGAAAAACTGCTCTTTCTCCATATTTTTTGATATTCGACATTCAAACTTGAATCTCAAAAAAATAGATTTGATGGATGTCTCTAAAACACATTTTATTAAATAAATGATCTAAAACGAACTAAAAATATCATAAATGAGGTTGCCTGAGCAGTGGATTCACGTAAAAACTTCTCTTTCTCCTTGTTTTTTGATATTGGCGAATACTCGTTTTTCGACATTCAAACTTGAATCTCAAAAAATCAGATTTGTTGGATGTATATCTACAGAATGTCTCCAAGACACATTTGATTAAATCATTGATCTAAAACAAACTAAAAATATCATAACTGAGGATGCCTGAGCAGTGGATTCACATAAAAACTGTTCTTTCTCGTTGTTTTTTATATTGGCGAATCTCGAAAAATGATCGGGTATCCTCAATTATGATATCTTTAGTTCGTTTTAGATCACTGATTTAATCAAATGTGTCTTGGAAACATTCTGTAGATAAAACTCCATCAAATCTGCTTTTTTTAGATTCAAGTTTGAATATCGAAAAACGAGTAGCGTGTTTTTCAAGATTCGCCAATTTAAAAAAAACAAGGAGAAAGAGCAATTTTATGTGAATCCACTGCTCAGACATCCTCATTTATGATATTTTTAGTTCGTTTTACATCATTGATTTAATAAAATGTGTTTTGGAGACATTCTGAAGATATACACCAATATCAAAAAATAAGGAGATGTATTTAGTTCGTTTTAGATAACTCATTTAATAAAATGAGTCATGGAGACATTCTGTATATAAACATCCATCAAATCTGCTTTTTTGATATTCAAGTTTGAATATCGAAAAACGAGTGGCTCGTTTTTCGAGATTCGCCAATATAAAAAAACAAGGAGAAAGAGCAGTTTTTATATGAATCCACTGCTCAGGCATCCTGAATTATGATATCTTTAGTTCGTCTTAGATCACTCAGTTAATCAAATGTGTCATGGAGACATTCTGTAGATAAACATCCATCAAATCTGCTTTTTTGATATTCAAGTTTGAATATCGAAAAACAAGTAGCTCGTTTTTCGAGATTCGCCAATATCAAAAAACAAGGAGAAAGAGCAATGTTTATGTGAATCCACTGCTCAGACATCCTCATTTATGATATTTTTAGTTCGTTTCAGATCACTCATTTAATCAAATGTGTCATGGATACATTCTGTAGATAAACATCCATCAAATCTGCTTTTTTGATATTCAAGTTACAGAATTTCTCCAAAACACATTTTATTAAATCAATGATCTAAAACGAACTAAAAATATCATAATTGAGGATGCCTGAGCAGTGGATTCACATAAAAACTTTTCTTTCTCGTTGTTTTTAGATATTGGCGAATCTCGAAAAACGAGCTACTCGTTTTTCGAGATTCGCCAATATCAAAAAAACAAGGAGAAAGAGCAGTTTTTATATGAATCCACTGCTCAGGCATCCTGATTTATGATATCTTTAGTTCGTTTTAGATCACTCATTTAATCAAATGTGTCATGGAGACATTCTGTATATAAACACCCATCAAATCTGCTTTTTTGATATTCAAGTTTGAATATCGAAAAACGAGTAGCTCGTTTTTCGTGATTCGCCAATATCAAAAAACAAGGAGAAAGGGGAGTTTTTATGTGAATCCACTGCTCGGGCATCCCCAATTATGATGTATTTAGTTCGTTTTAGATCACTCATTTAATCAAATGTGTCATGGAGACATTCTGTAGATATACATCCTTCAAATCTGCTTTTTTAATATTCAAGTTTGAATATCGAAAAAAGAGTAGCTCGTTATTCGCCAATATAAAAAAACAAGGAGAAAGAGCAGTTTTTATGTGAATCCACTGCTCAGGCATCCTCAATTATGATATTTTTAGTTCATTTTAGATCATTGCTTTAATAAAATGTGTTTTGGAGACATTCTGTAGATATACATCCTTCAAATCTGCTTTTTTAATATTCAAATTTGAATATCGGAAAACAAGTAGCTCGTTTTTCGAGATTCGCCAATATCACAAAACAAGGAGAAAGAGCAGTTTTTATATGAATCCACTGCTCAGGCATCCTGAATTATGATATCTTTAGTTCGTTTTAGAAAACGTATTTAATAAAATGTGTTTTGGAGACATTCTACAGATATACCTCCATCAAATCTTCTCTTTTGAGATTCAAGTTTTAATGCCGAAAAACAAGTAGCTCGTTTTTCGACATTCGCCAATATCGAAAAACGAGCTAGTTGTTTTTCGTTATTCGCCAATATCGAAAAACGAGTAGCTCGTTTTTCGATATTCACCAATATTGAAAAACGAAAAACGAAAATCGAGCTAACTTCACACTGCCGGCCCTACATTGGGTGACGGCGTAGAAATATTTATTGATCTGCGTCTTGATCGCTTAAAGCTAGTTATTTCCCTTTAATTACTTTTTGAACTCTCAGCCTTCTTCTTATTAAGGGTTAAATGATTTACGTTTCTACTGCTAATGCTACCTGGGTACTTGCGGGGATACCCAAAACTCTCTGAAAATCGAATTTAATGAAAACCAAAGTTTGAGATTATATAGCTTGCCCTTTGCAGGGACTGGAACAATATTTGAATGTTACCCACAGCTACCAACATTCCTGCGAACAAAAAAAAAATAGAAATAAAAATTACCGCAACAGGCATAGTAAAATCAGGGGAAATGAATTAAAACACCCAAAAATTGGGATAAAATGTTGCGTTTGTCAATATATGTATGGATATTGTTTCAATTTTAATATATTCCATTTAGTCGTTAGCAAGGATGATTTAGTGTCAATGACAGACCTTATGACCTCAAGCCTACGTATTAGACCAGGAACAAGTTTTATGCAATTTAAACAGAATAAATCATCGCGATAGTTCTTGGGTGGTAGAGAACCATGTCCGCGATCACAAACAGTTAGTTGCCGGTGGCTTGAAGATTTGAAGTGCATCTGCGGAATGTTTTTCTTTGCGCTTGCAACAGGGGTTTAACAGGAACAGCAAGATGACTACAGAACAAACACAGGATTAGTGGGTTCGCCTGTTCCTTGTGTCAAATTGGGTATTATGGTCAAAAATATTTCAGGAATCAGACCCGCTTATTCCTATCCATATTGAGGAGCCGATCGTTGTATAAAAACATTTAGACCTTTTTATGGAGAGGCATTGACAATCAGTAGGAAACCATTACATTCAATATTGTAATCTTCGACGGAGACAAGTTTCTCAAGACTTGATCCAGTTTTCACAGTCATTTGTTATTCCGATCCAAAAGAATTCCCTACGAAGACGATTCAACGTATTAGCAACACGCTGGTGACTCTATTAACTGGACAGTTTTTAACAGTTTTCTGTGTACTTTATCAAAAGAAAATCTGGATAATATTTCTAAATACCTAGCTAATATAGCAGACTGTTTCGATGTTGTTGACATCATATGCACTAAAGCACAACAGACTGTACGGATAGTAAATTTCCTACCAAAAAGAAAATGTTTATATAATTGTACAAAATACACATTGGCTTACGCTTCTTTTCTATGAGTACTATAATTCTTTTCAGCTCCGTTTAATTGCCTAGAACCAAACGCGATTGGTTTGTCTTCTCCGTTACAAACATGTGAAAGTACCCCTACTATTGCAAATCCCAACAACCTCTTCCTTCGACAATTCCGTCAAAGGCACATATAATTCAGCAAATCCACTCACTAATTTTCGATAGTACTGTAACATGCCTAAAAATTTCCTTATGCCCTTAGCACATTGTAGTTGAGGCCATTTCCTGATTCTTTCTATTCGATCTGGGTCCATTTCTATTCCAATCACAGAAACCTTATAACCAACGAAAGAAATTTGTTTTTGAAACCATCGGCACTTCGAAGGATTTATGTGTAAATTATGTAGTAATAAACGCGTCAAAACTTTACGTATTGATTCCAAAAGACGGTCTCCGTCTTTGCTATAAATGATTATTTCATCTATGTAAACATAACAGATTGTACCTACAAAATCACCCAATACAGCTGTCATCACCCTAATAAATGATACTGGGCTCCTACTTAATCTAAATGGGGTCCTGAACCCAAGCCAATGGAGGAGGAATACTTCACATCATCAGACTTAGTCAAAATACGAATACCTCTCGAATCTCTCTTTTCCACAATGACAAAGGCACTAGTGTCAAACAAAAATTACCCTCATCATCGAAAGTTATTTCGTTACTGTAAGCCTGATACAACAAACTACGCACTCAAAGTCCAGTATTTCTCATTAGAATGGTGCTCAATGACTAAATGTGCTCTGGTAGCGTGTGCGCGATCTGCTTCTGTGCAAAGTAATGGAATAAGTTCCTGTCTAAAATTTGGCCATTAATTCAAATGTATAGCTGCTGATCTAACCAAAGAACGAGCATAATGAATAAAATAGGTTTTATACTGTTTGAAACTTTACGGATTCTGCAACCCTCTTCTAATATTTTGAAGGAATGTGTTATAGTAAGTCCATCAAGCTCTATAGATCCGGAAAATGAAATACTTGGCAATAAACAATGCAATTTAGGTTGTTCGAATGCACAATAAATTGGTGTGCTTGTGTCATTATTATCTTTGGAAAATCTTGTATTATTTGAAACATGACTTGGAATGCTAGGTGTATTGTTGGACCAGCCTCGTGGGTTTTCTTCCGGTCCTCCAGTTTCCTCCCACTGCTAAAGACCTGTACGCGCAAGCGAATTATTGAAATAAAATTAAACCATGTGTTAGTCCCGAAATGACTTAGTTTGTGTCGAGTTGACGTTAAACCCATTTTTTTTCTCTCTCTCTCTATTATTGTTGGAAGAGTTGGCATTGTCACCGCACGTTACACTCGAATTACCAGCACGAACGTCCATTATTTTCATTAATATGTGTAGCATTGTTCGTAACCGTAGGTCGCAAAGCCTGATCATTTATTAAACGATTTACAGTACCAGGCAATGTTATAACCTTAGAACCCAATCCCATAAACCTTCCATCATTCACCACAATCTTCTTTCAAGTACTTCGAATTCGTTATCGGTATTTTCATCCCCGTCACTAATTATAACTTTAACATCTGATTTTGAGATATTTAAAACTTTACAGTTGTCAAGACGACAGTTCAATGTCACGTGGTCTACAGCATTCGTTGAAAATCGGCATATTAACAGAACAAATAATGTTAAGAAAATTAATCTCAAATGTTTTCTTAAAATCTCGTCGCCAAAATTCTGTCACTTGCCTGGCCTTGAAAATGCCAAGAACGAAAAACAGAGAATTCTTTGAATCAAAAATAGAGTGGTCAAGTAGGGCTCAGTGAACCCAGTCTTCAGATAACAGTGACCCATGTTATTATTTCTTGAAGCAAAGTCTATAACACACTGTCACCTTTACAAAACACTTGATATAGATTTTGAGCTAGATCGTGTAGAATTCACATGGTTCACACTAACCGCTACTTGTCGAAGCTAACCCCCAGCACGACTTAGCACATACTCAGTAAACAACAGTACAATATACTGATATCATAATTGACAATCAAGTAGAACGATGGGCATCGGAATTTCCAAGGGACTTGTAAAGCATTCAAATGACTGCATAAGGGGGGGGGGGTGTCTCACGCGATTCGGGACAGATTCTCTCGGACCTCGATATGAAGGTGATTTCTATCAGAATTTGACCCGCTGAATCCAATGAACTTGAGAATACTTCCTAAAAAAGCTGTCTAATTCCATTATGGGGTCAAATTCAAAATAGAGGCTCATTTTGGAGGGGGGGGGGGCTCGCAAAGTTCCCTCAAAAAGCTGTGCAATATATTAAAGTAATAGCTTTTCGGTGTCATTTACTTCAGATCTAAACAAAAAAAAACATGTTCCGACCAAAAAGTATTCTAGATTGAGCTTAGTAATAAAACTACAGGTTTACGATTTCGCCACATTCATATCTAAATTGCAAAATATGCCAAGACCGAACGAAACGACAATATGGTCCCAAAATTCAACAAAATAACTAAATTTAGTAGACCATTGAAGGTTTACGATTTTGCCCCATTCATATCTAAATTGCAAAATATGCCAAGATGGTCCCCAAATTCAACAAAATAACTAAATTTAGTAGACCATTGAAGATAGTAGAACCGTTAATATAAAAACTTGTGTATCACAGGACTAATAGCATATTACAGATCCATGTGAACAGAAGCTACGGAGGGCGAATTGTCTAGTAATAAATCATGATCCACTATGACACCCGTCTACTAGAAAGCAGAGTGCAATAAGGGATGGAAAATGTTTATCAGCGTGATACAAACCCGAGCCTTACCGGCGCGTATGAATGACCAAATAACTTGCATAGCACGGTTAAAATGGGAAGAATCAGAATGCTCCTCCCATTGTGACTATTCCAATGATTCAAGAGCCAATAAGATGTTTTTGTCGTCTGCTAGGCTCCAGATAAAAATTCGTCCATCTAAAGTCCAACAGTTTTTAATCAAGTTTAGTTTGAATAATCATGTATTTTCTTATACAGATTTGCTCGTTTCTTAGTTAGGGCCTCATTAATTTAGTTTTTGGTCTTATTAGCGATATTGCATTTTTTCAAATTCTTTTTGTTGCCGTATTCTATGGCTCTGTCATGTGTGTTTGTAATTACATGTGTATTAATTAAATTTAATACAATTTCATCAGTGTAATTATGTCCAGCCTCATCAATACAATGAGACCACAAATACTTGCGTAAGAAACACGGATAGACGACTTGGAACAATATTCCAGGAGGACTGACCTCAAGTAGTGTGCAGCGGTAGCGATGTTCTTGTTATTCTTTGATGGCTTATTAGTGTTTGTGTAGATTTTAGTTTATTGGTTTGTGTGTAGATTTCAGTTTATTGATAAAAAGACGTGAATTCCTTTGATTACTCAGCCAGGCCTCCAATTCTTAACTTTTTAGGGCACTGCCATTTCGGCAAAGGATTTTGTTTACGACATTAATGGGGCACCAAGGCCAAAATTGTTTTCAGCGACAGGACATCAAGGCCAAAATGTGTTATTTTAACTGGCTTGATCATGGATGAGTACGTGGTGCACTAAAAAACTATGACAACACAGCCTTTTTGTTGGAGTTATTCATACGCTATCATAGTCTACTTATGAAATGAATTCCCATGGTCTTTCGAATAAATCTACCGACATATACAATTTTGTTATCAACGCTTTCATCCGGTCAGTGGAGAGATTGAAGTAGTTATTTATTATATACTATTCAAAAAAAGTAGGGGATATTTGATTTTTAAGTGTTATTAAAGTCACCTAATGAAACTGACGAAGAAACAAATGACAAAATGAAATGAAGTTCACATTCATCGATTTATTCCAAATGATCGTTAGACTAAGTAAGGCACAGACTGACCATTATAAGGGTAAAATGATACCCGGGGTCAAACAGCAAAGTTACCACAGCATCACAACAAAGTCAGTAACGGGTAAATCCTCCTCTGTTTGCCAAACAAGCATTGTTCCGACGTGGCATACTCCTAATGGGACGTCTAAGGTCATTTTGGTCCAGATTGTCCCATTCCTGTTGCAACGCAGCAGCAAGTTCTTGGACATTGGCAGGACGTTGTTGACGTTGACGTAACCTCTGTCCAAGCATGTCTCAGACATGCTCGATGGGGGAGAGGTCGGGACTCAGTGCTGGCCAAGGTAATGTGGTGATGTTCTGTTGTTGGAGGTAACCTGGAACGATCCTGGCCCTGTGACATCTTGCGTTGTCATCCTGGAAGATGAAACGGCGGCCATGACGTCGTGCGAACGGCACAACATGGGCTGCCAAGATGTTGTCCCAGTAGTACTGGCCTGTAACACGCCCTGCAACAACATGTAAAGCCGTTCTTCCAGCAACAGTGACGCCTCCCCACACCATAACAGAACCACCCCCAAATCGATCATGTCTGATGACGTTAACGTCTTGGAAGCGCTCGTTTCGACGACGACACACCCTCCTACGTCTGTCCAAAAAATCAACAGTGAACCTTGACTCATCTGAAAACATCACATTGCTCCAGCGTCGATTATCCCAGTGTTGACGATCCCTACACCAACGACGTCTTGCCTGAATGTGATGATCTCTCAAACAAGGGATCACGTGAGGACGTCGGGCGCGAAGGTGACCCCTATGCAGTCGATTCCGAATCGTCTGGCCACTCACTCTCACACCAGTGTCTGTTTGAAGACGAGCGCTGATATGATTTGCTGTGATGACACGATTTCTCAAGGCCAAGGTACGGATAAATCGATCCTGGGCTTGAGTTGTCGCCCTTGGTCGACCTGAGCGTGATCTGTCCTGTACAGATTGTGTATCACGGTATCTGGACCATAGCCTGCTTATGACAGACTGAGAAACATTCATCGTCCGCGCCACAACCGCCTGTGTTGTGCCGATCTGTAGCATGCCAAGGGCACGTAACCTTTCATTTTGGGTAAGCCGACGCATATCAAAATTTGTTTTCTGGTCACTAAAACAATTAAACTGATGTTTCCACCCTGGAATTCAATGCCACAATGACTGTAACATTCAAAGTCAGAGTCGTGCAAATCTTGGGTTGGACCCCCATGATGATCCCAAGGATCACCTGCATTCCATGCGGTAGCTATTGGTGCGTTTGGGCGTCACATGTAACTGGAAATGTTTCTTCTGTTAGATTCTATAGTGACTTTTTTCGTAGTCATTTGCATATTTTAGTATTATGCCCCCAAAATCAAATATCCCCTACTTTTTTTGAATAGTATATCATTTGGTATTTGTCATTCAAGAGCTTGTCCGTGAGAGCACCATGCAGGCGGAAGGTTCACAGCAACATCTTAGTATTTTCTTGTCTGGAAATATTCCGTTGAGAATCTGACAACCCAACCACGATAGTTCTGGCAGTGTGGAGTTAGCCCGTTTTTCGGAATTGGCTAATCCGATGGGGCTTCCGTTTGTTCCCATTGTCTGGCGTGCAGTCTCAGATGGCGGTCTACCAGTTCAGGGTGATCATCAGTGGTGTTGGTGGCCCGAAACCTTTTCTGAAGCCCGTAGATGGTCCGAACATTGACTTGGAAGTGACTGGCGGCGGCTTTGGCGGAGCAACTAGCGCCAAGTCTTGCAAACGCCTGGTTCTTCTGAGCTGCTGACGTTGTAGAGTGAATGATTCATTCAGATATTGGGGTGAATTTAATAGGGTTTGTCCCGGTAAACAGCACATGCAGCATGAGTTATATGAAAATCACGGAGAACACAATATCATCTCAGAAGTCAGGTTGCGTTTTTGATAACATTTCCTGGGTTCAATTCTATGGGAAGGAGGCTTATTGCTCAGCTCACAAATATAAGACGCGGTCATCAGTGAATAGACGAATTACTTGGAAAAAAACATACCAGGCAATTCTGTGTCAGACCCGCAAAAGGTGCGGCTAGATTCACGTTATTTTTTGCACAGAACCTTTATTTACATTTATTCACTGTAATTGTGTACTTTCGGTTTGTTCTTCACAAAATTCGAACTCAACCGACGACATTAAGGTATAACGGAGATATATTAGAACGCATTTTTAAAGTTGCTAAGTCCATCCAAAGTCTTACACGCTGAAGTCACGAATTATTTGTCAATTCAAATCAACATGTTGTTATCTTACCTTCAAAAGGTAGGCTCCTAATATCGAATATTTAAGACAAAATAATCATTTAACCATTGGGCACACAGCATCATTTGTAACAAGTGACCAGAAAGAACAAGGCCAGACATATTCCACATTTCTTGTTAAAAGGCAACGCCATATCCAATCTGGAAAGAATGCGCAATAGACTGGAATAACCAGACACTAGAAATTTCTATTCGGTTGAGACTTATGCCGTATTTCGCCGGGCATAACCGATTTGAAATTAGGGACAAAACGGAAACAATTGAATGTAAATCAGTTAATACACAATCAGATTGTATTATTATATGCGTTGCAACCCATTTAGGCCAATTTCTAGGTTCAAAATATTAGCGATTCAGCTCCTTTAAATCGGATAAAAATTGTGACTGAGCGCAAGTTTTTGAACAATCATGGAAACCAGGAAGTTTTGGTCGGATATGCACAATTATTGACAGGAACCAATACATATTGGTTATAAACAATTAAAGTTTCAGCAATAACGATTTCATATTGTGACCCCTAGAGTGTCAACAAAACTAACAATTGAACTTGTAAAACAATTGTGCGTAGGGGTCTTTAGCAGTGGGAGGAAACCGGGGGTCTGGAGAAAACCCCAAACATTTCGGTCAGCCAACACCCTACCTTAGAACGTGCTTGTGAAACCAAAATAATGCAAAATTACTAGGCTACACTGTCTATTTTAGAGTGTTAAAAATGGAACCGAAGACACTGTACACATATATCAGTTTTTCTTTTGAAAATGCACCTAAAGTAACCCCACTGTACGGCAGTAAAATGTTAATGAAAAAATATATATATATATAATTCAAGTTCATGTGACATTGTTTTGAGTAAATGATAATTTTTTAAATTTAGAATATAGTCAACTTCGAAACCTCATCACATTTTGACACAGAGCTTTTCAACTAATTTAGAATATTTCATAAAGTCCAAAGTAGCCCCAAATCAGCGGTTGTTACAATTTTATGAAAAATTTTTGTCAAGGGCAAGAGAAAAAACTTGCCAGATGATTTCTGATGACAAATTAACAAATTAACCAGATCTACTTACATTCCAAATTTCATGAAAATTGTATCAATGTTCACGACGTTGTCATGTTGGTTTTTACGTCCGTGATATGATGTCAATGAAGTAATTTTCGGATTTCTGTCATTGGAAATATCAGATTTAAAGTAAATGTTTTATGGTGCTCAAAGAAAAAAGAATAAAGTAGAGATGAAAGAGTCATAAAGTTACAGCTATGTAGGTCAATTAATTCCGGAGTAAATTTCGATGATTTCGGATTCGTAAAACGTTTTAAAAATATATTATAATGAGTCCAAAGCCACCACTAATTCATGGAGGGAGGCTAACCAGAAATGTATTAATTTTGGAATTAGTCGACAAATTCACGACACGACGGCCTATTCCAAGTATTTTCAAGCCGTTAATGCGAATTTTCACCCGTAAACAACTTTGTCGGTATGAAAAACGTCGACGTGGAAATTCAAAACAATTTCAAGGCAATCCGACCTACTTATTTTCAATATATCTGAAAGAAGTTGACAAATTAGTTTCAACATGACGAAATCACACGGACGAATTTCCGAAATTCGGTAATCTGAATTGCGGAGAACGCTAGATCGAAGACGGTCCTACGCATTTTAGCACATATGAAGTCATATATAGATTGTGGGTTAGGGTAAGGGCTAGGACCTGTAGATCTCGTCAAAGTCTCGAGATGTAAACAGGGCTAGCCCTAGCCCTGGGCCAACCCTTTATCCTTGCCCTAACCCACAATCCACATATAACGTCATAATATGCGTAGGACTGTCTCCCATCTAGCGTTGTCCCTGAATTGCAGTGGAAAATGATTCTTTTTTTTTCAAATTACTCAAAGACTAAAGAATTAGTAAGACTAGGCATTGTTATATTTTTCGTTCGTAAAATACGGTGATTTCGGATTCGTAGAAAGTTTCGAAAATATTTTAAATCGACGACCTATTCCAAGTATTTTCAAGCCATTAATGCAAATCTTTACCCGTAAACAACTTTGTCGGCATGAAAAACGTCAAAGTGGAAATTCAAAACAACTTCAAGGCAATCTAACCTACTTATTTTCAATATATCTGAAAGAAGTTGACAAATTAGTTTCAACATGACGACATCACACCGACGAATTTCGGAAATTCGATAATGTGAATTGCAGTGGAAAATGATCCTTTTTTAAAATTACTCAAAGACTAAAGAATTAGTAAGACTAGGCATTGTATCTAACCTACTGTCTGTTCCAGGTAATACTACAACTCGAAAATTGCTTGTCATTTCTTAAAATTTTAATTAAAATGGCTAAAACTTCGGGAAATACCTGGAATGGTCATCCTATTGTTTTCTGTCTCGTGGGAACTAAGTTCAGATCAAGCTTTATAGCCTTTCTCCCGTGAAAAAAACTGTGGTTTGTTGATATCTTACTACGGGAAACAGCTATTTTTGGCCTAGTTATCTGGACGAGCCTAAGTGGACAAAGGGTGCCGGGTTTTCTTTAAGTCGTGTCACCCTAATTGGATGTATAAGTGGAAGTTTCGGTCGAGTAGAATATATATCTCCTTTGAAAGAGTTATTTACTGAATCCGAGACCACGGTTGTTTGTCCCACTAACTTAAATATTTAATTGTCCACCGTCCGAGGGTTGTAGTTGATATCGATATAAGCTAGTTTGAAAATAGATAACGAAAATGGAATATATTGACACTTCAGTCGAATTACATAATTTTGAGCGAAGCTATAACCGATGGGAGTGTTGATAAGAAAAGCACTGTCTCGATTGCCATTGCTACCATTTTAACGGTAATGAAAATATTCTCGATTATCCATTTCACTCCATTAAAAAAAAACCCGACCATCCGATACTTTAGATCGTGATTATGTAGGCCTAACTGGTCATGAGAATAAATGTCTAATTAATGTGGATGGTCGCTAACTGATCAGGTCAAATTTATCTAATTTTGGTAAACAGTTTTTAACCGTCCTTAATTTGCTGCCCGGCTTTGTAAGAGCACCGTACACACAATTTACGTGTATATTTAGAAGGTAGAAAATATTTTTTAAAACTTGTAATTGGTTTTTAATTCACTACATTATGTTTTTTAAACATACATTATGCAAGAGCTAAATCTGATTATTGCAAGTCTTTATTTAGGCTTCAGATGTCATAGTAATTATAAATTACTGCCTGTTCCAGGCAACACTACAACTCGAAAATTGCGTGCTATTTCTTCAATTTTTAATTAAAATGGTTAAAACTTAACGATGTACCTGGAATGGTCATCCCGTTACTTTCTATCGCACGTTTACCAATTTCAAACCAAGCTATGTAACCTTTCTCTCTTGAAAAATCCTTCTTTATTTACTTCGCGGTATTGAAGTCTGACATGCTTGACCTAATTATTTGGGATAAACCAAATCGAACAGGGGTGTGGATATGGCTTTGAGTCATTTCGTCCTATCTGAATGTTTAGATGGAATATAAATTTGCTATTTGGTTTCAGACCACAGTTTTTTGTTGAAAGAATGATCCATTATGGGTGATATTTTTTACGATTAGATTTTTTTTTAATCTATTCAACGACAATATCTGAAACAAACCGTGTGCGTCTGTCGAACGGGAAAATAAATAAAAATGCATACCGATAATCGATACTAGTCCATATAATTTACGCATGCGCAGAGTCAATGTTTATGTTCTGAGAAATTGGAGTGTTTCGAAATTTACAAGAGAATAGATGATTTTATCGAACTTATTGGCGTTAAGGTTCAACGAAGAAAGTAATGGGGTGACCATTCCAGGTAGGTCGTTAAGTTTTAACCATTTTAATTAAAAACTGAAGAAATAGCAAGCAATATTCGAGTTGTAGTGTTGTCTGGAACAGACAGTAGATCTTTATTTACACAACAAGCACAAATTCAACTCTGTAGACCCACGGATGGCTTGAATTGAGCTTGCATTTAAACAAAAATTTATTGATTGATTAAATTTTGAATGGCGTCGTGGGCGGAGATTAACCGTTACGTTGACGTCATATTTTAGAACGAGGCTAAATGATAGAGTGTACTAACCGAGGCCGCTTTTGGGCGAGGCCATAACAAATTACATCTAAACTAAAGTGCAATAAACTAAACACATATAATGACAAATTATACAATTCTTGGAGACCGTATGATGACTAAAACAGACGGACAGGTCTTCTGTCTTAATAAATCAATAAAAATAATTTTATTTCCCAGAGCAAACCGAATAGGCTAACGGTATAACAGCCATTACTTGATAATCGAGGTTATGTAGGTGGAGTTAACGCCCGTCAATCAAACCATCGACCATATTCTTTAAAGGTGTAGATGGAATTAGCTACTATTCTAGTCAAAAATTACAGTGGTGATAATAATGTTCCGGATAAAGTAATTTGACTGAAATTTTCAATATATTCTTCTTTCATCATCTATTTTTTGAATTGTTATAGCAAGAACGGCTAACTCCTTACGAAAATCTGCCATAATGTATCTCTACAGTAATATAATTGTTTTACACATTACTTGACATATCGCGTATTTTTTTATCCTGACATTGTGCATAGCAATGTTTCATTATTCAAGGAACTGTATTTTCCTGACATTCCTGTGTTTCGATAATGTAATGGACAGTGGAGAATATTAAAATCTGTTGATGTATATATGTTCACGAAATACAATTTTTACAAGAATGATGTCATTTTCAGTGATCTATTGGTTACATACATCTAAGGAATATCCACAGATTGCTGCAATTATTTTTTTTATGAAAATCAAACAACGATTTATTCTTGTATCGGCATAAAAGGTGATTCCCGCAAACTGACCTGTGTCAAAAATTTAGAATCAACTATGGATGTTCGTATGCTCTTATATATGTCTTTGAAAATAGTTATGTTTCAGCATAAAGATCTAAATTGCACGAAAACGAAATACCAAAATTGGCCCCAGTCTTGCTCTGCTTATTTACAACAGCAGCTAAAATTCAACTCCTAAAAGTGTTGTGAAAAGGTAAGAAATGCACGTTGCTCTCAAACAGAGCTACAATGTCCCAGAAAACAAAATTCCCAATCATTTTACCCGACATATGTATTCAAATTCAAATAAGTGCTAACCTTTTACACAAATTTACTTATTTCGGAGAGTTGCATGGTTCTGACATGTGCCGACTTTTCAAAATAGCTTTGATCTTTCAGTCACTCCATATTATCCAGTGAGAATTTTTGTGCGAAATAAGCAAGGTGGAAACAAAAACAATATTGTTTCACACAACCTTCAAAGTGTGAAACCCTAATAAGCATTATTGTCGCGAAACAAACGGACGAATTCTCCCACACTAGACATTTCTAACCGAATGCACCAAATTTATAAAGTACCTGTCTACCCTAATGCACGCGCAGCCGTAATGTTTATGTTCTGAGAAAGTGACAATGTCGAAATAATATGGAATTTACAAGAGAATACTGGATTTTATCGGACCTCTAGTCATTTATTCTAAGGGGAGAAATCAAAGGGATGACAAATCCAGGTATATCACAATATTTTAGCCATTATTTATCACAAAATAAAGGCATGGCAAGCATTTTTCGAGTTGGAGTATCACCTGGAACAGACAGTACTTATTTTCAATATATCTGAAAGAAGTTGACAAATTAGTTTCAACATGACGAAATCACACCGACGAATTTCCGAAAGTCGATAATCTGAATTGCAGTGGAAAATGATTCTTTTTTTTTTCAAATTACTCAAAGACTAAAGAATTAGTAAGACTAGGCATTGTTATATTTTTCGTTTGTAAAATTCTGTGATTTCGGATTCGTAGAAAGTTTCGAAAATATTTTAAATCGACGGCCTATTCCAAGTATTTTCACGCCGTTTATGCGAATTTTGGGGGGGGGGGGGGGGTAGGTACAAGATCATATGGTAAGATTCTGAAAAATCCGATTTGTTGGAAAAACTCAAAGGCAGATATGAAAGCTTTATATATTCATCGTCACGAATTATATCCAGAATCTTAAAAATGTATTTTTTTCATTAAAATAGGTCAAAATGGCATAAAGGGAAATATTTCAACCGTTCAAAATTTCATGTTTGAACATTATAAATGTTGCATAGAGCCCATTTTGATCAAACTTTTAAAAGAAGCACCAAATGACATACTTAGTCCTCTACCATTTTTAAAGCGGCCACCCGAAGTTGATGTTTTGCTTAGAAATATTTGTAGTTGTCCGATTTTCGTGATCTAAGCGTCGATTCCGATGTTTAAAGCCTGCTGAACTAAATTGTCCTGTTCAAAATGCACTCAGAGACATATTTTCACAGCAAAAGCACTCTGAGACATATTGTAAATATACCAGGAAGACTTTGTAAATTTATGAAGGTTAAGTTTTATTATAGCCAGATTACCTAATTGGTCTATGAAGGTCTTTTCATCTCATTATTCTTGAATTGACCATAATCAAGCTATACCAGGAAGACTATGTAGATTAATGTCATGTTATGTATTATATACTTTAAACCTTTTGTTGAATGTTATCCAATATTATTTATAATCCATTGTCATGGAAATCTATTATTCTAAGAATGTATATATATATATATTGTCCCATTTGCTATATTGTGTGTACATTATTAATATCTGAAGACGCCCATAGAAGGCAGATAGCTAGCTTATACTTAATGTATGTCAGAATGAAGTAAATTGGAGAATTTTTTACCTGGACGTATTTTTTATTTATTTATGCATTTATCTACCGTAAACAAAGAAGTACTTGTACTTTATCTACTTTAATATATATTATACTGTTTACGAAGATGCGTCCAAGTAAAGGAGCTACGCCGCTGAACTTCGATCCATATATGCAAATGCTGGACAAATTAGCCGAACAATTGAAGATAATAGCGGACAATCAAACCCTAATTTCGGCGGGACGATTTACCCAATACTACCCAATTCTACCCAATACCACCCCAGTACTACCTCAAAATCACCACATACTACCACATAATACTGCAAAATGTGCATATCAATTGAATTTTTTCAAAAATAATTAGTTATACCGTGGGAATTGTACTTCAAATGCGATTACCGATGTCTGGCTGTTCCTTTTGCCTCCCTTTATCACCTAAAACAAGCAAAAACTAACAAAATACTATCAAATACTTATCACAGACTACCCACTATCATCAAATAACAACCTTATGTTCTCAAATAGCAAAACATTAGTTTAATTACGGCGACGAATATTCGATAATTCGCAGAGAATGGAAATGAATGTGCAGTTATCTCCCTTTACAACCGATAACTAGACTTTAGATTGATTTGCGGATTAATCATCTTATTTTGCGTTGCGGTTGGTTTCCAAATCGACGAAATTAAAATAAGAAAAGCAAGTATTTTTTGTGTATATTTTAATCATTGTGTGTAATTAACTACTGTATTATTATATAAGATGGCCAACAGTCTATAAATAACTATTTAAACCCTTCCATGGGTATCGTCAGGAGGTATGTCCATTAACAAATAACAAACAAAAAATTCGTTTGTTTCTGGGGTTTAACGTCCACTTCCACACAGGGTGATACTTAGACAAACAGAAAACAACTGCACATGTTTATATTTATTTTTTCATGTCAACTACTAAGTTATTACATGTTTACTGTCATTTGAAAATAAACGTAATTTGTTTATTACAAATGTATAATGCTCCAGTCGTATATACACCACCTTACTTAACAATTAATCAACGGGTGTTAAGATTGTTGATTGGGTAATCAGGTTCTGCTTTATTCATTTTATCTCTCGATTAAACTGCTACCAAATAATATAGTCCGGGAGCTAGGTGGGTTTTATTCAACATGAAAGGTGCGGAAGGTTTGGGATGCTAGTGGTGTATGACTGGGTTAGGAGACCACAGAAACCCAATTCTTAAGTTGCACTAGTGGTGGGTGTGGTAGGAGCCACCACCCATAGTACCCCCCAAAATCGGTTTATTCAACATGGAAGTTGCGGGGCCCACTTCAGTGGCATTTGATAAAGGATTGTGTCCTGAACAAGGAAATATAACTTAAGAATGGAATTTTTGGTGGAAAGGTATTTCACCCTGTGTGGAAGTTGACGTTAAACCCCAGAAACAAACGAATTTTTTGTTTGTTATTTGTTAATGGACATACCTCCTGACGATACCCATGGAAGGGTTTAAATAGTTATTTATAGACTGCTGGCCATCTTATATAATAATACAGTAGTTAATTACACACAATGATTAAAATATACACAAAAAATACTTGCTTTTCTTATATTAATTTCGTCGATTTGGAAACCAACCGCAACGCAAAATAAGATGATTAATCCGCAAATCAATCTAAAATCTAGTTATCGGTTGTGGGTAGTATGTGATAAGTATTTGATAGTATTTGGTTAGTTTTTGCTTGTTTTAGGTGATATAGGGAGGCAAAAGGAACAGCCAGACATCGGTAATCGCATTTGAAGTACAATTCCCACGGTATAACTAATTATTTTTGAAAAAATTCAATTGATATGCACATTTTGCAGTATTATGTTGTAGTATTTGGTAGTTTGTGGTGATTTTGAGGTAGTACTGGGGTGGCATTGGGTAGTATTGGGTAGTAGTGGGTAAATCGTCCCACCCCCCTAATTTTAAAGAAAATTGATGAGGGGTTTGTTAACAACACGTCCAATCTTCAAGATACTGTGATCACCGAGGACTTATCTAAAATTTCCAGTGTCGTGAATAACTCTGATGAACAAGCCGAATTCAAGAAGGAAGTTCATAAATTCATATCGGATAACCGGCAGACATGAAACAAACTTAAATCGGTAAGAAAAATCTCTTTCTACAAAATGTTAAAATGCAAAGAAAAGGCTGAACTATACCAAGTTTTCCTGAATATGGTCAACCCATTTGTGCCCCGGAAACTTCGTGAAAATCCTAAAAGCTACGAGACGGAAAGCCAAATAAAAAGAAGGAATGAACTCAGTATACAGAGGATGGAAAATGAAATAGATTTCTTGTTTGAAATATCTGCAAAGGAGTCAGAGACCCTTTTCAAAGCGGAAAGCTACATTTCTGAACTTATCGAAACCCATCCAAAGGAAGAGGTGAAAACTTCACTCAAATCCGTTTGGTCCAAGGAGTGGAGGAAGAAAAATCTAATAGAATATGGAATAAAAAGAAAGAATTCCTTTCGAGTCTACCTACAAAAGAACTCGAACAAAATAATCGACTTAACCAGGATGGCTTAACAGAACAACCCTCGTTCGCCTAGTGATGATCAGTGGATGGAGGTTTCTCGAAAAAAGACCTCAAAATACAATAACCACAAAGGTTAGAACCAGTACAACCAACCTGAATATAGGCCTTTTTTAGATCAGGGTCACAGCAAACCCCCGAACAAGCGACAGGGGGATTATCAACAGAACAGGAGACCGACACCCAACGGATTTCATCAAGAGGAATTCAAACAGGGAGAGGATCAACAATGGGACAGATTTCAAGACAGGGAATACCAAGAAAGAGAATACAAACACAAGAGATATCAACAACGAGGGAACCAACTGGGGATATATCAGAGGAAAGAATCTCAACAGAGGAAAGATCAACGGAATCCATGAAAAGGAGAAACTAAATCCTAAAATTATTAATATTTCTTCCCATAGTTTTACGGAAATTGAAATTCTACTTTTACAAAGGGGGTTGAAATTCACACCTACGCCTAAAACCAATATGTGTGAACTCAAATGTGATGTTAAAAATTTCTGTCGAAAACTGCGATTACGGGAAAAATTCGGGGACTTAAATTTGTCTAGAGGGGATTCAGTGCGGAACAAAAGTTGTTATAATCCACGTCGCGGGAAAGATAAAACCCTTGACAAATATATCGATTTTCTTAATGATTTTCTTAAGAGAAATGTGAGAAATAATATCAACAACGACGAATATCAAGCAATTAATAACTTACAATCTAATGATTCTATTATCATCAAAGAATCGGACAAAGGCGGGGCCATAATTATAATGGATGCCGACTTTTATGAATCTAAGATCCTCAATATTTTAGAAGATAGAAGTACTTATCTTGAAATAGATTCAAATAGGGACAAAGGGACTTTAACATTAATAAATATTTTAATTGAAAAGGAAGGTCACGGTTTAACAGAAAATGAAAAAAAGTTCTTAACAAAATTTGATTGTAAAGCTAGTAAATTCTATGGTCTTCCGAAAATACACAAATCGGATTTAATTGTAAACAGCGTCATAGAACAAAATAGCGAATATGTGATGATCAATAGACCATGTGATCTTAGTTTTAGGCCAATTATAGCTGGCACGTCGTGTGCCACAAACAGGTTATCTTATTTGATTGATATTCTTTTAAAACCCTTTGTCCCTAGAATTAAATCATATATAAAGGATGACATTGACTTCCTTATAAACTACCTCAGGAAATAAACGATGGGGAAATATTTGTAACATTAGATGCTTGTAGTCTCTATAGCAATATCTCGCATAATTTGTGTCTGGAGGCAGTCAGTTATTGGATAGATAGATTACCTGAACTTCGAAATCCCCATTTTTCTAAAACCTTTATTTTAAAAGCTATCGATATTATTCTTAGGAATAATACTTTCGAATTCGGAAAACGTAATTTTATACAAATTACAGGCTGTGCTATGGGCTCAGTGTGCTCACCTGACCTTAGCAACCTCGTTATGGGATTCTTACAAGAAAAATTATATACAATAACTGAAGACAAATTTGGTATTAACTATAGGAACTACATCGAAGACAAATTCAAAAGATATTTAGACGACGTTTTCCTCATTTGAAAAACTAATCTTGGCCACAGAGCAGATTTGCACCAAATTTTAAATGACTTGGATATTAATATTAAATTCACTATTGAAACTAATTATAAAGAAATTGCTTTTTTAGATGTTCTCGTTAAGAGATTTAATAATCGAATTGTTACGGATATTTACTCCAAAGAAACTAAACTAAAAATTATTTATCTTATAAATCATGTCACCCCCGTCATGTTAAAAATAATATACCCTTTTCTCTTGCTAGAAAACTTTGCACTATTATTCTAGATGAAAATCTCAGAATTCAACGACTCGATGAATTGAGATCCAATTTATTAAAAAAGGATTATCCAATAATAATTGGAGTTATTAATATTGGTATTGAAAAAGCTAGGGGTCTAACTACTGAAGTATTAAGAACGCCAAAAGAAAAGAACATCCCTACTTGCATAACCTTTATTTCGACATATAATCCTCGACATAATAATTTTTTTCAACATATTTATGATACTAAGAATGTTCTCCTTTCTAATGACAATCTTAAAAATCAATTTCAAGGCATTGATTTTATTAATAGTAAACGTCAGCCCCCTAGCCTTAAAAAATTACTCACTAAAGCTAAGTTTCAAGCTTCCAGAAATATAACTTGTTCTACTTCTAAATGTAATAGTCCACTTTGTAAATGTTGCCAACATATGATTACTGATACCAAATTCACTTTTTCTAATACTAATTATACGTTTAGAATTAATAATGATATGAATTGCAGTACTAAAAATTTAATTTATGTTCTTATTTGCAATAAGTGTGACAAGATTTATATTGGCGAAAGTAGCAATGAATTACGCGCACGTACCCGAGTTCATAGGCAACAAAGTTTACAAACTAATCCTGTTTTGAAAGTCTCTAAACATTTAAATACTTGTGCTAACAATTTAAATATTAAATTTAGTATTTTTCCTTTTTATAAAGTCAATATTGACAATACTATTAAGAGAAGGAATATGAAAGCATATTTTATTGACCGGTTCAAACCGGATTTAAATGCTTAATTTTTTACCCCTCTCCCATCGTGTTAATATTATAATAATTATGTTTTAATTAAATCCTAATAAATGTTTTCTCTACACTCTTACTTCGACACTATTTAAGGGGATTTTAAACCCTGTATATCTTTATTTCTCTATAATCGGTTTATTAGAGAATAAGGCAGATATAAATGAGTTTTACAGTCAAATTACATAATTGGTCTATTGACATTTAATTAATCTTTTCACTTCTGTATGGTTGTATTGTCTAATTATACCAGGAAGACTTTTTAAATTTATGAAAGGTTAAGTTTTATTATAGCCAGATTACCTAATTGGTCTATGAACGTCTTTTCATCTCATTATTCTTGAATTGACCATAATCAAGCTATACCAGGAAGACTATGTAGATTAATGTCATGTTATGTATTATATATTTTAAACCTTTTGTTGAATGTTATCCAATATTATCTATAATCCATTGTCATGGAAATCTATTATTCTAAGAATGTATATATATATATTGTCGCATTTGCTATATTGTGTGTACATTATTAATATCTGAAGACGCCCATAGAAGGCAGATAGCTAGCTTATACTTACTGTATGTCAGAATGAAGTAAAGTGGAGAATTTTTTACCTGGACGTATTTTTTATTTATTTATGCATTTATCTACCGTAAACAAAGAAGTACTTGTACTTTATCTACTTTAGTATATATATATAATTGAAATTAAAGATGGCAAAATGAAACTACATTTTTATGCTAACGTTTTCACCGCGATAGCGGCTCATCAGGCGTTTTATTAAACAATAATTATTATTTATGAACGCTCCCATGGCAGAGAAAGTTGCCAAAACCAAGAAGATCAAACTAAATGTCGATGATCTTACCGACATTATCGTAGAACTATAAGGTAAAGTCAGTATACTCGCAATTAAAGTTGAAACTAATACAACTGCGGTGAAAGAACTACTTACCGTAACAAATAAGAAGTTTGAAGAACTGGGAAATACAAATGACAAAAATTTGTTAGAAATTAAAAAAGTCATTACAGATTTTGCTGACAAATTCCAGACTCCCATAGTTTCTTCAAATCAATACCAACCAATGAATAAAATAACGGAAAAATCTGCAGATAATGATGATTCTGCACAAAACATAAAATTAAACATGGTCAAACAATGGAATAAAGCCAGAGAAGACAGAAAGAAAATATTCTGGAAACATTATAATACGTCTAAACATATAGAATATTACTCGGAATGGATCAATAAAGAAACGCCTCTTATTCCGTTAAAATTTCGAATTAAAGAAATAGAAGGGGAAAACGAAAGATCTAAGAAGATCCGAACAAGGTTGTGTCTCCAAAAGTTTCAAGCTCATATAGAAATAATGGAAGCCAATTCGGAAAACCATAAACTTGGCTATTTAAATATTGACTAACATATGATAGAGTTAATATCTGAAACTCGGAAGGACAACATCAAGGCATCCTTACGGCAAATGTGGGAAGACGAGTGCAAGGAGGATGAAAAAGATCAGGAAAAAGCTTGGTAAGAAAAGGGAAATTGGTTGGCTTTATACGAGTCAAAATATGGCGTAAGTTTTTTTAAGCCAAATATACGACCGAGGGCTAACCAATTAGAGAAAGGGGCAAGGGCCAAAAGTAATGACAGGACCCAAAGAGTATCCCCACGAAGAGAAATTATTTCTGGAAATTCTCAACAACAAAACAAGCACAGACAACGACCGAATAGTCCTAGGAAACGTACAACACAAGCCCCCGAATATGTCAAGACAAACCATATAGTAACGTCATGACGTTGCGGCTATTGTTCTACGTAATTCTTCATAAATAAAAATGGTCTGATGATGTTCAGTACGAACAGAAAGCGCTAACCGTCAAATTAGTATTTTGGTGTCTTTCTTTAATTTAGTTTATATATATATTAACTGGGAGTTGTATTTACCTATATTTTATTATATATATATATATATATATATATATAGCTGTAGTGAGTTGTTGTTCTAATGTACAGTATCATATATCATAGTATAAAATATAAAAATAACACCGATTTGCTTCTACATGTTTCAATATATTTTCTCATCAGGAAGCCATTGATACTAATAACGTTGCAAGGTTACCCTCGTGACGTCACAATAGAGGTACATTACATTGCATGAATGAATGAATAAATGAATGAATAGTGATGAATGAATAAACAAATATAATATATACATAACACACTATTCAGTTAGCTACTTATCAATAGGAGATCAATTAAGCTAATTTATTTGTTTAGCAGAGGTCTAAATTTTTTAATGAAATATTCCTCTTTAACTGTTCTCTGTTTTGTGCAATCATTTATGAGCTGGTAAAACGGGAATATTTGGAATTTTGTATTAAAGTTGTGTGCACATATGTCCAGATGTTCGCTCAGGGATATCATGCGATATTCTGGATTTTTTATCTGTGATTTGTGTACAGCAACTCGCGATCTCAAATATTCAGTTTGACCGATATACTGCTCCGTACAACCCGGGCAAGTTATGGCATAGATCACATTTCGTGATGCACATGTTAAATTAGCATTCACGTTAAATGTCCCGTGACCTTTGAAGGTGATTGTGACGTCACGAGGGTAACCTTGCAACGTTATTAGTATCAATGGCTTCCTGATGAAAATATATTGAAACATGTAGAAGCAAATCGGTGTTATTTTTATATTTTATACTATGATATATATATATATATATATATATATATATATCCGAAATTATTAGGTCAACCGCAAAGTTGCACTACTTTGTTTCACGGTAAATGATATATATATATATATATATTCTAAAAAATTAGGTAGAAAGTACCACTAAAGAAGTTTTATTTAAATGCCTACATGTTTCGCCGTTAGGTTTTCAAGGCAATAATAGATAATGGCGTTACGTCATTATAATTACAATAACTTAAATTAAAATGAAATAATATCACTGGTTAAGTTTGGGTTTGAATTTGTTTATAAAATACTCTTCTTTGACTCACAATTTTGTGATATCATTATCAGACAGTTTATAAAACGGGAAAATGAGGCGATTTATTTTTAGCACACACCGCGATATGCCCACTTAATGGGATTTTGCGGTATATATTTATATATATGAACATTTAACTTTTACAGCTGTAAAATATGTCTTTGAGTGCATTTTGAACAGGAAAATGTAGGAATCGACGCTTAGATCACGCAAATCGAAATACTACAAATATTTCTAAGCAAAACATCAACTTCGGGTGGCCGTTTTGGCGGCCACCTTGGATTTTCAAATGGCCAATCGGGCAGATTTGATTAGTATCCCTTGGAAAACTATTGTGCAAAATTTGATGCTTGTTTCATCATTTGCACGATTCTTCCCAAACATTGCTCTTATATGCCCTCAATTTATGTTGGAATTGATGGGGGGAAAAATTTAAAAAAATTATTAAAAAATAGTTTAGAGACTGCTTCTGTGTATCAAAGTCGAACAAAATTTCCTGTTTTTTCCCCATTTTTTTGTCATCAAGTACAACACATATTTAGGGTAAATCATTAACTCTTCAAACGTTTGCTAAATAAGGAGCACCCCACTAACTGAGGCATTCGTAAATTTCAAAATTTTGAATTTCCACCTGGACATTTTTCATGCTGACAAAGTTGTTACATAGTGGAAAATCCGCATTGAAAATAATCAGAATAAGCCACAGTTTCTTAATTCTTTTTCAATTTGTAAAAATAATACATTTCTAGATCCTGACTAAATATATAAAAAATTTCGAATTTTTACTTTGACGCTTTTCCTGTCAACAAAGTTGTTCACTGGACATTTTTTTTCTTAATTTTTAAAAACTTTAAAAACAGGTAAAATTTTGATGGTAGAGGACGAAGTAGGTCATTTGGCGCTTCTTTCGAAAGTTTGATCAAAATGGGCTCTATGCAACATTTATAATGTTTTCTTTGATTGGCATTTAGTAATTGAACATATAACACAAGGTACAATTTTATGGATACACAATTACTGAGTTTGATACTAAGCGACGTTTCGACGAGGATACTCTCGTCTTTATCAAGCAAATGATACACAAATGTGAATAGTAGGGAAATATATACAGAATATGCAACAAAGATAAGAATAAGTACAATTAAAGTTTAACACCTTTAATTAGGGGCCATTCCCTACTATTCACATTTGTGTATCATTTGCTTGATAAAGACGAGAGTATCCTCGTCGAAACGACGCTTAGTATCAGACTCAGTAATTGTGTATCCATAAAATTGTACCTTGTGATTTATAATGTTCAAGCATGAAATTTTGAACGGTTGAAATATTTCCCTTTATAATTTAGCGACATTTTGACCTATTTTAATGAAACATAACGCTAACGCTACAATATACGTCCACATTCCTGCTTTGATTGATATGGTACTTTGTCAAGAAGGCTAGGCGTTTGGTTTGTTTAGCGTTGAGGGTCGTGCCTCAACATCAAGATATCAATTCAGAATTGTGGCTTTCAGACGCTAAAGGCAAAAAGTGGGCGTGGCTCTGCCCCTGGGGATCGGGACATTCACCAAAATCAATAGTGGACGCCCTCAGACTATAAAGAATACATATGCCAAGTACCAAGCTGATTCATTCAGAATTGCGGCCTGTAAACCACAAACGCAAAAATTGGGCGTGGCTTGCTTCTGAGAGTAGGGACATGCAGTTTAAAGACGATCCATTTAGAATCATGGTCTGTAGACAACACACACAGACACGAAGTAAAAATGGACATGGCTCTGCCCCTGGGGGATAGGAAATCACCAAAAACAATAGGGGTCGCCTTAGGGTATAAGGAATAGGTATGCAAAACATTGGGCGTGGCTCAGTCCCAGGTGGTCCGGCATGCACCAAAAATAATAGTGGTCAGCCCTAGGTTTTCAAGACGATCGATTAAGAATTGTGGCCTGTAAGTGACACACAAAAAGAAAATGGGCGTGGCAGTGTCCCTGGGGGTCGGGCATGCATAAAAAAAACAATAGGGATCTTCCTTAAGGTACCAAGAATAAGTACGCAAAGTTTCAAGATGATACGTTAAGAAATGCAATCTGTAGATGGCAGACAAACAAATACAAGAAATGGGTGTTGCTGTCCCAGGGGGTCGGGCATGCACCCAAAACAAAAGGGATCATCATTCGGGTATAAGGAATAAGTATTTTAAGTTTCAAGATGATCGATTAAGAATTGTGGCTTGTAGGCAACACACAAAAAGAAAATGGGTGTGGCTCTGCCCCTGGGGGTTGGGCATGCACCCCAAATGATAGGGATGTTCCTTATGGTACAAAGAATAAGTATTCAAAGTTTCAAGATGATACGTTAAGAAATGTGGCTTGTAGACGACAAACAAATAAATACAAGGAATGGGCGTGGCTGTGCCCCTGGAGTAGGGCATGCACCAAAAACAATACGGATCATCCTTAGGGTGTAAAGAGTAAGTATACAAAGTTTTAAGAAAATCCAGTAAGAATTGCCCCCTGTAGGCAACACACGGGTAACTAAAAATAAAATGGGCGTGGCTCTGCCCCTGGGAGTTGGGCATGCACCCCAAACGATAGGGATCATCCTTAGGGTGTAAAGAGTAAATATGCAAAGTTTGAAGAAAATTCAGTAAGAATTGCGCCCTGTAAGCGACACAAAGACACGCGAAAAGAAAATGGGCGTGGCTCTGCCTCTGGGGATTGCGCATGCACCCTAAACAATAGGGATGTTCCTTTGGGTACAAAGAATATGTATGCAAAGTTTCAAGGTTATAAAATAAGAAATGTGGCCTGTAGACGACAAACAAACAAATACTAGAAATGGGCGTGGCTCTTCACCCGGGGGTCCGGCTTGCACCAAAATCAATAGGGATCTTCCTTGGGGTATAAGGAATAAGTATACAAAGTTTGGAGAAAATCCATGAAGAATTGCGCCCTGTAGGCGACCCACAGACACACATACATACATACATACATACATACACACACAGACAGGGGCGACGTATAAAAAAATACAATTTTAAGATTCTGGATATAATTCGTGACGATGAATATATAAAGCTTTCATATGTGCCTTTGAGTTTTTCCAACAAATCGGATTTCTCAGAATCTTACCATAATGATCTTGGACCTACCCCCCCCCCCGCCAGGCGTGAAAATACTTGGAATAGGCCGTCGATTTAAAATATTTTCGAAACTTTCTACGAATTCGAAATCACCGAATTTTACGAACGAAAAATATAACAATGCCTAGTCTTACTAATTCTGTAGTCTTTGAGTAATTTTCAACTGCAATTCAGATCATCGAATTTCTGAAATTCGTCGGTGTGATTTCGTCATGTTGAAACTAATTTGTCAACTTCTTATATTAATGAATAGCCCCAAGACGGACGAAAAGTACTGTAAAATGTTATTAAACCAGTGTTGAAATTAGTTTGTCTCGGCATACCTTTTATCTTTTCATCGTTTACCGTGAAACAAAGTAGCGCAGCTTTACGGTTGTACAAATATTTCTGGATATATATTCTTTAAAAATAACAAACTAAAGATTGGTCTTCATATAAGTTCATTACCAACCGGTTTCACAACATAGTGATCATCAGGGTAACTTAAATACATTGTGTTGCTAATGATATAGCGTTAACATTGGCAAGAGACGTAAATTCATGACGTCATATCAGTAAATGCGACGTCAACATGGTTTCATATTAGTTACAGTTTAATTTAGGGGTATATCCTTTAATAAAGAATCGTTCTTTGATTTTACTCAGCTCTTCATTTCCTGTACGCATTTTGTATATAGGACAGATTGTGAACTGGGGATTACGATTCTTTGCGCACTCATCTATATGCGCGCTAAGGGGTATACACCTATAATATGGGATTACAATTCTTTGCGCACTCATCTATATGCCCGCTAAGGCGTATATACCTATAATATGGGGTTTTAATTGTTGTTTATGTACTCGGGACTCTTGCTCTAAGCACATCCCCAGTTTGAGTCTGACCAATATACCCTTCGCCACAACCAGCGCATGTTATTACATATATCAGGTTTCAAGAGGCGCAAGACATATTTTCCATTACTTTGAATTTTGAGTTATTCCTAAAGGTGCATGAATTTACCTCCAAAATGTGTGAACATGTGCCACAATTCGGCCTATTACATTTCGTGATACTTCCTCCTAACACAGGCTTTTGAACAATAAAGCACGCTTTTGATAACAATTGTTTCAGATTTTCGCTCTACAGTAGAGGCCGAAGTACGGGATACAGATGATCTGCAAAACAAGAGAGATTCATGGGATGGAGACCTGGTCCTGCACGTGAGTACTCCTGCGGACGTCGATATAACAATCCCTCCAACAAGATCCCACAAAAAGGACAAGGGCGCGGCCTTACTAGAGGAAGATATATGGGACAGATAAATATTGACAGAAACGCCGATGATTTTTAGGGAACAGGAACCTCTCACGGCCGGAGCTTCCAAAATAGAGCCCCAAATCATTAACCTTTCAAATGTGGACCTTTGTGATAGTGAAATAAATGTTCTGTTAAAGGGAATGAAATTCACACCACCACCATCCAAAAGAAACCCACAAGAACTTGAAACAGATATTCAAGATTTTTCTAGAAAATTAAGACTATTAGAATACTTTAGTCCAGAACCAAATGATTCAATGGAAGACTTGGAAAATTCACATTCAAACTTTGCTGATTCAATAGTTCGTAATAAGAGTAAATTTACTCCCAAGGCAAGGAGAAATAGAATTTTAGATAGAACAATCGAGCAAATTAAAGAATTAAAACATTGTGAACAAACAGCATATATGAAATCAAACATAAATCTAAATGAACGCAAGGCCATTAAATCATTATCAGATGATGAGTCAATTATTATTAAAGAAGCTGGTAAGGGAGGAGCAATTATTATCATGGATAAACCATATTACTTTAGTCCAGAACCAAATGATTCAATGGAAGACTTGGAAAATTCACATTCAAACTTTGCTGATTCAATAGTTCGTAATAAGAGTAAATTTACTCCCAAGGCAAGGAGAAATAGAATTTTAGATAGAACAATCGAGCAAATTAAAGAATTAAAACATTGTGAACAAACAGCATATATGAAATCAAACATAAATCTAAATGAACGCAAGGCCATTAAATCATTATCAGATGATGAGTCAATTATTATTAAAGAAGCTGGTAAGGGAGGAGCAATTATTATCATGGATAAACCATATTACTTTAGTCCAGAACCAAATGATTCAATGGAAGACTTGGAAAATTCACATTCAAACTTTGCTGATTCAATAGTTCGTAATAAGAGTAAATTTACTCCCAAGGCAAGGAGAAATAGAATTTTAGATAGAACAATCGAGCAAATTAAAGAATTAAAACATTGTGAACAAACAGCATATATGAAATCAAACATAAAGCTAATGAACGCAAGGCCATTAAATCATTATCAGATGATGAGTCAATTATTATTAAAGAAGCTGGTAAGGGAGGAGCAATTATTATCATGGATAAACCATATTATAAAAACCTTGCGTTATCAACCACTGGTGATCCAAAGTACCATGAACAAAGTAAACCACAGGTCAGACAATGTTGCATTTTCGAAGTGAAAGAGATTAGTTAACTCTTACTCTCCCTGCCTTACAGATAAAGAGAAAGGTTACTTAACTAACATTGAACCTAAGAGTAGTAACGTCTGTGGATTACCAAAGGTTCATAAAAGTATAGATATAAAGGAAGGTTGCCAACACTCAAATTCAGCCTATGTCAAATTACCACCCCCTACGGATCTGGAACCAAGACAATAATAGCGGGACCTCAGTGCCCAGCTTAGCAACTTTAAAGACATTCTCTAAAGACCACTAACAAAACATGTGAAAAGTTATTTAGGAGACACAACTGATTTTCTCAACCATCTCCCTTCAGCGACAAATCAAAATACCAAGTTACTATCATTTGATGTGACTAACCTTTATTCAAATATCCCTCATGACTTAGGTATAGAAGCAATTCATTATTGGTTGGATAAACACTCCCATGAGTTACCTGAGAGAATTTCAAAAGATTTCATTATAGATAGTGTGAAATTTATTCTTACAAATAATAATTTTCATTTTAATGAAAACCATTACAAACAAATAAAGGGGACAGCCATGGGAACGAAAATGGCACCAACTTACGCTACACTTGTACTAGGATACCCAGAAGGGTCTTTATACCGTAAGATAGACCAACACATTGGAGAGGAATTCGAAAACGAATTCAAACGAAACTGGAAAAGATTTTTGGATGACTACATTATATTATGGACACAAGATAATGATTCTTTGAAAGACCTACATAATATACTTCAAAACTTACATCCAAGTTTATCATTTACAATGGAAGATAGCAACGAAAAGTTACCATTCTTAGATGTAATGGTAACTATAAAACCAGGACAAATAGAAACTGATATCTACTACAAACCAACAGATTCCAAAAAGTATTTAGACTACAGATCCTGCCATCCACGCCATATTAAAAATAGCATTCCATATTCCCTAGCCCGTAGAATATGTACCATAGTATCAGACCCTACTGTTTGAGACTTAAGGCTGAGGGAATTAGAAAAACTACTAAAACCTAGAGGATATCCTAAGGACATAATTTTGGATGCTATAACAAAGACCCGTTCTTTTAACAGAGAAGATCGTCTAAAACAAGGGGAACAAGAACACAATTAGGCAGTTTTACCTATTATTACTACATTTAACCCCTACAATCCAAATATTTATCCAAATGGAAGAAACTGTGTACAGGCGCTAGACACATGTCCAAAACTAAAGTATGCTCTAAAAGATACTAAAATGATAAGCAGTAAACGGCAGAGCATAAATCTGAAACAATTGTTATCAAAAGCGTGCTTTATTGATCAAAAGCCTGTGTTAGGAGGAAGTATCACGAAATGTAATAGGCCGAATTGTGGCACATGTTCACACATTTTGGAGGTAAATTCATTCACCTTTTGGAATAACTCAAAATAATGGAAAATATGTCTTGCGCCTCTGGAAACCTAATATATGTAATAACATGCGCTGGTTGTGGCGAAGAGTATATTGGTCAAACGGGGATTTGCTTAGAGCAAGAGTCCGAGTACATAAACAACAAATTAAAACCCCATATTATAGGTGTATACCCCTTAGCGCGCATATAGATGAGTGCGCAAAGAATCGTAATCCCCAGTTCACAATCTGTCCTATATACAAAATGTGTACAGAAAATGAACAGCTGAGGAAAATCAAAGAACTATTCTTTATTAAAGGACCCCAAATTAAACTGTAACTAATAGGAAACCCATTTACTGATATGACGTCATGAATTTACGTCCTTTGCCAATGTTAACGCTATATCATTAGCAACACAATGTATAAGTTACCCTGATGATCACTATGTTGTGAAACCGGTTGGTAATGAACTTATATGAAGACCAATCTTTAGTTTGTTATTTTTAAAGAATATTGAAGACATAAACCATGAACATTTTAATTTAACTTTTACAGCTGTATATATATATATATACAGCTGTAAAAGTTAAATTAAAATATAACCTTTATATATATATATATATATATATATATATATATATATATATATATATATATATAGTAAAAGGTTATATTTAAAGCTACTCTTAGGTGGTAGATATTCGAAATAAAGATGTTTTAGGAAATAAAACTTGTTTTTTTTGTGAGTACTTTCCGCTTTATTAAGCTTCATCAGACAATTGTTACCAATTCCAACAGTTGATGTGACGTAATAACGTCATGGTTACAACAATGAACTATAATGGCTATAATATGTACTACAAATATTTCTAAGCAAAATATCAATTTGTATTCTGCTGTTAACAGTCCCACTAGGTAGCCCCTTTACTGTTCAAAAATTTGCGTCAGGCTATCCAGAAACGTGTCTATTGCAGAAATAGGAGACGAATTCTCCATACTAGGACCTACTGTGTTTATGTTCATGTCCGTTTATATGGATTTTTCACTTCTTTTCATATTTAATTCCAAATGGTGACCATCAGTTTCCAAAAATCAAAATTCTGCTCTGACCGTTTTTTAAGCATTCCTTTATGGATTCGGAAAAAGTTACTTCCATATCACGTTTCAAGATGGTAGCACTTCGGGTTCGATCGACAGACTTCTTTTTTCTGATCGCCTTAGTACTGTCCTAACTAGTAGAAAACAAAATTCAAGGCAATCTGACATACCTTTTATCGATTTTTCAAAAAGATAAGTTACAAAAATTCTAATGGCATTGTTCAAGTCCCATCAGTGGGATCTACTAACAATCCAAATGTAATGAAAATCGTGAAAATATCAAAGAAGTTGTGAAGTTGGTCTCATCTTCCAGGACGTAATTTTCGAAAATGATATTTGTCAAGGTACTAAAAAAAAAAAAAAAAAAAAAAAAAATAGTAAATAGGTCAAAAATCGACAATATTACGACTATGCACCAGTTTTCTTTTTCGTAAAATTCGCCGATTTTGAATTCGTAAAACATTCGGAGAAATCCGATTTGCAGAAAACAAACATACACAAAAACAATAAGCTTTCATGTGAACTATGAAATGTTAATAATAATAATAATAACACAATAACTTTTCATATCAAATATGAAAGCTTAATAATCTTAACAGAAACAATATGCTTTCATATGAAAGCTTAATAATAATAACTTTAACAAAAACAATAAGCTTTCCTGTGAATATGAAATGTGAAAGCCTAATAATGTTAACAATAACAAAAAAACTTTCAGACGACATATTAAAGAATAATAATCTTAACAAAATCAGTAGTTTTTATACTACATAGTACAGAAACTAATAATCTTAACTGTAGCAACAAGTTTTCATATGAAGAAAAACAGTTTAATAAGGACCATTTAAAAGACAACGCGAAATGAATTGAAAAGGAAATGACCGATGGACAGACGGACGGACATTTGGCTGGCCGGATGGGTGCAAATTGAGAATGGAATTTGAGGTGGGTATCTTATTAAAGGTCTTTGACAATAAAAGTAACATTTTGGATACTAAACCGAGCGTGTTGTTTTTGCCCATATCTGCTAAATCAACGACCGTTTTTAACCCATTCTCATTTAATTTCTGTTTATTTCTTATTAAAGAGTTAGAGGTAAGATTTGTCATTTATTATGTGGTGACACAATAATTAATAATTATGCCATTTGTCGTTTTTGGACGACATTCAGTATTGGTTTACTTCTACCAAATAGGTTCAAATGCTTTAGTTTTGCCTACAGGCACTTGAAGGGGTTAAAATAAAACTTCAAGTTTAATTTGCAAGACCAATTTAATTACACCGGAAGCTGTATAATTATCAAATAAAAAAAACAAACGACGGGAAGTTTTAGAACTAATGACTATTGCGAGTTAAAACAATATGGTGGCTAATACACCTTGTTATTACTGTAATTTATATAGTCAAGCCGTAGTGATAAGATATATTTTAATTTCTTCAAGTGCCTGTAATATTGCCTTCATATTATTATGCATATTTTTGCGAATCGCAGTTAATACAGAAAACGTTTACATGAATATACCGATGATAACATAATATATATGGCAACGAAATGATTGTTAATGTAGTCACAGGGGGAAACCATGCTTGAAGCCCCCCCCCCCCACACACACACACTTTCGAGGCCAAAAAAAGGTTCGCAACGGGACTTCCTACCTCACAGTGGCAACTCTAATATGACACTAAAATATTATAAAAAGAAAATTATTTCATTTATTTTATCAATAACATAATAATGACATCCATGTAAGTTCTAAGCCAAGAAAAAAATAATCAACAGAATTCCAGAATTCTTTGCTACTCAATAACATATAACAATAAATTATGTGTTCCCTGACTGTTTAAAATGTGACATGGCATGGTTTCAAAACGACTTCTCTATAAAAGTTTAAAATCCATCTGTCACCAGTAAAAGTTGGTAATATTTAAAATGATTCACAAGTCAACGCAAAACAAAACACTATTAAATACTAATCAAGTTCTGTAACATGCATATCACAACTTCACCAATATCACTGAAAGTCAAATACAGACAGCAATCCGTGTTGTATTTTTGGTTGGTCCCGGATATCGAATAGATCCCTTAACTCAGTTCTAAAAACGTTATCTTTTAGTCTATGGTGTATTTGCGCACTTGCTAACGATCCACGTTAATTTAAGCACCTTTAACTTAGTGAACCATTCTCTATGTACCTCACCACCCATTAATGTGAGATAATACAGAACAAATAATAAACAAAACTGGACGACATTCAAGCAAATTACTTCCAACGTTTTCTTTCACACACGTATCATGAAAATAGGTGACATCAAATGACTAACAAGGTGTGTGTATCCTCTATTTCACATGTATTCGATGAAAAGAAAATATTTTCCCATTTATATAAGAAATTAAAATATCGTAATTATCAATCATACTAAATCTCACTGTGTCCCGAAACAGACACACATCACGTTTATTTATAAGTTTTAGATTCAATCACTGGAATTACATTCTGAGCTAATGACACGAAGTTTGTTGCACAAGTCTTTTATAAATTTGTGAATTTAAAAATCTTGGATAAGAGTCTCGATGCATTAATGTAAATATTTGTAATTGTGCTTCATCAAAAGTATGTGGTGTTGGATCCACCATATTTCTATTAATCACTTCACGAACTCTTGAATCTAGACTAACCTGGAAAATACCAATATAATAAAGAATTGAAATGTGTAATGAACACTACTAAATGTTTGAATATTCATAATAACAACACAATAACTACAACTGCGGTGCAGTGTTTGCGTTGTTTTTTTTTAATTGGTGCTTACCCGTAACCTGTAAATAATTTACTTTTCTAAATCACACCTAAACTTAAACTATTTGAGTTAAATGAGGTCTATAACTGCTGCCTAGAAGATTTCTAATAAACTTGATAGATTAAAACAAAATGATATGAGGTCAATAACTGCTGCCTAGAAGATTTTTAATGAACTCCATAGATTAAAACAAAATGATATTATTTCAAAAGTAAGCATAGTGAATAGGCCGAACCCACTGTTCCCGAAGTGACGGTATGTTATCGGGTGGTTTAAAGTAATATTGATCTTACACATCTCTACCAACAGATGATACAGAAAATATTCTACAATTAACACCAGTAAAAGTTTATATCCCTTAAATATATTTTGCTCAATGGATGTAATGTAGACAAATCAGTGTGCAAAGAGCATTCATGGGTTCTAAAACTTGATAGCTAGCTTTCACATTTTAGTACATAACGATATGACGAAAACCTGTCATTTTAGCTTGTGATGCATCACTGTACTGACACACACCATGACTGATGGCTCTAAACGTCATATAGCCTTTGTTTTCAGACCTAAACGGGATAATCAGAAATCGATAAAAAGTCGACATTACAGATCACCGTCGTTTAACTACTTTATTTGGTCCACAAAAATATCCCTGTTCTTATTGCAGTTAGAATGCAGTGATGGACACTTTTGTTGAGTGTGTACAATTATACAGTATTGTTCTTTTTAGGAGAACGCAAATGCAGTTTAGTTACTTCCAAAAACTTTTCATACGAACTTTTTCACAACACAATGGTCCAACATTACTACCAAGTACAAATTGAGACGCATAAAGACTCTATGCTATCTAATGTATACTTACCATGTACGTCAAGTTGGAATAATAAATATATGGATTTACAACCACAGGAAAATTGAGATCACAATTCATCAAGGATGTCTACTTATGAGTATGCCCATGGTTATTTGAACTAAATATTAGCCTTACGTCCTCGCTTACCTTGAGGTCCCATATTCGATTCCTGCGTTGGGCGAGAAACTTCATCGGGTTTTCCGGGCTTGGCAAGAGACAACATAATATAGTCGTTTGGATTGGACCAAAAAATGAGTTCACGTATTCGATGAGTAAGCCATAGCGCCGCTGTCCGGGCAACATATCCCTCATAGTATACTGCATGTCGCATGCCCGTCTTCATTAGCCCAGAAGGAGCAGAACCGTAGGGCGTTAAACCCCATTTCATTTCATTTATGGCATTGTTCGTATGAAAGCTATATCCAAAAGTTTCATATAGTGGCCAAACATTGTCATTGATATTACGAATAATTATGTTTTGGTATGCCTTCATTAGCGCCTACGCATTTGGTGCAAAACACTTCGTAACTATACTGGAATTAACAGTTTTTTCATAATTGAAAAAAATTAACTCTTAGTATATATTCTAGATCAAATCATTAAAAAAGATAATGCAAAATCAATAGAAACGTTCTATTTTTCTACCTTATTTACTTTGCTACAGCATGCAGGTCTCACAAATAATTTGGATTGGTTCGTAGATAAAGCCTTTAATGGAGCTTTCGGAAAAGGCAGAAACTTGATGGCCATCTACTCACAAGATGCGAGATGGATTATAAAACGGCGCAATGCCAACACTGTAGTTTTTGATAAAACAAAATATAATATATTTTCTCATTGACAATGCCATATTTGAGGTTGGGGATCAGATAATACAGCAAACTATTCTGGCAAATGTACATTTATATAAATACGAACTCTACTTTCAAGACCATAAAAGAAAAACGGATTACAAGGTAGCTAAAACATACCTTCCGTTACATTGATGACATAACACCCATCAATGATAACGGAAATTTCAATAAATATAAAAGTGAAATATATCCTCCTGAACGATAAATTTAATGTCGGTATATTCGACAAAACGGACAAATTTGGCTTTGAAGTAGTAAAATACCCGTCAAATTATAGTAACATACCGAATTACGTATTTTAAAGGGAATTTCTAAACTTCCATTTCTTCAACATACCAAGTTTGACATGTCTTCTAAATATATTACTGACTACATATTGGATAATGAATGATTCAATTTAATATTTATTTAAATTTCTTCTGTAGTTGTCTAATCCTGTCTGGATTATCGCTCTTATTTTTATGCCTGTATAAATACACTTACAGAGTACGATTTCTTCAGCATTCCTGTTTTACATTTTTTGCGTGGCGATTATATAATATATATATTATGGTTTGTACAATTACACGACTTAATAATTCCATTTGGTCGCTAAGACTAATAGTTTTATTAGTTTTTAACGTTATTTTATCTGGAATATCGCCCTTTTTATTGGGAAACTTTATTACTTTCTAATAGTAAGTGCAGGGGGACTTACACAAAAACAAATATATGGACAAAACATCGTACTCAGAGACCACAAACAAAAACAATTCAAAAAGAGTTAATGGATCCGGAGGGTAGCCGTAAGCGTCCACTGCGCTGTACAGTCCCGGGCCTGTGGTGACACAGACTTCACTCAAATTTTAAAAACAATTGGGAATACAACCCAAAGAAATAATTATGTAATGTCAGCATGAGTCATGATCTCTCATATGTTGCAAGAAATACGAATGCAAGCATATTGTATTAATTCCGCTATACAAGTACAAGTAACCACACTGGTAAATGTATCAGAGAAGTAGTTCGAAAAACTAAATCAATAAAGAAGAGAATCGAAGTATATTGAATGCATTTAGGGCACATATTCCAACCGTCGCAGAAACAAACAAAACTGAATACAAGGAAGCAAAGGAATGTAGACTGTCTCGGAAGACAGCCGTCTGCTGACTGAATGGCGTGACGTAAATTAGCCGTTACAGCTATAGAAATATGTAAATAGACTAGAATGGCCACGGTCAATCAGAAGCCGCTTTCACGATATGCGCAGAGGTCGGTCATACTAGTACATTGATCCTGCGCAACAAAATGGCATCGTTTGATTATGCGAAGGAAAACAAAACTTTTACGTTTTCAGTATCCACCAAAGGGACACAGTGTTTTGCCATTAACTGTACACACATATATAATAAAATATAGGTAAATACAACTCCCAGTTAATATATATAGAAACTAAACAGATAACGGTATTTCTTATTATGTTATCTATATTAATGTCTTTTTTTCAAAATTTCAAATTTCACCTTTGATGTTTTTTGTGCCGACAAAGTTCTTTTCGCGTGAATAATTCCGATTAACAGCTTGAAAATAATCAAATAGATCACAGTTTCGCAATTTCGTCTCAAGTTTGGGAAATCAATACATTTCTGGTTAGCCTTCTTCCAAGAATGGGTGGTGGCCTTGAAATCAATCTATTTTCAAAACGTTTTGCGAATCCAAAATCACCGAAATTAACTGATGAAAAAATTGGCCTTGTCAGCTGTAACTTTGTGATTTTGTGATCTATTTTACTTAATATTTTTAATATTTTAATATCTGCTATTTCTGATTTTTTAAATTCAAATATTACGTTATTGACATCCTATCCCGGAAGTAAAACCAACATGACAACTTCTTGAACATTAGTTCGATTTTCATGAAATTGGGAATGTAAGTAGATCTTGTTGATCTACATGTAGCTTTAACGATATCATTAGAAATTTTCCAATTTATCTCCCCTTGCAGAAATTGAGGACCTACACGAGTTGGAAAACAGGATTAAAAACAAAACAGTTTCCCCAATCGGACAAAAAAGAAATAATATGTCTAAAACAACTACCAAAAACTAAACGATAATAACCGGCAATAGTTTTTCATTACCAATGAGGAAAGCGAGACTTCCTTATAAATAGCCGCGTCGGAGCACTTTGTTTTCAATGGTATCAAGCGATGACGTCATGTAGACAAAGTACCTCGCACAGAAATTCTACGGCTAAATGGTATTTACTAAAATAAGTTATTTGCTCTTTAGAAGCATCAATCGCATATTTTGGTTAACAGTAAAACACCCGTTGTTCAAATATTGCCGCTTTGAAAATTACATTCTGTTATATGCTTTATACGTATGGAAAACATATCAATTACGACCATTTCAGACTATTGTCGATTCTAGTGTAGTGCCATTTTTTTTTAACTTTGAATCTGCTATTTCCGATTTTTTTAAATTCGAATATTACGTCATTGACATCCTATACCGGAAGTAAAACCAACATGACAACTTATTGAATATTAGTACGATTTTCATGAAATTGGGAATGTAAGTAGATCTTGTTGATTTAGCTTCAACGATATCATTGGAAATGTTCTAATTTATCTTCCCTTGAAGAAATTGAGGACCTACACGAGTTGGAAAAAAGGATAAACAAAAACAGTTTCCCGAATGGGACAAAAAAAGGAGTCATATGCCTAAGATAACTACCAAAAAATAAACCATAATATCCTGCGTTGGTTTTTTATTATGAAACGGGAGAGCGAGACTTGCTTATAAATAGCCGCGTCGGAGCACTTTGTTTTCAATGGTATCAAGAGATGACGTCATGTAGACAAGGGACCTCGCACATAAATTCTACGGCAAAATGTTATTTACTAAAATAAGTTATTTTCACTTTAAAATCATCAATCTCAAATTTTGGTTAATAGTAAAACACCTGTTGTTCAAATATTGCCACTTTGAAAATTGCATTCTATATATGCTTTATACGTACGAAAAACGTTTCAATTACGACCATTTCGGACTATTGTCGATGTCCAGTGCCATTTTATGCCATCGATAAAATATAGGTCAGATTTCCTTGGATTTTTAATGTACTACCTTAGAAATTTCTATCAGGTCAAATGTTGATCGCGACGTTAGTTGCTTATTTTGAAAGTTTTATCAAAATCGGTTGGTAACGAAACGTTCTCCACAAGGTGATGCCTTGTTGAAATATTACTCAGTCAGTTTCTGACTAATTCGTTTATTAAAGTGGCACAATTCAGCGCAGAACTTTCAATTCAGACCAAACGTTTATTGGAAACGAATAAGCTGGTCAATGGGAGCTAATTTTTAAAGGTACTGTAAAAATTAAAGTGATAAAACAGAAAATTTCGCCCGGTTGTAATGTTTCTCACTATAAGTCAGCAATTTGACGATTTTAGGGAGGTTGGATGGCTGAATGGTGCAGAACTTTCAATTCAGGCCAAACGTTTATTGTAAACGATTAAGCTGGTCAGTTGGGGCTTATTTTTAACAGTTTTGTAATAATCGGTTGATAATTGAAGGCACCGTGCCAATTAAACTATTAAAACAGAAAATTTCGCCTGGTTGTAATGTTTCTCACTATAAGTCAGCAATTTGACGATTTTATGGAGGTTGGATGGCTGAATGGTGCAGAACTTTCAATTCAGGCCAAACGTTTATTGTAAACGATTAAGCTGGTCAGTTGGGGCTTATTTTTAACAGTTTTGTAATAATCGGTTGATAATTGAAGGCACCGTGCCAATTAAACTATTAAAACAGAAAATTTCGCCTGGTTGTAATGTTTCTCACTATAAGTCAGCAATTTGACGATTTTAGGGAGGTTGGATGGCTGAATGGTGCAGAACTTTCAATTCAGGCCAAATGTTTATTGTAAACGATTAAGCTGGTCAGTTGGGGCTTATTTTTAACAGTTTTGTAATAATCGGTTGATAATTGAAGGCGCCGTGCAAATTAAACTATTAAAACAGAAAATTTCCCCTGGTTGAAATGTTTCTCGCTATAAGTCAGCAATTTGCCGATTTTAGGGAGGTTGGATGGCTGAATGGTTAGCACGTGCGCGCTGTATCGTAACGTCTGTCATTGAGTCAACTGGCGTGGTTTCGATTTCTCGCTTTTACGTGACAAGGAGTATGGTCGCCTGTCGAACCAGGTGGGTTTTTCTCCGTGTCCTCCTAATTCCTCCCACGGCTAAAGACCCCTATACGCAAGCGAATTATTGAAAAAAAATTCAACCATGTCTTAGTCCCGAAATGACTAATTAGTCTTAATCTGCTTAAATCTACTCTGTGTTGTTGTGGCTATGTGGGTAAGACTCATGTTTACTAGCCTGGAGATTGAGTGTTCGATCCCTGCATTGGACAAGAAAGTTCATACCGATTTTCTGGCGTGGTTTCTCCTTGTCAGTGATGCAGGGCGGGGGACTTGACAAAGACAGCTATCTAGTCCTTCTGATGGGACTAAACATTGGTTTACACGTGAAATATCCCCTGTCAGTTAGAATTCGATATAAGAGTACGCCGTAACGCCGCTGTGCGGGTAAAATTTCCTTCATTGCACACTTTATGGCGTATGCCCGTCTTCATTAGCCCAGTTTAGGAGCTAAACAGTAGGACGTTAAACCCCATTTCATTTTCTCTATGTCGTTTATTTATTATAGTGGATACATATTTTTCTGGTTCTAGCAGTTCTAGTCTATGAGCCTTTATTTAAAACATGCTTAAGCGAGAGAGAGAGAGAGAGAGAGAGAGAGAGAGAGAGAGAGAGAGAGAGAGAGAGAGAGAGAGAGAGAGAGAGAGAGAGAGAGAAATGGGGTTTAACGTCCACTCGACACAAACCAGGTCATTTTGGGACTAACATATGGTTTCAATTTTATTTACATGCTTAAGCAGTTGTCACTATTTCATACATGCTTAAGCAGTTGTCACTATTTCATACATGCTTAAGCAGTTGTCACTATTTCATACTTATAACCAAACATATTAGTAACCATAATTATATAATATATCCCTAATTTTGGTAGCCCGATTACAGCTATACAAGTTTCAGTTATTTCCATTTAATTTAAAGATTTTTTTTTTGCCCGGGTGCAATGTTTCTCACTATGTTTAAACTTGTAACTTTGTGAGTTTTTGTCCGATTTTGATAATTATGTTTCTCTGTGTCCTTTGGTTTCCTCCAACGGCTAGAGACCCCTACGCACAAGGGAAGTTTTTAAATGAAATTAAAAACCATATGTTACTCCCGAAATGACCTAGTTTGTGTCGACTGGACGTTAAGCCCCATTTCTCTCTCTTTTATTTTTAAAGTTTTGTATTAATCGGTTGGTAATCAAAGGTACTGTAAAAATTAAAGTGATAAAACAGAAAATTTCGCTAGGTTGTGATGTTTCTCACTTTAAAGTCAGCAATTTGCCGATTTTAGGGGGCTTGGATGGCTGAATGGTGCAGAACTTTCCGTTCAGGTCAAACGATTAAGCTGGTCAGTGGAAGCTTATTTTTAAAAGTTTAAAATATTCGGTTGATAATTAAAGGTACCTTGCAAATTAAACTGTTAAAATAGAAAATTTCGCCCGGTTGAAATGTTTCTCGCTGTAGGTCAGCAATTTGCCGATTTTAGGGAGGTTGGATGGCTGAATGCTTAGCACGTGCGCGCTGTATCGTGACATCTGTCATTGAGTCAACCGGCGTTGTTTCGATTTCTCGCTTGTACTTGACAAGGAGTATGGTCGCCTATCCAACCTCGTAGGCCGTAACGCCGCTTCCCGGGTAAAATTTCCCTCAATGCACACTTTATGGCGTATGCCCGTCTTCATTAGCCCATTTTAGGAGCAGAACAGTAGGACTATAAACCCCATTCAATTTCATTTCATTTTGACCGATTTTGATAATTATGTCTTTATAATTTTCCAAATTTACATATGTAACGTAAATATTCAAACAGTTGAGGTCAACCTGATTCAAAAAGTATTAATTCCGTTCAAAGTTTTCTCATTTAATTTTTCGATGTTTTCTTACCATTTTCATTTCCTTTTTCTGAAACTTTTCAAGTGGGAAGTCATCCCGATTACAGCAACACAAGTCTCAGTTATTTCCCTTTACTTTTCAGATTATTTTTATAACCGGGTGCAATGTTTCTCACTATATTTAGACTTATAACTTCGCGATTTTTTTACCGATTTTGATAATTGTTTTTTCTTGTACTTCAATCTTTTAAGATACTTGATATAATCTATGCCACGTGACGATGAATATGAAAGCTTTCATATCTGCATGGGACAGTAGCAGATCTAGTTGTACTTGTAATACTTATAGAATATCGTCCCCATACTTTATCCGGCAATGTGTTCTTTTTTCATAACAAACATCATACAGCACAATATATTTATTTATCTATAGGACAAGAAATAAAGTCTTAAATAGATTTATAGAGGTCTTTATCCCTCTCCATATTACATGCCATTATATTTTCCTCGAACTTTACCCGGCAATTTATTTTTCATAACAAACACCACACTGTACAATATAATATTTATTTATCCTTGGAACTAACATTAAAGTGTTACATTATTAGATTTATAGGTGTCTCTTCCCCACTCCCTCTGTATAACATGCCATTATAAACAGACCAGTGTCTGTGGGTATTCAGAAATAAACGCACTGTTAATTTTAATACATGTATTAGGATAATCTTGAAGCAATTTATGTCAAACGTCGATCCTTTCATATCCAGCTAACGTGGATTTTAATTTCCACTGTAGCATTATAAACATTTAATAACTTAATATTAAGTCATTTGAACGCGTGGGTCTACTGTTAAAACAACTAAGCGTTTGCGCATGCGTGGAGATGCCAAATCCAATAGCCTCATACAGTGTATTCCGTTACTTCGCAGATGTTTTCCGACTGCGATAGAGATAGTTCGTTTCAGGGGCGTGCGTAGCTTGGAGCATTTTTTTTTAGCACAACCAAGGTACATAGCTCTTATTCTTACTAAGAGATTACTCCCTTGATTATGGAAGCCGAGAAGATTTTGAGCCATTTATAACATATGTCTAAATGGTTATATATTCTCAAAAATCAAATGTGGCCAGACTTCCATTATTGATGAATGAAGTTTTTATAGTAAGTCTTATCATATAATGTTAAAATAATCCCGAAATAGTGTCTGTTTGTTATAAAACATTTTGAACGTGAACCACTCTACTTTTCTGGTGTGTCTTGGTAGATAAATCTAAATATTTCTTTATTTATAGATTTTATAATGTGTTTTGGTGGGGTGATAATTCGGCATGTTAGTTGGGTACGAGACCTAAAATCCGTGATCAATTTGCGGGGAAGTTGTTTTGAAGGTGGTTTCTATACGAAAAAAACCTGCTGAAGCGATTAAGCTTGGGTGCTTCTCTAAAATGCTGGCGGAAGCCGCTAGAGGGCCAAATTCAAAATGGTGGTCATATGTGACGGGAAAATATAAAATTATGTAAGGCTTCTGATGTGCCTATTCGTATGTTTTAAGGGTCTCTGAATCGAAATATTGTAATCAAAAATCAATCCAGCCACAAGTTTTGCCAAGATGGCCACCATTTTTGGCCTGGTAAATAGTTTCGGCGTCGAAGTCTTCAATTTTGATGAATTTGTGTCGATAGATGGCAACCAGCAATAATACTCGCAATAATACTCACCGATATTTATCATCTGATATACTCTGTAGTCAACTGATTTTGATTTTAATTTAATCAACGCTTAATAATGCACCCATGTAATATTTAATCACGCACGATAATTAACATCACCAAATTATCCAGTCAAAGTCAAAGTTTTACTTATCAGAATCACAGTCATCCGATTCAAAAGATAGGTCCAGATTTGATTGTTCAGATTCAGAAGTTGAAGTTTCATCGGAATCTTCATCACTTGCACTATCACTGCAATGAACAAGTAAGTCACTTAAACATCCTGGTAACGCTGGGTTCAAATATCTAATTGAGCCGCACTGTCCATTAGGCTCTGTATCCATAGGCTGTTCACTTGTGGCGTGTTCCCTAGTGGCGTGTTCCCATGTGACCTTGTGACGCGTCACAAGGACAATGAACCTTTGTCTTTTAATGTGCCTGTTCTCATAGGTGCTACCCAGGGAACATGTGGCCTCGCGCACGGAACATGTGGTCTTGTGACCAGGAACACAGACAATGAACATGTCAATTGTTTTGCAGCTGTACAAGTGGGAACACGCAATTACCAGTACGATATTGTATGGAGATACATCTCCCGGTCTGTTTCAAGGCCTGGAAACTTGTGTGAAATTCACCTAGTTCATTGCGAGTTCTAAAATTGGCCGGACCCAGCACCGTGGGCGTTGTCTGAAGACATGTGCACCAGCAAGGAAAATAAATGCAATAGCGGCATCCTCCTCATCCTTCCGATTTTCAGTAGTTCAGTTCATCGTCGAGCTATCAATAAAACAACTGTTCGCATAACGATAGTTGTGTCTTGTGTTTATTTGCTTTCTCACCAACGTTCGTATGTAAACTTTTCTTTTAGTTCTTTACGCATCTTTCCATCGTACATTGCACGCGCGTAAAGGGAACAGCCTATGGATACGGGTGGGTACAGGGCCAGGTCACAAGGTCACAAGGTCACAACGCCACAAGGGAACAACGTATGGATATTGGTTATGGCCCCTGATTGTACGAAAAATCACGTTTTTGGCTTGTGAACAGTGTAGAGGTCACAATTTTGAACCGATTTTGATGAAACTTGAAATGCATGTTTATAACCCAAAGATCTTGGTTCCTTACGATATTTTCGCCCATAGGATCGTAACTTCCTGAATTATGACCCCTGATTGTCCGAAAAATCGCCCTTTTTAGCTTGTGGTCCCTCTGGAGTTCAAAATTGTTATCCGATCTAAAAACCCGTAATGGAGGTTGAGTTCGCATTTCGTGAAAATCAGACCAAAATTGCCGGAAAAAATAGCCGCCGTTTGTACGCGAATAGTGTGAAAATATGTTATATCAAGGTTGTGGACCCTATAGAGGTCACAATTTTAATTCGATTTTGATTAAACATGAAATACATGTTTATAACCTAAAGATCTTGGTTCCATTCCATATTTGCGCAAATCAGATTGTAACTCCCTGAATTATGATCCCTGATTGTACGTAAAAACGCCTTTATTAGCTTGTGGCCCCTCTGGAGGTCACAATTATTACCTAATTTAAAAAAAACGTTTGATTATATCACCGTTACAGGGTAATGTAGGTTGAGCTAGAATTTCGTGAAAATCGGACCAAAATTGACGGACAAAATGGCCGCCTTTTGTATGCGAATAGTGTAAAAATATGGTATATCAAGGTTGTGGACCCTATAGAGGTCACAATTTTAATTCGATTTTGATAAAACTTGAAATACATGTTTATCACCGAAAGATCTTGGTTCCTTTCGATATTTGCGCATATCGGATTGTAACTGCCTGTGATTGTACGAAAAATCGCCTTTACTATCTTGTGGTTCGTTTGGAGGTCAGAATTATTACCTGATTAAAAAAAAACGTTTGATTATATCACCGTTACACTGTAATGAATGTTCGGTTCGAATGTCATGAACATTAGACCAAAATTGCTGAACAAAATGGCCGCCACTTTTACGCGAATGGTGAAAAAATATGGTATATCAAGATTGTGGACCCCGTAGAGGTCACAATTTTAATCCGATTTTGATGAAATTTAAAATGTAAGTTTATAACCCAAAGATCGCGGTTCGTGAAAATCGGACCAAAATTGACGGACAAAATGGCCGCCTTTTGTATGCGAATAGTGTAAAAATATGGTATATCAAGGTTGTGGACCCTATAGAGGTCACAATTTTAATTCGATTTTGATAAAACTTGAAATACATGTTTATCACCGAAAGATCTTGGTTCCTTTCGATATTTGCGCATATCGGATTGTAACTTCCTGAATTATGGCCTGTGATTGTACGAAAAATCGCCTTTATTATCTTGTGGTTCGTTTGGAGGTCACAATTATTACCTGATTAAAAAAAAAACGTTTGATTATATCACCGTTACACTGTAATGAATGTTCGGTTCGAATTTCATGAACATTAGACCAAAATTGCTGAACAAAATGGCCGCCACTTTTACGCGAATGGTGAAAAAATATGGTATATCAAGATTGTGGACCCCGTAGAGGTCACAATTTTAATCCGATTTTGATGAAATTTAAAATGTAAGTTTATAACCCAAAGATCGCGGTTCCTTTCGATATTCGGGCACATTGGACCATAACTTCCTGAATTATGACCCCTGATTGTACGGAATATCATGGTTTTTTTATCGATTTTCAAGATATTCAAACTCAACCATTATTAATGTGTAACGGGGATATAGTCAAAAGGGTTTTTTTAATTCGGAATAAAATTGTGACCTCCATAGAGCCCACAATTTTATTCCGAATTAAAAAAACCCTTTTGACTATATCCCCGTTACACATTAATAATGGTTGAGTTTGAATATCTTGAAAATCGATAATTAAACAGCTAAATCCATAATATTAAATGTTTCGCATATTAAACGTTAGCATGGGTCAGAAATTTATAAAAACCAAACAAATTCTAATGATTTTCTGATAATTACTTAATATGCGACAACTCTTGTTGACTGCCATGGCGATTTAGCTGCCGTGGGCGTATGTTTCGTTACCTGTCAACCTATGTTTATAGTTATTTGTGGAATATCGTTTCTGTGAATAGTAATATTATTTATTTTTATTATTTCAGTTTTTGATGGATTTAGTTCTGATCCAGAAGCAAAACCAAAAGATTCCATGTCTTCTATAAGGTAGGTATATGATGTACTGTTTGTTATAATTGACGATAGATCATCTGCATGTTGAAATAGTTTTATTTCTTCGGATGTGTTTGGGATATGGATTCCTTTTATGCAATTGTTCTGATTTATTTGTACCAGAACAGGATTTATGACACGACAGTATATTAACATTGATAAAGAGCACCCTTGCCTTATGCCTCCCTTGTAAATGAGCCATTTACCTGTACCCTACTGACAGTATTAGTAGAGATTATGGTAATCTATCTTACAATGAAATCTGGGAAGTTGTATTTTTGTAATAGCTTTATAATGTAGTTATGTTCGATCATGTCAAAAGCTTTCATTTAATCAAAGCTTAGGAGTAAATCGTGGTTATATTTCCATGTATGTAATAATACTGTGAAGTGACATCAGGTTATTTAGATTTTCCTTCCCAACCCCTGTTTGGAGTGGAGATATTATGTTATTTAACATTGGTGTTAACTTATTAGCCAAAATTTTTGTTGATATTTTGTAGTCATGACATAATAGACTTATAGGTCTATAGTTTTTTTTTAGATAGTTTGAGTTGCCCTTTCCTTTATAACTGATATTAAAATTATTGTTCAACACCTCTACAAAGTCATCACCTATTATGTTCCAGAAAGTTAGATAAAAGGATTTTGATAGGCCATCTATGCCTGGAGACTTGTTATTTCTAAATTGTTTTAGGACGCTTGGGGCTTCTTCGTTTGTGATCAAATGTGATATTTGTTCGCTATCTTCAAGTGTAATTTTTGATAGGTTATTTTTGTTTAAATATGTATCTATTGTATAAGAATTTATGTTTTAGGATGTACACAGATTCATATGGTATTCATCTATGGTGTTTAGTGTCAAGGGAAGAAGTCTTCATGGCAAGGTTACGTCTCTAGGATCAATTCTCGTACAACATTCAAAACGGTATGGTTGATAGGATTCATAGAATTAAAGGTAAAAGTAGTGCTTTAACAGTTAACCATCTAAATGTTGCTAATGTCACCTTAACAACATTCCCTGATATTGCTTATTCTCTGGCCAGTACTTTTTCACTTAATTCATCATCCAATGCCTTCCTGGGCATTAAACAACAACATGAGAAAGGGCGACTTAATTTCAAGTCCCACAATGATGAATGCTACAATGATATATTTTCCATTGCAGAACTTCGGGATTCGCTAAAGCGAGCTCGGGACACTGCAACAGTTCCAGATGAAATTCACTACCAAATCTTAAAACATTTACCTTTCCAAACACCCTTGATATTATTAGATCTTTATAACCGGATTTGGGTTGAAGGGAATTTTCTTCCTTCGTGACATCAAGCCACAGTAATTCCCATCCCTAAACCGGGTAAAGATCCTACGAATCCTACTAATTATCGTCCGAAGGCTTGTTTGGTACCTTGAGTCCAACAACCTCTTTACTGATCTTCAATGTGGATTTCGGACCCAAAGAATCCCTCTTGATCATCTCGTTCGATTTGAAACGTTCGTCAGGGACGCTTTCACCCAGAAACAACATTTAGTTGCTATGTTTTTTGATCTGGAGAAAGCTTATATGATACCACATGGAAATATTGTATCATGCGCGACCTCCATAACCTCGGTCCGCGCGGTCGCTTACCTATCTTCATTAAAAATTTCCTAGAAGATAGGTCGTTTAAGGTACATTTGGGTTCAACATTCTCTGTTCCATTTCCTCAGGAAATGGGAGTTCCTCGGGGAAGTATTTTGTCTCCCACTTTATTTGCTATTAAAATTAATACAATTCCCGCGTGCCTTAAACGTGGGGGCGACGGCTCGCTATATGTTGATGACTTTCAGATGTGTTATGGATCGACGTGTATGCAGACAATCGAACGCTAGTTGCTGCTTTGTTTGAATTCTATTCAACGATGGGAAACTGACAATGGATTTCGATTTTCGAAATCCAAGACTGTTTGTATGCACTTCTGTCAACGAAGAGGTTTACATCCTGATCCAGAGCTTACACTGGATGGAAGCCCCATTCCAGTTGTAGATGAAACAAAATTCTTGGGTTTGATATCATTTATCCCCATATAAGCCCTTAACATATTGAGAGTCTTATCAAATACTGACTGGGGAACAGGTCTTGCTCAGATTATATCGAGCTTTAATAAGATCTAAACTCGATTATGGGTGTATTGTGTATGGGTCTGCCCGCGAGTCTTATCTCAAAGAGCTCGACACCATACACTACCAAGGACACCATACACAACGAATCAATCTGGGGGCATTCCGTACATCTCCAGTGCAGAGAGGGCGCACGAGCCCTCATTGCACAACAGACGTGATAAACTGGCACTGCAGTATGCTACAAAAATTGCATCTCTACCTCATCATATTTCATATAACACCATATTTAGACCACATCATGAACATCTATATGCGGAAAACTAACGTAATTCCACCATTGGGTATTCATATTCAACTCCTTCTGTCAGAGGCTGGCATCAGTCATGACAGTATTGCGAATACCCCTTTGGTTGGTACTCCACCATGGACTATATCGTCTCCAAAGAATGAAAACAAAAGAGAGATACTAGTTCCACGGAGTTACAGTCTCTCTATCGAGAGTTGCGGTCTAAATATGGTGATTAAGCTCCCATTTGCACGGATGGTTCCAAAGATGGTGATCCGGTAGCTTCGGCTACCGTCACGCCATTTGGAATCATTTCTGTCAGACTTCCACCAGCTGCTTCCATATTTACTGCGGAGCTCCAGGCCATCTTTCAGGCAACGGAGTTCTTTCAATCCTCTCCATCTTTAAAACAAGTTATATTCACTGATTCTTTGTCCTCTTTACAGGCAATAAACAATAAACAGCTTGTACACCCATTAGTAGCAGACATTTATCGTCTGCTACTATCAAACGAGTTAAACGGCAGGGACATAGCCCTTTGCTGGCTCCCCATTCATGTTGATAGTAAGGGGAATGATCAAGCAGACTTAGCTGCTAAGTCTGCTTTAGATCTTCCCATGTCAAAATGCCTTTAACCATTCCGATCGCATCGGTCTTGGGATCTTGCAGACACAAATAAACTTCATCACATCAAGCCTCTCTCAGGAGACCGACCAAGCTCCTATCGTATGAGCAGGAGAGATGAAGTAAGTTTTTAACACATATTTTCATCTTAAAGCGAGAGCCTCAACCACAATGTGAACACTGTCATGTTCCTTTGACAGTGAAGCACATTTTGATTGAGTGCAAGCATCTCAAAGATACAAGATTACGGCATTACCGTTCACATATACGTTGAAGTTCGGATAGGCTCAAAAAAAAGTTCCCAACCCGAATCCATTTTTATGGCAATTGGTATCCTTGGTGTATGCCAAAAACGGAAAAATTAAAAATTTTCATCGAGCCCTTTTCTAGGTACGGGCCCGAACCTCATATTGCGAGTGAATAACTGTGATCTTATTGGGTACTGAGATTTTCCGAGAAAGTAAGTTCCAGGAAAGTATTTTTTTTATTTGTGGATATTCACTTGAAATACTTGAAATAAGTTTATTTTTGAAGTCATGCCCCGCGAAGCCTTTACACATCAAGAATGCCGACTGAAAGTTTGCCTCGTCTGCTTTCAAAAAGGCGCAGGTATGAAGGCAGTTGGACCAGTGCTTTTAGGTCGAATACGTCAGTTTTACATTGAAAACTATGATCAGAGTGTAATACAGTTACCTGGAGCAATCTGTGGACAATGCCGGAATCTGCTGTTAAAGGTAGAAAGGGGAGAGAAGGCATTGGAAGATTTACCCGAACCTTACGATTTCTCTAAAATTTTGCTTACTGTGATTACACGTACAAGTCCAACCTGCAAATGTGTCCTGAGTGAAATCGCCAGGGAAAATACCGTCAGTGTCGGTCATAGACCTTCAAACCCTTTTCCACTTGGACGACCGAAAGGAGTGAAAGAACCGCAGCTACCTTCGCTGAGACCTGTCAGAGTATGCCAGCGCTGTTTTCAGCCTGTGGGTAGGGGAATAGCTCATCCAAGACCTTGTACCGCAAATGATGCACGCGAGAACCTGTCAGTGGTCGTGAAAAATGTTCCTCTCGCCAGTGAAATCATTGCTTCCGATTTGATTAGAGACAAAGCTTCAACCAGCGATGGTTCAACAGTCAAAATCGGTACGAGAGGTACGGATCTGACGATCAGAAAGCCAGGACCCCAAGCAACGTGCAGCAAAGCCATGTTTCCTGACACACCCATACCCACAGATGAACTCATCAAGATGCAGACGACTCTTGACATGTCCCTCAACCAAACCGAACGCCTAGCTTTTTTCATGAGAACATGGAAAGGTAGGAAAGTACTTGAACCCGGAGTCATGGAGAAGCTGCGAGAGCGGGATCGGGAACTGGACGAGTACTATTCGACTGCCACACTCAATATGGACTCCGCTTTTAAAGACGAGACTGGAAAGGTAACCAGATCGGTCGTTTATTGCAATGATCTTGTAGGATTGGTAGGTCACGTCATGGAATCTCGTGGAGTCTTAGGTGACCACATGATAAAGATTGGTATTGATTGCGGGGGAAGTTTCCTCAAATTCTGCCTGAACGTAGTATCTTGTGAAGGTGAAGGTGCAGGATCTTTACCCAGTAAAAGGGCTAAATACCAAGATGGTGCCTTTCGCCAAGAATTTTGTAGATAGTGGTGTAAAGAAGCTTATCATTATTGCAATTGTAGAGCGCGTGAAGGAAACCTACGACAATCTTACATCAGTACTATAGCTTGTCGAACTGGACAAAGTGGACTTTGTGGCAGCATTCGATCTCAAACTGGCGAATGCTTTTCTAGGTTTGGGAACTCATTCGTGCACGTGCCCGTGCCCATGGTGCGAATTACCAAAATCAGAATTCGGTAATCATGATCGTATAATCAACCTCAGAACCTTAGGAGCAATTCGAAGAAACGCACTGGAATATCAGGCCGCTGCTGTTGCCCACAGGGGCAAGAGAGCCCTTTCATCCGCTGCTTTCATAAGCTGTGAGCATACGCAACCGTCTCTACAACCAGGTTGACCAGTTCGTGAGTTCCCGAGGGACTAGCATAGCAAAGGAATGGTCGGATCAATTAAGCCTTCGCAGACCGCAGATGCATGGCGGGGAGTTCAACGGTCAGCAATGCGTTAAACTGTTAGAGAACACTTCCTGCTTAGAACAACTTATGACCGAGAACAATCTGGGAGAAGAAGGGCATAGAGTGATATTCGCACTTCAATCCTTCAATGATGTTCGAAAGAAATGCTTCGGAAAAGTACTGCATGCTGACTATAAGGAATCGATTTCAGCATTCGAACAGTCGTACATAAATATCGGAATTCCGATAACGTCGAAATGTCATGCGGTTTTCTACCATGTCGGACAGTTTCTGGAAACACAGAAGGAGTTGTATGATCAGAACCAGAGTCGATTACCAGCTACGGAGAGGCAATCTTTCAATCGCGGGCTCGGATTTTGGAGTGAGCAGGCATCGGAGTCTGTTCACTCCGATTTCAGTCAGTTGTGGGAAAGTGGGGGATATAAGCGCGACATGAGGCATCCAGAATACGATAAAAAAAACTGTTAAAATGTGTTGTTACATATTGTTCAAGGCATACATAAACTGTGAACTGACAGGACTTGCTCTACAGATTGTTATATCTGAAATATTGGATTGAATCGATAAGTCACATTGAAAAAATGAATATTTACTGTTTTAGTAGAAAGGGCTCGATGAAAAATTTTATTTTTTCTATTTTGGTGGTAGATAAATTGCCAAGTCTCCGATAAAAAAGAAATCGAGTGGGGAATTTTTTTTTAACCCTATCGGAACTTCAACCCATATGTGCGTTGCCAATCACTACATCAGTTGTTTGCCCAACCGGGACAATATTGTAAAGCGCTAGATTTTTTAAAAGAGACACATTTTTATCGAAAATTTTAATTGTATATATTTAATTGATATTTACTGTGATATTTGTTTTTATTTATGTATATGTATAGATAATATTGTGATTATTTGTTTCTAGGTTGTCTCGCAAAATCTCACCATATGTTTGGAGCAAAATACCCCGGTTGGAGCTGACGTGCCATTAAACATTTCATTCGTTCATTGTTTGGTTGTATGAATGTCCCTATGATTATTTGAAGTTGTGTTATCTTTTTATTACGTGCATTCTCTTCTTCGGCTATTTTGTAAATATCAATATTTGATTTGTCTGTGATATTTATATGTAATTTTGACCGAATAATGTATACTTCATTTTTTTAGTTTTCAATGTGGATGATGTCATTTTTAATTTTGTTAATTTTATTTTGATCTAGCTTGTAGGTTTGTTCTTCATCTTCTACACAGCTATAGCGAAGTTTTAATTTTGACTGTTTGATTTTTGATATAGCTATACAGAAGGTTTTTGTAATTGATTGAATTTCTCGTTTCCCTTTGTCCCACCATTCATTAATGTTTCTGAACTTCGTTTTCTCCTTTTGCCAGAATTCCCAAAATTTTGTTATGGTTGATTTATAATTGTTGTTTGTGAGTACTGAATTGTTAAATTTCCAAAATCCTCTTCCCCATCTATAGCTGTCTAGATTTATTTTCAAGGATAAAATTTTGTGATCTGATTTTGTATTAGGATGGTGGTTTAAGTGTGTAACACTAGTTAGTAGGTTATTAGATATGTATGCTCTGTCAATTCGGCTACCACTATCTCTAGTATTGGACCATGTATATAATATCTTGTCTGGAATTTTATTCCTGAAAACATCTGATATTTCTATTATTTTTGTGATATTGATTAGTTAGTCAATCACTATCTGGGAATAGTGGGTATCATTTTTAGAATCAATCTTATTTTCTGTTACATTGAAATCACCAATTAAAATGTAGTATTCTTTCTCATTATAGATATTCTTTATATGTTTGTATAAATTTTGAAAGAAATTTTGTTTGTCTTTAATTGAACCAGGAGGGCCAGATATATTCACTCCATCGGTTGTATTATCGTTAATGTTTAATGATATATGTTGGTACCTTCCTTGTAGTAAGTTCGGATATATATGTTCTTTAAATTCAATGTCATTACGGATGAGCATTTTATAGTTACCATCTTGATATATCTTTGATTCATTCATCCCTAATTGCAGGTATGGTTTCATTTTCTAATTAGTTTCTAATTATTATCTCTCATTTTGTTAATCTCTTATAGTTACAATTATTAGTTTTTTCTACAAAAGTGTTGTCGACTTGTCAATGCATTACGGGGTCCACCCACTATGCCAGTTTTTAATCCCCGAACAGTTAATGATTATCGGATAATAATTAACACCTTAATCAAGTAGGCCAGTTGTATGGTGTAGAGAACTGTGTTCATCAAATTAATGGTGCAGAGAACTGTGTTCAGCAAATTAATCGTTCAGCAGATTTATCATTTAGCATGTGAACTGTGTTTATCATATTTATCATGATGATGAGCTCTTTTCAAAGGATACTATATATGGAACCACTGCTGGTGCCTCTATGAAGCCCAGAAAAAGGAAGTACCGGGAGTTGGAAGATAGACTGGTAACTGAAAAGCGGCGCCTCCACGAAGGGCATTACACCGTCATCCAGTACCGGGATGCTGTCTCCCACTTTGTAGGCTTGTAATTTTAGATTTATCGAAAATGTATATTTTATAGGAAAATGTTTGTAAGTGAATGGAAAATGATTAAAGGAAATGTTTAAATGATAACTTGTACATTCTATGCTAAAATGATAAAAATGTATTAAAAAAAAGTGGATGTGAAATGGAATAAAGTATTGAATTGAACTGTCTTTCAGGGAACTGTTTTAATCCCCACCAGGTAGACCCTTAATTAATCCTAACTAATCCCCATTGTTGCATTGTTAATTGTTAATTAATCCCTTAACAAAAGAACTGGTTTAGTGGGGGCAAAACCGACATTACACGCTTTCATGTTGTTATTTCTTTGTAATTGTTATCCAAATATTACTTCTTTTATCTTTTTAATTCTTTGTAACTAATGATTATTCTGTTATATGGTTTCCAACTGTCATCTATATATTGCACCACATTGTTGTTTTATACATCCAGAAGTATTACAACCTTATTAGTGTGTTTAATACCATATTAAAACATGAAGCAAATAGCATTTACAAGTGGAAATTTTAAATTTTTAAATTTTCAAGTACCGAACTTTCGACGGTGGTGAGGGTTTTTTTTGTCAACCTATTCTGTTTTTTTCAAGTCATTAATCCGGATTTCTCACCCGTAAACCCGTTGACAACACTAAAAACGTCAAGGGCGAAATTCGAAATTTCAAATACCACAAACTCGAAACTAATCCATGCTATCCAGATATGTATTCATTTCGGAAATATAAGTCGAATTCAACAAACTATGGTCTATTGTTGTTTATTTTCACACACGTTAAGGTAGATGTTTCACTATTTTTCATCCTTAATTCCAAATAGTGAGCATCAGCTGATCTGAATCAAAATTCTACTCTTTTAATCCATGCTATTCAGATAGGTATTCATTTCGGAAATATAAGTCGAATTCAACAAACTACGGTCTATTGTTGTTTATTTTCACACACGTTGGAGGTAGATGTTTCACTATTTTTCATATTTTATTCCAAATAGTAACTATCAGCCGACCTAAATCAAAATTCTACTCTGATAATTTGTTCGTCATTCGTCCAAGGAATCTGACAATGCAACTCCCATGTCTGTAAGTAAAATATCACAAAGTCTTGAAATCAGGTCAAATCTGGATGGCAAACGATTAATTTGGTCATTTTGGGACCATGTAGAAAGTTTTGTTCTGAGCAACTTTAAAGATAGCAATTTTTTCATTGTTGAAATGATTAACAGTACAACTAGGTCATTAATTCTTTTTTGTTTAAGATTCTAGTCAAAATCATTTATATCTGACGGAAAATTATCCCTGATTGTTCCATTCCCCATTATGACTCAGCAAGTTTTTCTCCGATTTTATCCTGAAGTGACATTATTAAATTATTTAAAAATAAAACGCAAAACGTTAAAATCAGGTCAAATGGTGCCTATTTTGAAATTTTTATCAAAATTGTTTGGTAACCAAAGCTTCTGTGCAATATTTTAAAATGTAAAAACGTGAAATTTCGCTTTTATTAAGTGGAAATTGGATATCTTTAAATTTTCAAGTACCAAACTTTCGACGGTGGACCAGGTTTAGACCGGGAGCCCAGAGGGTCGAATCTAGACGAACGAGGTACCAATATCTGACCATACAGGCATCTACATACTAACCTAGGATGCACACAATTTGGCGTCTGCCGGGGCCCAGTCCATGGGTGTGACCCTGGTGACCCCTATAATGACCCCCAAAATGGGTTAAACTCATACATTCGAGGTACCGGTCAAAACCAATTTTAAACGAAAAGATACACCCTACTGAGTACGAAATGGCCCGTAACAGACGATTTTGGCCCTGGGATGGCCCAAACTGACACCCCAAATATGGACCCCAGAGGTCTTGAAAAAAAAAATTATATTCATACACTCGAAGTACCAGTTGAAACTAATTTTAAATGAAATAGTATATCACACTGAGTACGAAATTACCCATAACAGACGATTAGACCCCTGTGGTGGCCCAGACTGACACCCCAAAGCTGAAGGGGTGGGGCAAAAATAGGGTTTGCCCATACATTAGAGGTACCGGTCAAAACCCTTTTAAAATGAAAGAGTACATCTCACTGAGTACACAATTGCTCATAACAGAAGATTTCAGCCCTGGGACTTCCCAAACTGGCACCCCACCCCACGGGCTTAAAAAAGGGTCATATTCATACATTCGAGTTACCAGTTGAAACTAATTTCAAATGGAAGAGTATATCCCACTGAGTACGAAATTACCCATAACAGACGATTAGACCCTAGGGATGGCCTAGACTGACACACCAAAGCCGAAAAGGGGTGGTTGGGGAGGGGAGGGGGTCAATAGAGGGTCTACTCATAGAATCTGTGGTACCGCCCAAAACCAATTTTAAACGAAAGAGTACAACTCACAGAGTACGAAATTGCTCATAACAGAAGATTTCAGTCCTGGGACTGCCCAAACTGACACCCAAAATATGACCCCCTGAGCTTAAAAAAGGGTTATACTTATACATTCACGGTACCAGTTCAAACTAATTTTAAATGAAAGAATATATCCCGCTGAGTACGGAATTGTCCATAACAGAAGATTACATGTGACTGAGTACGGATTTGTCCATAACAGACACTTGTGACGCCGAGACGGCCCAAACTGACGCCATAGTTACAAATCTGCCCAAACATTATCAGGATCTGCTTCAAAACGTCGCAGATTGTCACGGGACGTCAAGAATCTAATACGTTTCTAATTCACAGTCAAGAGCTTTGGCACCCCTTTGTTATTCCTAACTCGTTGGCGATAATGTTCTCAATCCTCTGACGAGCGATGCACACAACGCCGGCAATATGTCGAGTGGTAAATTGTCAATCAGCCTTCACCATGTTTTGCACCCGGGTAATGTTTTCTTGAATGGTTACTGTGAATGGTCTGCCAGGACGCGCGCTTAAATTTTGCGGGCCACTTATTTATTGTAGAAAAGGAAGAGGCATCACCCCCCTAAGTGTGGAGATCATCTGGGCATGTAAATGTGTTAGGGTTAGTCCTTTCAGTGGCAGGTATTTGATAGCTGCCCTATACCCAGTTTTGTCCATTTCTGGTGATTCCTGATGGTTTCACGAGATGGTCTGGTATGAAAACAATATTAACACTACAGGTTCAGTTCTTATGTCTATGATTGTACTTGTTGGTGGCAAAAGTCTGTTTCAATCTGGCCTCACAATACCATTTTGTCAGTTTGAACCATCATCTTTTATGGGTCATTTCGTTATCAGCGAGATGCACACTTTCATTAAAATTAAATTGAACTGGTACCTCGAATGTGTGAATATAACTTTTTCTCAAGCCTCGGGGTCGATATAACGATGTCAGCTTTGCCCCCAGGGCCGAAACCAACTATTATGGACAATTTCGTACTCAGTGAGATGTACTCTTCCATTTAAAATTGGTTTGACTGGTACTTCGAATATATGAGTATGACCTATTTTTGACCCTTTGACTCTGTGGTCCATATTTAGGGTGTCAGTTTGGGCCGTCCAAGGGTCACAAGCGTCTGCTATGGGCAACTTCGTACATAGTGAGATGTACTCTTTCATTTAGAGTTGGTTTTGGCCGGTACCGCGAACTTATGGCCCCATCGTCTATGGGCGTCAATGTGGGCCATTCCATGGGCCTAATCGTCTGTTATGGACAATTCCGTAATCAGCGGCATACACTCTTTCATTTAACATTAATTTCTACTGGTAACTCGAATGTATGAATATAACCCCCTTTTTAAGCCGCCCAGGGAGGATGGGGGGGGGGCATATTTAGAGTGTCAGTTTGGGCAGACCCAAGGCCAAAATCGTCTGTTATGAGCAATTTCGCACTCTGTGAGATGTACACATCCAATTAAAATTGGTCTTGACCGGTACCTCGAATGTATGAGCAAACTCTATTTTTGCCCCACCAACCCCTTCAGCTCTGGGGTGTCAGTCTGGTCTGTTATGGGTAATTTCGTACTCAGTGGGATATACTCTTTCATTTAAAATTAGTTTCAACTGGTACCTCGAATGTATGAATATATTTTTTTTTCAAGCCCTCTTGGGTTCATATTTGAGGGTGTCAGTTTGGGCCATCCCAGGGCCAAAATCGTCTGTTATGGGCAATTTCGTACTCAGTAGAGTGTATTCTTTCATTTGAAATTGGTTTTGACCGCTACCTCGAATGTATGAGTTTAACCCATTTTGGGGGTCATTATAAGGGTCACCAGGGTCACACCCAGGTTAGTATGTAGATGCCTATATGGTAAGATATTGGTACCTCGTTCGTCTAGGTTCGACCCTCTGGGCTCCTGGTCTAGTTACACAGAAATGTGGGTTTCCTTTAGGAAAATAGGAGACCAATTCACAAAACGCCAGATCATTCTGATTTTTACCATCTCATTAGTGCGGATTTCTCACTTGTACGCACTTTGGCAGCACTAGAAACGTCAAGGGCGAAATTTGAAATTTTCAAATACATGTACCCCAATGATCCATGCTATCCAGAAATGGATTCATTTTGGAAATATACTCTTCAAAAAAAGAAACGCACAGTTCATTTTTCATCATTTTCTTATTAGAACGATCTCGTTTTTCGATAAATCTTACTTGTTTTTAATGCCATTTTATAAGGATAAAAGAAATTCATTATTGGTTAGGGTCACTTATTGTGACTGGTCATACTTTTTTCCGAAATCCGAAATACTTTTCTCTCGATCACACCAAGACAAACGAGTTTAACAACTTCGTGAATTATTCACATGGAACCTAAATCTAAGGTCTTTAAAATCCGAGGGTTCTCGGTTTCCAAATCAGTTGCACATGTAAACGCTCAACGAAACAGTCATTCCACATCTGAACGAAGACTAACGCTATGGAAGACCAAACAGCTCTTTATTCAGTGTTCTTAGTTCTTAATTCATAGTCCTTAATTCTTACTTCTTCATTTGTTGTCGTATTTCAACATTTGTACACTAAAATTAACACTTGTATCTTAAAATCAATATTTGTTTCACAATTCAGACATTTGTCATATCAGATTTGTAAAATGTATTTTAAAAAAAGATATTTTTTTTTTAGAAAATCAAAAAATTAGTCTATATTTACATTTCATCAGAGAAATACAACAAATTGAAAAAAAAAAACAAATTTCCAATCTCAAATCTTGCAAATATTTCTCAAAAAAACATTTCTCGAAATTCATCGAACCGGAACATTAAGACGGCATGAGTAAATTAAAAGTAGTCTATTTTCAGAAATTAGGCTTTGCTCAAAGTGAGGGAGTAATGGAGTTTAAAAACCATTCGACACAACTAGGTCATTTCGCGACTAACACCTGGTTCAATTTTATTTCAATTATTAGCTTGCGCGTATGGGCCGGTCTTTAGCAGTGGGAGGAAACCGGAGGCCCCGGAGAAAACCCACGAGAGTGGGCAGGCGTCCATACTCCTTGTCACGTACATCGAAACCACGCCAGTTGACTCAATGGCATACCTTATGATACAGCGCGTACGTGATATTCATTCTACCACCCTCCCTTCTTTGCTCAAACGAAAGAGTGTATTACCTCTTCTATACAGATTTTCCGGTGTGATTCCCCCTTGTCATGTCAGTGATGCAGGACCGAGGGGCTAACAAGGGCAACTGTGTAGTCGTTCGGATGGCACGAAAAACCGAGGCCCCGTGTACACATTGGCGTGCACGTAAATGATCCCTTGACAGTGTGAATTCCATATCAGAGTAGGCCGTAGTGTCGATGTCCGGGCAAAATTTCTCCCACAGCACACTGTATAGCCCAGTTAGGAGCATAATAGTAGGACGTTAAACTCCGTTTTCTTTCATTTCATTTATTAAGTGAGGGGAGGTGGAGGGGATTTAAATTAAAAAAAAACGATCTCAATAAGAAATTCTCGATTTGTTCATATACTACTGGAAAGTATATTTTTTGCTTGCTACAAAATGTAAATTTCTATTTACATAACTTGCAAAAAGAAAAAAAAATAACTGGCACCAACAAATGAGGGGTGGGGGTATTTAAATACTGGCCATAACACGAAATACAAGATATCGGGTTGCACACCATTAAGAAGGTCTAAATACATTTTAAAAATTGTAAAATATTTTCTGACATATACATATGTACGCACTTGAAACGCAGATACCATTTGTGTATGTGTTTGTGTGTGTGTGGGGGGGTGTATTTAAAAGCAAAATACGCGTCTTAATACGAAATTCCAGTTGTCGTGTAATGCTTCACTGGAAAGTATTTGTCTATCGCTCCTTGAATAAACGTGTAGCGGCTATTTTACTAGGACATTCATGATAACATGATTTAAAAGAGATAACGTCCTCTTTCGTTGACATATATCTACTTTCAATTTATTTTATTTAATGCTAGATCATATTAACCGATATATTTATATATAGAAACATAACACGCACATGATTTCATTAACGTCGCGGTCATTGTACGATTTTACTTGTTTTATGCTTGCTCAATTGTTCGTTATTGTATGGTGCATTATTGTATGCAGGTTGATTTCCGCTCGTGTCCTCATAATATTCCGGTTCGATGAATTTCGAAAAATGTTTTTGGAGAAATGTTTTTGAATAAATGCTTTTGGAGAAGAGTTTTTCAATAAATGCTTTTGGAGAAATGTATTTAGAGATTTATATTTGGAAATTTGTTGTTCGAGATTAGATTTACGTTGTATGTCTATGATGAAATGTAAATGTAGATTATTTTTTGATTTCCTAAAATAAATACCAGTGAATTAAACAAAATACATTTTACAAATCTGATATGACAAATGTCTGATTTGTGAAACAAATATTGATTTTGAGATACAAATGTTAATATAGTGTACAAACGTCGAAATACGACAACAAATGACAAAATAACAAATAAGGACTATGGATTGAAGAAAGAGCTGTTTGGTCTTCCATGTAACGCAACAAAGCTATTGGTGGGTTACAAGCAGGTTAATCTCAGACATATGTAGCCAGGCTGTTGAATGTTTCCCTGAGTACCAAATACCGACAGCGAAGTTCAACACGTGACTGCCCAACAAGAGTGACACCACCTTCCCTTGATCGTCACTTCCGGTTAAGTCATTTGCGGAAACGGTTCTCAACGGAGACCTCTATTGCAGCAGCAATTTCTCGATGGCGTAGAATCTCAGACCAAACAGTGCGTAAACTCCTACATGAAACCAGATTACGAGCCAGACATTCGGTTAGAGCTGCTGTTTTGAAATACGCCGATAGTCAAATTCGATTTCATTGGGTTCAAACCTGAGGGAATGGCCACGGCAACACTGTAGAAGAAAGTGGTTTTGCTGCGTGTCATGGTTCCTGTTGCAACAGGGGGGGGGGGGTAGAGCGAGGGTATACCGACAACGAAATGTCACATTGCGCTCTTTTTTTGGAAGAGTATATATGTCGAATTCAACTGACTACGGTCTATTGTTGTTTATTTTCACACACCTTTTTTATTTTAATCAGTTGACCCGAATCACAATTATGCTCTTATAATTGTTATTACAAAATTTATATACCGCCAGTTTTCACAGATATGTTCAAAGACACTTTACAGTGTAACAAAAACATAACATGAAAAAATGTTAAAAATACATTAAATAAGCAATTATTTCTAAAAAGACACACAAGAACTACAATTAACAATATAATAGGTGTTAAAATTTGTTATAAGCCTTTATAAGAATTGTTCGTCATTCGTTCAAGGATTCTGACAATGTAACTCCCGTGCCTTGATGGCAAACGATTAATTTGGTTATTTGGTGACAATTTAGAAAGTTTGATCAAAATCGGCTGGTAATCAAAGGCGAAATTCGACATTTTGACATTTTCAAATACCAAGAGTTCGACAGAATTGTATTCATTTCGGAAACAGGGGGCAAATTCCCCAAACCTCGGCCTCTTATCATGGATTTTTAACTGTTTTTTATATTTATTTCGAAATGGTGACCATCCGGTGACGGTAATCACAATTCTGCCCCAATAGCTTTTTAGACTTTCCTTTAAGTTGTTTAAGTGGCATTTAGTAACTGGATGAGACCAACATATGACACAATTATACGGAATACAAGTTACTTGAAGAGTTTATTTCAGCGACGTTTTGGCGAGGGTTGAAAAAGACGGGAGTAGGTACACTATGCAAAAGCCTTAGAGATTTTTCACGTTCAAGACGGTGGCACTTTCGCTACGCATCTGGCCAACTTTTTTTCATTTTTTGAAGAATTTGATCCTTAATTAATCCAAGGGGAGATAAGTTTGCACATTTCTAATGACATCGTTGAAGTAGGATCAACCAGATCTAAAATGCAATGGAGTTTAACGTCCTACTCTTCTGCACCTAACCTGTATTTGTTGAGTTGGTTGTAGTGGTACCAGCTTTCCTTGCAGTATTCTTGAAACATCTTATAGTACGTTTGAGGTGTCAAATATGTGGACGCTGGGAAGTTGGTCCTTCTGGTAGTTTTGAAAATGCAGCAGTGATAATTTGTTTTGAAATATCTGGAGTTCCAATGGATTTTCTCTTTATGGTATTTTTCACTCCAATAATCATTTGACGTTTGTTCACTTTTACGGACTGGCTGACCTCTTCTCTCTGGATCTTTACTGTGGTTTACCATGTCTGTGTTTCTCGCATTCCCAGACATCAGCACCATTAGCAAGAACTCTTGCACAGACGCAGTCCCTGGTTATGTAATGTACTCCTTGCACTGATATACTTTTGCAAATTTACTGTTCATTTTATAATAAACATTGTGCTCAATTTTCAATTATGGTTACGTTTGGTGTGCATTTATCAATTAATAAACTATATCAAAAACAAATAAAATCGCTGACAATAAAATGGAAGGAAGGGTATCGCTGCCAATATTAAATGCTCTTCTAAAATGTCTTTTCCATTGATTATATGTAAAAAGTACAATGTACAAAGTCACAATACCGGTAATTCAAATTTACAATTTATTGTGTACTGACAAAGAGAATGGAAAAATAATTGGGTGGGGAGGATTAGACACTTATTGAATACTCTTGGATTTCCTGAATTTTGGCAGAACCCTTCTTCCATAAACCAAACGAGCCTACCTCTAATTAAAACCCGCATCCAAGACCAATTTAAACAGGAGTGGTTATCTTCCTTGGAAAATTCGAGCAAGTTGCGTTTTTTTAAATTGTTCAAAACTGTGCATGAACATGAAATTTACCTAAATTCATATATTGAACGTAACTATCAAAATATAATATGTCAGTTTCGTTGTGGCATGCTTAAATTGAATGTTGAAACTGGGCTATATACAAAAAAGACCGTGAAAATAGAATTTGCACATGTTGCAAATTGAACGCCGTAGAAGACGAATACCACTTTACGTCGCAAGTTCTTTCCGCGCAGTTTTTGGTCTTTTCGTTCCTTATATAAATTTAAAAATATTTTAACTAACACCAAACGTGAACATATAATCTATTTAGGTAAATATCTCTATCAAAGTATGAAACTACGAAATCAAATATTTAACAGCCAAAAATGAAACTAAATGCCTATTGGGATATTTCTCTCTCTCTCTATCTCTCTCTTCTCTCTCTCTCTCACACACTTTTTTTTTCTCTCACACATTTGTACTATTTTTAGACTTGGGCAAATAGGAACCACTTTCCATAACCCGCTATAAAACGATTGTTTTCTATGGCCATTTTGGCCACTGAAAACGAATCCGGCAAGTTCTTTGACCTAAGTCTGAGTTTTGACCTGGTTCAGTGACGTTTTTCAAAATGGCGGCCAAAAATGATATTTTTTTCGATAAAACCGTAACTAAACACCTAAGTATAGCTTGTAATATATCATTTTATATGTTTTGGGGGTAGCTGAACACGAAAACAAATACGGTATACGTAAAAAAATTTTAATGGACCATTTTTGTACAACTATGACATTTCACAAGATTTCAGATAAAACTAGTAACTCTATACAAGTAAAACAAGCAAAATACGATATTATGTGAGCTCCATACGGGTTTCATATAATCAATGTTAATACCATAATCATTGTATTTGGAGTGAGTTCATCAACAGTGTCAATATCATTTGAAATGTTCTTGTCAGGTTTCAGAGCATTCTTAATGGAGATTCGTAGCTCATCTTTGCCGAATTTTTCCATTTTGAACTTTCCATCACCAGATTTCAATCGTCGCATTTGTCGAATATTTGGAGCTACTGTCATTCTTAAATACGAAATTTCAACAGCTGCTTCTCTGTCAGCTTAGACAACAAATTTAAACTGTTCGGAGTTCGGAGTCATAGGGCCACCTTTACAGGTTTCCAGAATGTCTAACGTCTTGCCAGCCTTTTTCTATTTTATATCTTCCTTCTTGAGCAGTGCCAGCTTTTTAGCAGAATGTACTGTGGCCAAGAAGTCTCGCTCTAATTTCTTGACCCTTTTCACCGCTTCTCAGAACATCTCGCCCATTTCAAGCTTTTTTGTTTGTCCTCAATCGACTTAGATTCAAAGTCAGAATTCACCAATAGCCCATTACTCACAAGAATGTTCTTTCTAGAATGTGTCTGAACAGAAGTACTCCCCCCACTAGCTTTTAGTCGATGGTCAAGCTCACTCTAAATTAGTCAGTGGCGCGTATTTCATCTTCGGAGTGTCGGCGTCAGCTCTCGTGAAATAGTACAGCAGCCATTAACTTATCCTTTCCTGTTCTAGGATTTTCTTTTAGTTCAGACATTAGCTCGTTCAACTCAGTAGTTTTCCTTTCGAAAAACTTCTTCACTCATGACCAATTTCTATTTTCGTTCTTTGCACCCATTTTATCAATACCCAGCAATCGCATAATGGGAATATCATCAAATCACCCATTTTCGAGTACATTTCTGAACAGCAAGTGAACCAATCATTCTGAATAAATGTCGAAACAGCAAGCACTAACTTGTTACTGTTAATTACTACGACTGCGTCGAAGAATGATTGTATGGATTCACGCCACGTCAAATATTGTTGAGCAAGTTCTGCTATCCTACCAAACCTGTTTGAGACGAAACCCCTGAAACCTCCACATTTCAGTCTGTTATTCACCATCCACGATTTGAAATTGTTGTATAGGGAGACATAATGCTGAGCATGATAATCAGTCCTAACGTATAGATTGATGAACCAGGAGATGTAAAGATTCTTTCTCCTGCTGTGACTTGTAATAATTGGTGCACTTATTTTTCACTCAAATTTTCTCAATTTTGTACAGACAGCTCCGAGAACGCCACCAATCACTCTCATTTGTGCATTTTTGGAATCAGTGACCCTCAAAACATATAATATGCCATATTAGAAACCCTATTTTGACGTTTTCCGAGTTTTTTGGAAAAAAATACCGGTTTTTGGCCGCCATTTTGAAAAATACCACTGAACCAGGTCAAGAATCAATCCTGGGCCACAGAACTTGCCGGGTTCGTTTTCAGCGACCAAAATGGCAATAGAAAACAATCGTTTGGAGAAAAAAGTTCCCATTTGCCCAGGTCTACTATTTTCGTGTCATGTATATATATATATATATATATTGAAACTATTGAATATACAAAAACAGACCGTGAAAATAGAATTTGCACATGTTGCAAATTGAACGCCGTAGAAGACGAATACCACTTTCTCCTATGTTGCACAGCATATATGAATTTACGTCGCAAGTTCTTTCCGCGCAGTTTTTGGTCTTTTCCTTCTTTATATAAATTTAAAAATATTTTACAACACCAAACGTGAACATATAATCTATTTAGGTAAATATCTCTATCAAAGTATGAAACTACGAAATCAAATATTAAACAGCCAAAAATGAAACTAAATACCTATTGGGATATTTCTCTCTCTCTCTTCTCTCTCTCTCTCTCTCACACTTTTTTTTCTCTCACACATTTGTACTATTTTCGTGTCATGTATATATCCAGAAAAATCAGCACAACCGTAAAGCTGCACTACTTTGTTTCACGGTAAACGATGAAAAGATAAAAGGTATGCCGACACAAACTGATTTCAACACTGGTTTAATAACATTTTAACATTTTAAAGTACTTTTCGTCCGTCTTGGGACTATTCATAATTAATGTCATAACAAATAGATGGACAGTATAGTATATTTATACATATTTATATTTACATAGTAACACTGTGGTTTTAATTGGCTATAGTTACCATTGTCTATGGTTACATAGTATATAGGTAACGAGCAGAAAACATGTATACACGTGTGTTAATCTGTAGTATATGGGTTCAATTAAGGAACAATGAGTGGAAGATAATCCTAGATTGAAGAAGATTAATGAAGCTAATGGTCAAGTGTTACTTATTGACTATTAAGTTGAGGAACGAATTTTTTAATAAAATGGTTTTCCATTAATTTCCTTTTCGTGGTGTCATCGACTTTCATTTTATAAAATGGGAAAATTTGAAATTTTACTTGTAGGTGTTGTGCACATTTAAAGATATGTCTATTTACAAATAAGGGCCCATTTTCAATATTACAATCCCGTCGATGGTTACGTACTCTATCCCGTAGATGACACGAAGTTTCTCCAATATAGATTTTTAGACAGCCTAAGCAAGTCAAGACATATATGAGATTTTTTGTGTCACAATTCATATTGTCGTTGACACTAAACGTAAAGTTGTGGAAAGTATATTTGCTATTTGGCGTAATATGGTCGCAACATTTACATCGAAGGTCCGAGCATTTAGACACATGAAAGCCGGTCATTGTGATAGATGAATTGAATTTTGCTTTGGTTAGGAGGCGTTTCAGATTAGGTGGCTGTCTTTGTGATTTAATGAATTGAACATTATCAAATTTCGTTCTGGGGTTGTCGTTTGATGCCAATAGTGACCTGCTCTCGTACATTGTTTTAAAGAAGTTGGGATGTTGGGGGTTATGGGTAGTGACAAAGGTAATTATATTATCCGAATTGTCTTTTGCTTTAGTAGCCCTCAGTGTTTGGATATCAATTGCCAAAGCCTTATTTATCCCAACTTCTATTACCTCGAGGGGGTAATACTGCTTCAATAAATTTCTTTTTAGCTCACCCAATCTGACAACCCGTAGGTCTTCATCTATCACAATGGTGCATATTTTTCTAGCTAAAGAAAATGGTATATTATTGAAACTATTGAAACTACTTTATCTACATATATATTATATTTAATATCTTTGTTTAATATACTTTTGTACTATTTTCGTGGCATGTATATTATTTATCTTCTATAATAATTATGTTCTTTATATTCCTCATTTGTTGTGCAATATTCACTCAATATATTCCATGTATTTATGTTGGCTATAGCAAGTGATTTGCTTTGCCTTGTAATAAAGTAAAGTAAAGATAAAGTCAAAATACCTCTAAGGCCAAAGTTAAACGGAAAACGACAAATGTTTTAATGCAGAATGCTGTTCTTTGACATTTCTACATTTTACATTTCTCTCATTACAAATCACATTTGCGCTCTGCCACATCTCATTTGTCATTCACGCTTCCTTTTCATCAACTTGCGCATAGCATCTTCTTAAATATGCAAATATAGTATGCCACGTGACTTATTAACATACATACGGAAACGTCCGATCTTTCTTGAAATAAGAATATGAATTATTTCTCCCAGTTAACGTGCTGCCATTCTTCAGTTGACTTCATGCCATTCATGGGTTCTTATTTAGCTAACAATTAAGTTGACCTCAATTGTTTGTCTCGTATTAAGGGAAACCTTCTCGGCCAATACAGGTCGATCCATAAGCCCAAGTGGTTTCATGCGCGTAGAATCTCTTATCATTATTCCACTTTCTAAATTTTTGTTTTCGAAAGATTATATAAAATGAAATAGGCCAAAGACAAAATACAGTACTACGGCTGTGCCACTATGGATATACAGATCATATATATTCATACATTTATAATATAATTATTGATACCGTATTATACATAATAACACAGGTAAGTGAAAAATTAATACGTGTATAGGCCTAATAAGTAAATATTATCGTCGTCTTTATTATGACAATCAAAACGGATGAAAAAATTCCCTGGCTTCTCCGTCCTTCCATTATCCTGTTCCTGGCAGATAATTAAATTAAACCTGTCATCATCAATTCGCATCAAAACAGGTTCAGTTTAGTGTCATTAAATATTTTTCAAAATTGCGATTAGTTTAAAGGAGCTAGATCGCTAACATTTGATTTGGGACCTAGAAATTGACATAAGTGGGTCGCAACGCATATAATAATGTAGCATGAATGTATATAAACTGATTTAAATTCAATGGTTTCCGTTTTTACTCTTATTTCAAATCAGTTATGTTCGGCGAAATAAGTCAGTAGTCTCAATCGAATGCAAATTTCTAGCGTCTGGTTATTCCAGTCTACATACGCCGTTTGATTTGGTACAATGTTTCTAGCCTCGTTCCTTCGAGTCTCTTGCTAGAACTTGGTTTGAAACGCATTATGGTACACGATTCGTGTACCAATGGTAAAATGTTTATTGTGTTTTAAATATTGGATATCAGAAGTCCATCTTTTCCGGTAAGATCACAGCATCAATTGTTGATTTAAATTGACAAATAATTCGTGTTTTCAATGTTGATGATTTTGGATGATATTGAGTTAGAGACTTAGCTACTTTAAACCTTTCACAAACATCAATAAATGTTTACTAATTCGGGGAAGAAATTGGTCAGGATGCTCATATTTTTAGATTCCACAAAAAGTTATATTTTCCTTTTACCAGCACAAACAAGAATAAATAATTAAAAAAGAAAAAAACCAACTAATGGCGCGTTAACTGAGTTATATTTCCTTCGGAACAATTATTCATATTTTTATTTCAAGAAAGATCGGTCTTTTCCGTATTTATGTTAATAAGTCACGTGGTATACTATATTTGCATATTTAAGAAGATGATATGCGCAAGTTGATAAAAAGAAAGCGTGAATGACGAATGAGATGTGGCAGAGCGCAAATGTGATTTGTAATGAGAGAAATGTAAAATGTAGAAATGTCAAAGAACAGCATTTTGCATTAAAACATTTGTCATTTGACACATTACATTTGTCGTTTTATATTTAACTTTGGCTTTAGAGGTATTTTGACTTTATCATTACCGGTATTGTGACTTTGTACATTGTACTTTTTACATATAATCAACGGAAAAGACATTTTAGCAGAGCATTTAATATTGGCAGCGATACCCTTCCATAGTGGAACACGTCTAGGGTTTCTTAATACCTAAAGAGTTCCTGTGACTGTTCAGGTGTAATTGTACAACAAGGTGTGGCAGTGATTGGCGCATTTATGAAAAACATTGACTGGACCGCACTGACATACTTGCGGAGACTTCAAAGTACATACCTGAAGCACCTCCGAAACCAGTTTTAGACAATTCAGACGATAAACTTTTGATAATTTGTTTGTTTCCACCAGGCCTATGTGACCCGACCCCACCCCACCCGCCACCTCAAAGTACATACCTGAAGCACCTCCGAAACCAGTTTTAGACAATTAAGACGATAAACTTTTGATAATTTGTTTGTTTCCACCAGGCCTATGTGACCCAACCCCACCCCACCCCACCCCACCCCACCCCACCCCATCCGCCACCTCATGACAACAGTGCTGTGGTACCGAGTGAGTCAGTCAAATGTTCTCCTTTATAAGGTACAGATACTTTTATTGCTCTCTTAGGCCAAATTAAAATGAAAGTGGGAACTTGATTGTTCAGGTTATTGCAAATGCTTTGAGTTTGGACTAAAAGTGTATTTTTCAGTCATGGCCTATGTGTCTAATTTGCATATTATATATCATGCAATACCAATGTGCTGTTCTAGTGTTTTTCATCACCCTTGACCCTGAAATTATGGGCGTAGATACTGCTTTCGTGGAGCTAAGTCAAAGAGTTTCAGATCATGGGTGGAAAATAAGTTTTTTATTAATGGCGGCTGTTAATTTGCATATTGTGCATTCAGCAATAGAGTGATTATATTCAAATGTGTTTATTTGCTTCCCAGGCCACGAAAACATGGATTTAAACACAATTTGCACCAAATTTGAACATTTAATAGCCAAGTTTTAGCATCAAGTCCATTTTTGAAATATGAAATTTGCGCAAGTTGATAAAAAGAAAGCGTGAATGACGAATGAGATGTGGCAGAGCGCAAATGTGATTTGTAATGAGAGAAATGTAAAATGTAGAAATGTCAAAGAACAGCATTTTGCATTAAAACATTTGTCATTTGACACATTACATTTGTCGTTTTATATTTAACTTTGGCTTTAGAGGTATTTTGACTTTATCATTACCGGTATTGTGACTTTGTACATTGTACTTTTTACATATAATCAACGGAAAAGACATTTTAGCAGAGCATTTAATATTGGCAGCGATACCCTTCCATAGTGGAACACGTCTAGGGTTTCTTAATACCTAAAGAGTTCCTGTGACTGTTCAGGTGTAATTGTACAACAAGGTGTGGCAGTGATTGGCGCATTTATGAAAAACATTGACTGGACCGCACTGACATACTTGCGGAGACTTCAAAGTACATACCTGAAGCACCTCCGAAACCAGTTTTAGACAATTCAGACGATAAACTTTTGATAATTTGTTTGTTTCCACCAGGCCTATGTGACCCGACCCCACCCCACCCGCCACCTCAAAGTACATACCTGAAGCACCTCCGAAACCAGTTTTAGACAATTAAGACGATAAACTTTTGATAATTTGTTTGTTTCCACCAGGCCTATGTGACCCAACCCCACCCCACCCCACCCCACCCCATCCGCCACCTCATGACAACAGTGCTGTGGTACCGAGTGAGTCAGTCAAATGTTCTCCTTTATAAGGTACAGATACTTTTATTGCTCTCTTAGGCCAAATTAAAATGAAAGTGGGAACTTGATTGTTCAGGTTATTGCAAATGCTTTGAGTTTGGACTAAAAGTGTATTTTTCAGTCATGGCCTATGTGTCTAATTTGCATATTATATATCATGCAATACCAATGTGCTGTTCTAGTGTTTTTCATCACCCTTGACCCTGAAATTATGGGCGTAGATACTGCTTTCGTGGAGCTAAGTCAAAGAGTTTCAGATCATGGGTGGAAAATAAGTTTTTTATTAATGGCGGCTGTTAATTTGCATATTGTGCATTCAGCAATAGAGTGATTATATTCAAATGTGTTTGTTTGCTTCCCAGGCCACGAAAACATGGATTTAAACACAATTTGCACCAAATTTGAACATTTAATAGCCAAGTTTTAGCATCAAGTCCATTTTTGAAATATGAAATTATGCTAATTAGCATATTACGCAATTTAACCCCTTTCCACCGAAAATATTTTGGAACAGTTTTGGGATGTTGTTAAGGGGACTATACTGAAATGTATCCCAGTGAATTAATTCTGTTGCAATTTGTTTTGGGTCTAACCCCAGATTGACTGGACTAATTGGCGATTGGTTGATTGACAAGACGATACCTCCACCCACATATTCTCGATTATCAAGTAAAATGCTCAATAGCCATGGTAACCTATCTTGGCAGGCCTTTCATCACTAGTTTCATGTAGTGACATCAGCGAGTAACGGTAAACGTTAGCCTGGTCCGCCATTTATTGATTTAATTTCAAATGAACGAGGCTGTTTAAATCCAAACTGTATACAAGCCATCCGTGGGTCTACATAGTTGATTTTGAGCTTGGAATAGGCAGATTTAGCATAATGTATGTTTAATTATTCCTTTCTGTTTAAGATTCTTTGCAAAATCAATAACATCTGATGGGAAGTGTAGCGGATTTAATCCGTAACATCAGATCGGGAAATTTTTTAGGGTTGAAATGTTTCTCGTTATTTTGGCCGATCTTGATATTTTTTTCTTTTAAAGATTTTTAGCAAAATTCACGAAATGTGACGATAAATGTGAAAGCTGTAAGATCTGCCTGGTAAATATATTTATTTTTGATCATTCTTGTCTTTCTCATGCGATATAATTGTTTTATATGAGGCTGTTGAGACTGATGATGACAATGCAGAAAATTGCTGGTCGTTAATTAACTAATGTAGTGGATTGCTGCTGCTTCTCTGTTATAGGTGGTTATAGAACCAAAGCAATATGAACACTGGTAAAGATGCTATGGCAAGCTGTTGCATGTTGTTAAAGTATGTCGTAATTGGTGATATCTCGACCTGTTAATGGTAGTTGCACGAGGTTTGAATAAAATGTCTTGACCGAGAAGACCTGTTTGGTATAGAAGAATAATATGAACCCTAACAGCATAACATGGTGTCAGAAGTCAGTCAATAATCTGTCAGGGAGTTATATAGTAACTGAATGTTTCAATAATGGCGAAAGTTGAACAACCTATGCTTATAATTTTCTGCAGCGGAATGACTGGCCTGAATGAATAAAATGACATTGCCGCTACCGCATTGCTGCCAGGGATCAAAATAATTATGACCTAGTTCTGGACAAGCGACCCAATTCATTTTGTAACGCACAACTGGGGATTCGAAACCACGAAAGTTGACACAATGACAGGCTTTATGGTACAGCACGCATGTACTAACCACTCGGCCATCCAACCCCCCAGGGATTTAAAAGATAAAAGTTTCTCGGAAAATTATAAATGTAGCGTTAGAAATAGCAAGAAAAATCGACAAAAAGAAAGATGGGAAGAATGAAGTAGATGTTATTCGAGGCAGTGTGAATTTGAATCAGTGTGAATTTGAATCGTTTTTCGTTTTTCGATATTCGTTATTCGTTATTCAACTTTATATTCGGGATTTCAATATTCAGCTAGCCATGACTAGAATGGTGGATGACAAGTATCCCCCAGTAGTATAAAACACAGCAAAACGCCCTCGAGACCAAAAACAGTCCACATTGTTATTCAAGCAGCGAATAACGAGCTGTTTGTTATTCGTTTTTTCACCTCGTTATTCGGGATTCGATATAAAGTGTTCATGTATCTTTAATGAAGATATTTCGGGATTTAATTCTAAACGATCATTAGAAAAGAACAGAATAATGGATTGCAAAGTATCCCCTAGCAGTAGAAAAAATAGTAAATGGCGTATAGCCGGTAAATAAACCATATTATTATTCAAGCGGCGAATAACGAATAACGAGGACTAGAATGATGGATGACAAGTATCCCCCAGTTAGTAGTATAAAACACAGCAAAACGACCTCTAAACCATTAACAGTCCACATTGTTATTCAGGCAGCGAATAACGAGATGTTTGTTGTTCGTTTTTTCACCTCGTTATTCGGGATTCACATATAAGGTTTTCGTGTATCTTTAATGATGATATTTCTTGATTTAATTCTAAACGATCATTAGAAAAGAACAGAATAATGGATTGCAAAGTATCCCCTAGCAGTAGAAAACATATTAAATGGCGTGTAGTCGGTAAACAAACCATATTGGCGATTAACGAGGTAAGTCACCTCGTTATTCATTATTCAACTTTTTTCACCTCGTTATTCGGGATTCACATATACGGTGTTCATGTATCTTTAATGAAGATATTTCGGGATTTAATTCTAAACGATCAATAGAAAAGAACATAATAATGGATTGCAAAGTATCCCCTAGCAGTAGAAAACATATTAAATGACGTGTAGTCGGTAAACAAACCAGATTGTTATTCAAGCGGTGAATAACGAGGTGACTTGCCTCGTTATTGGCGAATAACGAGGCAAGTCACCTCGTTATTCGTTATTCCACTTTATATTCGGGATTCCAATATGCAGCTAGCCATGACTAGAATGATGGATGAGAAGTATCCCCCAGTAGTATAAAACTCCATTATGACTAAAATGATGGCTGACAAGTATCCCCCAGTAGTATAAAACAAAGCAAAACGACCTCTAAACCATAAACAGTCCACATTGTTATTCAAGCAGTGAATAACGAGATGTTTGTTTTTCGTTTATTCACCTCGTTATTCGGGATTCACATGTAAGGATTTCATGTATCTTTAATGATGATATTTCTTGATTTAATTCTAAACGATCATTAGAAAAGAACAGAATAATGGATTACAAAGTATCCCCTAGCAGTAGAAAACATATTAAATGGCGTGTAGTCGGTAAACAAACCAGATTGGCGAATAACGAGGTAAGTCACCTCGTTATTCGTTATTCAACTTTATTTTCGGGATTCCAATATGCAGCTAGCCATGACTAGAATGATGGATGGCAAGTATCCCCCAGTAGTATACAACACAGCAAAACGGCCTCTAGACCTAAATCAGTCCACATTGTTATTCAAGCAGCGAATAACGAGCTGTTTGTTATTCGTTTTTTTCACCTCGTTATTCGGGATTCACATATAAGGTGTTCATGTACCTTTAATGAAGATATTTCAGAATTTAATTCTAAACAATCATTAGAAAACAACAGAATAATGGATTGCAAAGTATCCCCTAGCAGTAGAAAACATTAAATGGCGTATAGTCGGTAAATAAACCATATTGTTATTCAAGCGGCGAATAACGAATAACGAGGTGACTTGCCTCGTTATTGGCGAATAACGAGGCAAGTCACCTCGTTATTCAACTTTATATTTCGGATTCCAATATGCAGCTAGCCATGACTAGAATGATGGATGGCAAAATGAAAATGAAATGAAATGTTGTTTAATGGCACGTCAGCTCCAACCGGGCTATATTGCGCCAAACATATTGTGAGATTTTGCGAGACAAACTAGAAACAAATTATCACAATATTATCTATACATATACATAAATAAAAACAAATATGACAGTAAATATCAATTAAAAATAAATATCAACTATATGTATTTATATTTAAAACATGAAAGTGAAATTCAGATGTATACAATTAAAATTTTCGATAAAAATTTGTCTCTTTTAAAAAATCTAGCGCTTTACAATATAGACCCGGTTGGGCAAACAACTGATGTAGTGATTGGCAACGGTAATGCCGTAATCTTGTATCTTTGAGATGCTTGCACTCAATCAAAATGTGCTTCACTGTCAAAGGAACATGACAGTGTTCACATTCTGGTTGAAGCTCTCTCTTTAAGATGAAAATATGTGTTAAAAAAGTATGACGTATGCGAGGGCGACACAAGACAACTTCATCTCTCCTGCTCGTACGATAGGAGCTTGGCCAGTCTCCTAAGAGAGGCTTGATGTGATGAAGTTTATTTGTGTCTGCAAGATCCCAAGACCGTTGCCAGCGGTCATATATAAAACAGTTTATGGGTGATTTAAAATCTGTGAATGGTAAAAGGAATTCTGAAATAGGAAGATCTAAAGCAGACTTAACAGCTAAGTCTGCTTGATCGTTCCCCTTAATATCAACATGACTGGGGAGCCAGCAAAGGACTATGTCCCTGCCGTTAAACTCGTTTGATAGTAGCAGACGATAAATGTCTGCTACTAATGGGTGTACAAGCTGTTTATTGTTTATTGCCTGTAAAGAGGACAACGAATCAGTGAATATAACATGTTTTAAAGATAGGGAGGATTGAATGAACTCTAGTGCCTGAAAGATGGCCTGGAGCTCAGCAGTAAATATGGAAGCAGCTGGTGGAAGTCTGACATAAATGATTCCAGATGGGGTGACGGTAGCCGAAGCTACCCGATCACCATCTTTGGAACCATCTGTGTATATGGGAGCATAATCACCATATTTAGACTGCTGCTCTCGAAAGAGAGACTGAAACACCGTGGAACTATAGTATCTCTCTTTTTGTGTTTCGTTAGATCTAAATCGATGATATATTCCATGGTGGTGTACCAACCAAGGGGGTACTCACAATACTGTCATGACTGATGCCAGCCTCTGACATAAGGGGTTGAATACGAATACCCAATGGTGGAATTACGTTAGTTTTCAGCATATATAGATGTTCATGGTATGGTCTAAATATGGTGTTATATGAAATATGCTGAGGAAGAGATGCAATTTTTGTAGCATACTGCAGTGCCAGTTTATCACGTCGGTCGTGCAATGAGGGCTCGTGCGCCTCGACGTATAAACTCTGCACTGGAGATGTACGGAATGCTCCTAGACTGATTCGAAGTCCTTGGTTGTGTATGGTGTCGAGCACTTTGAGATAAGACTCGCGGGCAGACCCATAATCGAGTTTAGATCTTATTAAAGCTCGATATAATCGGAGCAAAACCTTAAGGTCTGCTCCCCAGTCAGTATTTGATAAGACTCTCAATATGTTGAGGGCTTTCAGACATTTCTTCTTGAGGGTTTTTATATGGGGGATAAATGATAATTTCTTATCAAATATCAAACCCAAGAATTTTGTTTCATCTACAACTGGAATGGGGATGCCATCCAGTGTTTGCTCTGGATCAGGATGTAAACCTCTTCGTTGACAGAAGTGCATACAAACAGTCTTGGATTTCGAAAATCGAAATTCATTGTCAGTTGCCCATCGTTGAATATAATTCAAACAAAGCTGCAACTGACGTTCGATTGTCTGCATACTTGTCGATCCATAACACATCTGAAAGTCATCAACATATAGAGCTCCGTCGACCCCACGTTTAAGGCACGCGGGAATTGTATTAATTTTAATAGCAAATAAAGTGGGAGACAAAATACTTCCCTGAGGAACTCCCATTTCCTGAGGAAATGGATCAGAGAATATTGAACCCAAGCGTACCTTAAACGACCTATCCTCTAAGAAATTTTTAATGAAGATAGGTAAGCGACCTCGCAGACCGAGGTTATGCAGGTCGCGCATGATACCACATTTCCATGTGGTATCATAAGCTTTCTCCAGATCAAAAAATATAGCAACTAAATGTTGTTTCTGGATGAAAGCGTCCCTGACGAACGTTTCAAATCAAACGAGGTGATCAAGAGTGCTTCTTTGGGACCGAAATCCACACTGAAGGTCAGTAAATGAGGTTGTTGGACTCAAGGTACCAAACAAGCCTTCGATTGATCAATCTCTCCATGGTTTTACAAATGCAGCTAGTTAAAGCAATCGGACGATAATTAGTAGGATTCGTAGGATCTTTACCAGGTTTAGGGATGGGAATTATTGTGGCTTCATGCCACGAAGAAGGAAAATTCCCCTCAACCCAAATCCGGTTATAAAGATCTAATAATATTAAGAGTGTTTGAAAAGGTAAATGATTTAAAGTTTGGTAGTGAATTTCATCTGGACCAGTTGCAGTGTCCTGAGCTCGCTTTAGCGAATCCCGAAGTTCTGCAATGGAAAAGATATCATTGTAGCATTCATCATTGTGGGACTTGAAACTAAGTCGCCTTTTCTCCTGTTGATGTTTAATGCCTAGAAAGGCATTGGAGGAGAAATTGGATGATGAATTAAATGAAAAGGTACTGGCCAGAGAATTAGCAGTATCAGGGAATGTTGTTAAGGTGATATTATCAACATTTAGATGGTTAACTGATAATGCACTACTTTTACCTTTAATTCTTCGAATCCTATCCCATACCGATTTGGATGTTGTACGGGAATTTATCCTACAGACATAACCTTGCCATGAAGACTTCTTTACTTGGCGTATGGTTCTACGGGCCTTCGCCCGGACCATTTGGTAAGCTGTAATATTCTCCATGGAGGGATGGTTCTTTAATCGTCTCAGGATGCGATCGCGCTCTTCAAGAGCTGATTTGCAATCTTCATTATACCATGGTTTATTGAAACGTTTTGGTTCAGTCGTGGTTTTTGGAATCGCCTGCTCAGCTACATCTTGGAGAATTGAAGTAAATAAGGCCATAGGCTCGTCCGCATCTTCTAACTCCTTTGTATCAAAAGAGAAGAGACACAACGATTCAGAAAGAGCCCAATCAGCCTTATGTAACTTCCACCTCTGCGGCCTTTCAACCGGGGAGGGTCCATTATTATCTATTAAAATAGGGAAGTCATCACTTCCGCACAGATCTTCATTGACTCTTCACGTAAAATCCTGATATAGGACCGGAGAGCAAATGGTGAGATCAAGAGCAGAAAAAGACGCTGTGGCAGGATGTAGATAAGTAGGCGAGTCATTATTTAATAAGCACAAACTATTATGGTTAATGAAGTCAGCTATTTGATTACCTCTAACGTTATCATCAGGGCTTCCCCAGAGTGAATGATGACCATTGAAATCTCCCATAAGGATAAAGGGAGAGGTAGTTATGCAATCAGGTCATCAGGATCCCTGGGGTTAAGATTTAAACTTGGTGGTAAGTACAGAGAGCACAGAGTAACAGGGACATGTAAAGTCACCCTTGCAGCCACAGCCTGTAAAGGAGTGGTTAAGGGAACTTGACTCTGTGGGATATTTCCATTAAGAATAATGGAAACACCACCATGTGCTCTATCATCAGTATTAGCAACATGATGATAGACAACACAATGTTTAAATGATAATTTACCAGAAGTTTTAAGAAATTATTCTTGTAAACAAATAGCTAATGGATTGAATTTTTGTATTAGGATTTGGACTTCATTAATTTGGCTTTATACCACGACAGTTCCATTGAACTATGGAATTGGCCATCGTCAGGGATGTTTAACAGGACTTCGTGATTGTTGTTTGGGATTGGGGTCGTGAATCTCCAAAACAACATCCATCATACTGCCCTGATTCCCGAACCTATTATAGGTCTAGACAGGATCATCCTCGCCCTTCCTACTACGGAAAGGCAAAAGCTTTGAACCGGCCTTCGAAGTTGAAGGTCGGTCTTTTGAGTGTTTCGGTGGTTTTCCACCTTTCGGGGGTAGTGTGGGTGGCTTTCCACCATTTGACGGAGGAGTTTCTGGCACCATCTCCTACTACGGAAAGGCAAAAGTTTTGAACCGGCCTTCGAAGTTGAAGGTCGGTCTTTTGAGTGTTTCGATGGTTTTCCACCTTTCGGGGGTAGTGTGGGTGGCTTTCCACATTTGACGGAGGAGTTTTTGGCACCATCTCCTCCGTTGTCTCGGGCACTAGATGGATGGCAAGTATCCCCCAGTAGTATAAAACACAGCAAAACGACCTCTAGACCAAAAAACAGATCACATTGTTATTTAAGCAGCGAATAACGAGCTGTTTGTTATTCGTTTTTTCACCTCGTTATTCGAGATTCACATATAAGGTGTTCACGTACCTTTAATGAAGATATTTCAGAATTTAATTCTAAACAATCATTAGAAAACAACAGAATAATGGATTGCAAAGTTTCCCTAGCAGTGGAAAACATTAAATAGCGTATAGTCGGTAAATACACAATATTGTTATTCAAGCGGCGAATAACGAATAACGAGGTGATTTGCCTCGTTATTGGCGAATAACGAGGCAAGTCACCTCGTTGTTTGTTATTCAACTTTATATTTGGGATTCCAATATGCAGCTAGCCATGATTAGAATGATGGATGGCAAGTATCCCCCAGTAGTATAAAACACAGCAAAACGACCTCTAGACCAAAAACAGTTCACATTGTTATTCAAGCAGCGAATTACGAGCTGTTTGTTATTCGTTTTTTCACCTCGTTATTCGGGATTCACATATAAGGTGTTCATGTACCTTTAATGAAGATATTTCAGAATTTAATTCTAAACAATCATTAGAAAACAACAGAATAATGGATTGCAAAGTTCCCCTAGCAGTAGAAAACATTAAATAGCGTATAGTCGGTAAATACACAATATTGTTATTCAAGCGGCGAATAATGAATAACGAGGTGACTTGCCTCGTTATTGGCGAATAACGAGGCAAGTCACCTCGTTAGTCGTTATTCAACTTTATATTCGGGATTCCAATATGCAACTAGCCATGACTAGAATGGTGGATGACAAGTATCCCCCAGTAGTATAAAACACAACAAAACGACCTCTAGACCATAAACAGTCCACATTGTTATTCAAGCAGCGAACTACGAGCTGTTTGTTATTCGTTTTTTCACCTCGTTATTCGGGATTCACATATAAGGTGTTCATGTATCTTTAATGATGATATTTCTTGATTTAATTCTAAACGATCACCAGAAAACAACAGAATAATGGATTGCAAAGTATCCCCTAGAAGTAGAAAACATATTAAATGACGTATAGTCGGTAAATAAACCAGATTGTTATTCAAGCGGTAAATAACGAATAACGAGGTGACTTGCCTCGTTATTCGCAATAACGAGGCAAGTCACCTCGTTATTCGTTATTCAACTTTATATTCGGGATTCCAATATGCAGCTAGCTATGACTAGAATGATGGATGACAAGTACCCCCCAGTAGTATAAAACGCAGCAAAACAACCTCTAGACCATAAACAGTCCACATTGCTATTCAAGCAGCGAATAACGAGATGTTTGTTGTTCGTTTTTTCACCTCGTTATTCGGGATTCACATATAAGGTGTTCATGTATCTTTAATTAAGATATTTCGGGATTTAATTCTAAACGATCATTAGAAAAGAACAGAATAATGGATTGCAAAGTATCCCCTAACAGGGCCTAACAGGAGAAAACATATTAAATGACGTGTAGTCGGTAAACAAACCAGATTGTTATTCAAGCGGTGAATAATGAATAACGAGGTGACTTCGTTATTGGCTGCTCTTTGGTAACATTAAAAGAAAACACTAGATAAAAGGAGTATGCGATCAACAATTAAAAGAAAACGTTTCTAAAAAGATGGGTTTTAAGATTCCTTTTAAAAACTGTCAATTGATGCACAGTACTTGAGTTCTATGGGAAAATTATTTGAATTCCACAGTTCTGCTGCCGCAAAAGCAAAAGCGTCTACCAAAAGAAGAGTTTGCAGTTACTGATTTAATAAGGTACTTAGTTTCAGAACGAAAATTTCTAGTAGGGTGGTAGGGTTGAATTAATTCTTTAATATATAGAGGAGAGTCATCACATGACAAAGCACAGAAAGTCAGCATGAGAATTTTAAAATCGATTCTGGTCTTAATCGGTAGCCAGTGGAGTTCTTTCAAAACCGGGGTAATATTGGTGTATAATTTAGTTCTTGTAACAATTCTTGCTGCTTTGTTTTGAATCTTCCGTAGTCTATTAATTTGATATGCTGGTAAGTTGTAGAGTAACGAGTTGCAGTAGTCGAGACGAGAGGTCACCAAAGAGTTGATTAAAAGTTTTATAGAGTCAATGTCGAGGAAATTGCGGATCCGTCCAATTTTGTGAAGTTGGAAGTTGGAAGCTTTACAGATTGAGGAGATGTGAGCATTCATGTTCATATTCTTATCCAAAATTACACCAAGATTTCGAACGCTATTAACTGGGTTAACAACAAAATTACCGATAGAGATATTACTAACAGATATTTTGGATAAAAGATGATTAGAACCGATTTGCACGAACTCTGTTTTTTCATCATTGAGCTTTGAGAAGTTCTTTTTCATCCAACACTTAATAGCATCAATGCACGATACAAGTTTAGACACTCGCAGAGATTCATTTTCGGGTTTAATTGAAATGTAGAGTTGAGTATCATCAGCATAGATATGATAATTCAGATTGAATGATTTCAAAATACGCCTTAGAGGAGTGGTAAAGGCGAAAAAGAGCAACGGTCCGAGTACCGATCCCTGTGGCACGCCGAATTTAAGCTCTACAGATGCAGACTTAACATTATTGATGACAACAGATTGGTGACGGGATATGAGATATGACCGGAACCAATTCAGCACACTACCCTCAGGTCCGAAAACGTCATGAAGCCGATCTAACAGTAGAGACTGGTCGATTGTGTCGAAGGCGGCACTTAAGTCGAAGAACAACCAGTAACACAACATTTTTATTGTCAAGACTAGTAAGGATATCATTATTCACACGAGTTAATGCTGTTTCTGTACTATGTTTGCTTCTGTATGCTGATTGGAAGGGTTCGTTAAGATTGTGTAACTTCAGATGAGCTTTGAAACGTGCTGCTACAACCTTTTCAATAAGTTTGGAGATGAACGACAGGTTTGAGACAGGTCTGTAGTTTTTCAAGACATTGTGATCTAATGTACTCTTCTTGAGAAGTGGAAAGACCAATGCTTCTTTCAACACATCAGGATAAAGAACAATTGTCAAGTGCCCTACGTATGGTAACAATTTTATTGTTGAAGAAACTGACTGAAAGATTCAGCGAGTAGCTTAGGGTCACGATGCTCTGGTAGAACGGTACTGTCACTAGTTTTAATCATATTGTTCAAAATTTTATTAAGTTCTTTAGGGTTTTTATTATTTTCTTGTATACGGTTTAAAACAAAAGTCTGTTTGGTCTGGTTGATGAGGATCTTTGTATCATTTCGAGCCTTTGCATATATTTGTCTGTCAATTTCAAGCTTACTCTTGCGCCAGACATTTTCCGCCTTCCGACGTGCCTGTTTGCTTTCGCGAACAGAGTCATTGTACCATTTACGATTTGGTCTGATGGTGAGCGTTTTTCTGACAATTGGTGCATGGCTATCAATAATGTTTTGAAGCTCTGTATTATAGATTTGAAGTTGATCCGAAATATCACAGAAATTGCTAATCTTATTAAGGGCACTGTCCTTTAAGATATTACATTTCAAGTTGGTTAAGTTGATATCTCTCAGTTTACGATATGATACAGTCTTCTGAAGTGATTTAGGTTTTGGAAGTGTGAGGACAGCCATGATTGAAAAATGATCAGATATGAGATGGTTGTCTACTGATAAGTTGAACACCAAAGAGTCAGATTTGCGGGTAATAACGACATCAAGTATGTGACCTTTATTGTGAGTAGGTTTAGTGACATGTTGAACTATACTATTCAAAAAAAGTAGGGGATATTTGATTTTTAAGTGTTATTAAAGTCACCTAATGAAACTGACGAAGAAACAAATGACAAAATGAAATGAAGTTCACATTCATCGATTTATTCCAAATGATCGTTAGACTAAGTAAGGCACAGACTGACCATTATAAGGGTAAAATGATATCCGGGGTCAAACAGCAAAGTTACCACAGCATCACAACAAAGTCAGTAACGCATTGATCCGACGTGGCATACTCCTAATGAGACGTCTAAGGTCATTTTGGTCCAGATTGTCCCATTCCTGTTGCAACGCAGCAGCAAGTTCTTGGACATTGGCAGGACGTTGTTGACGTTGACGTAACCTCTGTCCAAGCATGTCCCAAACATGCTCGATGGGGGAGAGGTGTCGGGACTCAGTGCTGCCCAAGGTAATGTGGTGATGTTCTGTTGTTGGAGGTAACCTGTAACGATCCTGGCCCTGTGACATCTTGCGTTGTCATCCTGGAAGATGAAACGGCGGCCATGACCTCGTGCGAACGGCACAATATGGACTGCCAAGATGTTGTCCCGGTAGTACTGGCCTGTAACACGCCCTGCAACAACATGTAAAGCCGTTCTTCCAGCAACAGTGATGCCACACCCTCCTACGTCTGTCCAAAAAGTCAACAGTGAACCTTGACTCATCTGAAAACATCACATTGCTCCAGCGTCCATTATCCCAGTGTTGACGATCCCTACACCAACGACGTCTTGCCTGAATGTGATGATCTCTCAAACAAGGGATCACGCGAGGACGTCGGGCGCGAAGGTGACCCCTATGCAGTCGATTCCGAATCGTCTGGCCACTCACTCTCACACCAGTGTCTGTTTGAAGACGAGCGCTGATCTGATTTGCTGTGATGACACGATTTCGCAAGGCCAAGGTACGGATTAATCGATCCTGGGCTTGAGTTGTCGCCCTTGGTCGACCTGAGCGTGACCTGTCTTGTACAGATTGTGTATCACGGTATCTGGACCATAGCCTGCTTATGACAGACTGAGAAACATTCATCGTCCGCGCCACAACCGCCTGTGTTGTGCCGATCTGTAGCATGCCAAGCGCACGCAACCTTTCATTTTGGGTAAGCCGACGCATATCAAAATTTGTTTTCTGGTCACTAAAACAATTAAACTGATGTTTCCACCCTGGAATTCAATGCCACAATGACTGTAACATTCAAAGTCAGAGTCGTGCAAATCTTGGGTTGGACCCCCATGATGATCCCAAGCATCACCTGCATTCCATGTGGTAGCTATTGGTGCGTTTGGGCGTCACATGTAACTGGAAATGTTTCTTCTGTTAGGTTCTATAGTGACTTTTTTCGTAGTCATTTGCATATTTTAGTATTATGCCCCCAAAATCAAATATCCCCTACTTTTTTTGAATAGTATAGGTTGAAATATTCGAGAATATCGTTAACCTGTGTAGTAGTTTTGGAATCAACATCCAGGTGTAGATTTATATAACCACATATCAAAAGTTTTCCAGCACAAGACGTAATTTCGTGAAGTATGTCCAATAAGTCGTTGAAAAAAGTCTCAACAGAGGCAGAATTAGGAGGCCGATACAATGAGACGAGATGAAATAATTCCTTATGGTGTTTAATGGTGGTGTGTTGTATTTCGCAGCTAACAAAAGGACCTATTTTAATCTTATATGCTTTAATGGTGGACTTGAAAAAGACTGCTATACCCCATCCCCTAGTACGGTTGGTCGTCAAGGCAGAGTAGTTAGTTGGAAGAAGTTGGTTTAGAGTAATGTTGCAATCATCTTTTAGCCAGGTTTCGATAGAGACAAAAATATCGAGGTCATTATCCAAAATAAATTCGTGAATTTCATTGGCTTTGTTTCTAATGAACTGACAGTTTAAAAGACAGAAATTGAAATTGGAATCCATAGGACAGGGATTGGAGGATAACTTAGTTACTTGAATAAAATTTGCCACATTTACTCCTCTACCTGTCTTAGTCTTTCTTGGCTTGTTTGAAACTTTTATTTTAGGTTTAAAGGTGTTAAAATACACAAGTTTATAGTCAGAGATTAACTTATTCAACTTTATATTCGGGATTCCAATATGCAGCTAGCCATGACTAGAATGATGGATGACAAGTATCCCCCAGTAGTATAAATCACAGCTAAATGTCCACATTGTTATTCAAGCAGCGAATAACGAGTATATAAAGTTGAATAATAAAGTTGAATAACGAATAACGAGGTGACTTGCCTCGTTATTCGCCAATAACGAGGCAAGTCACCTCGTTATTCGTTATTCACCGCTTGAATAACAATCTGCTTTATTTACCGACTATACGTCATTTAATCTGTTTCTACTGCTAGGGGATACTTTGCAATCCATTATTCTGTTGCTTTCTACTGATCGTTTAGAATTAAATCCTGTATCAAAGATACATGAACACCTTATATCCGAATCCCGAATAACGAGGTGAAAAAGCGAATAACAAACAACTCGTTATTCGCTGCTTGTGCTGTGTTTTATACTACTGGGGGATACTTGTCATCCATCATTCTAGTCATGGCTAGCTGCATATTGAAATCGCGAATATGGCGAATAACGAGGTAAGTCACCTCGTTATTCGCCGCTTGAATAACAATCTGGTTTATTTACCGACTAACCGTCATTTAATCTGTTTCTACTGCTAGGGTATACTTTGCAATCCATTATTCTGTTCCTTTCTAATGATCGTTTAGAATTAAATCATGAAATATCTTCATTAAAGATACATGAACATCTTATATGTGAATCCCGAATAACGAGGTGAAAAAACGAAAAACAAACAACTCGTTATTCACTTGCTTGAATAACAATGTGGACTGTTTTTGGTCTAGAGGTCGTTTTGCTGGGTTTTATACTACTGGGGGATACTTGTCATCCATCATTCTAGTCATGGCTAGCTGCATATTGGAATCCCGAATATAAAGTTGAATAACGAATAACGAGGTGACTTGCCTCGTTATTCGCCAATAACGAATCAAGTCATCTGGTTATTCGTTATTCGTTATTCGTGAATAACGAATAACGAAAAACGGAAAACGATTCAACTTCACACTGCCTTATTCGACAACAAATTAGAATTAATAACTAGATCTGCTTCTGTCCCATGCAGATACGAAAGCTTTCATATTCATCGTCACGTGTCATCGATTTTATCATGAATCTTAAAAGAAAAAAAAGAACAAGGCAAAAATGAATATTAAAATTGGTCAAAAACTGGCAAAGTTACAAGTTTAAAGATAGTGACAAACATTGCACACGGGCAAAATTATAATCTGAAAACCAAAGGGAAATTGGTATTACTGTAATCAGAAATTGGGTCGATCCGTTCAGAAAATGAAATGAAAATGACAGAAAAGAACTTTAAAAAAGGCAGGAAAATATTGAAATATTTTTCACATCAATAGACGTCATATTTTGTGTACGCATCAATAATGGCTGCCATAGCACGGAACAAAAAAGTTCAAAGGCAATCTGACCTATATTTTGTCCATTTCTTTCTTAAACTTTGACACTTAATTTCTCCAAAGGGAGATAACTTACAAAATTTCTAATGAATCGTTGAAGTTTGATCAACCAGATCTACTTAAATTCATATCAAGAAATTAGAATTTCGAAAATCGGAAATAGCAGATCTAAAGTAAATGTGTTATGGTACCAAAGAAAAAAGAATGATCAAAATAGATCAAAGAGTCATAAATTTACAGTAAATGTTTTAAAGCACTCAAAACGAATTAGTAAAATTGATCAAAACGTTTTGAAAATCTATTGAATCTAAAGCCACCGTCCGTTCTTAGAAGGAGGCTGACTAGAAATGTATTCCAGAATAGGAGACGAACTCACGAAACTGCGTTCGATTTTGATTATTTTCAAGCTGTTAAGGAAAGTCTTTCACTCGTAAATAACTTTGTCGGCAGAAAAAAGGTCAATTTTTTCATCTGTAAAACGGTATGAAAATTTATTGATTCCAAAGCCACCATCCATTCTTAGACGAATTCACAAAACTGCGCCCGATTTTGATTATTTTCAAGCTGTTAAAGGAAATCTTTCATTCGTAAACGACTTTGTCTGCAGGATAAACGAAAGGCGAAATTCGAAATTTTGTAATATTCAAATACGAGAGAGAGAGGTCATTCCGGGACTAACATATGGTTTAATTTATTTCAATAATTCGCTTGCGCGTAGGGGTCTTTAGCAGTGGTGGGGGTAGGGATGGCCTAGTGGTCTAGAGTGCCGCGCTTCGACCTGTGGCTGGCCGGTCACCTCTGGCTTGCGGCTGTGGTTTCGATCCCTGGTGTGAGCGTATGTGGCATGGGGCGCCTTCTCAAACTCGTGGGTTTCCCCCGGGTACTCCGGTTTCCTCCTACTGCTAAAGACCCCTACGCGCAAGCCAATTATTGAAATAAAAATTGAAACCATATGTTAGTCCGAAAATGACCTAGTTTGTGTCGAGTGCACGTTAAACCCCATTTATCTCTCTCTCTTTAGCAGTGGGAGGAAACCGGAGTACCCGGAGAAAACCCACGAGGCTGGACAGACGCTCCTATTCCTTGCCACGTACAACAACCGATTCGAAACCACGCTAACCATTCGGCCATCCAAATCCCAAATATTCAAATACCAAAAGTTCGACTATGTTTTAATTTCAGAAATAGGAAACGAATTCAACAAGCTTCAGTCTATTGTGTTGTTTTACAAGCTAGTTAATGTAGATTTTTTTTTATATTAAAAGTTTTAGAAAGATCCCATGGTTAGATTCCGAGATATAGAATTTATAGGAAAATAAATAATAAATTTGGTAGATTTCATAGAAGTAGACCAACTGGCTAAAGACACTCTAGAGATATAATAAATAGTAATTAATGTGGCCAATCTCATAAATCCGGGACGTACTTTTAATATTTGCCACAAGTCAGGGTCAGAAGAAAGTTCATCCTACAGACAATATTTGGGGTTTATTTTAACATAATATGATAAGGCTTACCATAAAAACTTCATTCATCAACAACGAATGTCGTGACATGGGTGATTTTCGAAGATGTTACCACCTGGACGTGATTTTAAATTGCTAAAAAAAAAGTTTTCGGCTCCTATTCTCAAGGGAGAGTACGGTCTCATAATTGTAGGTAGATGATTAATTTGTTGTCATGTACATTTAATTTTTTATCGCTAATTTCAAAAAGGGAGGAGGAAGATAATGGATATTTGTTTACTAGGTCTGTTGGGACATTTTTGCAAGCCAAGAAATTTAGTGGAGGTAGGTGGATCTTCAGGAATCATATTCCCATATCACTGTTCTGCCTTTGTACAGTATAGACATCGCTGTCGAGATAGTGCATTGATTTGTTGAGCACTCGTCCTGTCCTGTACTCAATGGTGAATTGATAGGATGACTGAAACTCAACTCATTTAGCAAGATATTCTTCGGGGTTTTTAAAAGTTTATGTCATGTTAGTGCACTGTGGTAACTTCTGACTGTAAAAGATTGACCCTACAGATAGCGGGGAGTCGTTTCACCTTACTTATAATTGCCAATAATTCTCTCCTGTTTACACAATATTTCTTCTCAGTTTTACTAAAAGCCTTAATATAATCTGCATCATCTTATGTTTGTGACAGTACAGAACCTAAACCATTATTGGATACCTCAGTGTCCAAAATAAAATGTCCAACTTATTTAGGAAATGCAAGTTCAAGCTTCTTTGAGTTTGGCAAAGGCAGATTGGAATTCAATTCTTATCTCTGTTAATTTGTGAGGGGGTTTCACGATATCTGCAAATTTATTGACAAATTTCTGAGCACAGCCCAAGAAATTGTCTGACCTCTTTAACGTTCTGATAAATTGACAAGCTGCGTAATGCGTCTGTTTTAGATGGTTAAGTGGCAATTTCATCTTGGTATTAAAACTATGTCTGCTAGAATAATATATGTTGTTTAAAACCTAAAACATTTCTTTCGATTCATTTTCAAGTTTGTTTGTTGGTGCCTCCGGAATAATTTTTTCTAAATTGGATAAGGGCTCGCCACAAAATTTCGGAAGGATAATGATGTCTAAACACAATATACAAGAGAAGTTTTTTCCAATACAGATAGTATTACAGATCCGGGACTTTAATAGTTACTATATTCAAAAACAAGATGATTTGGACAGTACATATTCTCGCTTTTGTGAAACCATGTACTTTGAGATGGACAAACATATACCCAAATTCGACTGTTCCAAGCGTACTAAGAAACGATATAAGAACAATAAACCCTTTTGGAATAACGAACTAACTTCTCTGTGGAAAGGTGTCCAGCACAATGAGAGACAGTTTGTGAAGTTCAAGGGACCCAAATCAGAACGAAATATACTACGTGAAAAGTTCAAAGCTGCTCAACAAATATTTGATCGCACTTTAAGGCGATCAGAGCGATTATATAAACAAAATCTTATGATCGAAATAGATGCGACATGTATAGAAAATCCTAAAGCATTTTGGAATCATCTTAAGAAACTTGGGCCTAAAAGGAGTAAGTCAATACCTTTCGAAGTCTATAATGACGACGGTGATATCGTTTTTGATAAAGATGAAGTTCTAAATAAATGGGCCACTGATTTCTCAAAAGTATACAGTCCTCCAACAAATAGTGAATTCAATAGTGATTTCCATGAGCAAATCGTCAAAAATAAATGTGAATTAGAACGCCGTATGCAGGATGTCTCATTTCATTCTAATGATCATCTTAACAGTGACATCACTGCGAATGAAGTAGATATTGTTATAACAAAAGCTAAAAATGGGAAATCATGTGGAAACGACAAACTATCGTATGAAGTATTAAAGTACGCACGTGTTAAAGATGTTCTACTCCGTCTATTTCAACTATGCCTAAACACAGGATATATTCCATCCGCATGGAGGACAGCGATATTATCCCCCATCCCGAAGGACTCGTCAAAGGACCCCCGCATTCCTACAAATTATCGAAGCATAAACCTGTTATCGTGTGTAAGCAAGCTATACTCGTCTCTGTTAAATAGACGTCTTGTATCTTTTCTCGAAGATAATAATGTTATAGTCGATGAACAAAACGGTTTCAGACCACACCGATCGTGCCTAGAGCATGTATTCGTAACCAACTCTATCATTTGAACACGGATACTAAATAAACAAGATTCGTTTTCCGCCTTCATTGATTTTCAAAAAGCTTTTGATTGTATTGACAGAGAGTCGTTGTTCTATAAACTCCTTATTAATAATGTTGACGGCAATTTCTGTAATTCGATTAAATCAATGTACACAAACACCTCGGCATATGTGAGGATAAATAGTGAGACATCCGTTTCGTTTCCCTGTTCTTCTGGAGTTCGTCAAGGCGATAATTTATCCCCAACATTATTTAATTTGTACATTAACGATTTGGCAAGAGGTCTAAACGAGCTTAATAATGGTATTGATATTGGTGGTAGAAAAGTTAGTGTTTTACTCTATTCCGATGATATTATTTTGCTAGCCCCCACGGAATCGGATCTACAAATGATGCTCGATTATACAGCTGAGTGGTGTAGGAAGTGGAGGTTGTCCATTAATAACTCTAAAACAAATACAGTTCATTTTAGACCAAAAAGGAAACCAAAGAGTACGTTCCAATTTCATTTCGGTAAACAAAATATAGAGTATGTCTCTTCCTATAAATACTTAGGAATAACATTGGATGAACACCTGAATAACATTGGATGAACACCTGAACTTTGAAAACTGTGCCACAACCCTTTCGCAATCTGGAAGTCGCGCCATGGGGGCTGTCATTTCAAAAATACATTCGTATAAAACAGTAAGTTTAAAAACATATCAAAAACTGTATGAAAGTTGTGTTGTTCCCATAATTGATTACTGCTCTGGTGTTTAGGGATTCAAACAATTTAACAAGATTGATCAAACACAAAACCGAGCAATACGTTATTTCTTGGGACTCCACAGGTTTGCGCCTAAGGTGGCCTATAATGGCGATATAAGTTGGACACCGTGCTTTATACGACGATGGATTAATATGGTGAAATTTTGGAACAATCTTGTATCATTGAGGTCTGATCGTTTAATTAAAGATGTGTTCGAAGCTGATTATAATAACGAAAACGGGAACTGGTGCTCCGACGTAAAATCCGTGTTCAATGGTATTCAAATGGGTTACATTTTCAGTAATAAACAACAATGTAATATAAAAGAAATAGAACAAAAACTTATTAATAACTACTCAAATGACTAGAACACAACCTGGTTCTTGGGCAAATTTTCAACGAGGCCCAGTATCATTTTTCTGCATTTTTACCTATGGTCAGGGTTTCATTAACGGTAATAGATTTGGTCGGGGTAGGGATAGATTTTTGGTTCTTGTTCTTTGATGCTGAATAAACTTGAATTTAGTATCATATGAAAGAGTAATGGGTTACCAATGCATATTTGTGGTCAAAACGCCTAAATTTGCATATATGACGTACTTGTGATGTATTGGTGACGCCATTGCTATGATATTGTCACGAGAATATCAACTAAAGGGTAATTTGTTAATTAAACTTCGGAATCCCTATTTTAAAAACAAATATTTTGAGTTCGAATAATCCATTGCAACGGATTAATATATTTATTATATTTAGACAGTAATAAAGTATGGTTTATTCTATATAAAGAGCCCACAAGAAACTTAAAATGATAGTGTTTTTGTTATTTTACGAAATTCAAAATATTCTAAATACTCTTGTGATATTTAAATGAGTAAATTTAACCAACAAATCGGTTTCAAATATCAACATTTCATATAATGCCATTGCAGGACCCGGCATAACATTTACAGTGTCTACATATGGAAAACCGTTAAAGATACTTTATGTAAGATTAAGATAAAGAGCTTTCCAGTCTTTCTATAATAGTTCGAAAATACACTTGAGCAACAACTTCAACCACCGTGCGGTTTGTTCGAAGCTAAGTCTCGATCCTGCATTTTTAAATTAAATCAAAATATGGCTGATCTACATGTAATCTATTTAATATGGGGACACCCCACTTTCCCTACATCTATTGTTTAGAGTCTGAGTCCACCAGGCCTTGACTAATTAATCGACAAAGGGGGTTTAAAGTATAGTCTGTAACAAGTTTGTGACACTTCAACAAAATGATCAACATCTAGATCCGTATTTCAAACTTCTGGAGCCGGGAGTGAATTCGATTACAGGAATACAAGTCTGTTATTTCCCAGATTTGTTTTGCCCGGTGCAATGTTACTCACTATATATACGCATAATGATCGATTTTAATAAATTTTTGTCCTTGTTGAAATTCATTGTATAACACATGAATAACTTTATGACCTTTTTGATAAATCGCTTTGAGTACCTTAAAACATTTACTTTACAACTGCTATTTCCGATTTTCGAACTTGAGATATTGCGCCATTGGCATCTCATCCAGGAAGAAAAACATTTACATGACACCTTTTTTTAAAATATTAATACGATTTTCGTGAAATTATGAATTCAAGTAGATGTGGTTAATCCTACTTCAACGATGTCATTAGAACTTATCTCCCTTTTTTCACCCCCTAATAGAAACTGCAGAAATCTGAAATCAGGTCAAATGTTGATCGCTAAGTATTGTGTTGGACATGAGATGCTTATTTTGAAGTATTATCGAAATCGGTTGGTAACCAAAGATTCTATGCAACTTAAAAAATGTTAAACGGAAAATTTTGCCCGGTTGAAATGTTTCTCATTATAACTCAGCGACGTTTTGGTCGATTTTTATAATTCTTTTTTCTTTTTAAGACTCTTGACAATATCGTGAACAGCTCATGTGGTGTCTGGTTGAAATATCTTCTCATAATCTAACCAAAGATTCTATGCAACTTATAAAATGTCAAACAGAAAATTTTGCCCGGTTGAAATGTTTCTCATTATAACTCCGCGACTTTTTGGCCGATTTTAATAAATCCTTTTTTCTTTTTAAAATTCTTGACAATATCGCGAACATCTCACGTGTAGTGATGCCTGGTTGAAATATCTTGTTATAATCTAGCCTATTGTTGGCTAATTTTTTTTTTTTTAAATGTGATGTAATTAAATTAAGTTTTTTAGAAAAGCACAGAGTTATCAAATCTGGTCAAATTTTGACCGCAAACGATTAATTAAGCCAGTGGGAGCGCATTTTTAAAGTTTTGTACTACGCAACTTAAACTGTTAAAACGGACAACTTTGCCCCGTTGAAATGATTACCCTGATAATCTAGTTAATAATTCTGTTCTCGTTAAGACTGTTGACAAAATCAATAACATCTGATGGAAAGAGATGCTTGTTTGTTAAGACGTAGACAGTTTTCGACCTATTTAATTCGAAATAAATAACGGAAAATTTTGCCCAGTTGAAATATTTCTCGATAAAACTCGGCGAGTTTTTGGCCGATTTAAATAATAAAAATGTTTTCCTTTTTGAGATTCTTTATATAACCCATGACATGTGACAGAAACTGACCGTGAATATGAAAGCTTTAATATCTGCCTAGCAGATCTAGTTATTTTTTTGTGTTTTTCCTGCAAATTTTATATCTCAGAATCTAACCATAGGATCTTTCTGAAACTTTTACCTACCCCCACCCACAGGGCTCACACTGGTTTTCAATTTTTGCCGCCAAAAGGATTTTTATATAAAGAAATGTTCATATTTTTTTCCCGCCAAACTTGAATATTTTATCTGCCAAAAATATGTGATAACAAATACAATATCTAACAATTTTATGTCTCGGCTAGGCTTATTATAAAACAATTACCGATATATACAATATACAACAACTTTTAAAATCTGTCTTTACATAATAGATTAGCACAGTTTGGATTTAATAAGATCCGATTTTATTTTTGATGACATTAGTCTATTTGAACATCGTCGTAAAAGATGCTTACAATTATACCCGTCGTTCACTTTTAGACCATTTTGTCGACGGTAACATGATACAAATGGCGAACCGTTTATCGCCGATATTCGATTAGTTCTTACATTTTCGAACAGTGTTCATAAGATTATTTGAAATAATGATATCCGATAGGCATACTAGTATATTTTACATGCCATATATGAAGCCACAGTAAACGGAATCCAACTATCAAAATAGTTGGGAGTGGATTTGGAATGAATATATTTTCAAAACGTTCTACGAATCCCAAATCACCGAATTTTACGAACGAAAAAACGAACAATGCATAGTCGTTACTTTGGTGATTTTTGGCCTATTTTAATAGTTCTTTTTGAAAAAAAAAACATTTTCATCTGCAATTTCACATTTTAGAATTTCGGAATTCGTAGCTGTGATTTCGAACCGGAAGTTGAGACCAACTTGATAATTTCTTTAATAGTTGCACAGTTTTCTTGAAATTTAGTATGGAAGTAGATCTTACTATTGCGACTCGAAAAATGACTTTTAAATTTTGTTAGTAACCTACCCTTGGACGAAATATAGATCCGAATACCTTGAATTATTTTTTCTGTACTAGCTACAACATTAGTGATTCATACACAACAAAATGGAGTTTGTAGGTCAATCCGGAAGTGCCACCCTCTTGAAATATGAAATATCCGTAATGCGTTTTTGATATTTTACCTACAGATAAGATAATTATATTTTCCGAATACTTGAAGAAAAGCCCATAAAATGTAGGGCTTAGAATTATGATTTCTGGCAAATGATGGACGCCATTTGGAATTGAAATGAAAAATAGCGAAGAATCCGTATCAATGGACTTGAAAACATACACAATAAGTCGTGGTTTCAAGAATCCGTCTCCTGTTACCGAAAGTATTATATTTCTGGATACCCCAGCAAGGCATGAGTGTTTGGTGTTTACAAGGCAATTGTAATATAATATCATTTGGGATCTAAAATTATAATATTACATTTTAGATCCCAAATGATATTATATGGTAATGGAGGAAATGTAATATAATATCATTTGGGATCTAAAATGTAATATTGTAATTTTAATTCATATTTTATATTGTAATTTCAATTGTAACTTATTCTGGACATATATTAAGTGACAGATTAATGGCAAGCTTTAGTCTGTTGCAGGTGTGAGTTTGTCTGACATAGTATTATGTAAGATGTATTTGTTGTACAAACTTGTATCATCCAAGTGTCTATTTACGAGTGAAAAATCCGCATTAACGGCTTGGGAATACTCCGAGTAAGCCACCGTTTCCCGAATCGGTTTGTTATTTCCAAAAGTTGATTAAACTACATTTTTTATCTTACAAACTATATCTAATTATTCGAATAGCTGAGGTCAATCCGATTCCAAAAATATAAAATTCATTACAAGTTATCTGAGTTTATTGTTCGGTATTTTCTTGGCATTTTTTCAAGCATTTTCTGATCCTTCTGGGTTTTAAAAGACTTGATTGATTTTTCAGAGAATTTTGCCACGGAAAGTAAATCCGATTCCAGCAATACGGTCTCAGCAAGATGTTTTTATTTTTTAGATTACCTTTAGGCCGGGGGGAATGGTTCTCGTTATATTTTAGCAGTCTATTAGTTGACTCGACTTCACTCTTCGGTCCGTTTCAATACTTGTTACGTTAAATCTTAGCAACCTAAAATTTAAAACGTAGACAGATATCCAGATCATAAAGCCATCGCCGTTAATTATATCGATAATTCACCTTGTAAAATAATTCAAGTGGTCTGGGGATATTCGACTGAACCTCCTAAGTGTTGTAAGCTGGTAAGGAAAAAGTAAATCTACGACATAAAACCCATTTAATATGTTATATTCGAATAGTTTCTGGCATTTGGGGGGTTTAATGTTTGCGCAATAGTGTCTATAACATGGTTTAGATCCGTTTTTTTTTAAATTCTGGAACGGGGGGTCAATTCAGTTACAGCAATACAAGTCTGAGTTACTTTCCTTTATTTTGCCCGGGTGCAATGTAATGCACTATATATAAGGCATAAATATCTGCATTTTCCAGCGTCGCTTTGCCTTGTCAGTGATACAGAACGGCGACCCCGACAAGAACAGCTGTCTAATCGTTCGGATGGGCCGATCAACAGAGGACCCATACATAAATTGGGGTCCACGTTAAAGATCTCTTGGCTGTTGGAATTCGATATTAGAGTAGGTCATACTGCCGCTGCCCGGGCAAAACTTCCCTCATAGCATGCTGTATAGTGTATGCCCGCCTTAATTAGCCCATAAGAAGCAGACCAGCAGAACGTTAAAACGTATTTCATTTCCAATTAATAACCGTGGAATTTAGGGATGTATAATTTTCTAAATGATCATTCCACGACACAATCCGTATTTTAAACTTTTGGAACGGAGAGTCAATTCGATTGCAGAAATACAAGTCTCAGGTATTTCTCTTTATTTTCTAGATGTTTATTGCCCGGGTGCACATGTGACAGAAACTGACCGTGAATATGAAAGTTTAATATCTGTCTAGCAGATCTAGTTAAGCCTACACCATTTTCAATGGTTAAAGGCTATTGTTATTACTAAGATCATTAAGCTTTCATATTTCATATGAAAGCTTATTGTTTTTGTTAAAGTTATTAAGCTTTCATGTTTCATATGAAATATGAAAAATTATTGTTTCTGTTAAGATTATTATTTTTTTTTTCTGTGTAGTTTCTATAAATCGGATTTCTCAGAATCTAACCATAGGACCTTCCGAAACTTTGACCTACCCCCACTCCCCAAAATGGTGCGAACGTTGATTAAATATATTTTCAAAACGTTTTAGGAATCCGAAATCACGAATTTGGCGAACGAAGAAATTGACCTATATACGACTAAACTTTTGCAGTGCACTCACTCATCCATCTTTCCATCTGGCCAGACCACTGAACAATTAACAGAGACATTTTCTGATTTCTTCGACTAAAGGTATCTTCTATTAGAGATCAACTTGATAATGACCAACCAGGCTTAAACCAACCTGATGAAACATTTACTGGGCACTTGCTCAATCACTTTAAACCCGTTTCTGAATCTGAAATAAAGACACTCATTTTATCTTCGACACCCAAATCCTGCTCCTTGGATCCTATTCCAACCTGGCTACTCAAGACCTGTTTAGATGATTAACTACCTGTGATTACATCGATCGTCAATACATCTCCGTCAACATCTGAAGTCCCACTGTCCTTAAAGTCTGCACTAGTTAACCCACTTCTGAAAAAAACAACACTTGACCCTATCATTTTACAGAATTATAGACCCGTCTCCAATCTGTCATTTATTTCAAAATTGGTTGAAAAGGTTGTAGCTGAACAGTTTTATCATCATCTAGAAGAAAAATGTCACAGCACGGAATCTGCATTAGCACGTGTATACAATGATGTCGTATCCTCTATTGGCAACAACAGAACCATTGCCCTAGTCCTGTTGGATTTGAGCACAGCGTTCGACACGATTGATCAGTCGATGCTACTTAAACGTCTACCTCCCAGCCTTGGTGTTAATGGTGCTGCACTAGATTGGTTCCGGTCCTATCTTACTGGTAGGAAGCAAAAAGTTATCGTTGACAGCAGAAGATCTAGGCCGATCAGTACTCGGTCCACTGCTATTTATTTCCTATACCACATCAGATGCCGACATAATGCGAAGCCACGATCGTGACCACCACATGTACGCAGATGGCACCCAACTTTATGTGGAGGTAGATGCTAACTAGAGGCGTGTATAGAAGACTTCCGTATCTGTCCAACTTCCTAAAGCTCAATGATGACAAAACGGAGGCTATCTTCGTTTCAAGAACAAAACTGTCTTTGCACAACTTGGTTTTGATTGGGGATCTACACATCGAAACTACAGACTGTGTCAGTAATCTTGGAGTGCTCTTGGATGAAAATTTGAAAATGAAACGACATGTTTCTACCATCTGTAAGAAAGCGAACTTTCTTTCATCTTTATAGGATCGACAGGATCAGAAACTTGTTGGATACTGATACCACAAAATTGCTCATCAATGCCTTCGTAACATCTGCACTAGACTACTCAAATTCACTTCTTTACGGTTTATCATCTTATCTCATCCACCAACTACAGCCTATTCAAAATAAAGCAGTCCAAATTATCACAAGAACCAACATTAGAGAACATATAACTCCAATCCTTGCAGATCTACACTGGCTACGTATAAATTACAGAATATGTTTCAAAATCAACACCCTCACCTATAATTGCCTCAACAATCCCGATTCCCAGGCATATCGTAAAGATTTAATTCATTTATATATTCCCCGACCTTCCCTCAAGTCATCAAATCAACTAAAACTCAAAGCACTCAAAACAAACAGAAAATTTGGAGAAAGAGCCTTCTGCCCCCCCCCCCACACACAAAAGAATGGAATAAATTGCCCCATTCCATTAAACAAAGTTGTTCTGCCTCAAGTTTTAAGAAGAATCTCAAAACAGACTATTTTAATATGGCTTTTAATCGGGGATTTAAATGTGTTTACAGTGCTTTTAATCATTAAACTTATTTTTACTTTTAAATTTTATGGAGAGTTTTAAGTGATTTTAAATATTAATTTGTGCGCCACTGGGCAGTTTTACTGAATGTACCAGCGCTATACAAGATGGTTTATTATTATTATTATTAAGCTTTCATATTACATATGAAAGCTTATTGTTTCTGTTAAGATTATTAAGCTTTCATATTACATATGAAAGCTTATTGTTGTAATATGAAAGCTTATTGTTTCTGTTAAGATTATTATTATTTTTTTTTTGTGTATTTTCTGCAAATCGGATTTCTCAGAATCTAACCATGGGATCTTTCTAAAACTTTGACCTACCCCCCCAAAAATGGGGTGCGAACGTTGTTTAAATATATTTTCAAAACGTTTTACGAATCCGAAATCACCGAATTTTACGAACGAAAAAACTGACAATGCATAGTCGTAACTTTGTTATTTTTGGACCGATTTTACTAATTCTTTTTTCTTTGAATACCTTGAAAAAAATCATTTTCATCTGCAGTTTCACATTTTCGAATTTCGAAAATTCGTCGCTGTGATTTCGAACCGGAAGTTTAGACCAATTTGACAACTTCTTTAATAGTTGTACGATTTTCATGAAATTTAGTATACAAGTAGATCTTACCAATGTGACTTCAAAAATATAATTAGAAATTTTCTAAATTATCTCCCCTTGGTGGAATTAAGGATCAAAGTTTTCAAAAAAATCGTCGAAATATAGGTCAGAATGACCTAATTTTTTTTTTTCGATACTAGACAAGGAATTACTGATTCGTACACAAAATATGGAGTTTGTCGATCGAACCGGAAGTGCCACCATCTTTAAACGTGAAAAATCAAAAAGGCTTTTTTGCTATTTTACTTACAGACTCGGGAGTTATATTTTCGGAATCCTTGAAGGAATGCCTAAAAATCTATCGGATCAGAATTTTGATTTCGGTCATGTGATGGTCACAATTTTGAATTGAAAATGAAAAATAGAAGCAATTTGAAAGGCCCGGACTTCGGAACACAATAACTCTCCTTCTAATTAAGCTAGAATGTTCAAACTTGGTGTAGACGTTCACTAGGTCAATGTTATGATTGAGTTTAAAGATGAGCATTTTCTGCTTAGGGTAAGCAGAGATAAGCATGCTGATTTGTTGATTCTTTAGGGCACGATAACTTCGGTTATAATGAAGGGAGGGCGGTGAAACTTTTGTCAATAGAGAGTCTAATAGGTAGCCTGTTGTGTGAAATGATTGTATCATTTTTTTTAAATATCAGGGATAGCCGAAAAAAAGAGATTGAAAATCCAAAAAGTCGTATTTTTACAATTTGGAGCATGTTTAGAGGTCTTTCTCGTAAAGTCAACATACTATTTTTTGGGAACTTCTTCTACAAAGAGTCTTATTGGTAGTCTTTTATATGAAACCATCGATCAACAGTCCAACATATCAGGAGTAGAAGAACAAAAGGATCGAACATTGAAAACGGCACCCTTTCATTGTTGAGCGAAACATGAAGTGTGGGTGACTACAATCTACGCATTTAGTCATCGTATAGAGCTTATTCAACAGTATCGAATTCCAACTGCTTAGGGATATTTTACGTGCACTCCAATGTGTACACGGGACCTTAGTTTTTCGTCCCATCCGAAGGACTAGACAGCTGTGCTTGTCAGGCCCTCCGTTCTGCCTTACTGACAAGGGAACCACGCCGGGAAATCGAGATGAACTTTCTCTGTGCAGAACTTTCAATTCAGGCAAAACGTTTATTGCATACGATTAAGCTGGTCAGTTGGAGCTTATTTTCAAAAGTTTTGTAATAATCGGTTGGTAATTAAAGTACCATGCACATTAAACTGTTAAAACAGAAAATTTCGCCCGGTTGAAATGTTTCTTGCTATAAGTCAGCAATTTTCCGAATTCAGGGAGGCTGGATGGCTGAATGGTTAGCATGTGCTCGCTGTATCGTAACCTTTGTCATTGAGTCAACGGGCGTCGTTTCGATCTCCAGGTTGCACGTGACATGGTGTATGATGTCCAACCTCGTGGGTTTTCTCCGTGTTCTTCGGTTTCCTCCCAACGGCTAAAGACCAGTACGTGCAAGGGGAGTTTTTAAATAAAATTAAAAAACATATGTTAGTCCCGAAATGACCTAGTTTGTGTCGAATGGACGTTAGGCCGCATTTCTCTCTTTCTCTTTTTAAAGTTTTGTAATAATCGGTTGGTAATCAAAGGTACTGTTAAAGTGATAAAACAGAAAATTTGGCCCGGTTGTAATGTTTCTCACTTTAAATTCAGCAATTTGTCGATTTTAAGGGGCAAACGTTTATTGCGAACGATTAAGCTGGTCAGGGAGAGCTTATTTTTAAAAGTTTTGTAATATTCGGTTGATAACTAAAGGTACCGTGCAAATTAAACTGTTAAAATAGAAAATTTGGCCCGGTTGAAATGTTTCTCGCTGTAGGTCAGCAATTTGCCGATTTTAGGGAGGTTGCGTGGCTGAATGGTTAGCACGTGCGCTCTGTATCATAACGTCTGTCATTGAGTCAACTGTCCTTGTTTCGATTTCTTGGTTGTACGTGACAAGGAGTATGGTCGCCTTACCAACCTCGTAGGCCGTAACGCCGCTGCCCGGGTAAAATTTCCCTCATTGCACACTTTATGGCGTATGCCCGTCTTCATTAGCCCATTGTAGGAGCAGACAGTGGATAAATATTTTTCTGGTTCTAGCAATTATTTAATTTCTGCATAGAAATCTCTGGCCAGTTTTTTTTATTGCAGAGTGCCATTCTTGTATATTGCAGTCTATGACCCTTTGTTTAAAACATGCTTAAGAAGTCGTCACGATTTCCTACTTATAACCAAACATATTGGAAACCATAATTATATAACATATCTTGGAAGCCCGATTACAGCTATACAAGTTTCAGTTATTTCCCTTTAGTTTAAAGATTATTTTTTTGCCCGGGTGCAATGTTTCTCACTACATTTAAATTTGTAACTTTGTGAGTTTTTGACCGATTTTGATATTATGTCTTTATAATTTTCCAAATCTACATATTTAACGTACATATTCAAACAGTTGAGTTCAACCTGATTCAAAAAGTTTTAGTTTTGTTCAAAGTTATCTCATTCATCCCGATTACAGCAACACAAGTATCAGTTATTTCCCTTTAGTTTTCAGATTACTCAATGTTTCATACTATATTTAGACTTGTAACTTCGCGAGTTTTTGACCAATTTTGATAGTTTGTTATTCTTATCCTTTTATTTGAGATACTTGATATAATCGATGACACGTGACGATGAATATGAAAGCTTTCATATCTGCATGGGACAGTAGCAGATCTAGTTATTATTTTTTTTTTGTGTATTTTCTGCAAATCGGATTTCTCAGAATCTAACCATGGGATCTTTCTAAAACTTTGACCTACCCCCCCAAAAATGGGGTGCGAACGTTGTTTAAATATATTTTTAAAACGTTTTACGAATCCGAAATCACCGAATTTTACGAACGAAAAAACTGACAATGCATAGTCGTAACTTTGTTATTTTTTGACCGATTTTACTAACTCTTTTTTCTTTGAATACCTTGAAAAAAATCATTTTCATCTGCAGTTTCGAATTTTCGAATTTCGAAAATTCGTCGCTGTGATTTCGAACCGGAAGTTTAGAGCAATTTGACAACTTCTTTAATAGTTGTACGATTTTCATGAAATTTAGTATAAAAGTAGATGTTACCGATGTGACTTCAAAAATATAATTAGAAATTTTCTAAATTATCTCCCCTTGATGAAATTAAGGATCAAATTTTTCAAAAAAATCGTCGAAATATAGGTCAGAATGACCTAATTTTTTTTTTCGATACTAGACAAGTAATTACTGATTAGTACACAAAATATGGAGTTTGTCGATCGAACCGGAAGTGCCACCATCTTTAAACGTGAAAAATCAAAAAGGCTTTTTTGCTATTTTACTTACAGACCCGGGAGTTATATTTTCGGAATCCTTGAAGGAATGCCTAAAAATCTATCGGATCAGAATTTTGATTTCGGTCATGTGATGGTCACAATTTTGAATTGAAAATGAAAAATAGAAGCAATTTGAAAGGCCCGGACTTCGGAACACAATAACTCTCCTTCTAATTAAGCTAGAATGTTCAAACTTGGTGTAGACGTTCACTAGGTCAATGTTATGATTGAGTTCTAAGATGAGCATTTTCTGCTTAGGGTAAGCAGAGATAAGCATGCTGATTTGTTGATTCTTTAGGGCACGATAACTTCGGTTATAATGAAGGGAGGGCGGTGAAACTTTTGTCAATAGAGAGTCTTATAGGTAGCCTGTTGTGTGAAATGATTGTATCATTTTTTTTTAAATATCAGGGATAGCCGAAAAAAAGAGATTGAAAATCCAAAAACTCGTATTTTTACAATTTGGAGCATGTTTAGAGGTCTTTCTCGTAAAGTCAACATACTATTTTTTGGGAACTTCTTCTACAAAGAGTCTTTTTGGTAGTCTTTTATATGAAACCATCGATCAACAGTCCAACATATCAGGAGTAGAAGAACAAAAGGATCGAACATTGAAAACGGCACCCTTTCATTGTTGAGCGAAACATGAAGTGTGGGTGACTACAATCTACGCATTTAGTCATCGTATAGAGCTTATTCAACAGTATCGAATTCCAACTGCTTAGGGATATTTTACGTGCACTCCAATGTGTACACGGGACCTTAGTTTTTCGTCCCATCCGAAGGACTAGACAGCTGTGCTTGTCAGGCCCTCCGTTCTGCCTTACTGACAAGGGAACCACGCCGGGAAATCGAGATGAACTTTCTCTGTGCAGAACTTTCAATTCAGGCAAAACGTTTATTGCATACGATTAAGCTGGTCAGTTGGAGCTTATTTTCAAAAGTTTTGTAATAATCGGTTGGTAATTAAAGTACCGTGCACATTAAACTGTTAAAACAGAAAATTTCGCCCGTTTGAAATGTTTCTTGCTATAAGACAGCAATTTTCCGAATTCAGGGAGGCTGGATGGCTGAATGGTTAGCATGTGCTCGCTGTATCGTAACCTTTGTCATTGAGTAAACGGGCGTCGTTTCGATCTCCAGGTTGCACGTGACATGGTGTATGATGTCCATACTCGTGGGTTTTCTCCGTGTTCTTCGGTTTCCTCCCAACGGCTAAAGACCAGTACGTGCAAGGGGAGTTTTTAAATAAAATTAAAAAACATATGTTAGTCCCGAAATGACCTAGTTTGTGTCGAATGGACGTTAGGCCGCATTTCTCTCTTTCTCTTTTTAAAGTTTTGTAATAATCGGTTGGTAATCAAAGGTATTGTTAAAGTGATAAAACAGAAAATTTGGCCCGGTTGTAATGTTTCTCACTTTAAATTCAGCAATTTATCGATTTTAAGGGGCAAACGTTTATTGCGAACGATTAAGCTGGTCAGGGGGAGCTTATTTTTAAAAGTTTTGTAATATTCGGTTGATAACTAAAGGTACCGTGCAAATTAAACTGTTAAAATAGAAAATTTGGCCCGGTTGAAATGTTTCTCGCTGTAGGTCAGCAATTTGCCGATTTTAGGGAGGTTGCGTGGCTGAATGGTTAGCACGTGCGCTCTGTATCATAACGTCTGTCATTGAGTCAACTGTCCTTGTTTCGATTTCTTGGTTGTACGTGACAAGGAGTATGGTCGCCTTACCAACCTCGTAGGCCGTAACGCCGCTGCCCGGGTAAAATTTCCCTCATTGCACACTTTATGGCGTATGCCCGTCTTCATTAGCCCATTGTAGGAGCAGAACAGTAGGACGTTAAACCCCATTCAATTTCATTTCATTTTCTCTATGTTGCTTATTTATTATAGTGGATAAATATTTTTCTGGTTCTAGCAATTATTTAATTTCTGCATAGAAATCTCTGGCCAGTTTTTTTTTATTGCAAAGTGCCATTCTTGTATATTGCAGTCTATGACCCTTTGTTTAAAACATGCTTAAGAAGTCGTCACGATTTCCTACTTATAACCAAACATATTGGAAACCATAATTATATAACATATCTTGGAAGCCCGATTACAGCTATACAAGTTTCAGTTATTTCCCTTTAGTTTAAAGATTATTTTTTTGCCCGGGTGCAATGTTTCTCACTACATTTAAATTTGTAACTTTGTGAGTTTTTGACCGATTTTGATATTATGTCTTTATAATTTTCCAAATCTACATATTTAACGTACATATTCAAACAGTTGAGTTCAACCTGTTTTAGCTTTGTTCAAAGTTATCTCATTTAATTTTCCGATGTTTTCTTACCATTTTCATTTCATTTTTCTGAAAGTTTTGAAGTGGGAAGTCATCCCGATTACAGCAACACAAGTATCAGTTATTTCCCTTTAGTTTTCAGATTACTCAATGTTTCATACTATATTTAGACTTGTAACTTCGCGAGTTTTAGACCAATTTTAATAGTTTGTTATTCTTATCCTTTTATTTGAGATACTTGATATAATCGATGACACGTGACGATGAATATGAAAGCTTTCATATCTGCATGGGACAGTAGCAGATCTAGTTATTATTATTATTATCATTATTATAACTCTATGACAATGTGACCTATATTCCTATTTTTTTATCTTTGAGTACCTTGAAATATTTACTTCAAATCTGTTATTTCCGATTTTCGAATTTAAAATTACGTCATTGACATTTCTTCCCGAAAGTAAAACAGAATTGACAACTTCTTTAATATTTGTACAATTTTCATGAAATTTGGAATGTATGTAGATATCATGTACCGACTTCAACGCTACCATTACATATGTCTCCCCTTGGAGAAATTAAAGATCAAATGAAGGTCTCCGTTTTGAATTGAATGTGAAAAACGGTGACAAAATTCACTTTAACGTATTTGAAAATAAACACAATAGGCCGTAATATGTTCAATGCGTTTCCTATTTCTGAAATTAACACTTTTGGCAAAGTTTTGTTGTTTGAGAATATCAAAATTTCGAATTTAGCCTTTAACCTTTTGACAATGTTGTTTACAGTACAACTTAAGTCTTTAATTTTCAAAATTTAACCTAAATATTCAAACAGCTGGGGTCAATCTTATTCAAAAGTTATCTCATTTACTTTTCGATATTTTCCTGCCCTTTTTTAGTTCTTTCCTGCCATTTTCATTTCAATATCCCAACCGTCCCGTTTTTAAACCGCTTGATCCATTTTTGTGAAACTTCTTGAACGGAAAGTCATTCCAATTACAACAATACAAGCTTCAGTAATTTCCATTCAGATTATTTTTTGCCCGGGTGCAATGTTTCACACTATATTTAGACTTGTAACTTGGCGAGTTTTTGACCAATTTTGATAATCATTTGATCTTATCCTTTTATTTAATTTACTTGATATAATCGATGACACGTGACTATAGCGGCAAGTTTCTATTGCATACTAAAAACTAAATAAGTTATGGGACTTTGAAAAGTAAGGTTAATTGCGATTTTCTTTTAAATTTTCTGAATCGAGAGTCTAATTTGTAGTGTAGTATCTGAAACCGTTGTACATTTTTTCTAATTGTCATGGGTAGCCGAAAAAAAGATCGAAAATTGAAAACTGTGTATTTTTCGTTCTGGAGCATGTTCAAGGGGTCGTTTTCTCGAAAAGTCAACCTAATTTTTTGAGGGAGCTTCTTCTACAGAGTGTTTAATTGGTAGTGTTATGTAATTTTTTAGGGGAACTTCTTATACAGAGACTTTCATTGGCAGTGTTATGTACGAATCCATTGCACAACAGTCCAAAATATCAGTAGGAGAATAAAGTAGATCGAAACATGCAGTAAGGGTCGATACAATCTGTACTTTTGTCAACGTGTAGAGCATATTCAAGAGTGCTTTCTTTCTTTCAGTGACGATATTTGAACAAAAGTCAAAAATGGTCATAATCAAAACGTTCAAATATTGAAAAATAGCTCTCTTTATATGCTTTATACGTACGTATGTTTTCCGGTATATAGTATTGCCGCAATTGAGAGTCTAATGGGTGGGGTATTGTGTGAAACATTGTGCAATTTTTCTAATTGATATGGATAGCAAAACAGAAAAGAGGTCGAAAATTGAAAACAGCGTATTTTTACGTTTTGGGGCACGTTTACGGGCCTTTTTCTCGAAAAGTCAACGTAATATGTTTTGGAACTTCTTCTACACAGAGTCTAATTGGTAGTGTTATCTATGAAACTATTGCACAATAGTCCGAAATATCAGAAGTAGGAGGACAAAGGGATCGAAAATTGAAAACGACACCTTTCTTTGTTAAGCAAAACATGCAGCAAGGTTGGATACAATCTGTACGTTTTGTCAACGTATGGAGCATATTCAAGATTGCTTTTTATTCTTTTACAGTTGAACTAAAATTATTTCAACTACGAGTGTTTACTTCTACCCAAAATATGGGTTTAGTGACCTTTTAACAGGAATAGTTGACTTTAGTGTGTAATAATTAGTCTTTGGATTAATATTGTTGCTTCTTTGTTAAAATTATCTTATAACAGTTATCATGTAGACCGAATCGACGGTTTACGCTGTTTATAAGCAAGTCCAATTTAGTAATTGGTTGTAGTAGTATCGAATGTTACACATGTGACAGAATGTCTGACGATGTGTAAGCATGGACTTCATATGTAAGTAATCGTAAATTGTTTCATGTTAGTGACGTCTAATCTTTAACGTGCACGAAATCAGAAAATTGGCGATATTTCGTTGAATATTCAATCAATTTTTGAACCAGTTACATATTTGAGTATCTGATATGAAAGCAATTCTGAAGTCCCGTGTGCACATTGGTGTGACCGTAAAAGATCCCTTGGCAGTGGGAATTCTATAAAAGAGTAGACTAGCGTCACTGTGCGGGCGTGTTTAGAGGTTCTTTTTCTCAAAAAGGGAATCCCATGTTGTATTGGAATTTTCTTTTTGTGTATTAAAAACCATCGTACAACAGTCTAAAGTAGCGGGAGAAGCAAAAAATGACATTGATCGTGTAGATATCTGAAACTATAACAGCTAGAATTGTGAATATTGATTTCCCCATGTTTTAAACATTTAGAACTTATAACAGTTGTGAAAATTGTGAACAGACCGGAAGTGAGATAATCTTTAACGTGCACGAAAATTGAAAATCGCCCCTAATTGTGTCAATTCCAAACCGATTTTCGAAAAAGTTGTATTTTTGTACAGCTGGGTAGATTGCGGATGCGATAACTGTCGAATTGAGATACCATGCCGTTCCATTATTTTTTAATTTGAAAATTTACTAAAATTGTTATTTCTTGAAATTTGACTTTTCAATTACATATTTGGATTTCTGACGTCTGTCTGATTCTGTTGATCTGGGATTATTATGATGTGAATTGTTCAACTTTACTTTTCAATTCCCTTCTATCGTAATGCGCAGGTCAATGACGTCTACATATCCTAGTTATGCAGGCGTGTATACAAGTATGTCATTGAGAGTGTGTGGGGATAGCCTTTGTCTTGCATCTGGCAACCGTGTAACGCGTGGCTATGGTGAAAGTCTTCAGTCTTGCAAGCAAGTCTGGTTGTATTTGCATTCATAAAATCCATGTCCTTTGTTATTTTCAGTTTCCACTGAAGTCTGACCATCGAGTTCAGCAACGTCAAGATTTCCTGATTTGGGAGTTTCCTTTCCCTCTAGAAATGGGAATTATTTTATGTCTCCCTTGGTTTGGAACGTGACACCCCAACCCGGTTTTAACAATTAGACTAATTCTAATTATTGCTGGGCGAGACCATCAATTTCATGCGTTTGTCATACGCTGGGCCCTATCTGTTCTCATAGTGGACTGGTATTGATACCTGCCATAATTTTTTTTAGAATTTGTATATTGTTGGTTATTTGACCAATGACTGACGGTAATTGGGATTTTTATTCCAGGAGCTAAACGTGGACTGCTGCAATGGTTTCTCCATAGATATGGTATTTATCAAGTGTTTGGTAGTTCTGTCAAAAGATGTGAATTAACCATTTCAGATAATTATATCAATTTTGCTTTGACTCATATCTTCAGATTTTACAGCTCCAACTCCGACCTGGTTTATATTACGGTTCACATCTATGGAGTGAACACGCCCTCTTTGTTTATCTGCCAGTTTGTGGGTTTCGAGTCTAATAGAATGTATCTCGGCCTCATTGATATCTTTGGGCCTTAGTTGCCGTATTCGTTGTCTCATTTCTGACCCTGGGTCTATAAAATGATCCAAGACTCATCTATTGGCGGGAGATGCATACGCCATTGAGAAGGCCTGTCTTGTTTGTTTGCGTATAGGTTGGGCTAACTCTGGTGAGGATTCGTTCCTTCCTCCAATGTGAGTTTGAAATTCTGATCTATATATTTCAGATCTTTCTGTTGAGCCTATATGTGAACTGAAGAGGTTTGTGAGGGTTTGGAAATCCGTTCTTTGGATAGTATTTAATTGCAACAAGATTGCACTGGCATTTCCAGACAAACAAATGGCTAAGTAAAGGGATTTTTCTTCATAGCCCCACTTGTTCAATTTGGTTAATATATCGAATTGGGAAATATCTTTCCCAAAATCCTCGCTTCCATCATATGATTGTGGTTTGAATCTTAAGGGAGTTATTAGACCTAGGACTGTTTGGATGAGCTTGGATTGTTATTATGGCTGGGTGTTCTCTCTGTTTTGAGTATCTCCATCTGCACTTGAATTAAATGTTGCAGGATTTGGGCCATTTATATTTTCAACCAATCTTAGTTGTGTGAGAAATCATTTTGAACCTAGGCAATTTCCTGGAAGAATGGGTTATATTGTCGTCCAATTTCTTTAAGAATGCCATCCTCACTCATATTCTGATCATCTATTTCAATTCAACTGATTCTACCTGTTGGATGGATGGATGGCCGAATGGTTAGCACGTATATGCTGTATCATAAAGCCTGTCATTGTGTCAACTGGCGTGGTTTCGAATTCCCGGTTGTACGTGGAAAGGAGTAGGGTCGCCTGTCCAACCTCGTGGGTTTTCTCCGGTCTCCCATTGGTAAGGCCCCCTATATGCAAGCGAATTATTGAAATAAAATTAAACAATATGTTCGTCCCGAAAATGACATAGTTTGTGTCGAGTGGACGTTCAACCCCCTCCCTCTCTCCCCCTCTCTCTCTCCCTGTACCTGTGCCGTATCCAGATCATTTATGCCTGGGGATAATTTTGAACTCTTAGAAAAAAGATTTGGTAGTCAGTTAATAAATTTTAATACTATTAAAGGAACCTAATTTATTTATATATTTGGAGTTCATGTTCATGGAGTTCCGTTTAACTAGACACTGGAATAATCCATTTAATCTTAAATCATACTTCTGGTACAAATGTTGCATCTCTTCTATTTCTTGGTGACTTTGTAGGGTATTTCAATCGGAGAAAGTAACAAACTCGTGTGAAGGTAAAAATCAACATGTTTATTACGATATATCGGAACAAAGGGAGTTAATTTATGAGAAACCACCACCTGTATTCAAGTTCCTAGATACGGATATGGGCCTGTTTTACTACAGGCCGGGACTGTACAAGTCTATGGACGGTTACGGCTAGCCCCCAGATCCATTAACTTAATCTGATATGTACGCTTGTTTGTCATTTCTGCGTATTGTGTCTAGTCCGTAGTTTTGTTTAGTGTAATTTATGGGAATAGGCATAGCCTATATTAAACCCTTCACCCTGTTAGATATAGATACGTGTATTTTACATAAAGAAACATACATAGCGAATGGGGTATAGTTGTCCCTGGAACCGTCTGGTGATTTCGAAAAACTAGTGGGCAGTTTTAAAAATATGGAATGACGTTTCTATGTTGTCAATTCCGTACAATAAGATTGTAGTGTTTCCGTGAATAGTAGGTAAATTGTTTAGTGTACTTATGTGTGGTGTAATCCCACCACATTTACTATTAGAGAAACACGATATCACTTTTCGTGGAAGTGAACAACACAGGAACCAACGACATGGGCATTAGGTAAATAAGTACACTTGCCCCGTAAACACGACAGACAGGTATAGATCGGATATTGGGTGACATACGGAAATTTACATAAAACTCAAGGAACAATGAGCGAACGACATGGGCATTAGATAAATAAAGACATTTGTCCCGTGGACACGACGGGTATAAATCGGATATTGGGTGGCATACGGAAATGGTGTGACTTGGAGAAATGGGTGCCCCACAACCTCACTTGGATCAAACCAATCAAGGTAAACAACCTAATGAGCCTTTAAAAAGGCGACCAACTAGACTTGCTTGCAAGAATGAAGGCTTTCCCCGTAGCCACGCGTTACACTGTTGCCAGATGCAAGACAAAGACGATCCCGAACACTCCCAATGACATTCACACAACTGCATAACTGAGATATTTAGACGTCCTTGACCTGCGCATTACGAGAGAAGGGAATTGAAAAATAAAGTTGAACAATTCATATCATAATAATAATAGATCAGTTGAATCAGACAGACGTCAGAAATTTTCGTGCACGTTAATGATTTACATCACTTCTGGTCTGTTCACAACTGTTTAAAACATGGGAATATCACTATTCACAACTCTATCTGTTATATACAGGTCATAATTCTATGGAATACAAATACTGCTTATTACTGAGCGACGTTTCGACTAGGCTTTTCGAGTCCTTATCAAGCAATGATAAAACGTAAAAATATCACAAGTCAATATATACATGTACACAACAATACTGATATATTGACTTGTGATATTTTCAAATTTTATCATTGCTTGATAACGACTAAATAATCATAGTCGAAACGTCGTTCATTAATAAGCAGTAATTATATTCCATAGAATTGTGACTTGTATACTCTAGTTCAATTACTGAATGCCATTAAAACAGTCTATCTGTTATAGTTTCAGAGATCTACACGAATTGCAAAAGGAATACACAAACAGTTTTCCGAATGGGACAAAAAGTATCTTATGTCTTAAATAACAACCAAAACATTAAATCATATTTACCAGCATTATTTTCCACGAGCGATAAAGAGGGGCGACTTTCTTATAGATAGCAGCAGGGGCGAGCTTTATTTTCACTGGCGTCAAGTGATGACGTCACGTAGACAGAAAGACTGGGATTACAGAGGTAACTGTTATTTACTAAAATGAATTATTTTCACTGTAGAATATCAATCTCATATTTGGGTTAACAGTAAAACACCCTTAGTTCAAATATTGCAACTTTGAAAAATAAGTCTCTATATATGCTTTATACGTCGATGTTCAGTGCCATATTTTGCTACTCCTGATACTTTTGACCGTTGTACAGTGGTTTCATACACAAAAATATTGATTAGGGTCTCTATAGAAGAAGTTCCCAAAACAATATTAGATTGCCTTTTTGACAAAAAGACCTCTAAACAGGACCGTACAGCGGCTCTCGTATACTGCCAAGGGATCGTTTACGGTCACACCAATGTATACACGGAATGTGTTCATGTCAGCTACTCAAAATGTAACTTGTTCAAAAATTGATTAAATATCGCCAATTTTCTGGTTTTGTGCACGTTAAAAATTTACTAATATGTAACAATTTAAGATTAATTACAGATAAATTCCATGCTTACACATTGTCATATATTCGATACTATCGAAACCAATTACCAAAAGGACTTGCTTATAAACCTCGTGAGCCGTCGATTCGGTCGAGATGATTACGGTTAGGAGATAATTTTAACAAAGAAGCAACAATATTAATTCAAAGACTAATTATTATACCCAGAAGTCAGCTATTTCGATTATAGGGTCACTAAACCCATATTTTGGGTATAAGTAAACACTCGTAGTTGAAATAATTTTAGTTCAAATATCGTCACTGTGAAAGAAAAAATAAAATACTCTTCAATCTGCTCTCTACGTTGATAAAACGAACATATTGTATCCACTCTTACTGCATCTTTTGTTTGAAGATGAAAAGTGCCGTTTTCAATTTTCGATCCCTTTGTTCTCATACTCCTGATATTTCGGACTGTTGAGCAATGGTTTCATACATAAGAGTTCCAATTAAACTCTCTGTAGAAGAAGCTCCACAAAAATATTAAGTTGACTTTTCGAGAAAAAGAACCGTAAACATACTCAAAAACGCTAAAATACGCCGTTTTCAATCTTATTTTTCCGGCTACCCACGACAATAAAAAATTGTACAATGGTTTCACACAACGCACTACCCATTTGACTCTCGTTTGAGAAAATTTGAAAGAAAATCGTTGGCGGCTTTTCCGAGAAACATACGTTTAAACTTGATCGAAATCGGAAATAACCTTACTTCTCAAAGTTCCATAACATTTTTAGTTTGCAATAGAAACTTGTCGCTATACCAGCTTGTAGATAATTCATATGGCTATCATACATCATAATTTAACTAATGGGTAAACAAACAATTGATGAATCCCCTTTTTTCGCACATGCACCCATTTTCCATGCTTTTATCAATGTTTCGGTATACTTTGGGTTTACTTCCGGTCATAAGAGAACCACCGAAAAACACCCGAGCACTACTTCAGACATCCCTCTGACTTTTCGTGGAATTGTTTACAAATATTTATGTCCATTTAGACCATTTTCGAGAAACAGGCGTCGGAACATGCTCGAAATCGTCAGAGAACTTACTTTTCAAAGTCACATAATTTTCTAAAAAAATTTAAAAAGAACTTGTCGCCTTAGTACCATCTAATAGACAATTTATGAACTATTATACGATTTAACAATTTCACTACTCAGTAAACAACCAATTGATACATCACATTTTCGCACACACACACATTTTTCAGAATTTTGTCAAAGTTTGGATAATTTTTTTGACTACTTCCGGTGATTATGGGTTTTTCATTTATAGATCAAGGGTCAATTTAGACATCTTCTATATATTAAATCGTTTGAGTCGTTTTGAAAAAAAATAAGCCTTAAATTTTTTGTATAAAATGCAAAAAATAAAGTGAAAAAGAAAATTAACAGTTCTGAAAAATATTTATATCGTTGGAATCGCATCGACGCTAGCTATTCAAAAATGTAATTAGAATTTCTAAATTCCAAGAAACATGCGACGTTTGTGAAGCGCTATCTGCTTCGAAATGTCCCAAGCTATCCAAAAAAGTAAATATCAGAAAAATCGGTTGAGAAATAACTGAATTGTGGCCTATTTTCAATTTTCGTGCACGTTAAAGATTTCAGGCATTTCCGCCATGCGCACAAATTTCGTTTAACATTTAAACACTAACCACCACCCAGTTTCCCTGAGATAAAACCAAATTTCAGACCTCTCCTGAAAAATACCTCACTGGATGTAAATACCCTTAAAAACTACCGCCTTGTGTCTAATTTGTCATTTCTTTCAAAAGTTCTTGAAAAGGTGATTAAATGTCAACTGTTATAGCATTTAAATTCGAATAGCCCTTTGCACAAGTACCAGTCTGCTTACAGACCCAAACACAGTACAGAAACTGCTCTGATTCGTGTTCTTAGTGATATTCGGTGGGCATTGATAACGGTGACATATCTCTGTTGCCACTATTAGACATCTCCGCTGCATTTGACATCATTGATCACAAACTGCTCTTAAATCGCCTCACCCGAGACTTTGGTATCGCAAATATGATTCTCTCGTGGTTCGCCTCTTATTTAACCGACCGATATCAATCCGTTGTTATCCGTACATCTCATTCCTCAAAAGCTGAATTAACATGTGGTGTGCCACAGGGTTCCGTCCTGGGTCCCACTCTGTTTACTACACAGTTAGGCAACCTCTTAAGTAATGAACAAGCGAAACACTATCTGTACGCTGACGACACCCAGTCATTATACAGTTTTCCACCCAATAAATCTGTTCACAATCTAACACTATCTCAGCTGGAAGAGTGTTCCCACAAGATCAAGTCTTGGATGAACTCAAATATGCTCAATCTAAATGAAAACAAGACTGAAGCCATAACATTTGGAACAACAACAAAAGTGCCTAATTACAATACCAGTCCCATAAAAATTGCTGACTCCAGCATCTGTATTTCATCCTCAGTGAAAAATCTTGGAGTGATTCTTGATCAAACTTTGGCTATGAATAAACATGTTGACGGCGTTCGTTCAAAGTGTGTGTTCCATCTCCGCAATATTGGTTCCATCCGAAATCTAATTACTCCTTCTGCCACGGCAACACTAGTTCGGCCACTTGTATTTTCCCGTTTGGATTACTGCAATAGTTTACTTGCCCGAATTTATAAAACATCAATTCATAAACTGCAACGCATACAAAACAAAGCAGCGCGGATCGTAACACGAACGCCTTTGAGAGACCACATCACCCCTGTACTTAGGTCACTTCACTGGCTTCCAGTGCAAGCGAGAATTGACTTAAAATTAATGTCTCTTACATACCAATGTATTTACTGTGAAGTGCCATCTTATCTAAAAGAACTGGTGGTACCTTACATGCCATCGAAAAATCTAAGATCAAGTACAAAGAACAACCTTGTTGTCCCAAAATATAAACTAAGCTCCTTTGGAGCTCGCTCATTTAGTGTTGTTGCTTCCAATTTTTGGAGCTCGCTACCTGAAAATCTTCGATCCAATCCATCATTAGACTCCTTTAAATCCAGATTGAAAACATACTTATTAGAGAAACATCTGCAAGAGTGATTGTGTGTTTTGTAGCGCTGAGTACGATAATATGTGGAATTAGCGCGATATAAATGGACTTATTATTATTATTTATCTCTTATACATGTAGTTGCTGAGAAATAGGCTCTCCCAATAAAAAATAAATAATAATAATAATCTTAGTAATAACAATAGTCTTTGACCGTTGAAAATTGTGAAAGCCTAATAAAGGATCAATTCCCTCAGCCAACGCCAGGATATTATTTCCTTACCCATTTTTGTTTTCCACGGTCTTGTTTAATCCAATTCCAATTCTAGTTACGCTGCCATCATTGTTTGGAGCTGATCGTAACAGAACAATTACATTCTCCAAGAAAATGAAACTCATCATATTTAAAGTCAAAGGTAATGAAACTTAGAACCTTTATATTTCAGATTTTTCTCAAATTTATTAACTCTTATCTGATCACGACGCTTTACTGACATGTGATTTTCGCTATCTTGACATTGTATAGTGCCATTGATGGATGGGGTAGAAAAATTTGAAATTTAAACAATACCGAATACCTCTTTAGGTGATAATATAGATATATAATCTTCATATATTAATCTAGCTTTTTCTTCTACTTGTTCTGGCGTCGCCTCCTTCTTTAGCTCCTCGCATGCTAGCCAGAACAGCATATTTTCTTCACTATATTCTGAACGTAAAAACTCCCTGAAAACTTTTCTTCCGCCTGAAAATAAGAATGGTAATTGCATTGTCCATATAAAGAGAAATGATTACTAAAAGGACATGTTATAAATTATTTGAGTCCCCATTACGCTAACTCACAATTGATGACCAAATTTGATCTACATTTTTCAATGTGATTCTTTCAATATGATCTTCGTTCAGAGTTATCTCGTTTTTTCGAATCTCTTTGCAGTTGTAGCCAATTTTGAAAGCATACGTTGGAAGAAGTAAAAAAAAAAAAAAAAATGTTCGAATTTTGAAAAAAGTGTGGTTTGTTTGCTTTTTCCTCTTCTAATGTCAACAGGTCAAAACAACTAAAAGGCTATTATATGACACCCCATCTTTACACACCCAATAGTCTGGAAGAAAACTATACTACCTCCAAAAGCATTTTTTTTCTATTTGAGGCATTTTAAGACCCTTTCATCCCGAAAAATATGCCTTCTGTTATTTAGGGTCTAGGGTATGAATCCCAAAGTAAAAGACTGGAAAAGCTATAATTATAAAGGGTTCAAAAGGCGTCTTATTTGAGTGTGGTCCATTGTTTGAAATGAAATGAAATGGGGTTTAAGGTCCTACTCTTCTGCACCTAAACTAGGCTAATGGAAGCCGGGCATACGCCATACAGTGTGCTACGAGGGAAATTTTGCCCGGGCTACGGCCTGCTCTTACATCGAATTCCAACTGCCAAGGGATCTTTTACGTTCACGCCAATGTGTACACGGGATCTCGATTTTTCGTCCCATCCGAACGACTAGACATCTGTCCTCGTCAGGCCCTCCGTTCTGCATCACTGACAAGGGGGAACCACGCCGGAAAATCGAGATGAACTTTCTCGGCTTATGCAAGGATCAAAAACCCGATCTCCAGGCTAGCGAGACAGCGCTTTGCCCACTTAGCCATGTGATCACATCATTGTTTGAAAACTATTGGAAGGAACCAGGTACGTTTTCACGTAAGTTATTTCGCTGGCGAAAATATCGGTCTTATGCACGTGTAATTTGACCGTTTCCATGTAGCAAGTGAAAACGCTCGCGGTAACGCCGTGAAAACACACACATGGATTTTTCACATTTCAAGATGGTGGCACTTCCGGTTCGATCGACAAACTTCATATTTTGTGTACGAATCAGTAATAACTTATCTAGTATCGAACAATAATTCAGGTCATTCTGACCTATATTTCGACGATTTTTTTGAAAACCTTGATCCTCAATTCCATCAAACGGAGATAATTTAGAAAATTTCTAATATCTTTGAAGTCGCATTGGTAAGTTCCACTTACATATTAAATTTCATGAAAATCGTACAACTATTAAAGAACTTATCAAGTTGGTCTCAACTTCCGGTTCGAAATCGCAGCGACGAATTTTTGAAATTCGAAAATCTGAAACTGCAGATTTGATGTAATTCTCTCACGGTACTCAAAGAAAAAAGAATTAGTAAAATAGGTCAAATAGTCACAAAGTTACAGCATTGTAGGTCAAATTCATTGGTTCGTAAAATTTGGTAATTTCGAATTCGTAAAACGTTTTGAAAATGCTTTTAAGCCACAGCCACCACCCATTTTTCTTTTAGGGGGGAGGGGGGGCAGGGGCGGATTGGGGCCGGGAACCGGTACTGGCTCCCGTGTCGGAGCGGCCCCTTTTACTGACCGATTTTTCACTATTTTTCATATTCACTTCAAAATGGTGACCACCAGTTGAACTAAATCAAAATTCTGCTAACGTTTTTTAGGCATTACTTCAAGGATTCAGAAAATATAACTCCCGTGTCTATAAGTAAAATATCGCAACAGCCCTATTGGTTTTTCACGTTTCAAGATGGTGGCACTTCCGGTTCGATCGACAAACTCCATATTTTGTGTACGAATAAGTAATTAGTTATTAAGTATCGAGCAAAAAACAGATCATTCTGACCTATATTTCTTCGATTTTTTAAAAATCTTTGATACTTAATTTTATCAAGGGGATATAATTTAGAAAATCTCTAATGATATCTTTGAAGTCGCGTCGCTAAGATCTACTTACATACTAAATTTCGTGAAAATCGTACAACTATTCAAGAAGTTGTCAAGTTGGTCTCAACTTCCGGTTCGAAATCACAGCGACGAATTTTCCAAATTCGAAAAACCGAAATTGCAGATGATTATTATTGTTTTTAGGTACTCAAAGTGAAATCGGTTAAAAAAACACAAAGTTACGACTATGCATTGTCAATTTTGTTGTTCGTAAATTTCGGAGATTTTGGATCCGTAAAGCGTTTTGAAAATATATTTAATCAGCGTTCGACCCCCATTTTCGGGGGGATAGGTCAAAGTTTCAGAAAGATCCTATGGTTAGCTTCTGAGAAATCTGATTTGGAGATACACATACACACACACAAAATAACTAAATCTGCTACTGTCCCATGCAGATATGAAAGCTTTCGTATTCATCGTCACGTGTCATCGATGATATCAAGTATCCTAAATAAAAGGATAATTTTTTTTATCAAAATCGGTCAAAAACTCGCAAAGTTACAAGTCATATAGTGAGAAACGTTGCACTCCGGCAAAGAAATAACCTGAAAACTAAAGGGAAATAAATTGTATTGCTGTAATGCGCTTTAAAAACGGGACGGATGAGAAAACGAAATGAAAATGGCGGGAAAGAACTCAAAAAAAGGCAGGAAATTATCGAAAATTAGATGAGATAACTTTTACATCAGATTGAACTCAGCTGTTCAAATATTTAGATTAAATATGCATATTTTGAAAATTAAAGACATAAGTTGTCCTGTAAACAACATTGTCGGCACGTAAAAGGTCAAAAGCGAGATTCGAAATTTGAAATTTTCAAACAACAAAAGTTTGACCTTGATCCCGGGTATCCTGAAATGTATTCATGTCAGAAATAGGAGACAAATTGAACATATTACAGCCTATTGTGTTTATTTTCACGTCGGTTATAGTGGATTTTTTTTTACCGTTTTTCATTATTCAATCCAAAATGGAGACCTTCATTTGACCGAAATCAAAATTCTGCTCTGAAAGTTTTTCAGACATTATTTCAAGGATTCAGAAAATGTTTTCAAGGATTCAGAAAATGTAACTCGAATGTAACTTTAGGGATTATTTATATGCTATTCAAAAAAAGTAGGGGGTATTTGATTTTGGGGGCATAATACTAAAATATGCAAATGACTACGAAAAAAGTCACTATAGAACCTAACAGAAGAAACATTTCCAGTTACATGTGACGCCCAAACGCACCAATAGCTACCGCATGGAATGCAGGTGATGCTTGGGATCATCATGGGGGTCCAATCCAAGATTTGCACGACTCTGACTTTGAATGTTACAGTCATTGTGGCATTGAATTCCAGGGTGGAAACATCAGTTTAATTGTTTTAGTGACCAGAAAACAAATTTTGATATGCGTCGGCTTACCCAAAATGAAAGGTTACGTGCCCTTGGCATGCTACAGATCGGCACAACACAGGCGGTTGTGGCGCGGACGATGAATGTTTCTCAGTCTGTCATAAGCAGGCTATGGTCCAGATACCGTGATACACAATCTGTACAGGACAGACCACACTCAGGTCGACCAAGGGCGACAACTCAAGCCCAGGATCGATTTATCCGTACCTTGGCCTTGAGAAATCGTGTTATCACAGCAAATCAGATCAGCGCTCGTCTTCAAACAGACACTGGTGTGAGAGTGAGTGGCCAGACGATTCGGAATCAATTGCATAGGGGTCACCTTCGCGCCCGACGTCCTCGCGTGATCACTTGTTTGAGAGATCATCACATTCAGGCAAGACGTCGTTGGTGTAGGGATCGTCAACACTGGGATAATCGACGCTGGAGCAATGTGATGTTTTCAGATGAGTCAAGGTTCACTGTTGATTTTTTGGACAGACGTAGGAGGGTGTGGCGTCGTCGAAACGAGCGCTTCCAAGACGTTAACGTCATCAGACATGATCGATTTGGGGGTGGTTCTGTTATGGTGTGGGGAGGCATCACTGTTGCTGGAAGAACGGCTTTACATGTTGTTGCAGGGCGTGTTACAGGCCAGTACTACTGGGACAACATCTTGGCAGTCCATGTTGTGCCGTTCGCACGACGTCATGGCCGCCGTTTCATCTTCCAGGATGACAACGCAAGATGTCACAGGACCAGGATCGTTACAGGTTACCTCCAACAACAGAACATCACCACATTACCTTGGCCAGCACTGAGTCCCGACCTCTCCCCCATCGAGCATGTCTGGGACATGCTTGAACAGAGGTTACGTCAACGTCAACAACGTCCTGCCAATGCGTTGCAACAGGAATGGGACAATCTGGACCAAAATGACCTTAGACGTCTCATTAGGAGTATGCCACGTCGGATCAATGCTTGTTTGGCAAACAGAGGAGGATTTACCCGTTACTGACTTTGTTGTGATGCTGTGGTAACTTTGTTGTTTGACCCCGGGTATCATTTTACCCTTATAATGGTCAGTCTGTGCCTTACTTAGTCTAACGATCATTTGGAATAAATCGATGAATGTGAACTTCATTTCATTTTGTCATTTGTTTCTTCGTCAGTTTCATTAGGTGACTTTAATAACACTTAAAAATCAAATATCCCCTACTTTTTTTGAATAGTATATTTCAAGGTTGTTGCACTTCCGATTCGAACGATAAACTTCATATTTTGTGTTCGCATCAGTAATGTCTTAGCTAGTACAGAAAAAAAATCAATGCAATCTGACCTATATGTCGATCTTTTTGAAAACTTTAATCCTCATTTTTTCCAAGGGGGATAACTTTGAAAATTTCTAATGACATCGTTAAAATTGGATCAACCAGATCTACGTACATTCATAATTTCATGAAAATTGGACTAAAATTTAAGAAGTTACCATTTTCGTTATAGTCCCGAGATGAGATGTCAATGACATAATATTCGAATAGCAGATTTAAAGTAAATGATTTAAGGTACTCAAAGAAAAAAGAATTAGTAAAATAGATCAAAAAATCACAAAGTTACAGCGATACAGGTCAATTGATTCATCGGTAAATGTCGGTGATTTCGGATTCGTTTTTAAAATCTATTGATTCCAATTCTTCGAACGAGCTTAACCAGAAATATATTAATTTTCCAAATATGAGACGAAATCACGAAACTGCGACCTATTTCATTATTTTCAAGCTGTTAATCGGAATTTTTACTCGAAAACAACTTTGTCGGTACGGAAAACATCAAAGGCGATATTCGAAATTTTCAAATTTTTAAATACCAAAAATTCGACCATCAGCCAGACCATCCCCAAATGTATTAATTTCAGAAATAGGAGACGAATTCAACAAACTATGGTCTATTCTGTTTATTTACATGACCGTTAATGTCGATTTTTTACTATTTCTCCCATGTCTTCCGGTTCGATCGACAAACTTCATATTTTGTGTACTAATCAGTAATTACTTATCTAGTCTCGAATTTTTTTTAGGTCATTCTAACCTATATTTCGACGATTTTTTTCTTAAACCTCTGATCCTTAATTTCATCAAGGGGGAATAATTTAGACAAGCCAACAGTGAGGCTGATGTCCCCCGCCGAAATCCCAAAATAAATAGATGACACATATTAATTAATCGCACATTTATTTTTTTCAAACGTATCGAGCAATCAAACTGTACACAAAGTGTCATCCAAAAGTGTTTCATAAAGAAAAATGCTAAAACCGACGAGAAAAATGAAAATGTACCCTAGTTAGGGGGACCCTAAAGGCAGACAAAAGGTCCCCCACGCTTGACAAAATCGTTTCTGTACACTGTTACTGTCGAATCCATTACTGAATGAGAATGCAGTCATTGTATTGGCATAAAAACCATCAATCAAGATGAACCCAAGTTATTTTGTCCCAAAGTATCAACCAATCAAATTGCTTATCTCTGCCTACCGTAAGAAGAAAATGCTCATCTTCGAACTCCATCAAGGCATTGACCTAATAAGCATACACACCAATTTTGAACATTTTAACTCAATTCGAAGGAGAGTTATTGTGTTCCAAAGTCTCGGCAAATAAAATTGCTTATCGCTCTGCTTACCCTGAGCAGAAAATGCTCATTATCGATCTTAGTCAAGGTATTACTGTAATGAAACTATACACCAAGTTTCATCACTCTCACTTAATTAGAACTAAAGTTATCGTGTCCCAAAGCATCAACCAATCAAATTGCTTATCTCTGCTTACCCTAAGCGAAAAATGCTCATCTTCGAACTCCATCAAGGCATTGACCTAATAAGCATATACACCAAGTTTGAACATTTTAACTCAATTAGAAGGAGAGTTATTGTGTTCCAAAGTCTCGAAAAATCAAATTGCGTATCGCTCTGCTTACCCTGAGCAGAAAATGTTCATTATCGAAATTAGTCAAGGTATTACTGTAATGAAACTATACACCAAGTTTCATCACTCTCACTTAATTAGAACTAAAGTTATCGTGTCCCAAAGCATCAACCAATCAAATTGCTTATCTCTGCTTACCCTAAGCGGAAAATGCTCATCTTCGAACTCCATCAAGGCATTGACCTAATAAGCATATACACCAAGTTTGAACATTTTAACTCAATTAGAAGGAGAGTTATTGTGTTCCAAAGTCTCGACCAATCAAATTGCGTATCGCTCTGCTTACCCTGAGCAGAAAATGCTCATTATCGAACTTAGTCAAGATATCACTGTAATGAAACTATACACCAAGTTTCACCAATCTCACTTAATTAGAACTAAAGTTATCGTGTCCCAAAGCATCAACCAATCAAATTGCTTATCTCTGCTTACCCTAAGCGGAAAATGCTCATCTTCGAACTCCATCAAGGCATTGACCTAATAAGCATATACACCACGTTTGAACATTTTAACTCAATTAGAAGGAGAGTTATTGTGTTCCAAAGTCTCGACCAATCAAATTGCGTATCGCTCTGCTTACCCTGAGCAGAAAATGCTCATTATCGAACTTAGTCAAGGTATTACTGTAATGAAACTATACACCAAGTTTCATCAATCTCACTTAATTAGAACTAAAGTTATCGTGTCCCAAAGCATCAACCAATCAAATTGCTTATCCCTGCTTACCCTAAGCGGAAAATGCTCATCTTCGAACTCCATCAAGGTATTGACCTAATAAACACATACACCGAGTTTGAACATTCTAGCTCAATTAGGAAGAGAGTTATTGTGTCCCAAAAAGTGTGACGGACAGACAGACGGACAGACAGAAGGACAGACAGACAGACAGACAGACGGACGAACCCATTTTAATAGTCCCCCAACTTTCTTCGAAAGGCGGGGGACAAAAATGATATCTTTGAAGTTGCATCGGTATGATCTACTTACATACTAAATTTCATGAAAATATTAAAGACGTTGTCAAGTAGGTCTCAACTTCCGGTTCGAAATCACAGCAACGAATTTTCGAAATTCGGTAAATCTGAACCTGCAGATTTGAAGTAATTCTATCAAGGTACTCAAAGAAAAATGAATTAGTAAAATAGGTCAAATAGTCACAAAGTTACAGCATTGTAGGTCAAATTCATTGGTTCGTAAAATTTGGTAATTTCGAATTCGTAAAACGTTTTAAAAATGGTTTTAAGCCACAGCCACCACCCATTTTTCTTTTAGGGGGGAAGGGGAGCAGGGGCGGATTGGGGCCGGGAACCGGTACTGGCTCCCGTGTCGGAGCGGCCCCTTTTACTGACCGAGGAGCCCGGGGGGGGGGGGCGGGGGCTCTCCCCCTGGACAATTTTGAAAAATGAACCCCAAATATGCGATTTGGTGCAATATCTGATTATAATCTCTGTCAAATAATATATTTCATAAATCGATTAACTTAGGCCAAAACCACGACCTGCAAGTAATTTACAACCATCAACCTGTGAAATTATCATATCGTCATATTATTATTAATTAACGTATTGTCATTGAGCATTTAACTGGTTTAAAAATGGGACTAGTTGAGAAAATTTTGACCATTGGATTAACCAGTTAGAAATATTGAATCAGCAGGAATATTTTCATTGAAAAATATCCCATTTTTGTTGCCGGGAGCGCTAGTTGATTCCTCCTGTGATGGAAGGCCACGAAACACATGGGTACAGAGTGACGAAAATGAAAATCATAAAAAGCTGCTTTTTAATTTTGGATTCTGGCGTATCCCCACAAACAGGGTGCAGGTGACTTAATAATTAATCGGATGAATCCGATGAAATTTTCGGTTGAATTTCGTATCCCCATTTCAGGATTCCGAATTCTGACCCACACCCAGCACACCCGGTCCAGAAAGTCTATACCAGCCCATTCCAGACTCCAGTGATCGCGTGACGGCCCGTTAAAGCCACCGGCCACATACAATATGATCATCATGGCTCCATTTAATGTTCAGCAGAAAAAAGATTAGATTGTTTTTTTGTCCGACCGGCCCTTAGAGCGATCGTCCGACCGGCCCTTCAAGCGATCGTCCGACCGGCCCAAGGGGGATCGCCCGACGGCCCAGTCCACCCCTGAGGGGGAGGTCAAAGTTTCAAAAAGATTTCGTTTTTAGATTCTGAGATATAAGATTTATGGGAAAATAACAAAAAGAAATAATAATAATCTTAACAGAAACAATAAGCTTTCATATGAAATATGAAAGTTTAACTAGATCTGCTAAGCAGATATTAAAGCTTTTATATTCACGGTCAGTTTCTGTCATATCTCATGGGTTATATAAAGAATCTTAAAAAGGAAAAAGAATTATTGAAATCGACTAAAACCTCACCTAGTTATAACGAGAAACAATTCAATCGGTTCAAATTCTATCTCAATTGTTGTTATGTTCCAATGTGATCAGTCAAATTGCTTAAGCAGAAAATTCTTACCATCAAACTTAGTCAAGGTAATGACATAATGAATCAATATTTGGAGTTTTCGTCGTTCCAACTTCATAATAACCAAAGTTATTGTGCCCCAAGTATCAACCAATCAGATTGCTAGACAATGCTCATCTTCGAACTCCATTACGACATTGACCTAATGAACGCCTACGCTCTGCTTATCCTGGGCAGACAACGCTCATTGTCGAAATTATTCAAGGTATTGATGTAATGAAACTATACACTAAGTTTCACCACTCTGACTTAATTAGGAGGGTTGGGATGGCCTGGTGGTCTAGAGTGCCGCGCTTCGACCTCTAGCTGGCCGGTCACCTCTGGCTTGCGGCTGTGGTTTCGATCCCTGGTGTGAGCGTATGTGGTATGGAGATAGGGGCGCCTTCTCAACCTCGTGGGTTTCCTCCGGGCACTCCGGTTTCCTCCCACTGCTAAAGACCCCTACGCACAATCGAATTATTGAAATAAAATTAAACCATATGTTAGTCCCTAGTTTGTGTCGAGTGGACGTTAAACTTTAACAAAAACAATAAGCTTTTATATGAAAGCTTAATAATAATCTTAACAGAAACAATAAGTTTTCAACTAAAATATGAAAGATTAATAAGGGTTCTTATAAAGCGCTAGACTCCAATCAGTATTGTTTGCTCAAAGCGCTAACAAAGTTTGCAGGACCCAGTTATAAATATGAACACTGAAACATGTAAGTTTTGAGATTTTGTTTAAAGATGCTTAAATAGTAAGTGCAAGGGGACTGCACCACACACACTTTTACACAAAAACAAATATATGGACAAGACATCATACTCAGAGACCACAAAAATAACAAATCAAAAAGAGTGAATGGATCCGGGGGCTAGCCGTAAGCGTCCACAGCGCTGTACAGTCCCGGGCCTGTGGTGACACGTACAGACTTCACTCATATTTGAAAACAATAGGGAATACAACCCAAAGAAATAATTGTATAATGTCAGCATGGGCCCTGCTTGATTTATCCATACCGACTGACCACAGTTCGGCAGTTTCCCCGGTGAGGTTACTTGATTTAACCGTTTTAATATCATAATATTATCCGACGCCAAATTTTTTAACAGTCGGGTCACTCGATTTGCTTTGATACGGTAACCTGACCGGCGTACGCCTTGTAAAAACCGGCACGTCTATCGGCGGACAAATCAAGCAGCACCATGATCTGTCATATGTGTTTCAAGATATACGAATGCAAGATGTATCAATTCCGCTATACAAGTAACCACACCGGTCAATATAGGCTATCAGAGTAGTTCAAAAAACTAAAAGCACTAAATCAATAAAGAAACGTTTAGGCATACAAGTGAATCGAAGTATATTGAATGCATTTAGGGCACATATTCCAACCGTCACAGAAACAAACAAAACTGAATACCTAGGAAGCAAAGGAATGTAGACCGTCTCGGAAGACAGTCGTCTGCTGACTGAATGGCGTGACGTAAATTAGCCGTTACAGCGGTAATGACGTCGTAGCTTAGAAAGTGACAAAGTTTCCCAATAAAAAGGGCGATAATCCAGATAAAGTAAAGTTTTAGCGACCAATCGGAATTCTTAAGTTATGTAATTGTACAAACCAACTTCGGTAAAGATATTATTAATATAGTATTTTTTTTACAAATAAAGACAATATTATTGCTGGCCTTATCGGCAGGTGTGAGAACAAATCTCTCTTGAAGAGCAGCAAGATATTCAACTGCAGATGTGTTCATTAGGACTTCAGTTGGCGGGTGTCTGGGGTTAAGTTTTATATAGTTGATTCTCTTTGACAAGAGATCAAAAACGGTGTTTTTCCATTCTCCAAAATATTCTAATGGTGCACCAAATTTATCAGACCAAGCTACTATGCATTTCCGGATTTGAGATTTTAGATTATTATGTAATTTTTTGAAGTTAGTTTTACTTGGTTGTTCTCGAAATTGTGGCCCAAAGCGAAACAGTTTTCTAAGATTTTTTATCGTCAACAATATCGAAGTTTCCTGTCAGTATATGGTCATGAAACTTATCTTTAAGGGGAGAGTTAGTGCATTGACATGTGGTATTATCGTAACTGTCAATAAAGTCTTGTACGTTAAGGTTTACAATAGTTTCATGGTAGTTAAATATTTTATTACGAATTGGAGGTAAAAAATTGTATACGACTGTAGGTGAAATTTTAGGAATAGTATCTGGTACAGATTTTATTATTGATCTGTTTCGAAAGATTCTATTCAATCCGATGTCTTGTATATGTTTATCTGTCAAAAGGATTTTACATAATATCTCGGGGTTTTTCTTATGTACTTTATGAGGCTGTACTGAATGTTTAGGTGAACATTTATTGTTTATCAATCGGTTATAACATCGTAATATTGAGGAAGAAGGCTTTCATTAAGTTGATTAGAATAGATAATGTCCTCGATGAGTACACCAAGTTTCTTAGCTGCTGTGTACAATTTGTCGGGCTAGGTTGAGTACACAAGCTGCACAAGACAATTTATCGGAAGTATGGCATTGGCATAAAGAATACAATTCGTTCAAAATACTCCCCGGGTCTTTTTGAAATTTCAATTTTTTTATAGAATGTTTTTTTTTTCTTTGAAAATTATGGTCAAGTTTTTTGTAACCATTTCTAGTAATCAAAGTGTTTTCATCACGGTTGTTATAATCGATATTTTCAAATCTATCATTAAGACCATACGGGAAAATGGTCTATAGTTTGATTATCCAAGTTTCTTCTTTATCAGAAGTATGGCATTGGCATAAAGAATACAATTCGTTCAAAATACTTTCCGGGTCTTTTTGAAATTTCGATTTTTTTATAGAACGTTTTTGATTTGGAAAATTATGGTCAAGTGTTTTGTAACAATTTCTAGTGATCAAAGTGTTTTCATCACGGTTGTTATAATCGATATTTTCAAATCTATCATTAAGTCCATAAGGGCAAATGGTCTATAGTTTGATTATCCAAGTTTCTTCTGCGTGATCAATTTTGCCATTAGTTAGGTGTCCTGAACCGGGAAGTTTTTCAATTATTTGTATTCGATATCCAAAATCCTTTCAGGCATTTTGTTTCAAATGTTGATATAATAGTTTGTGTGTATTTTAAGAATTTCCTGTAGATCTATGATTGTTTACTCTACTGTATGACCCTTCCTATTTTATAAACGAATTTCTTCGATTATGAACAAACTACTTAACTTTGGTTATTATAATCTTACCTGTGTATTTGAAATTACCTCCGGTTAAATAAAATCCATTGTACTGCGAAGTATCCAAGCGAACAAAAAAGTTCCCTCTTGTAAAATTGAACTCATCACAAACATGGACATCGAGAAATACAAAACATGGCAGCTTATTACGTCACTAATCGGGATAGATCATTTCGTACAAGACTTGTTTATCGTAACGATGTTTGGCTCTTTTACGACAATTCAAATTTGTGTATGAATAAGCTTTTGCTCTCGGAACCAGTAATGCATCTGGGCGTTTTCACACAGAAATACGCTCGAAGTCCGTTATTTTGTTTTCTTCTAGTATAAATCATTTGGTAAGTGAGTTGGGTGCGATTATTTCTTTTGCACACATGTGCATAATAAAAAGAACGATATTCGTTTTACAGGTTTTGAAACTCAACCTTAAATATCTTTATATTTGCTGATGATGGCATTTTGTAGATCGTGATCACGCCTTTGAATTCTATTATCGTAAAAGGTATCATGCCACATGTGTTATTGCATGCTACACAGATGCAGTGAAAATGGTTAAATTTAGCGCGAAACTATCACTAGTTTTCCCCCACGGTCTGCATAATTAAGACATGCGACGCCTCTTATAACGAGTGATTTCTTTCGTTTTAAATATATTTTTATAAAGACGACAAACGATATTTAAGCGAATGTTTCGATTTCAGTATCTGTCGAATAAACAAAAAAGAGTAATGTTATCAGGAATATTACTGACATGATCATTTGGAAAGTGAATTAAATATGGTGGCCCTTTTTCATATTTTTTGTGGTACCGGGTAATCAAAAAAAAATGTAAATGGACAAATAACCACACAGCTTTGGGATTAGACCCTGTTATGAAATATGATCAATTAAAATTATAAAATCAAGTGTGATTATTTGTAAATGTTAGCCACGAAGTTGCCTGTAATAATTGGGATTTGATATAATTTATAAAAATATACATAATATAAAGGGTATTTACAATTATGGGTCGATGATTACTAGTATGTGAAAGCAATATTATATTTACGAGTATACGTGTAATCAGTGATATGTTCATCGGCACCCTAATATTCATTACCAATAAAATTTAGTAGAGTGACAATCAATTAATTGTTTCCAAATAAATATTATTGTCTTCAGTTGCTAATCTTGTTGCCCGAACCCAATAGATCGAAAAGGTCGTGTGCTGCTTTGATAGCAACTCACGTGATGTCAAAATTTGTCAATCTTTACACCCCTTCAAAATATATTATAAGGATGGTTTTGCTCATCACGTAAACAAGTCCAATGTTGTGAGAGAGAGACTGTTGAAAGTACTAGCAAAAACATTGGCTTTTCAAGAGAGAACTTATTTTTTGTCGTTGGAATATTTAATTGTGCATTGGATTTTATTCAACTGGGGGTGACTTCAAACACATAGGCAAGTTTTTAATAAAAAAAATATTAAATAGTTTGTTTACAATCGAAGAAATCCGTTTATTATTTACCACGGTTCACACATTAGTTTTGCAAGATTAACGTGTTTCCCCAACATACGGTAATCTGCAGTAATTGCAGGTTAATAAATATACTATATTTTGTGTATTACAATAAAATTAAGGTTTTGATCTGTAGAAACATGGTAGCATATTTGATGTCACATTAGTAGAAATTCCTCCCCCACAGCCAATTCATCAGAACTACCTGCTAGATTCTTATTCGTGAGATTAACATGCGGAGTCACGTAAGGTGTTCCGTGTAGAGGGACAAAATTTCTCATAGGGTTGCTAGCCCTATGGCAGGCTACTCCAGGTGGGGGCTGCCCACGGGTGCTTAAATTTATTTAAGTTAAAACCATGTTTGAAAATCGGATATATGTATGTAAATAAATTAATAAAGATAAAAATGAAAAATGAAAAAATGTGCAGTGAGCAAACAGGAGCGAAACCCGACAACGGGAACATTCTACAGTACGAAGGGTTAAAACTCTAATAGTAAGTGCAGTCCGTAGATGTAGTGGCAGAGAGTTCCGCGTATACTTTGGAACAGTTAATAAACATTGGGAACTAGAACGGAGTGATCTAGATGGAGAGTATTTATGAACTAAATTACATAAGTAACCTGGTACTGTGCCGTGTATACACTGTTAAGTTAGGGTTAAAACTTTAAAGTTTATTCTTTGTCGAACAGGGAGCCAGTGAAGAGATTTTAAAAGCGAGGTAACATGACAATAATTTTTGGAGATGGTGACGATTCGTGCAGCTGTATTCTGAACCTTTTGGAGGCGGTGAATGTTTTCAGCAGAGATACCAGCCAAGAGGCCGTTGCAGGAGTCTAACCTGGAGATAACTAATGATTTGGTTATAGTTGCGGCAGCAGACTGTGTCAACAAGTGACGGATATTGCCAATATTTCGCAAGTGGAAATAACACTTTCTCACTATTTCTGAGACCTGTCTCAGGTCTTAAAATTTTTAGCATATGGTGCAAATGATATTATAAATTGATCAAAGTTTAGACCATCACGCTATACTTTCTTTCGACGTCTTAAAGGACCAATGATCATCTATTCTGTTTTATTGTCATTTAGTTTTAACATGTTGTTGCTCATCCATGTTTTCACAGAAACAAGGCATTGCTCTACCTTATTAAGACTATCATGCTGATTCTCGATAGAGAAATTATCAGACAACTGGGTTTCATCGGCATATAAATGATATAGAATGCTTGATTTAATGATGATACTTCCTAGGGGCTTAGTGTAGAGGGTGAACAAAACGGTCCAAACACTGATCCTTGAGGAACTCCGCAATTTATTGATTTGCGCACTGAGTTAGAGTCGCCAATATTGATATACTGGGATCTGAACCACTGGAGAACTGAGCAATCAAAGCCATGAATGAAGACGATCTATCAGCCGTGAGTGATCAATGGCATCAAATGCTGCTGATAAGTCAAGGAGAATAGCGAAATGTTCCCGGTATCTACTCCAACTCGCAAGTCGTTGACGACGCGGTTCAAAGCAGTCTCTGTGCTATGGGCTGCTCTATATGCTGACTGAAATGTATCCAATAAATACTATTGATTTAAGTAATCGTTGATTCTTATGTTCACTGCCTTTTCGATAACTTTTGAGAGAAAGGGCAAATTTGACACAGGTCTGTAGTTACTAAAATGATCAGGATCCAGGGTTGCCTCCTTCAGAAGTGGCATTACAAGTGCAGTTTTGAGTGAGCAAGAAACAACACCTTGTACAAATCATTTTCATCTGCAGTTTCAGATTTTCGAATTTCGAAAATTCGTCGCTGTGATTTCGATCCGGAATTGAAGACCAATATGACAACTTCTTTAATAGTTGCACAATTTCAATGAAATTTGGAATGTAATTAGATTATACCGACGCGACTTGAAAGATGTCATTAGAAACTTTCTAACTTATCTCTCCTTGGAGAAATTAAAGATCAAATTTTCAAAAAAAATTGACCAAATATAGATCACATCACCTTGAATTTTGTTTTTGTGATAGCAACGAGACTACTGATTCGTACACAAACAATGGAGTTTGTAGCTCAATCCGGAAGTGCCGCCATCTTGAAACGTGCAATATTTTACTTACTTGTGAAATATCTATCAGGCTTTTTTGATGTTTTACTTACAGACACCGGAGTTATATTTTCTGAATCCTTGAAGGAATGCCTAAGTAACTTTCAGAGTAGAATTTTGATTTAGGTCAAGTGATGGTCGCCATTTCAAAGTGAATATGAAAAATAGTGAAAAGGGGACATTTACGGACTTGTAAACAAACACAATAGGCCATAGTATGTTCAATGCGTCTTCAATTTCTGAAATTAATACATTTCAATATAGCCGGGATACGGGCCAAATATTAGGTATTTGAATATTTCAAAAATTTGAATTTCGTCTTTGACTTTTTTTTTCGTGCTGACAAAGTTGTTTACGAGTGAAATTAGTTTGAAGAATACGTCTCCTATTTCAAAAATGAATATATTTCTAGATTTGAAACTTTGACGTTTTTCGTGCCGACAAAGTGGTTTACGAGTGAAAGATCACATTAATTTCACTAGATTTTGACCGATTTTAGTGGGGGTTTTTTTCTTGGTCGGATTTATTATATGACCCATGACATGTGACAGGAAATGACTGTCTAGTTATTATCATTTTTTTTGTGTATTTTCTGCAAATCGAATTTCTCAGAATCTTTACCATAACATCTTTCTGAAACTTTGACACCCCCCCCCCCCGGACTAAAAAAAATGGGGTACGAACGTTGATTAAATATATTTTCAAAACGTTTTACGAATTAGAAAACACCGAATTTTACGAACGGATGAATTTGACCTACAATGCTGTAACTTTGTGACTTACCTATTTTACTAATGCTTTTTTCTTTGAGGACCTCGAAACATTTACTTTAAACCTGCAGTTTCGGATTTTCGATTTTCGAAAATTCGTCGCTGTGATATTGCACCGAAAGGTGAGACCAACTTGAGAACTTTTTTAATAGTTGTACGATTTTCATGAAATTTAGTATGTAAGTAGATCTTACTAGTATGTCTTCTAAATTATCTCCCCTTGGTGAAATTAAGGGTCAAAGTTCTCCAAAAAAAAAATAGATACTAGATAAGAAATTACTGAATCGTATACAAAATATGGAGTTTGTCCCTCCAACCGGAAGTGCCGCCATCTTGAAACGTGAAAAATCCCTAAGGCTTTTGCAATATTTTACTTACAGACATGGGAATTATATTTTCTGAATCGTTGAAGGAATGCCTAAAAATCTATCGGATCAGAATTTGGAAAATGGTCACCATTTCGAATTGAATATGAGAAAAGGTGAAAAATCCACGATAACGGACATGAAAATGAAAACAATAGGCCGTAGTTTTGAGAATACGTCTCATATTTCCAAAATGAACACATTTCTAGATAGCCGGGATCAATGTCGAATTTTTAGTATTTGAAAATGTCACAATTATTTCGAATTTTACCTTTGACTTTTGTCGTGCCGACAATGTTGTTCATGAGTGAAAAATCGCAGTAACTTCGCTATATTTTGCCCGATTTTAATGATTTTCTTTGTCTTGTTGAGATTCTTTATATGACCCATGACGAGACAGGAAGCTTTCATATCTGCTTTAGTATCATTGTTATTATTTATCTCTTTTTGAGAAAAAGTACATATTCCACAGAAGTACACTCTATACTGTATGAAAGATATTTACTGGGAATAGATAATGAATAAATAAAACATGAGAAATGTTTGCAGGAAGTGATGTCATCGACGAAAATAGACATATATCAAGACACCAAAGGAAACTATTTTGTTTTTCAACCAATTTGAATGCAGGTTTCACTGATTGGTATTTGTTTGTATTTCTGAACTTTTATTTATTGTGGCATCTATGACGCTTGCGTGTGGCCTAAATGTCAACAAAAAGTTTCTGATTGTCTCCTCTTTGAAGATAAAGTCAGCTTATCAACTTCTTTAATTTTGCGTTATTCAAATATATTTGTCAGTACAGGTCGTGTATCAACTTTTTAGAATAGTCCCATTAAGTCAATATCTAACGGAAGTGCCACTATTTTGAAAATTTAAGTCAATCTTTAAAATCCTACAATCTTTATCCAACTTTCAATATCGCCATAGTTTTAGAAAGCATTCACACTTCGCAATCGATCGATCGTTGGAATTTAGATATTTGGCCTAGAATTTTTTATACTGTGACGTCATAAAATTAGTATTTTTTTTTAAATTGTAAGACTTTGAAATCAGGTAAAATGTCAATGTCAATATCAAATTCATTTGATGCTTCTTCGAAATGTTTTACAAAATCAGATTATATAAACCAAGGTTCTACGGCACAACACCTTTAATATTGGTTATGTGTTTTGGGCAATTACAATGAAAATAAATCATTTGAGTATGTAATTGTTTGCCATCGAATTTTTATAACACACTTTTTGTCTACATGACATCTTCATTGAATGCCATTAAAACTAAAGACCTCCTGTGGCGCTGTTTTTAAGTAAAATGTTGGTAACATAGTTTGAAGATTTCTATAATGTTATTTTAAGCACCGCCAGAATGGCTATAAAAGGCGTACACAAGCTATCGATAATGATAATGTTAATGTAGATTTAATTAAGTAGTTTAAAAGTTTGTTAAAATGTAATCTGTATATAATTAGCATATATTGTATAAAAACAAGATAGATTTTGTTAACAAATTCGTGCAACCATCTATATTTGTAGTTTACGAATTCAATGGACATATCTATGGAAGACCAAACAGCTCTTAGTTCTTAGTGTTCTGAGTTCTAAATTCATAGTCCTTAATTCTTACTTCTTCATTTGTTGTCGTATTTCGACATTTGTGCACTAAAATGAACATTTGTATCTGAAAATCAATATTTGTTTCACAAATCAGACATTTGTCATACCAGATTTGTAAAATGTATTTTAATATTAGATATTTATTTTTTTTAGAAAATCAAATAATTAGTCTATATTTACATTTCATCAGAAAAATAGAACAAAAAACAAATATCGAACAACAAATTTCAAAATACAAATCTCCAAATACAAATCTTGTAAAACATTTCTCTAAAAACATATCTCCAAAAACATTTTTCCAAAAACATATCTTCAAAAACCTTTCTCAAAATACATTTCTCCAAAAACATTTCTCGAACCGGAACATCAGAAATCAACCTTGCATACAATAAGCCACCATACTATAATGGGAATCGAGTACAAGCACGGTGAACGCGACGCTAATGAAACGATCCCTTGGCAGTTGTAATTCGATATAGAGTAGGCCGCAGCGCCACTGCCCGGGCTAAAATTTCCCTTATAGCACACTGTGTGGCGTATTTCCGTCTTCATTAGCCCAGTTTCGGAGCAGAACAGTAGGATGTTAAACCCCATTTCATTTCATTTCTCTAGTGAAACCACGTGCGTAGAACGGCTAATCGGACCGGGCCTTCGATAACGAAAATAAATTGAAAGTAGTCTATTTTCAGAAATTAGGCTTTGTCTGATATAGAGACATATTTCTTTGTTCAAAGCGAGGGAGAAATGGAGTTTAACAACCACTCGACACCACTAGGTCATTTCAGGACTAACACATGGTTCAATTTTATTTCAATAATTAGCTTGCGCGTAGGGGTCTTTAGCAGCGGGAGGAAACCAGAGGCCCCGGAGAAAACCCACTAGATTGGACATGAGTCCCTACTACTCGACACGTACATCAAAACCAGGCCAGTTGACTCAATGACAGACCTTATGGTACAGCGCGTACTTGCTATTCATTAGACTATCCCTTCTTTGCTCAAACGAAAGAGTGTTTTACCTCTTCTAAATCATGTTTTCATGAATGTACAGATTTTCCGGCGTTATTTTCCCCTTTTTAGTGATGCAGGACCGAGGGCAGCTGTGTAGTCGTTTGGATGGTACGAAAAACCGAGGCCCCGTGTACACATTGGCGTGTACGTAAAATATCCCTTGACAGTTGGAATTCCATATAAGAGTATGCCGTAGTGTCGCTGTCCGGGCAAAATGTCCCTCATAGCACACTGTATAGCCTATATCCGTCTTCATCGGCCCAGTTCGGAGCAGAATAGTAGGAAGTTAAACTCCGTTTCCGTTCATTTCATTTATTAAGTGAGGGGAGGTGGTGGGGATTTAAATCTTAATAAAACGATCTCAATAAGAAATTTGTCGCTTGCTACAAAATGTAAATTTACATTTACATAACTGGCAAAAAAAAAAAAATGACTAGCACTGACAATTGAGGGGTGGAGATATTTAACGTCAAAATACCGGCCATAACACGAAATACAAGATATTGGGTTGCACACCATTAAGAAGGTCAAAATACATTTTAAAAATTGTAAAATATTTTCTGACAAATACATATTTTCCGAGATCCAACGACGTGTGTCTACTTTTAATTTATTTAATGGTAGATCATATTACACGTGATTTCATTAAAGTAACGGTCACTGTACGATTTCACTTGTTGTATGCTTGCTCGATTCTTCTTTATTGTATGTATGCCAGGTTGATTACTAATGAATTTCGAGAAATGTTTTTGGAGAAATGTATTTGGAGAAATGTTTTTTAAGAAATGTTTTTTGAGAAATGTTTTGCAAGATTTGTATTTGGAGATTTGTATTTTGAAATTTGTTGTTCGCTATTTGTTTTTCTGATGAAATGTAAATATAGACTATTTTCTTGATTTTCTACAAAAAAATAAATATCTTATATTAAAATACCTTTTAAAAATCTGATATGACAAATGTCTGATTTGTGAAACACATATTGATTTTAAGATACAAATGTTAATTTTAGGGTACAAATGTCGAAATACGACAACAAATGAAGAAGTAAGAATTAAGGACTATGAATTTAGAACTAAGAACAATATAAGAACACTGAATAAAGAGCTGTTTGGTCTTTCATACATACCACCCTCGACTTTTTAATGTTTAATTTATTTATTTTCATATGAAAACGTTCAATTCAAAACGTTATATCTAAATCAAGAAATGTAAAGACTAACAAGAAATATTTCTAAGTTTGTATTTGTATAGCCAAGATCTCATTCATTTCATTACTATTTTATTTTTCAGCAAAATGTCTCTTTAAATAGCAATAGTATAAACAACTTCCCAGTCTATTCTTTCTTTATTTTGTATTAAAGTCGCCAAATATAATATTTCCCGAGGCATGAAAGACTATATTTTGAAATTAAAACATAATTTTCTGATAGACACTGTGTATTCAACACACCCAAATCTCCATACTAGAAGTCCTATTGCCAAACTGTTGTTGAGAATTTATATGAAAGTTCTTAGTTCAATACGTCTCTTTTTCTTTCAATAGTTTTCATCCATGTCTAAAGCCACTAAATAATGTAATAATTGGAGTATTTAGATTTATAATTAGTAAATGAAAACATATATATTGTCACTGGCCGAACTTAAACCGTAATAATTATCTACATTGAGGTTGGGGATCAGATAATACTACAAACTATTGGTTTAGCAATGGGAACTGACCCCGCTCCATTTATGGCAAATGCACATTTATATAAATACGAATTCTGCTTTCAAGACCATAAAAGAAAAACAGATTACAAGGTGGCTAAAAGTCTAAATTATGCCTTCCGTTACATTGATGACATAACACCCATCATTGATAATGGTAATTTCAATAAATACAAAGGTGAAATTTATCCTCCTGGACTTATATTAAATAAAGAAAATTCGGGCACTATAAATGCATCTGTCCTTGACCTGGACATCAATATAATTAACGATAAATTTAATGTCGGTATATTCGATAAAACAGACAAATTTGGTTTTGAAGTTGTAAAATACCCGTCAACTTTCAGGAACATACCAGATAACACACTTTATAATGTTTTCTATTCACAGTCATTGCGATTTTTAAAAATATGCAACAATAAAGAACTATTTCTTTCCCGAATAAAAACTCTTAACTCTTAATTTTAAATGCATTGCCAAAGGCGGTACACAATTACGCATTTTTAAAGAAATGTCAAAACTTCCATTTATTCAACATACTGAGTTTGAGATTTCTTATAAATATATTACTGACTGCATATTGGGTAATGATTGAATATAATATTTATTTAAATTTCTCCTGTCTGGATTATCGCCCTTATTTATTATGCCTTTATAAATACACTAATAGCCTACGATTTCTTCAGCATTCCTGTTTTGCATTTCTTGTGTTGGGTATTATATAATAATTATATTATGGTTTGTACAATTACATAACTTAATAATTCCAGTTGGTCGCAAAAACTAATAGTGTTTTAGTTTTTAACGTTATTTTATCCGGATTATCGCCCTTTTTTATCGGGAAACTTTGCACCTTCTAAGCTACGACGTCACTACTGCTATAACGGCAAATTCACGTCACGCCACAATCTCGAAACCAGAAAAATTTTTGAAGAAATTTCTCTGGTGAATCGGGGTAGCCATTTTCCCGGAAGGTGATATGTAATTCCTTTCTCGGTTATTTGCGTCGTACGCCCCTGATTTTACGTGCCTGGATGACACAATCACTTAAAAATATACCCACGCGTAGACTAGAAAAATAGATCTTTACAAAAACTTGAATTTGTTCGTTTAGGATCCAATTTTTTATTTCAGCGAGGGGGGTTGGGTTGGCCTAGTGGTCTAGAGTGCCGCGCTTCGACCTCTAGCTGGCCGGTCACCTCTAGCTTGCGGCTGTGGTTTCGAGCCCTGGTGTGAGCGTATGTGGCATGGAGATAGGGGCTTCTCAACCTCGTGGGTTTCCTCCGGGCACTCCGGTTTCCTCCCACGGCTAAAGACCCCTACGCGCAAGCGAATTATTGAAATAAAATTGAAACCATATGTTAGTCCCGAAATGACCTGGTTGTGTTGAGTGGACGTTAAGCCCCATTTCTCTCTCTCTCTCTCTCTCTCTCTCTCTCTCTCTCTCTCTTATGTCAGCGAGTTGACTTTGACTCAAAGATCATTTTACATTAAACGAAACGACGATCCGACCTCTAGTTTTCGAGGAATCGACCCAAAAAGACTGACCAATCAGAGGTTAGAATGGGCAGGGCTTAGGTTTGGAAAAAATGGACGGCCTAATGCACCACTTCGGCCTATAAGAACGAGATTGGTCACCCCATTCAGTCAGCAGACGGCTGTCTTCCGAGACAGTCTACATTCCTTTGCTTCCTTGTATTCAGTTTTGTTTATTTTCTGTGACGGTTGTAATGGGTGCCCCAAAATCCATTCAATATACTTCGATCCTCTTCTTTATTGATTTAGTGCATCTCTGATACATTTACCGGTGTGGTTGCTTGTATAACGGAATTAATACAATATGCTTGCATTCGTGTTTCTTGCAACATATGACAGATCATGACTCTTGCTGACATTACATTATTATTTCTTTGGGTTGTATTCCCAATTGTTTTCAAATATCCATTCACTCTTTTTGAATTGTTTTGTTTGTGGTCTCTGAGTGCGATGTCTTGTCCATGTATTTGTGTTTTTGTGTAGAATTGTGTGTGGTGCAGTCCGCCTGCACTTACTATTAAGTGTGTATATGACAGGCAAGGATTTTAATTGTATATAATATATTTTACCTTTTTTACTCTATACATACTCGACTCATCCTATACATATTATAAAATATTCAAAAATACTTGATTTTATTCTTATACATTACTGTATTATAGATTAGTCTGTATACACCTAATTTAGTATTTTTCAATGTATGTAAGTATTGTAAATATTGTAATGCATACATATATTTTATGTGAATAAATATTTTACTTAAATTTTTCAAAAGAGCTGTGGTTTCTCAGTGAGTAAGGCGCTCGCTCTTGTCGCTGGTGCAGATTTGAGGGCCTGGCAAGGTACGATGTTCAGTCGTTCAGATGGCACACAAGTCGTGCGGTTGGGACGAAAAACCGAGTCCCGTGTAGACATTGGCGTACACGTTAAAGATCCCTTAACAGTTGGAATTCGATATAAGAGTAGGCCGTAACGCCACTGTCCGGGCATAATTTCCCTCATAGCACATTGTATGGTGTATGCCATAGAGCTATATATAGAAACTAGAGTCCGCACTGATCACGTGACAGCCATGTTAGTTCCGGGGAGTATGAACGTAAATACCCGGATGTTCACTATGTTATCGCATCAATCAATCTATGTCAAACTGTTTTAAAACGTGCACAAATATTGAATTTTTAAATTTTCTCACCTAAATAATTATTATTTAATTAAAATAATTACAAAGATCCATGGACCGACTTATCTCCGGGCCCCTCTTTCCACGTAAAGGTTTTAGAATAATTCATTTTGACATGTCAGCGATCTCGACCGCAGTGTCTCTTACGTCTACTTACTTTAAGCCTACCTTTTCTCTAATACTCTATGACATAGGCTTCAAAAAGTGAAGCAAACTTTAGGACAGTAAGGTAAGATTTCAATTTATAAATTTACTAGTCATATTTACTATAGAATACACACTCGCGACATAATTTAAAATATCAAATATTATACTGGAAATTAAATTGAAAGTGAAAGTAGAGTACGTGATCGCTGACAATGACATGTCCCTTTTCATTCCATAATTTTCTAAAACAAATTAACAAATAAATAAATAAATAAAAATGCAAAATTTTCTGCAGGCTGTTTTTAGTTTCTCTTCCCTTTTCAGTTCCATAAATTTCTAAAAATAATTAACAAATACATAAATACCGGGCGGTAAACAGAAATACAACATTTTACGTAGGCTATTAATTTTTCTTCACTTTCCACTCCCTAAAATAAAATAATTAACAAATAAATAAAAATACCGGTAGACTACATATAATTCTGCGGGCTAATTCTTTTCTGTTCACTTTTATTGTTTAAGAAAAAACCCATTCATTTCTCTACACTCTTTATTAATTAGTCCCATAGATTTCTAAAACAATTTAACAAATTTACTGTATAGGAATACATATTGTGGACATTGCACTAATTTTAAAGATCAATATTTTAATAAAAATTAAAAGAGAAAGCGAAGGTAAAGTATTTAAGTAGGCCTAAGTAGACGTAGAGTCGACACTGCGGTCGAGATCGCTGACATGTCAAAATAAATTATTCAATACCCTTTACATGGCGGAGGGGCCCGGAGATAAGTCGGTCCATGGATCTTTATTATTATCTTTATTAAACAATAAATATTTGGGTGAGAAAATTTAAAAACTCAATATTTGTGCACGTTTTAAAACAGTTCGACACGGATTGATTGATGCGATAACATAGTGAACATCCGGGTATTTAAGTTCATACTTCCCGGAAATAACATGGCGGCCGTCGCTCCATTCCGGCACAAACCTTTAACGTTGTGGTCATGGGGGTCACGTGATTAGTGCGGACTCTAGTTTCTATATATAACTCTATGGGTGTATGCCCGTTTTCATTACCCCAGCAGTTCGGATTAGAACAGTTGGACGTTAAACCCCATTTCATATCATTTTCATTTCTTGTCCCTGGTGCAGATTTGAGGGCATGACAATGTACAAGGTTCAGTCGTTCACATGGACACAAATTGTGACGCTGTCCGGGTAAACATTCCATATAGAACACTGCATGTCCGTCTGCAATGATCTAGTTAGTTTAGGTAACTCAATTAGACGCATTTTGCTCGCTCACCGGGGTTGGCCATTTATTTATTTTTTTACTTTTTTCAATTTTATTTAGTTACAGTCAACAATACACATTATTTTACTGTATATTTGTAATTATTGATGTATAATTTTGTGATAATCTGGCATAAAAACTCTCAAACTTAACACTTTACCAAGTCGAGTTATTATTATTCTTTTTATTACACCTGACCCTGTTTTATTATATCATGTAAACGACTAGACAATTGTCCTAGCCCATATGAATATAATTTAACATTGACAGTGTACTTGAAAGTAAATAGAAAATTAATTTATTTAATAGCTGATCAATAATACCATTTGTGTCTGGATAGGACTTTATTAGGTTTTTTTTACACTGGACAGATTTAAAAGCAGATTTGGATACAACATACACAAATATCTTTGTTGAGAGATTTGTCTCTCCAATAGTTAATGGTTCCTTCATTAGTTTGAAGGCCTTGACTAAACTTATCAGTCGTTCAATATGAACGTGTTTGTTAGATCTCTTTGTATAGATGTACCATCTCGTCGATATTTGTTTTTAAAGAACGATGGTATGTTTATGGGCACATCAAAAGACACAAACATGTCTTGCACATTGAATCCTTTATCTGCCAAAATCAAATCAATGGGATACATGGGCAAGTTTATGGCGCAAGTTTCTTACTTTAAGATGCTCGTGTTCAGGTAGAAAGAGAAGTTGTTAGAGTCTATTTTTCAAGACTCCGAAGTTAAATAATCCAATAAGGCTCATAAAACCCACTCCCTCCCGGCGTATTACAAACTGACTCGTTGTTAGTTATTCGCCACTATGAAACAGCTCATTGTTCGGGTAGATGGAGAGGTTGTTAAAATCTTTTTTTCCAAGACTTTGAAGTTTTATAATCATAATCCAACTAGGCTCATAAAAGCCCACTCCCAGCGTATTCCCTACAAAAATTCTTTTATAATATTACTAATTCGATATCTGGTGAATAACGAACAACAAAACAACTCATTATTCGTCTGTACATGGGGTGGACCAGAGGATTGATGAACGCCATTGTCACCTTGAACCACACACCCAGAAAAGCCTGGCGCAATCCATAGGTTGGGGTTGATCTCGGGGGGACGTCATAAGTCTCCCCTGAATTTCACCCCGAAGGTGTTCAATTGGGTTGAAGTCCGGACTAAAGGCTAGCCTGTGCATAACACTGGCGCCGTAATAATGTAGAAAGTCCCAGTAACTCTGGTGATGTGGACACGAGTGTTGTCATGTTGGAAAACGTTGTTTCGATGACGTGTTAAATGTGGTATGAGAGCTCGATTGATGTAGCGCACTATTGTGATGCCGCCTCCTCTCCATGGACCAAGATTTTGGAGCACCACAGAACCAACTCTATGGTTCAGGTCGATTCCACCCCAAACCATTATGCTTGGACCTCCCCACGAGTCTCGACTCTATATTCTGGTCCTGCCATCTGCAGTTGATACGCAATACCGACTATAAGCTTATCTATATGTGTTCTGTGTATCTCTATATTATAAGCATGTACATATTGTATATTTGTTAATACATGATATATCTATATGTATTCGAACTTTCTGTTATATGACCCGCATATACTTAAATAAATCTTAAATAAATCTTTTAACTGATTTGTATATATATTTTTTCCGCTATTGTAAATTATTGTGGTTTGTTGTTTAATATTAGTAGCTATATCTTTTGTATTGTATTTTCTACGAAGGGCAGGATGTTAGAAAGGCTATTATACCCTAATTATAGCTGCCGTGCACGACACCTCAGACATCGCACGTCGTACACTGAGCTTACCTAGGCGCATGGCAGTAGGGCAGGCATATGGCTGACTGGGCTTAGACCATTTAAAACAGGAGCATCATCATAGGTTTTATAGTAGTTTACTGACTGAATGTTTATATTGACATTTTACAGTGAGAAAAGTTGATTAAGTTACATAGATCATTTTTAGACTTAGTTCAGACACATTTTCAGATATATTGCAGACGCCATTCAGACGTAAAACTCTATGAGTTTACTGGGAAATAAAATACAACATGTCAGCCATCATGCTCCTAACTCACAAACCATGTGCTGAGTAATCCTTAATACTTTGACTATTATTTAAAGGCTGATGGATGCATGTTAAGAACATGGACAGAACCTTAATAATTTTGCATAATGCATATACACATAAATTCTGGGTATGTGGCTTGCTATGCAAGAATAAGCATGCATAAACTATAATATATACAGTAAACAATAAGTACTCCCCATGAGACAACAAATTTAAGCCTAGGTCATACCAGGCACTCCTGTTAACTCTTACAAGCAAAAAAGGGAATGAGACCACTAAATATTTAAGGGCAGTAACATGGCTTCCCAAAATTAGTTTAACTGATTTTCAAATAATAATCTATTAACTAACGCACTACAGGTTCAATGTAACCAGAAACTCTTTAACTTATAATACATGACTAAAATTTCGCAGTAAGTTTAACAACTTAAATATATTCATATGAATTCAGAACACCAACATACTAATTTTTCTTAATTCAAAAGTACCTATTTAGTAACATAATCACTAAGCTCTATCTACCTCTGCTCATAATGGCTAAGAACCTTAAAACTGGCTCCTCGTCGGGGAACCCCCGGTTTCTAAAACCAAGACAAGTTTATGTATAGGTCGCTCCAAAATTATTTGCTCTTGAACACGTTTACCATTAGAATCCAACTTGGAGTCACCTAACACAACTTTTACTTTACGAACGTGGTTATCACCATCTCTAATAACTCCAATAATGCGAGCTAATGGCCAATGGTTGCGGGATAAATTATCATCCACGATTAGCACAATGTCACCATCACACATATCACGACATGGTTGAATCCATTTACTGCGTTGTTGAAGATTGTGTAAATATTCTAATCTCCAGCGACTCCAAAATTGATTGGCTACATACTGCACTCTTCTCCAGCGTCTACGAGAATAGACATCTTGTTTTAGAAATTGTCCTGTAGGAGGTAACAAAATCCTTGACTTCATGGTTAAAATGTGATTAGGTGTTAATGGTGACAAAGATTATGGATCATTCAAATTGTCTACTGTTAAAGGTCGACTATTGATTATCGCAGCTGCTTCATGCATAAATGTTCGCAAAGATTCATCATCCAATTAAGATCCGGTTTTTTGAATGATCGATGACAGCACACTACGAATTGTGCGGATCTGTCGTTCCCAAACACCACCCATGTGGCTCGCAGTTGGCACATTGAAGCAAAATTCAAAATAGTCGCAACCATTCTCTAAGAGATATTTCTGAATGTATTCATTGTCTAATTTCTTGAGACTTTCAGTCAATTCACGAGACGCACCAACAAAGTTTGTCCCATTATCGCACCACAATTGACGAATCGGCCCACGGAGACACTGGAACCGTCGTAATCCATTGATAAATGAGTCTGTACTTAAGTTATCCAAAGTTTCAATATGTATTGCACGACTAGACATGCACACGAACAGGAGACCGTAGCGTTTAATTTCCTTCCGTCCTTGTTTAATATACCACGGCCAAAAGCAATCTGCTCCGCAATAGGTAAACGGTGGTTCTTCTTGTATGCGATCCTTTGGTAACTCACTCATTTTCTGTCCCTGTAAACGTCCACGAAGTTGTCTACATGTAACGCAGCGCAGAATGCATGAAGAAACTAATCGACTACATCCAATTATCCAAAAACCATTTGAGCGAATGAAATTGGTTGTAATCCCTCTACCCTGATGTTCAGCTAACGCGTGATAGTAACGAACGATACAGTCTGTAACATGATTTTTCTTAGGCAGAATCATTTGGTGTTTATCCATAACATCGTAGCCAGAAATTTTAAGTCTTCCTCCAACGCACAGAATTCCATTGGAATCCATAAAAGGATCTAGTTTGAATAGACGAGATGATCTCTTCAGACATTTTTTTACTCATCCATCCGCTGACCGAGAAGACTCCTGAATAATCTTTATTTCGTCCCCAAAGGCCTCAGCTTGAACAAGCCTAATGATTTCAAACTCTGCTTTACGCAATCTTCAACCGACTCCGTAGTTTGAAGTCTTCTTCGCAAGTAATCTTTCAATTTCAAACATAAAGCAATGGATCTTTTCGCATGAAACCAGTCTGATATGTGGTTAAGTCGAGAAAGTTCAAAGATTTTCTGGGTGTGCGTAGCAAGTGACGTCACATGCTTTTCTTCAGGGTCATCCTCATGGACAGTAGTGCCGATCTGTTCCTCTGAAGCCTGAACAGTTGGTTTCCAAATAAAATCTGGTCCAGAAAACCACCTGGAGTTTAAAAGTTCATGAGCAGTAACTCCACGCGAGGCTATGTCGACAGGATTTTCACTTGATTTAACGTAATGCCACTGGTTTGGTTCTGTTGAATTTGAATCCCGTACTAGTGAAATTCTTTTGGCAACAAAGGTATGAAAACGACGAGCATGATTATTGATGTAGCCCAAAACTACCTTACTGTCTGTCCAATAACTTTCGATCACATTTTCATAGTCTAGTTCTGCTCGTAGTTGATTGCTAACCTTGACCGACACCAGCGCAGCGGACAATTCTAATCTAGGTATGGTTATGGGTTTCAACGGGGTAACACGAGACTTGCTCATAACAAGTGAACAGGACACATTATTGTTCTCGTCTACAAGTTGCAAATACTAGCACTGTCCGTATCCATAAGTAGAAGCATCCGAAAAGTGGTGCAATTCAGAGGTCTGTACTTGACCGAAATCCTTTGGTTTAAAGCATCTGTCAATCTTCAGCTTTTCTAAGTCTATCAGATTTGATCTCAAAGTCTCCCATCGGGTTCGCAGTTCTTCAGGGATTTCTGAATCCCAATCTGTTTGATTTCTACAAAGTTCTTGCAAAATTTGCTTTCCGACCAATATCACAGGGGAAATCAATCCAAGGGGGTCATAAATTGAAGATAAAATACCACGTCGGGTAAGAGGTTGATCCTTTAAGGAGATGCGGAATTGAAAAGTATCCGACTGTACACACCACTGGACTCCTATAACAGGCCGTCGTCAACATAAAAGTTATTTCGAACAAAGTCCGCAACGCAAGATCCAAACTCTTCTTCAAAGTCGTTAGCCGCTCTCTTAAGTCCATAGTTGGCGCATCCAGGAGAAGACGCAGCACCAAACAAATGCGCAGACATACGATAATCTGTTATTTTATCGTCCTTCCACCACAAAAACATCAAATAGTCTCTATCTATTGGAGTAACTTTAAATTGAAAAAAAAAAATTTTCAATATCGCAGAGGAACGCAATTTTTCGAGATCTAAATCGACATAACACACCTTAAAGGCTATTAGTAAGATCGGGTCCCTTTAGTAAATGGTCATTTAGTGTATAACTGCAGTCAAATACAACACGTATTTTACCAGGCTTATTCGCGTTGTAAACTCCGTGGTGTGGAATATACCAAATGTGACCATTATCGCATTAAATTTCATCTTCTGGTACCAACTCCGCATAGCCCTTTGTGATGATTTCATCCATAAAGGTGTTGTAGTCTGCCTTGAACTCAACATTGCGTCGAAACCTTTTGGCGAGTAAATTCAATCTACTAATTGCTGCATGGCGATTATTCGGTAGAAATGGCCTTACAGTTCGAAATGGTAGGGGCATCTCATAATGATTTTCTATCATTCTTATCGAGGAATTCATCTTATCAAGGAATTGCTGATCATCTCTAGAAATTCCTGGTCCTTCTAATGATCGTTCGCTAAAATCCAGTTCCATCATTTTTAAGACTTCTGCTGGATTAATTAATTCCTTGACCTTGTTTCGCAAAGAGAATCTAACTTCGGCTTCATCTGTTGAACAAGAGAAAACTTGACTACTGCTAATAATCGCATCAAACTCTGACTCATCTGGAAGTCCACTGACGACTCCGACAATTCCCCAACCCAAATCTGTCTTCAGCGCAAAGGGGCCAGTATTCTCGTGAGGTATCACTTCTCTCGGAGTGAGAGCCTTGGGGCAGTCGCATCCAATCAACACACCTACTTCGCAATCCATTAAAGGTGGGATATCAGACGCAATCTTAGACAGGTGCGGCCACTTTCTTGCCATCTCAGGGGTAGGTATGTGGGATCTATTTGTTGGTATACCATTGACATCCAACTCATTGGCAGAATCATTCGTACAAAAGGATGTATCAGACTGTGAATCATGTAGCAAATAAGTAAGTTGTTCATGCCCTGGGAACTATCATAGAGCTCTTTTCTTCAACTGAATTCACCTTCGCATTATGACTTACAGTCTGTTCCCTTTCATTGGAGGCGAGTATATCTCCATGAAGACTTGTAGGGTGCCTTTTACTGCATACGGAGCAAAATAATCGTTGTCTGCAGTGCTTAGAGAGACGACCAGGAACCATACATGCATAACAGAGTCGATTTTCCTCAATGAACCTTTTCTTCTCCGGTATGGTTTTCTCTAAAAATTTAGGACACTCATTCAAATGATGCCTTCCTTCCCGTACAAAGCGCACATTGTTGAATAATACCAGTATTCGATTTATCAGATGTACCTGTATCAGTCCTTCCTGTAGCCAATGAAGTCGCACTTGAAGTTTTCCGATCCTGAAAGCTTCTGAAGCCATTTGATCTTCGATGTGAATTCGCATTATTAAAATGACCACTTGAATGACCTTGACTTATGTTTAAAGGCTTGAATATTTGAGAAGTAACAGGATTCGCTAAAGACGCTATATCGGATTCACGAGTAATAAAGCGATCAAATTCCTGAATTGGTGGGAAGTCTTGATGCTGTACTTTATAATCATGCACTTTAACCGCCCATCTGTTGTATATTGACTCAGGCAGTTTACATAACAACTTACGATTTTCTCTTGGATCATTTAACACTGATAAAGATTTGTTTGAAATCATTGCCGTTTGACATTGCCTTAGAAATTCTGAAAGTTTTCGCAGAGCAGATCCATCACGTGGATATATCAGAGGCCAATTCTCCAGTTTATCTCGGAAGGCTTGAGCAATCTTAAAGGGGTCGCCATACAGTTTTTCCAGGTAAGCCTTGGCATCATGGTACGCATCCGCAGAGTCGAGAAGAAAATAACTTTCTACAGAATCTTTAGCATCCCCTTCCAGGTATCTCTTCAAATAAAACAGCTTTTCTTGATCTGGAATTGATTTTCTTTCAATCAGAGTGTTAAAGGTGTTTTTCCATGCTGGGTACTGAAGAACGTTGCCTTTGAATATTGGTGGTTCAGGAATAGGTAATTTCGTTACATTCATTTGATCCACTAGTGTTTGCGCAAGATTTACGATATCAGATTGTTGTTGAGATAAACTTGGATTTTGAACTGAAGATGGGGCGGAGCCTGGTAGAATGTCAAACTGTCGCGTTGGTGGTACTGTAGTTTGAGGTGATAGTGTTTCAGCATCAGGCATTTGATTAACATAGTTTCTGACATATTCATTACGATTTTGAATATTCTCTAGGTCACTTGTTAAGTCAATTTGTTTCTTTGCAGTGCAATGATCATCCTCGTATGATTTTAACGCAGCTTCAGCTATCGCAATGTCTCTTTGTGTTTGGATTCTTTCTAATTCAAGTCTAGCCTTACTTTCCGCATCTAAGTATTTTAACTTAGCCCTTAAGGCAGCTGCTTCGGCTGCAACTTTAGATTTAGAACTAGAACGGGACGCAGTACTTCTTGTAACAAAGGACGAAGTTGATTTGTGTGAACGGGATGATGACATTGTGCTTATGACCTAATTAAATCTAAAATATATTAATCCTGAAACATAAGTGACATATACATGTATATAGATCAACAATGATATTCATAAAGCATACATAAAATAGCGCAAATTTAAATAAACTATTAATAACATGATCCAAACATATTCCATCAAATCAATTATACTTATTTCAATGACATGAAAATATTCTGATTATGAGGTAATTACGCATTTGATACAAACATAATCAATAATCAAAAACTCTATGAATTTACAAATATTTCACAACAATTACTTAACTAGTTTCCTCAAATTTGAAATAGTAATTGTAAATCTAATCATATCATATTTAAGAATAAAATCATTATAAATTCAAAATTAACTGAGTGGGTACAAAAATGTCAAAGTCATATCAACGAGTCTTTAACCCAGCGATTCAAGAGATGACTTGAACAGGAACAAGCTCTTGGCGTTTTAATTAGCAGGGATAATAGAATGAGTCACTGGAACACACAGGAACAAGTTTTTAAATGCATGAGACAAAACTGAGCCGCAACAATCCACGCAGAGTTCTAACTTCTGTAGGCCTAAGGCCTAACCGCAATAATGGTAGATTCCATAACTGTAACACGGGAACAAGTTCTCAAAACGCACGAACAAGTTCAAGCCGCAACGATCCAGGCAGAGTCCTCTAGGCCTAAGGTCTAACCGCAACAATATTCTGTAACTGGAACACAGGAACACGTTCTCCAAACGCATGAACAAGTTCCAGCCGCAACGATCCAGAGACAGTTCGAGAGGTCTAAGGCCTAACCGCAACAATGGTAGGTCTTGTAGCTGGAACACAGGAACGTGTTGTCTAAACGCATGAACAAGTTCGAGTCGCAACGATCCAGTAACTTGACTACTCTATTCTATATGCTAGGCCATAGTGTTTATCTTCCCAATTTCATTATTACACATATAAATTGAGAGTTTTTACTATAGCTGCCGTGCACGACACCTCAGGCATCGCACGTCGTACACTGAGTTTAACTAGGCGCATGGCAGTAGGGCAGGCATATGGCTGACTGGGCTTAGACCATTTAAAACAGGAGCATCATCATAGGTTTTATAGTAGTTTACTGACTGAATGTTTATATTGACATTTTACAGTGAGAAAAGTTGATTAAGTTACATAGATCATTTTTAGACTTAGTTCAGACACATTTTCAGATATATTGAAGACGCAATTCAGACGTAAAACAGGGAAATAAAATACAGCATGTCAGCCATCATGCTCACAAACCATGTGCTGAGTAATCCTTAATACTTTGACTATTATTTAAAGGCTGATGGATGCATGTTAAGAACATGGATAGAACCTTAATAATTTTGCATAATGCATATATACATAAATTCTGGGTATGTGGCTTGCTATGCAAATTTAAGCCTAGGTCATACCAGGCACTCCTGTTAACTCTTACAAGCAAAAAGGGAATGAGACCACTAAATATTTAAGGGCAGTAACACTAATCTTCAACCTTTCTTAAATAAAGTCATCATTATTATTATTATTATTACTCTCATCTGTGAACAGAACAGTTCGCCATTGCCTGTGTTCCGAACGTGAGTTACCACTGTATGACGTGCTGTCTCAGATGCCTGTGTGAAGTATTCTGCTCGTGCGGTCGCACAGCATCGTGGTTTTGTGGTATTCCTTGGTCTGTCAGTTTGGGGTGATCATCCGTGGCGTTGCTAAGCCTGTTGATGGTCCGAGCATTGACCTGGAAGTGGCTGGCAACTGCTTGGGCAGTGTGGCCAGCGTCGGGTCTTCCAAGCACCTGGTTCCTTAGCTACGAGAACGTAGCTAAAAACGTTGAGATATACTGATGTGTTGTTTTTAGCTACGATTTGAGGCCTTTAGTTCCAAGTTGCAAATTCAATTTCTTTATTAATGCATATAACATCTTTAAAATAAGATAAGTTAATACAATTATCACCAATTAAACTTACAGAGGCCAATGTGGTGGCACAACTATCGCCTAACTCCAAATATTCGCATTTAAATTACTGAAGCGGTATTTTTGTTCAACATTCACCGCCATTGAAATCCACGTGGATGTCATTTAGTTTGTTTAACGTTTTTCCACAGGCAATTGCGTTTTTGATCGGCTGTTATAAAGCCTTATATTTAGCCCCCGCCTTCATGGTGACAGCACTAGACATCTCTGGTCTAAAAAAAGATGGCGGTCTTAGTAACGGCTTAACGCCTCGATTTTAAATACGATGATTTATACCCGTTCCAGGTAGGATTATATGCTTAATTGTAATTGGTTGTGGCAGAAATATTATGAATAACAATAATCAATCGTTGTTTTGATGAAAAATATTGTCAATTTTGCATAGTAAGGGCGATTGCGATTCACAATCGCACTTGCAACGCTGAACCAAATGGGACAAAATTTCAGATGAATTTTTTTTATCTACTGGTTCCTCTGAGTTGCCGTGAGTTAATTCCATTCGAGGTCGCTGCACAGCGTGCGTAAGAGCCCGTGGAGGACACACGCGCTACTGACATCTGTGTCGTACTTTTGGTTTTGACCCCTCTGACTTATGGATGTTTAATCTGTAATCAACGGTACAAAGTCAGAGGGGTCAAAACCAAAAGTACGACACAGATGGTTAATTCCATTCGAGGTCGCTGCACAGCGTGCGTAAGAGCCCGTGTAGGACACACGCGCTACTGACATCTGTGTCGTACTTTTGGTTTTGACCCCTCTGACTTTGTACCGTTGATTACAGATTAAACATCCATAAGGGTACAAATGTGTTGTTATTGATGTGTTCCCATTTGAATATTGTTCACAATAAGAAGCAAAAAAAATAAGATATGTTTACAGGATCATTTTGTTATACGAAAAACTAAGTGATGCGTTTTCTGTGGCGCTCAGTATATTTGTAAATTGTTGTATTCTGTCCATCTGTATACAATGATATCTTGAGAACGAGACAATTCGTCCCGTAGGACTATTCATCCCGGGATAATTAGTCGTCAGACAATTCGTCCCCAGACAATTAGTTCCATTAGGGACGAATTATCTCGTATCCAAGATATCACCCCCTAGGTCTATTCGTCCATAGCTCTATTCGTCCTCTAATTATGATCAACAGTTATTTCTAAAGAAACTGAAGAAGTTGAAACTAACTGATGTCCTGTCTACATTGTTTTATCATGCACAATAATTCATAATTATTGATTATAAGTCAAGTGCAGTATTGGCACTGGATTTAAGAAAACAAATTTACATGGAAAATAACCATTCAAGAAGCTTTGTGAAATATTATTTCTAATTACATAAATATTGTAAGATAATAATAACTCGATAAAAATTAGTATCTTATTAAGTATGGTTTAATGGTCGAAAGCGAGACATTAAGTAATAGTTTGATATTACGCAATGTCTTTAGCTTGAGACCATTAAACAACATAAAATACAGACACTATCCCGCACGTGTTTTTCAAAGAAATACGCCCCGCGAGTCTAATATTTTATCTAGTATAGATAATGTACGATTGGCAAGTTGCCCGTACATTATTGGAAATTATGGTAGGCCAACATCAAAGAAATATGTCACATCTGTATTTTAAAGATAAATATAACACTAATCCCTAGGGTTTCAAAAATATATCAGTTCAAATCATTTATCTCAAAACTGGCATGAAACAGTGGATGAAAATAAATAAGGGATTATTTTTAAGGCTTTCAGTTTTAGTTTTCATAAAAGGCTAAAACATAAAGACGAAGATTGTTGATCGATGACCTACTGATTTGCGAAGAATTCTAGAAAGGATATGTCAACTGAATAATGATCTAATAGATGAACTGCCTATTGAATATTATACACAGAGATGGCCAGTCCATGCATTTGGGATTGCAAGGAATGCTTATACACAGGATTATGCTAAGATACATAAAATACACAGATACGTAAAATTTCTCAAAAAATAAAAATTTGCCAACCATAGTCGATGACAGAAATATATTTTCGTGTAATGGTCTGATGATCAATAATATATTGTGGACCTCAGAAAGATCAGATCAATTTTTTTTTAAAAGTAACGTAACCTTAAAATTTAGTATTGGGAGATGCAGCTTACATAGGTCTTCATGGCTAACTTATATGCTAATCAGAAAAGAATTGAATGCGTTAGAACAGGAGACAAAGGTGGAATATTTAGGAGATAAAAACTGTCTCTTCGCATTTAGAGGGGTGTTATTGTCCAATAAACGCCCTGGGATTATTAAGGCCTAGGACGCATAAGAATGGCGGATTTTAATGTAAAATTCCATGTGTTATATTTAGTTGCTCAGATTAAGGCCTAACAAAGATCACCACTTATACACAAAGATAACCTTAACACAAGCGTAACCCTGGACTTGAATTGACCTGATGTATATGTATATACATTTCAATCGGATCATAACTTTAGAACTAGAGCGAAAACAAGAATTGTCAAATTGTTCAGCGTCGATAATTTTGACAATGTTTTTTAGTAGACTTATTCGTTTAGACCATGGACTGGAGCGATTTGCTGTTTACTTTCGTGGAATGTCTTAATGCCCGAATGTTTTCTGCATAGACCGATTTAAAATAGCATAAAATGAATAATGACATTCCATCACACCTCCCTGTTAATAACAAACTGCTTCTAAATATTTTTATAACTTTTGATTATTTTGTTATCGCGGACTTAATCTTTATTACCGCCATATTAATGCGCGAGTGAAAAGGTTGGGAGAATTTGCGCCTACAAGTTCTGGACACGGGATTTCAGCCAATCAGCAAACAGAAAAATCGTCATTGCGGGCAGTTATATCAACAAACACACGTGTTTATTTTTTCGTCGTTTTGACTAAGTTTCTCGAAGTATGAAGTGCCTTATTTACCAAGCAATCAAGGATCCTGGCAAATTAGTTTAGTTTAGTGATACCAGTTGGAATTATGTTGTGAACTACGCTTCTTAGTGGCAAAATCTCGACGGAGAAGAGCAGAAAATTGCCGTTTCTTATCGTGATGTGTTTGAGAAGGTAAAGTAGGCCTAATTATCTTTTTTCTCTTTAATTCTTACACTGAAATGACTACGGATTCTTTATGCCTATGCCTTTATTTGAACAGACACATTTTTTGTTTAAACAGTATTTATTTAGCATATATTTGCATACAAAATACAATAAATACTAAATTATATATATACTACTCAAAAAAAGTAGGGGATATTTGATTTTGGGGGCATAATACTAAAATATGCAAATGACTCCGAAAAGAGTCACTATAAAACCTAACAGAAGAAACATTTCCAGTTACATGTGATGCCCAAACGCACCAATAGCTACCGCATGGAATGCAGGTGATGCTTGGGATCATTATGGGGGTCCAACCCAAGATTTGCACGACTCTGACTTTGAAAGTTACAGTCATTGTGGCATTGAATTCCAGGGTGGAAACATCAGTTTAATTGTTTTAGTGACCAGAAAACAAATTTTGATATGCGTCGGCTTACCCAAAATGAAAGGTTACGTGCCCTTGGCATGCTACAGATCGGCACAACACAGGTGGTTGTGGCGCGGACGATGAATGTTTCTCAGTCTGTCATAAGCAGGCTATGGTCCAGATACCGTGATACACAATCTGTACAGGACAGACCACGCTCAGGTCGACCAAGGGCGACAACTCAAGCCCAGGATCGATTTATCCGTACCTTGGCCTTGAGAAATCGTGTCATCACAGCAAATCAGATCAGCGCTCGTCTTCAAACAGACACTGGTGTGAGAGTGAGTGGCCAGACGATTCGGAATCGACTGCATAGGGGTCACCTTCGCGCCCGACGTCCTCGCGTGATCCCTTGTTTGAGAGATCATCACATTCAGGCAAGACGTCGTTGGTGTAGGGATCGTCAACACTGGGATAATCGACGCTGGAGCAATGTGATGTTTTCAGATGAGTCAAGGTTCACTGTTGATTTTTTGGACAGATGTAGGAGGGTGTGGCGTCGTCGAAACGAGCGCTTCCAAGACGTTAACGTCATCAGACATTATCGATTTGGGGGTGGTTCTGTTATGGTGTGGAGAGGCATCGCTGTTGCTGGAAGAACGGCTTTACATGTTGTTGCAAGGCGTGTTACAGGCCAGTACTACCGGGACAACATCCTGGCAGTCCATGTTGTGCCGTTCGCACGAAGTCATGGCCGCCGTTTCATCTTCCAGGATGACAACGCAAGATGTCACAGGGCCAGGATCGTTACAGGTTACCTCCAACAACAGAACATCACCACATTACCTTGGCCAGCACTGAGTCCCGACCTCTACCCCATCGAGCATGTCTGGGACATGCTTGGACAGAGGTTACGTCAACGTCAACAACGTCCTGCCAATGTCCAAGAACTTGCTGCCGCGTTGCAACAGGAATGGGACAATCTGGACCAAAATGACCTTAGACGTCTCATTAGGAGTATGCCACGTCGGATCAATGCTTGTTTGGCAAACAGAGGAGGATTTACCCGTTACTGACTTTGTTGTGATAACTTTGTTGTTTGACCCCGGGTATCATTTTACCCTTATAATGGTCAGTCTGTGCCTTACTTAGTCTAACGATCATTTGGAATAAATCGATGAATGTGAACTTCATTTCATTTTGTCATTTGTTTCTTCGTCAGTTTCATTAGGTGACTTTAATAACACTTAAAAATCAAATATCCCCTACTTTTTTTGAATAGTATATTTAAACAAGCTGTGCCGGTAGCTTAAAATTATTAATCAAACAAAATAAAATATAAATGGCATGTTGAAGATAAATGTTTAAAGCAATATCTAAGTTTATTTTGATATTGCAGGAGATCTATTTCATACTGAGTAGATATTGAAAAATTTTGAAAACTAGGCCATGCATTTATTTTGTTCAAAATATAAACTTTAGTCAAAGGTGGGCTGTAATTTTTACCTTTTCGTAGGCTCAAAAGTAGAAGCATTGAAGGTGTACGGTTATCACTCCAAATGCTATTCTCGCTTCTGGGCTAAACAACGGATCCAGCGTTCAGAAAAGAGCCTTGAAAAGGACAGAACCCGAGACCCGACCACATCGTCCTTCAATTCCTTCACAAAAAAGAAGATCCCATCGACAGTTATCATGTACAGTCACATCTTCTACCGGTGGTGTTCTTCCATCTGTTTGTATCATATTTCCAAGAAAGTCGACCCATATATCAAACGTGGTGGAAAGCGAACCAAGGATTTATTATATAAAACACAGACTTTGGATGCTGGTAAGTAATTGTTTACAATGTAAGACTAAGAGCTCCACTTCTCATGCATGTGACACAATTGCCATGCTGATTAGGTAGCACGTCATTTCGCTCCCGCGTCATTTCGGACTCAACACAAACATTGTTTCGGGCCCAGTCTGACGACATTTTGGGCTTACTTAGCAACTTTTCGGACTGGGTCAAGCAACTTTTTGAATTCGGGCTGGCGACGTTTCGGACTCTATAAAAGCTGAAAAATTCTGTGTATATGTTTGTAATAACCGTTTTTTCTTTCGTTTTAGGTGATGCTGAACACAGATCATTCACGATAATAAGGAAATTAAACATCTGGACTATAAGAGTGCAAATTATTTTAATATAAATCGATCACCGGACTGATTAAATGTGTTGCATGGCAGTCTATCGATTAAAAGCTCAAACTTTCTTAGTATAATTTCTTTTTAAGCTAATGCTGACGACTTATCAGATGATGATATTGATGAATATTGAAATGCAATAATAATAAATTCCATTTTTTGAGTGCAAAATCCACCCATAAACATGCTCAAAGTACTTTTAAGAGCAACACACCGGGGTACTATGTGTACATACATATCTTTACAATTTTAGAAATATTTTTTGAACAAATGAGAATTTGATCGGGTTTTACTGCCATGATGAATATTTGGGGTCTTTCAAACATCATATTATGCAATGTTATTGTTATGACTGGTTTTTTTTCTAAATTTATCTCCCAGTTGGACTTGTTAGTAAATACAAAATTAATAATATTTTTGTCTTATTATTGTGCATTGCCTTTACAGGATGTCAATTGCTGTATGTAGCATTGTTTTGCATATCAAACATGTACAAATAACAAAGACGGATCAAGGCTCTGATGGGTCCTTGGCATCTCGACCAGCTGGGCCCTTTGCGGAACTAGTTTCAGAAATCACTTCTTCCTTGTTGGTCAGCTACTCACTATTTTCGATGATGTTCGTGTTTTCATCGACTGAGCAGTGCACGACCCTGTCCCTGGCCACCGACAAAACATTGCGATTTTTGTTTGGACGTAGTTTTAGCAGCTTTTATCAGCATTTCAGCTTTACGGGGTTTTTTTTCTCTCTTCTCCCATCCACACCATTGCCTTTGGAACATATCAATGTGGAACCAGCTTACGTTTAAATGACGCGACCTTCACATAAATTCAAGAGAAAATCACAAAAGCTTTTTTTAAAATGAAAGCAAATCAGGATACCAGGCTAATGGAAGGCGAGTCAGTGACCGTGGGGTTCTTTCCTCATAATAGTGAACGGCCAACACAAAATATTTTATTGGCCTATTTTTTATCTTTGTCCCTAGGCAGCTGCCTATGGGCTAATCCGCCCCTGACAAATAACTTGCTGTTAGTTGAACATTATTCAATCTATGTTGGTTGTCCATGCCCGCACTTATTTTGCAAAATGATGAGAAATTAAATTTTAGCATAGAGGTCTAATGTACATACAATTGTGGCTTGATGGAAATGATAGTTTGGGGACTCACAGGTTGGGGCCACAAAAATCTGTTTTACTCAGTTAAGAATTTAGTCAGATTTAGTGTACCTTAGCAGAAATATAACCATCATTCATTAGATCAACTAGAAAGACTGTCAAGAAAATATCCATCAGAAATTTTCCCCCCAATATTCAGATGCATGCTAGTAAAATGCGGCCGAAATATGTGTCGATTCTCAGATGAGTAAAAAAAAAAAATAGGAAAATAAATAATGATTTGTAACTCTGGGCCAGCTGTCACCAGACCTTCCCCATAATTATTGAAAACAGCACGAGATGAGTGACATGACTAACAACACGATACATGTGACGCAATTTGCACTGAGTTTGAAGCTCAGATTCAACATGTCTTAAGATATAAAGTGTGCCCGATTGCCCTGTATCAATTTCGTGCCAAACCTTGTTGGAATAGCGTTTCCACGTAGCCCAAACTATCAACAAACACGTAAGACAAGATTAGTTCAGTTGCCAAGATCGTGGCATTGTTTATAAACAATGATGACGTGACTAATCACATGTCATGATCCGACAATTTTCATTGGTCAATTACTTGACCGCTTAGCAGCTTCGTGTTATGACGAGAAATGTATAGTTCTTATTCAGATATTTTTATAAATATTACTGGAGCTGACATCCACATGTGAAGGTTGCTAGTTAACATCATTTTTGCTGTGTCTATCAATTTTAAAAATCGGAAATGCGGCAGCATGCCTTTTAACGAGAGTAAAGATCTAAGCAATATAATCGTGCCCAGTCCACGGCCTAGTTGCATAAACATAAAATCTTTTGCCTCTGAGCGTGCAATAATTCAATTTGACCAAGAACCATAACTTGGTTAAACGTCATGTGTATAAATTTAAAGTCAATCAGATAATAACAGTCTCTAGATTTTTCAAATTATTCAAGAATTACCGGAAATTGTGGAAAATAAAAAACACATTCTTCGTCTATTAACCACCTTTGACACAGTGTAAAGGCCTAAAATCGGATAATTCTGGGAGACGATACTTGATGACGGGCCATATGAAAGAAGGAGGGTGTGACGATAATATGCGTCCCAATTTCAATGAGGCCGTGCGTATCAAAACGATTTATCAGATACATTTACTTAAAGATATTATAATTAATTTTTGTCTATATTATCGGTTCTAAGGTCTAATGGAAATAACCCCGGTTTCTCACACTGCTAAAGACCCCAAAGCGCAAGTGAATTATTGAAATGAAATTAAAACTATATGTTAGTCCCAAGTTTGTGTCGACTGGACGTTAAACCATCTCTCTCTCTCTCTCTCTCTCTCTCTCTCAGGAGTACATAATGAAAAATAGTATTGTCAAAAAACAAAACAAAACAACAACAAAACATACAGCGCTATAAATTCGATTAAGCAATCTAAGTTGTAGCTGTTGAGTTGCTGCTTTCATTATTGTGCAGGACCCACCATTCAACAGACAATATGACGACAAAATATAAAATCATTAAAATGTGGACTTATAAAATACAATAGGTATAGTTACTTTTCATTAATTTCTCGAACGATTCACCCCAGCTTTTCACATCGTCGATCGTTGGGCTGAAAAAAAAACAACGAACAAACGTGAAAAATTTAAAATTCTTATCAATTAGATTTTCTCGCCATAAAATGGCGTATTGTGTGACTTTGCCACTCCAGTTTCTTTTCCTGACTCTTTTCGCAGTGCATTGCGATATTGAACTGAAAATTGGTAAATACGTAATGGTTGAGTGCGAGATCTTAAGCAATATATTGATATTGCACGAGTGCGATAGCACGATTGCTATATCCATATATTACGCAATATCTTGCACGAGACCATTAAACAACTGAAAATACAGACACTATCCAATGAAATACGTCATGTGGGTCCAATATTTCAACTAGTATAAATATTGTACGCTTATTTGGTACATTATTTGAAATAATGGTACGCCAACATCGAAGGATGACGTCACATCTGTATTTTAAGTGTGGTTGAATGGTCGAAAACGAGACATAAGTCATATATTGAAACAACACGAGTGACGTTAGTCACGAGTTTTTGATTCAATATATTACGCAAAGTTTTAAGCTCGAGACCATTAAACAACTTACAATACAGACACTCGCGCGTGTTTTCCAATGCAATACGTCACACGGGTTGAAAATCTTAAGTAGTATAAATAATGTACGCTTGGCACATTGCCCGTGCCATTATTTGAAATAATGTTACGCAAACATCAAAGGATGACGTGACATCCCCATTTTAAGCAATTTTTAAAGCCGTATTATATAGAGAAAGTTACGATAACTCATTTACAGGCGCCATCTTGGGTCCCAACTATGACGTCATGGCGTCATATAGCTTACTTTACAAAACGTTTTATTTTGTTCTTGGTATAACGTTTTACGGGCTACCATTTATCCTAAACAAATTGCAAAAGAAACCAATGCAATTTGGTTCAATAATAAATATGTCAGGGAAAATCATACCAAAAATCGGCTATGGCAAAATTCAATTTGGCGTTCTTCAGGATTTATCGGAAAACTATATCTCGTAATCGGTGTATTTCAGTGGTGGGAGGATAAATAAGGTCTTTTAAAATTCCTCAAACACACAGTGGTTATCCAAGCAAAACGTGCCGAAAAATTGAATTTGACTGCCAAATTAGGTAATACAATGCCACTAATAAAGAAAGAAACACAAAAAAACATTAATTTCGCAACAAAAAAAAAGATAAAAGGCAGCGATAATCTCAAAAATAAATTTCCAGAATTCTTGATGGTAGAAATTCAAATAGCCGACAAAATGACATTCAAAATGAAAGAATTTTAATCAATCATCATTTTTTCCGTTGTATATGACTTGCAATATGTCCCAGGGGATCAGTGGTTACTGGGTTCTATCTAGAAAGAAACTATTTATGAATGGTCCAGATAGTGTAAATATGAAACGACAATCAAAATAGAAACCAAAATAGCGATGCCTGTCCTTGTAGTTGGGATAAACCATAGGTTTGTAACAGAAGGCCGATCTTCAAATGAATATGAATTTTACGATATGTTAATCCTGAAATGACAATAATTTCTCTTAAATGAATATATTGTTAACGCGTTTAATATATCTGGATGAAATAGACTTGGTGTAGAAAATTCTAGGTACACACTGTTAACCACCCATAGTTGTTGTTATGAGAATACTTCATATACTTTATTCAGCTCGACGTAAAATTTAAAAATATATGACACATTGGAAATGGGGGGGCAGATACTCGAATAGTAAGTGCAGGGGGACTGCACCACACACAATTTTACAAAAAAACAGATCTATGGACAAGACATCGTACTCAGAGACCACAAACAAAAACAATTCAAAAAGAGTGAATGGTTCCGGGGGCTAGCCGTAAGCGTCCACTGCGCTGTACAGTCCCGGGCGTGTGGTGACACAGACTTCAAGTCGGACAAACTCAAATCTAACCGCGCCCCCTTCACTGGGCCCCTTCAGAGTCTGTCTACCCGTCGAATAACATGTGTTTGTTATTTAAATTTGTGTCGTTTATATATTAATATTATAATTTACACATAGGCGGGGAGCGATAGCGTCTTACCCCACACAAATTGCAAAAGAAACCAGAAAGTTTCGGAGAGCGATATCTGGTATCACATGACACTGATGAAACATGCCCGAAACAAATGTCGCGCATACAACAGAGTGGCACTAGACACCTTTATTTAAATTACACCGATTTTAAGTTGCACTAATTTTAAATGTTTTATCTATTTTCGAAAAATTGATGATACAATTAATGACCGATGACCGAAAACTGACACACAATCCGGAATGGCTCCAGAAAAAAATCATGGAATTCTTGGCGCTTATTTTGCCGGCTAGAAGGCAAAATGGTTTTATCTCATTAGCTCCATTAGTTTTCTTAAATCTATACCATATACACTGTACTACAGATTAACAGACGTGTGTACATGTTCACCATTAGTTAACCATATACTAGGTAACCATAGACAATGGTAACTATAGCCAATTAAAACCACAGTGTTACTATAAAAAATATGTATAAGTATGCTATACTGTCCATCTTTATAAAATGACATTATTTATAAATAGTCCCAAGACGGATGAAAAGTACTTTAAAATGTTTTTAAACCAGTGTTGAAATCAATTGGTGTCGGTATACCTTTTTAATCTTTCACTAGAACTCCAATTATTACCTGATATTTGGAAGACTTCACATATCATTGCAGCATATAAAGGAAAGGGTGATCCGCAATTCCCTGACAATCAAGACCAATTTCATTAACATGCTCATTATGTAAAATATTAGAAAAAATCTTATTCAAAATCTTTATAATTTTATAAAAGAGAAAAACCTGCTACATAAGTATCAAATTGGCTTTCAGCCATACGATTCTACAGTAAATCAACTTTTAGAAATTTATGATATTATTATTAGTAATCTTGATATAGGAAAGCAAATTCGACTTATAATTTGTGATCTATCAAAAGCGTTTGATAAAGTTTGGCATGTGGGTTATTGTCTAAATTAAAACAATATGGAATTAACCAAATACTATGTAGATGGATTGAACACTATTTAAGAAATAGACAACAATGTGTAGTCTTATAAGATTTCAAATCAAATTATTTGCATACCGCTTCTGGAATTCCCCAAGAAAGTGTACTAGGTCCGTTTTTATTTTTAATTTATTTAAATGATATCTCCGATAATATTACTAACAACATAAGGCTATTCGCCGATGATGTTTCACTTTTTACCATAATTCATAATGATCCCCTAAGTAGCGCGGACACTCTAACTAAAGATCTTAATATTATCTCATCGTGGGCTTAACAGTGGTGTGTAACTTTTAACCCAAATAAAACTAAAAATATTATTTTTACTAGGAAAACTTCATTTCATCCAGACGTTTTATTCGAAAATACAAAAGTTGAAAACGTAAATACTCATTGTCATTTAGGATTAACATTTCAGTCTGATGCATTATGGTCAAATCTTGCGGTCGTCTAAATATTTTGCGTATACTGAAATATAAAATGAATAGAATTTCACTTAATAAAATATATCTTGCTTTTATTCGCCCTAATTTAGAATATGCTGATATTGTATGGGATAATTGTATGCCTAATAAATGATTCTGGCCTTAGAAGAAATGCATCAAAAACAATTTATACAAAGAACGGGGATGGGAGTCACTGTCCAATCGCAGAAAAAAGCACAAATTAATATATCTATATAAAATAAACAATAACCTGTGCCCTAGCTACCTGTCTGAAGTCTTTAACAAATTTAAACCATTAGTGTCCAGTTATAACCTTCGTAATGAAAATCAGAACCTCAATCCACCATTTTGTAAAACGAATTCGTATTCTTATAGCTTCTTTCCGTGTACAATTAAAATTTGGAACAATCTACCAGAACATATTAAAAACTCACAAACGTTAAGTACATTTAAATCAGACCTTTCACGTTTATATCCTTTAATTAAATCACCTTTATGTTATAATACTGGAAATAGAAAAGAGAATATTATCCATTGACAATAAAGAAACAAAGCTAGTAATTTAAATAATCACCTATTCCACCATTTTCTGAGTGAAACAAAAGTGTGCCCAAACTACAGACGAAGATAATAATCATTATTTTTTCATATCCCCAGCCTACTCTGCCCCAAGAACATTTCTCCAAAATGATATACACCAGCTTAAACAAAATGTTACAATTGACCTGATCTTATATGGCAAACCTGACCTTTCCGATGAAACCAATTTTAACATATATGAAATAGTGCAAAAATTTATTAAAGATAGCAAGATGTTTTAAAGGGACAATAACACTCTTGCTGGCTTGGCAGCTCTAGAAAATAAATAATAGTCTTATTCTAAGTACCAGAAGTTTATGTGTCCTACCTGTTGTGTAAATTATCCATTATATCATATTTTGCTTGTCCAGAGGGTTCGAAAATATTTTAAAATCCAAGTCACATTTGAAAAGGTTTACGTTAACCTTTTCAAATCATGTAGTTGAATTTTTCCAATTTTTTAAATTAGGTGTGTTACGATGAAATTTGTATCATCAATTTATTTGAATATTGTAAAATAATACAATTTGTTGACCAGAATAAAGATTGGGACATATTATTCAATTACAACAAGAGTGTTATTGGGGCTTTAAAACATTAATTATTATAACTATGTTTTACATTATATAATATTATTCTATTTTCATAACCTTAAATGTAAATACAATATATATCTAAACATTACACTCCAAGAAATGTATATATGTTTATAATTCACTACCTGTATATATGTCCATCATTGTTTTTTGTAAACATAAGATTTAAATATTTTATATGTTTGGAGAGAACTTATATAGGCCTTTGCCTGTTGTTCAATCCATTTCAATTTATTGAATAAAATATTGTTTAAACTAAACTATCTCACACTGAAAATGTTCAAATATACTATTCAAAAAAAGTAGGGGATATTTGATTTTGGGGGCATAATACTAAAATATGCAAATGACTACGAAAAAAGTCACTATAGAGCCTAACAGAAGAAACATTTCCAGTTACATGTGACTCCCAAACGCACCAAGAGCTACCGCATGGAATGCAGGTGATGCTTGGGGTCATCATGGGGGTCCAACCCAAGATTTGCACGACTCTGACTTTGAATGTTACAGTCATTGTGGCATTGAATTCCAGGGTGGAAACATCAGTTTAATTGTTTTAGTGACCAGAAAACAAATTTTGATATGCGTCGGCTTACCCAAAATGAAAGGTTACGTGCCCTTGGCATGCTACAGATCGGCACAACACATGGTGAATGTTTCTCAGTCTGTCATAAGCAGGCTATGGTCCAGATACCGTGATACACAATCCGTACAGGACAGACCACGCTCAGGTCGACCAAGGGCGACAACTCAAGCCCAGGATCGATTTATCCGTACCTTGGCCTTGAGAAATCGTGTCATCACAGCAAATCAGATCAGCGCTCGTCTTCAAACAGACACTGTTGTGAGAGTGAGTGGCCAGACGATTCGGAATCGACTGCATAGGGGTCACCTTCGCGCCCGACGTCCTCGCGTGATCCCTTTTTGAGAGATCATCACATTCAGGCAAGACGACGTTGGTGTAGGGATCGTCAACACTGGGATAATCGACGCTGGAGCAATGTGATGTTTTCAGATGAGTCAAGGTTCACTGTTGATTTTTTGGACAGACGTAGGAGGGTGTGGCGTCGTCGAAACGAGCGCTTCCAAGACGTTAACGTCATCAGACATGATCGATTTGGGGGTGGTTCTGTTATGGTGTGAAGAGGCATCACTGTTGCTGGAAGAACGGCTTTACATGTTGTTGCAGGGCGTGTTACAGGCCAGTACTACCGGGACAACATCTTGGCAGTCCATGTTGTGCCGTCCGCACGACGTCATGGCCGCCATTTCATCTTCCAGGATGACAACGCAAGATGTCACAGGGCCAGGATCGTTACAGGTTACCTCCAACAACAGAACACCACCACATTACCTTGGCCAGCACTGAGTCCCGACCTCTCCCCCATCGAGCATGTCTGGGACATGCTTGGACAGAGGTTACGTCAACGTCAACAACGTCCTGCCAATGTCCAAGAACTTGCTGCTGCGTTGCAACACGAATGGGACAATCTGGACCAAAATGACCTTAGACGTCTCATTGGGAGTATGCCACGTCGGATCAATGCTTGTTTGGCAAACAGAGGAGGATTTACCCGTTACTGAATTTGTTGTGATGCTGTGGTAACTTTGCTGTTTGACCCCGGTTATCATTTTACCCTTATAATGGTCAGTCTGTGCCTTACTTAGTCTAACGATCATTTGGAATAAATCGATGAATGTGAACTTCATTTCATTTTGTCATTTGTTTCTTCGTCAGTTTCATTAGGTGACTTTAATAACACTTAAAAATCAAATATCCCCTACTTTTTTTGAATAGTATAGTTTTAATTTGATATTCAGTAGATTTATATAAAACAAACAGTTACTGTTCACTAACTAAAACTGCCAATTCATAAATGGGACGAGTGTATACCGCGGTTTTACCATCTTTTCATACGCGAACCTGTACTTTTCGCACGATGTCATCATTACTCTTAAATTCATTCACGACTATACCCACAGGCCATGTGTTACGATGGACATCCTTTTCTTTAAGTAGAACCATAATATTCTCCATAATGTTTGGTTTCGTTTCCAACCACTTTCGTCTTTGCTGCAGACATCACAAAAATTCCCCTTTCCACTTGTCCAAAACAAATCTGATAGAAACTCTTTTTCGTTGTGTTTTAAATATGTCTTTGGTATTCCATTCATTTATGTCAAACAATGTAGATGAACCGGATATTTGTGTTTGTCACATGTTTGGTGAAAGAATGAACGATTGTTCGGAATCACAACTAACTTGTACTAATGATCTGGGGTTAAATATAGCCGATATTCAGCAAAGAATGTAACTAATATTCCATGTGTAATTTCTCGTGTGGTTAAACATGGTAATATTAAAACTCATCGCTTGGCATTTGCAACACCACCTCTTGTCTTGCGATCAATTACAGCCCATGGACCAAACGTGTCTACACCCACTGAGCTGAATGGTGGGCCTGGGATTGAACATTGAACATTTTATTCCAGTCGAAGCAAAAAAAGTTGCTATAGCCAAACACACATATGCAAATATAAATAGATAGCAGCATACAATATATAATCCCCTCCCACCTTTATAAACACTATTGTACACCCATAGCGAACACATATACAACCCGCCCCTCCACACACACACACACACACCTTCCCCCTCCACAAAAAAAACAAAACCAGATAGAATTTGAAATAATAATAAAAAAAATAAAATAGAATAAAAATATGTCAAAAAAAAAACCCAAACAAAAAAAACCCCAACCCTCAAGAGGTTTCCTATTTCACATTAGGTATGGTTATCTAGTAGCAGTTTTTCTCTAAAGATTAAGCAGTTTTATATTATTATCACCGTGATTCATGAGATTTTTCAATTTTTGTAGAGATGGAAAAGACAAAAAATATCGTGAAAAATATTTTCTACGGATGGATATATATATAACATTGAAACTGGGCGATATAACAATCGAGAGATATAAAAGATAATGCAAATGTTGTAATATGAAAGCTTCATATTACACATTTCATATTACAACATTTGCATTATCTTTTATATCTCTCGATTGTTATATCGCCCAGTTTCAATGTTTAGTTGGAGAATACCACAACGAAAATGACACATAACGGTTTTATATTTTACTTGAATATTCGATTGGAGGTAATTTTCTTGTTCATGAATTGTTTTATATAATTTATAAAACCGTAGTTTTCTTGATTCTTCTACTGTGGCGAACCATTTCTGGTAAAACTGATCTTTTATACGAACTTCTATTTGTGATAAAATTGATATATCGAAAGCATTTTGATTATCCCATATATAGGAAACCCACATTATTTAAAATTAATTTTATTTCAGCTGCCAAGTTTAGAAAACCACGTAGCGAATAATTATATAGAAGAGTATATAAATTAAATAATAGTGAATTCTTTTCCTTCAATGGTTTGAACCAATATCTTATTATTCTTATTTGACGCTTGATTATAGCTGGAAACATTCCTAATTCACCTAGCATAGCAGCGATAGGACAGTTTTACCTACTTTTGGAATATATCTCATAAAATCATTTTGTACTTTATCAATTGACTTAGCATTATGAAAACCCCAAACTTCACACGTATAGTCAAAAACAAACTAAACCATGGTGTTAAATAATTGGCAATAAAGAATTAGATTGAAATAAAAGGTTTTTTGTTGAAGCTACATATGCTCCCATTGCTTTTCTGCCCTGTGACGCCACACGTTTTTCTGTTTTAGAAGTTTTACCATTATCACATAATAAAAGACACATATATATGTATTGATTGACAATTTCGAGCTGTGCTTCATGAGTATAAAATCTTAAGTTTATTGACAGCTTGCCACGGTGAAATATAACTATTTTGGTTTTCTTAGCATTTATTTCTAAATTCCAAATTTCACAATAGTGGATAAATTTATTTAAAAGTAATTGTAAAGTTTCCGGTTTCGTAGCAAAGAGGGCAGTATCGTCTGCAAAGAGTGAAGAATATATAATGATATTTTCTAGGTGTATAAAATTTGTATTGTCGTTGAATAAAAACTCTCTTAGATCGTTAATGAATAATAAAAATAAAAGCGGAGACAATGATTCGCCTTGCTTAACTCCTGACATACTAAGAAATGACGTAGATAATTTACCTATGAACTTAACAAAGCTGCCCACTTTACTGTACATTGATTTGATTATAGTTACCATTTTAGAGCTTGCACCAATTGAATTAAGTTTCTACAAACAACTGACTTCTGTTTACTGTATCAAAAGCTTTGCGCAAATCTATAAAAGCACACTAAAGTTTTTAGCGATTGTCTAGTGAATGACTAATTAATCCATTAAGAATAAAGAGAGCATCAATTGTACTTCTATCTTTACTAAATCCAAACTGATTTTCATCTAATCTATGATTGCTTTCACACCAAGTGTACAGTCTATGATTTAAAATGATAGAAAAGATTTTTGAAAAAGTTGACATTATTGAAATGTCTCTACAATTGTCCGGTATATTAAAATCACCTGCTTTTGGTACGGAACTAATATGCTATCTTGCCAGCATTCTGGATAACAACCACTATCATAAATTGAATTAAAATTTGTAACCATAAGAGGCAATAAAATATCAATACTTTCAATAAAAAAAATTCGCTACATACTTGATCAATACCGCTTCTTTGATTTCTTTTCAGTTTTTTTAACTGCATGTAGTATTTCGTCATTTGATATAGGTTTCTCTAGGTGGTCACATTTAGTATTGTTGACATAGGTTAAGTCAAATTGTGGATTAGTTTCAGAACGTTTGCCATACACACGTTCGAAATACTTTAAAAATTCTTTTTCTTTATAGCACCCCAGAATCCCTTGAGGTTAGATTTAGAAAGTTTACACAGATGAGATCCCAAGGCTTTATTGTACTTTAACTTGGACTTTCTTTTAATTTGATTGTACTCACTTCGACACAGATTAAATAATATTTTGTTAAACCCACATCGATTTTTTTAGAAAAATATTTCTACTTTTATTAAATTTATTGCGGGCTAGTTTACAATCACGGTCAAACCATTTATTTTCTTTAAGATTTCTATTTATACATCGAATGGCATTTAGTTTTTTCAAATAAAGAAACAGTTATATCACAGTGCGTCCCATTTAATAACCGGTTCTATTGTCGTGTTTCCTCTAGCGTCATTACGTATAATATTATCATTGATATCTATTATAAATTTAAATCGTAGTTTAAATTTTAAAGGTGAATGGTCCGAAAATTCCGTTAAATCTAAGACTTCAAAATTATGTGTAAGATTTAAATAATCTTTTGGGAATAGAAGGTAATCTATAACACTAGTACCTCTTTGTGAACAAAATGTTAATTTACCTAATTTTTTATCTTCGCCTAGCCGACCATTGGCAATGAAACAGTCGGTTGATATGCATAGATCAATCAATTTGTTTCCAAACAAATTTAAAACTTTATCTTGAGAGTGTCGAGGAATATTATTACTATTATTACAATCATGGGTTAATGTGCCAATACATCTATCTAGATTATCATTTTCTATTTGTTCAGGTTCACCTCTTGTTCTGTCGTTGAAATCCCCGCATATCAAAGTTATACTTAAGTTGGAATATTAGACCCAAAGCTGTTCTATCTCAAGAAATATATCAAAATTACAAATATTGTGGAATTAACTATTTTCTGGTGGGATATATACAAAAATAATATACACATCTTCAAAAGATTCAAACGACACATAAACCCCACGATTCAGTTCGAACTGCAGACACATATTTATTTAGTCTGTGTTTATGTAGAGTAGCAAAAACCACCACAGATTGAGTTATGTTTACTGAGTTTATAAAAGATGCCACGATTCACGAACACCCCAGGTGAAAAGTTTTCAATAGATATAGTCTCCTTACCGTCTTTTAACCAGGTTTCACATAACAGTACGATATCAATACCAGATATGTAATTAATGAATTCAATCAAAGAATATTCCATGCAGCTATGGTAATATAATCAGTTGACCGAACCCTGGGAATGCCCTAGCGTCTGTTATACAGTTCTGGTGTCGGCAACGTAAACCGATTATCATCAGAAACCGAATGACATTTGACCTTCTTGATCGCGCGCCAACCGTTTGAAAACCTTCGTTTGATGGAGTTTATTTGTAGGGGTAGATGATAGCGGACCCAGAGAATTCAATTTTTGTATGGTGTTTGGAGCTGCATCAATTGATTTTAATTCCGTTTGGTCGTTAACAGGCAGACAATTATTGGCGTTAGTTATTGCGTTCGCTAAAGTACCCTGATTCCTTATGAAATGAGATGGGGTTTAACGTCCTACTGTTCTGCTCCGAACTGGGCTAATGAACTGACGGACCAAACAATCGGCTGGCAAATTGGCCATTCTTTGTACCTCTAACTTGCTACGTAACTTTATGCAAATGACACACTTGAACCATAAAGAGCGAATAATTTTCTTGCCTCCTATTATCCAAAAACCTGCGTCCCTTACGGCTCCTTCTGTGAGATGTCTACCTTGATGTTTTGTATTTTAATGATACTGAAACCAATAATTTGTCCACATGATTCTTTCCTACAAGAATTATCGGATCTTTCTGACTAATGTTCATGTCCGAATTATTTAGACGACCACCTACTCATAAAAGTCCGTTGCCATCTAAATATGGATTTTAATCCCGAATACTACTGTTCTTGTTAACATGTTTCTTGTTCTACTGACACTGTATTTCACTTGCAAAATGTTCATCTTGTACAGTTTTGAATTTAAAAATCTCCATGTTTTTGTATTCATCAAGTTTGTGATTATTTATTTTAGATCTACCATTCTTAAATTGTTTCACAAATGTTCGCAGATCAGTGGGATTTACGTTAGTGGGTATATAGTTCCACTGTTGTGGTAAGTAATCTTATCTAATACGTTCCACCCCGTTATACACATAGACATAGAATTTACCGAGAACGTCTGGTGACAACTGTTGTTCCTTAACAAATCTTTAAGAATAACCTTTCCCTTGACAGCAACTGGGGCAATAAATACGAGTGGATCATATAATCCATTTATGATGGATGGAATACAGCGTCTAGTAGACGGGTTATCTTGTAATGGAAACTTGTACACATATTTGTCACAGGTCAAATCCCAGATCAGTTCTAAACTATTCTGCATGGGCAAATCTCTACTTAGATTCCGGCAATACTATATACCGGAAAACAACCGGAAACCTACCGGAAAACACCATGTAATACTGAATACCAGAAACACACTTAATATCGGGAAAAACCCTATCTGGGTAACCTGTGTGTTGGGGTAAGGGTTAGGGTTAGGTTTTTCCGTTGTGGGTTAGGGTTAGGTTTAGTTTCTGTGTGTTTTCCAGAGAACCAGGCTCCGGGTTGCCCATTTAGAGTGTTTTCCGTTATTTAGTGTGTTTTCCTGTATTTAGTGTTTTTCCGGTGGTTTCCGGTATTCAGTATAACATGGTGTATTCCGGGAGTCTTCCGGTGTTATCCTGTTGTTTACCGGTATATAGTATAGCCCCTTTATTGAACAGTAAAAGTATTATATCATTTGAAAGCCAAGTGAATTGTGTATTAGATTTTTCTTAAGTGACATGTTTCTACTGAAAACTAAAAAAAGATATGGGACGTGAAATATGTGTTGTTTTTTTATGATTTCGAGCAAGTTCAGACGCCCGGAAGTAGTCAAAAAGGGTATCCAAACTTTGACAAAATTTTGAAAAATTCAATGTACTATGATTTTTGAAAAAACTTTCGCAAATGAGAGTCGAATGGGATAGGTGGTTTTGTGAAACCAGTGTACAAAAAGAGATCTAAAATTGAAAACGGGGTATAGAATGTCTTTTTCTCGAAAAATCAACCTAGTATTTTTTTAAACTTCTTCTACAGAGAGTTTAAACTGTAATCTTGTGTATGGATAAAAGGGGGATCAAAAACTGAAAACAGCGTATTTCATTGTCAAAGAAGCTTTGTTTTACCAACATGTACTGAATGCAACCGAAACAGCGGAGTAACTCACCGAAACGAAAATAAGTAGATACCTTTAAGATTTTTTGTCAAATTAAAAACACTTTAATTTTAGGTGTTAACTTTTAACCTAAATCTGGATTTAGTATCCTCAGTGCGTAATAATTAGTCTTTGAGTGAATATGGTAGCCTCTTTCTCAAAAGAATGCTATCGCCTCTACCTTCGAAACCAAATCACCGAGTAGGCTCTTTATGAGCAAATCCAATTCACACCATACCCTTACAATATCAGCCTTAGTGAAAGTTGACGTAAAACTCCAGGTACAAACGAACATCATATCTACAGCAGTTTTTAATACGGTACTTGTGATAGTACTCAGATTTTCCGACCTACGGATAAATCCTATTCTCCTAGGATTTTCCCTGTGAATTGACCAATCAAATATAAGCGCACACTTCCACAACATGTCAGACCTCGAACTCAACCGGGCCGAAGATAGACAATTTTATTTTCTATTTCAACCGCCAAAGCATGTTGTGGTCTTTTCAATCTGATGATTACCGTAAACGGGAGAAAAGAAGGGCAGCACGGAGAGCCACGGGAAATGGGGAAAATTAGATAGATAAGTTGTTTTATTAACGGGCAATAGCTGGAGTGGTTCATCCTCATTTTTTTTTTTTTTTTTTTTTACAACAGTCACTATTTTGGTATAATTTTAACATTATATGAAATGACTTACCATAAAAACTTCATTCATCAACAACGGACGTCTGACCACATTTCATTTTTGAGGATATAACCACTTGGAAATATTTTTAAATACATCAAAATCCCCCGTCTTCCATTATCAAGGCAGTTAACTCTTAGTGACAATACGAGTTATGTCCTTTGGTTTCGTTAAAAAAAATAATAATCACGCCCCTAAACGAATATGTCGTTATCGCAGTCGGAAAACATCGCTTATTTCCTTGCTGCAAAGTAACAGAATACATTGAATGAGACGATTGAATTTGACATATGTACGCATTCAAATGTCTTCATAGTAACTATTTATATTGCTACAGTGGAAATTAAAATACACATCGCCAAATAAAGTACGTAGACGATATTCTATAAGTATTACAAAGACAATAAAGATCGAGCTTCAGGGAGATTTTATGGGAAATTCAATTAGAAGTTGGTATAGTTGGGACGGGTAAATACAACGTAATGGATAATGGCCGAAGACTGTCCATTATGTAAATAGAAAGAACAACTGAGGGGCGTAAGCCCCGAAGGTTTTCTTTCTATTTACATAATGGACAGTCTGAGGCTATTATCTAACTTAAATCATGGTCACTCTTTGTCTAAAATAATAGACATCTTGTAACACCCCCAAAATATTGGACAGTTACTTAAACCAACACCGCAGGTCACGTGACTGATATGTTAACAATTAATTAATACAAACAAAGATATCAATACAGTCATGTCTTCCGGTGGAGAGGATATATTTATTTACCCAGTCAAAAATTATTCCTAATTATGACAAGAATAATAACACTGACAATGTATGGAGTGACATGTTGGATATGGAGGACAATGCAAATCCAAGTATTGACCATTCAAATTTAATATAGGGTAAAATATTTATTCTGATATATCGGATGTGGATACCAAACCCTGACTCTAAAGTGGAATATAAAGGGGAGGAAATACATACAATATTGTCAAGATGTGTCAAAAACCGACCAGAGTGGCTTGAACCAACGCCGAATACAACCTAGGGTCACTAGAGCGTATCAAAACCTGCAAAATCCATACCTGTTAAGAAAAACATTCATGAGTTTAAGGTAGGCTACTACTATATGTTTTTTTTTATTTCTCTATTTATTACCCAGTCTAGAATCATTTGATGATTATATACACAATGCATTTATTCTAAATTCAGAAACATTTTGTTTGGCTATAAAATGAAATCTTCATAAAATAAATTGACCAGATTGTATTGCATGTTAAGCAACAGAAACAAAACAATCCATTCTTTCAATCTGACTGGTGATAATTTAGAAAATCATGTTAAAAAACAGATTATTTCTATTTTCAGACCGACTGCGACCTAGGAAGCTACCAGATTCTAATGTATATGGTGTGGTGACTCGCCTATTGGAATTCATTTATTACAGCAGACAATAAAACGCACCGCAGCTACACTTTTGTTTGCTTCAGGAGTACATGAACAGTTCAATGTGGAAAAAAAAATGGACCGTGTTATAGTGCATATAAAAGGACAAGTGACAATGAAATATTGGACTTATGTAACATTTTAGTAGCTGAAAAGTGTCCAAAATTGTGTCAACTACCAAATCCAAAACATAATAATTCAAAAGTGTCCAGTGATTCCAGGGAAATTAACATCCAATCTTCGGAAATATCTATGTTGAAAGGGAAATTAGTAATAAATGGATAAGTTGTTTTGATTTATTTTCAGTTGCTTACTATATAATGACTACACTTTATTATTAATGTATTTTTCATTAATAATGGACAATGTCTAAAAATAATGGACTGTTTTCATTAATAATGGATTGTTTTCATTAATAATAGATTGTTTTCATTAATAATAGATTGTTTTCATTAATCATGGACTGTTTGTTTTAGAAAACAATCCACTCCTCATTTTAATGGATTAAAAGAACAAAGGGTGACATCATAGCTATGGTTTAAATACAAGATAATATATTATGATGTGTAATTAGATTTTAGTTCCTGGTACGTTTTCATTCGAAAGGTTTAGATTTTTAAGTTAGCCACCGTATCCGAGTCTCTCTATTTATGAAATTAATTTCACTAAATTCTGACGATGAAGTCTCGTCCGCTATCCCTGGAAATATTGGGTATCAAGAAAATCGTCGTGTGCTTTTGGAGATTTTTTTGGACTTAGCCTTACTTTTACGCAACTTCCAACTCTTAGTCTTTGTCTTCAGTCTGACCAGTCCAATTAAAGTGTCTTTGTCACTAAACATCATACAGTCGTCATGTAAAGCAATTATGATAAGACTGATGCTACGAAGTTTTCGGGAATTTATTAACAATGCCAAGTATAGGCCTATTTGTGAATTTCCCCATAGGCAGTTTGGTTACAGTGCTCAAATCATAGGGGTACTTCTCCAATCCAGTGCTGGATAGCAAATCATCGGTGAACGCCATCTTCCAGGGCTCGGTCTCAGATATATAAAAAAACCCAACTAAGTCCGTCGAGCAAGGCTCAAGTCTACACAATAATAAAATAAGATACTATGATTATGAAAATAATTTACACCAAAATTGTGTTTCGTTTATTTCCCAGTCTTCAATAGTTCTGCGTATTTAGAGCTAGCAAATATTTATTTCCTAACATAAAGAGAGCGCCCCGTAAACGAAGGTTGTAACCAATAAATAAAAGTAACCCCCAAAATGTTGTAATGAGTTTATCTTGCCGCGCGCATGGTTAGAAATGAAACGAAGCTATTACAGCTAGCTCTGTACCGAAATCAAAAATCAAATTAAGGAGTGCAATCGAAATTTTTGCTCACATTCGCTATTAAAAAAACACGCGAGTCGAAGCGCGTAATGAGTGTATTTTTTAACGGCTTTATATACCAATACATGTTTGTGACGTATATTTATTGCGACATCATAAATCACGTGCGCGGGGCTAACAATTACTCACTTCAGAATTTCTCGAAGGTGAAATCAGACAGTTAAGTGGGTCAGTTTTTATAAGGATAAATATTTGAGTCTCTGAACCACTCTACAATCGCGGGAATACGAACCAGCCTCAAAAAGTCAATTGCAATGTCACGACAGTCGCTAGGCTAACGCGGATTGCCGAAACCTAGAATCTATTGTTTAAGTAGATATTATTTTAGCTAATGTAGGTAGCAATACTATTATCATATATATCTCCAATTCCACGAACCAATATGTTGTAACATATCTTTATGTAACTATTTTCTGATTCGTAATTTCTTATGGTTGTCATTCCTAGCAGTCAGAAAACACAGCAAGACAACTGCGGAGTTTCCTGCGTCTGGTCTCACATTGATTACTTATATAGATACGTAAAATACTTATTAAAGTCATTTGGTGCAATTTGGATTTTGGATACAGTCAGTGTCTAATTATTCTGGTCAACCTACCTGGAATGGTCACCCCATTACTTTCTTCGTCGAACATTAGCGTCAATTGGGTCACTCGTATATCATGTAGGGATATAAGGTATTCCACAAACCGGGTGCATACGCGGTTTATAATGCTTTGTCCGGGAGGTTTCGCACGTTCATTTTGCAGCAGTAATACTTATTTTCGATTATCTTCAGAGCTGTTTCTAAACGTTTCATGCAAAAATAAATCCATTTATTGTTACAATATCAAAAATGTGTGGGTGTGTGTGTGGGTTTGTTTTGGTTTGTTTTATTTGGTTACCGGTATTTTAATATTCCTAAGAGATATTCATAGTATTGCACGTCTTCTAAAATACATAGGCGTACGGGGAAATTTTTTGACTGGAGGTTGGGGGGCGGTGGTGGTTGGTGCCCAAAATATGTAGTTAGGTTCTTAGTATGTTACATAATAATGGGTAATGGCAACTACAATTTAATATTATTAATACAAAATATATAGGTTCATGTACCAGGCCTGCAGGATGGAAACGAAGTGTGCAGATTCTTTTACTAAACTAACAGACCGAGTACCGACTATATTTCCGATCCGAATGCTGCTAAGGGTGTCTGTGTTGTTTTTTTTTTTTTTTTTACAAAATTGTGTATGAATAAATATGCTTTTTAAGTGATTCTGGGAACTTTTACTATATAAAAAGAAGTTCAATTTTTATTTGAAGGCCCATGACAGGTTCTACAATATTTCTTTTCCGATGAATAAGTTCTTAATTTCTAAATCATCAATAAAAGAGAAATAAATTTTATTTACTTGAATATGTAACTGTAACTCGTGGCTTACAGTACTCCAAACAATAGAGGGTTCGGGTCTTCCCATATTGCCGACTCACCAGAATTTGGAATGTCGACCGCGACACTCTTTGATGGGTTAAAAACGGATTAAAAGCGTTAATGAGGTAGGGCCCAGTCATTATTAACATTATTCACTTAAATTGATTTTTATCCGAATTCAACTCACTCACTAATTAATAAAATGAATATAGGTCACTCAAATTACATGAAATTGAAATTTTTCCGAATTCAACGCATTGATTAATTAATAAAATAGTAGGCTACAGTTCAACATGAGGGATTGCACTAACAACTGAAGAAATTAATTGGAAAAGCCCATCCTAATATTTTTCAAGTAATGGCATTTTTGCAAGAAGAGCAAAGACGATTGAAATTCAGTTAATGCAGTATTCAAGTGGCCAGCGACAACCACTTAAAAGAACACATACACCGATATCAACAGATTGGAGATTCGAAACATTGCTATGAATAAAGAAGAACGAATTTGTTAGAATTTTTTGACTGTGACACTTTTTGCACGCAAAAAGTTCAAATTATGTGTTATCTTCTGCGTTAAAGGTTGTTAATAAATTTTTAAAAAAAATAAATGCTCCCAAAATTATCATCTTAAGTTTTATCCTTGAGCTTGGGTCTATTGTTCTTTGCCACTCAACCTCTTAACATCAACCAAAGTCTTCCCCTTAAAACTCGGCGAGTCGGTGATATGGGAATGAACCCTATAGACACACTGAATTTAAATTCGCTGTTAAATTGGACACATTCAAGAACACAATATTTTTAATACAACTTTTACAAAGTACAATTGTGTGCCCAAATTTTCCCTGGCTGCATTTGGTGCCCAAAATGGGGGAAGGGTGTCAGTTTTCATTATCTCAGTCGGAGTAGGACATTAAACCCCATTTCATTTCTCTAACATGATTGCCTATGGTTGTTCATTTAGCCAAATTCGGAGTAGAACAGTAGGATGTAAAATTATTTCATTTCTCTCACTAACAAGGAAATTTGGAATTTGATTCCGGTGTTCATCGAGTAAATTTCATGGCTTAATCTTTTGTCAGTGGTGCAGAACGGCGCATCTGGAAAGGAACAATGTCTAATCATTTTGATGGGATGAAATATCAAGGGTTTGTTGGCATGCACGTAAATGAACCAATGACATTTGGCATTCGAAATATGGGTAGGCTGTGGAGCTGCTGTTCAGTTAAATATTCTTAATTTTATTTCATTTCAATTTTCTACATTTCAGATAGCATTGTAAATATTATGCAAGCTGCAAGCAAACTGATGTTTGAAAAGAAGCATATTTTAGAATAGAGAGTGAATTAGATATCAAAACTAAGTTTGGATTGGCACCAAGTTTATGTCTCATAGACTACCAAGAACATTTGTCGGTCTGCGAATCAGAACAAAATAATTTTGTTTTTTAATGGAAATAATAATTCTGAAATATGAATAGTTGTGGATTAGAAAGCCTATATGTGTATTTACATTGCAATGTAATAGAGACCCACAAAATTTAAAGACTGTACTATGCTGATCTATCGCTATACATTATAGGCAAGGAGAAGAGTCGCCTGTCTAACCTCGTTGGTTTTCGCCGGGTACTCCCCCCCCCACTGCTAAAGACCCCTACGCGCAAGCGATTAATTGAAATAAAATTAACCATATGTTAGTCCCGAAATGACCTAGTTTGTGTCAAGTGGACGTTAAACCCCATTTCTCTCTCTCTCACTCCCCTATACATTATAGTTGAAACTGTGTGAAGTTAAAAAAAATTTGTGACCTTGAAAATTTGCTCAAGAAAATATACCATAGTTGCATTCACATTGCAAGAAATGTTTCACACATTTGGTAATTTCCATGATCAAAGAGAAGCTTTACCAGATACATGGCAAAAGTTAAGTATGACATTTTCATTCACTGTGTACATGTTTAGTTTTCATTGCCAATGGTTGGATAAATTTAACTTATTAATGCATTTATGTAGCCCAATAAATTTCTTGTAACAGTATGGTAGTAATATCATACATTTGTTAGTGTATGTTTAAAATTAAAAGGCACATAAAGCTACATACATGTACACATAAATTCAATAGAGTTGCATTGTAGGAAAATTCTGAGATTTCACAGGATACCTGTTGATAGACAAATTAAAGAAATACCTCACATAACTTGTCGGAAAGTTTCAGCTCAATCTATTTTGCCATTTGAAAGGGGTTATGTAACCTATTTATGAAATTCCACTTTAATATTTCATGGTAAATGTGGCCAAATGTGAAAATATCTTATATGAATAAATCTCTAGTGTCCCAAAAATATTTTGAAAATTGTGATCTGTGTATAAGTTAAAATAACTGGTTTGATGCCATCATAAAGGGTGTGCAAGTAATATTCAATTCAATAGTGAAAATTTTTGCAGTTTACTGAAAGCATGTGCACATGCTATATGTGTAATAGAAATTGACTTTACACAAATATCAGGTTCATTTCATTGAGTGAGGAAAATTTATAATTTCATGAGTAGATAAATAGTATCTATACCTAGTACATTCTCCCAATATTCAGTTAGAATTAGAAAGAAATATTTCACAATAATCCAGTGATTTCATATAATATATTTATTGCATTTTTTTCAAAACAAAGAAATATATGTAATTAATGTACAGTTGGGAGTTAAATGTATGCCAATTCTTTACAAGAAATATGCATTTCAAAGTCATTCAGGCACTCACATAACAAGCCTGCTTATCGTTCAATGAAAACTGTTTTAAAATTAGGATGATTGAGCAGTGCCGATGGTTATTTAAGTATTATTCACATTGTCCTTCCATGTTAGAAATTTATCGGTTTAAAGATCCCTGTGGTCATCAACTGAAAATTCTTCATAAAAGTAAATACAGTGGCTTCTATATTGGTGGGCTGAAAAAAAAATACATATTAATCATTAGTATGTTTGAACATAATATAAGGAAGTCTAGAATAAATTTACAAAGTAGGTTCGTTGACAACAGCCAATCAGCCATCACTCCCTCAGTCTCGGTGAAATTACAAACGAAGGAAGCTTCATCGTCAATTCAGGAGAAGCACATTTTTTGTACAATTTCACTGCCTACCGTGAATTTGAACTAGGCCTAGTAGATCTAGAGCGCCAGTGGACTTTAGTCCATACTACAAGTAGTACCATGGACCGTATTATACGATCCATGGTAGTAGTATTACTACTACTAAAGACTAGGCCTAGAGTAGCTAGTGTACCTACGTATTGTGTAGGTAGGCCTATACTATAAGTAAATGCAGAGGATATTCGCCATTCGAATGGCAAAGAGTTATTCGCCATTCGTTTATGTTATTCGCCATTCGTTTTCGTTATTTGCCATTCGTTTTTTTAAATCGATACTTTCTGTACTATCACGATGTCTGGTCGAGGGGTAATGGTACCAAACACTTAAACTAGTTTTACTTCGTCGTACAAAAAGAACATATATCATTTTCGTTGCAGTAAAAATGCGAAAATTACTACTACAAGAAACGTTGTTTGGCAGAGTGCCATTGGAGGTCTATTTAGAGCCTAGCGGCGACTACCCGAAAAAGTACCATGCTTTATGACCTGTCCGTCAAAGGTTTAAATAAAACAAAATAGTTTTATTCAAGTATATGGATTGGAAATAATGAAAAATAAAAAGAATGGCACAATGCCAGAGAGAGAGAGGGAGAGAGAGAGAGAGAGAGAGAGAGAGAGAGAGAGAGAGAGAGAGAGGGGAAACAGGAGAGCGAGAGAAGAGGAGAGGGAGAGAGGAAAAGGGGTGAGAGGGGACAGAGGAGAAAGAGACGGGGTGAGAGAGAGGACAGAAGAGAGAGCGGAGGAGGAGAGAAGTGAGAGAGAAATAGAGAAGAGAGAGAGGAGAGAAAGAGAAGGGGAGAAAGAGAGGACAGAAGAGAGAGAGAAGTGAGAGAGAGCGAGAGAGAAGAGGAGAGAGAAAGAGAGGGGAGAAAGACGGAGAGAAGAGAAAGAGAGAGTAGAGAAGAGAGAGAAGGATAGAAAGAAGATAGAGGGGGAGGGTTTGCGTCTACTCGACACAAGTAATATCGAAACTAACATATGGTTCAATTTTATTTCAATTATTCGAAAAAAGAGAGAGAGAGAAGAGCGGAAGAGCGAGCGAAGAGGAGGGAAGATAGAGAGAGGGGGAGAGAGAGAAAGAGAGAGAAGGGGAGAGAAGAGAGAGGGAGAAAGAGAGAGAGAGAGTGGAGGAGAGAAGAGAAGGAGAGAGAGGAGGGAGGGGCTCATTGCGAGACTTTAATACGGTTCAGAGACAAAGAGAGAAGAAAAGGGAGAGAACGAGAGAAAAGGAGAGAGAGAAGAGGAGAGGGGAAGAGGAGAGAGAGTGATAGAGAGAGAGAAAAGAGGGAGAAGAGAAGAGCGAGAGAAGAGGAGAGAAGAGAGAGTGGAGACGAGAAGAGGGGGAGATAGAGAGAGAGAGGACAGGAGGGGGCTCATTGCGAGACTTTAATAGGGTTCAGAGAGAAAGAGAAGAGAAAGAGAGAAAAGGAGGGGAGAGAGAAGAGAGAGGGGGAGGGGAGAGAAAAGGAGAGTAGAGGGGGAGAGAGAAGAGAGGGGGGGGGGAGGAGAGAAGAGAAGAGGGGAAGAGAGAGAGAGAAGAGAGAGAGAGTGGAGGAGAGAAGAGAAGGAGAGAGAGAGAGGGGGAAACGGTTCGCCATAGGTCCATTCGAAACAAACTAGGTAATTTCTGGACTAACATACGGTTCAATTTTATTTTAACAATTCACTTTAGAGGTCTTTAGCAGTGGGGGGAGCAGGAGAAAACCCACGAGAGTAGTGTTGCCTGTACAACCACTGCTAAAGACCCCTACGCGCAAGGGAATTATTAAAATGAATTGAACCATTTGATAGTCCCGAAATGACCTACATTGTGTCGAGCTCCCCCCCCCCTCTCTCTCTATCCCTCTCCCTCTCTCTCCAGTTTGAAATGGAATGTATAAATAGAAATATACGGATGGCAAATGTAACAAGCAGTTGGAAATAAAATGTATTGGTAGGAAATGAAATATAGGAATGGTTAATAACATATATAAACTACGGGTCGCAGATAAGATATTTCTGGATTAGTAATAATAGATACAAAATTTCACAGAATACGGAACTTTTCACATGTGTGTTACTTCCATGTACACACGATGTTGGTTTCTCTGTCTTCGCTTCGCTGTGAACGAAGGCTTTCATTTACACGGTGAAGCTTCAAATGACAAATGGCAATTAAAAAGGGGTTCTAGGTCTGTAATTTGAATAAAACACACTCAATCTGCAAGAATTTTAAGTTTATTATATAAAACGAATGGCGAATAACTATCCTTATGGGCCTGGGCTATTCGCCATTCGAATGGCAAATATCCACTCCGGTAAAATAAAAGTATAACCCCCATAGACTGTTTAACCTCTAAAGATAGGCTACATTTACTAAGCGGTAGGGTAGGTCAACATAAATCAGTGCTAGCCTAAGTCATGCAGTGTGAGTGTTACATAACAATACTAATAATAGGCCGCCAACTAAAGACAAACACAGTGTACGACAACATTGTCTGTCGACTGTCACGGGACTGCAGACGCTGAACGCTTGAACATTTTGGCTTCTTAAAATATAATAATCACTATTGATTTTCTTACCCGTGGAAGTATAACTCCCATAGGCTGTTTAACCTCTAAAGATAGGCTACATTTAGTAAGCGGTAGGGTAGGTCAACATAAATCAGTGCTAGCCTAAGTCATGCAGTGTGAGGGTTACATAACAATACTAATAATAGGCCGCCAACTAAAGATAAACAAGTGTACGACAACATTGTCGGTGGACTGTCACGGGACTGCAGACGCTGAACGCTTGAACAGTTTGGCTTCTTAAAATATAATAATAAGGCAGTGGATATTTTACCGAATTCGGCACTTTACTCTAATTTACTATTTTGCCGTACCTTCCGTTTGACATGCGCAGTTTTCTGATTCCTGGCTATATTGCCGTCTGACATTAACCCATAACACAAACCCTAACCCAAAATCTAAACCTGACCCAAACCCTAATCAAACAGTTCTATTTGTCCTGTGTCTAACATTGCTTGTTTCTCCGTTTCTTATAAAGGGATGAAATAGCTTACTTGAATTTCTATGGTAGAATTTGATAGAATTATTTTTAAAAGAAAATAAGATAATAAATGTAAATTGTAGAAAAACATTTAGAATATTACTCTATTTTGGTCGAGGGCGCATTTCTGCGGATTTTGGTTTTTAATTTAAGTACTAAGACTGTCAGTGGTGTTTATGTTTTTCCAGTAAAATCGTGCTTTGCGCCAAACTTGAAAGACAGAGTAATCAAAATGGTGGAATATATCAAGAATCGCACAACTGCGCATGTCGAACGGAAGTGACGAAAGTGGATATTAACCCAATCAGAAACGATGTACGGTAAAACAGCGAAAGTAGATACTTTGCCGAATTCGGTAAAATATCCACTACGTAATAATAACTATTGAATTTCTTACCTGTGGAAGGTTATTCCCTTTAATTTTGATGTGGGTTTTGGTTATTTGTACAGTTAATGGCAAAACACCGTGTCCCTTTGGTGGATACTGAAAACGTAAAAGTTTTGTTTTCCTTCGCATAATCAAACGACGCCATTTTGTTGTGCTGGATCAATGTACAAGTATGGCCGACCTCTGCGCATGCCGTGCCGTGGCCATTCTAGTCTATTGATATATTGCTATGGTTGATATGTATAGGATATTAACCTACCCGAGGTTGATATGATAAGAGAACACGCGGGCGAAGCCCAAGGATTCTCTATCATATCAATCTGAGGGAGAGTAGGTTTATATCTGACATATACAACGTTCACCCTTAAATTTAATGGACTCTTCTAAAAAAGGCAACAGTGATTGGATAATTGCTCGATATCACGTGCACGTGTTTGTGTATACGTCGCCATTTTGTAGTAATTTTGTAGTTAAAACAAAATGGATAGTAAAACGAAGTCAGACGAATAATCAATCCTTTTTAGTCATTATATTGACTATGGAATAGATGTGAATGCAACTATGATGAGGATCTATACAAAGCCTGAAGAAAATTTGGATCAAAAGGCAATCTTTTCCGATAATTCTGACAATGAACAGTGAACGAAGGTTACTTTTAGGTATGTTCAGAGAGAGATTTGACCGACTATTTGGAGTGGACTGTAGCCGTAGCCAAAAATACTTTACAAAGGAACTCTTGGGCGATAAATACATTCAAGTCTTGGAGTGTGTGGAGAAATGAGGTGGGCAGAAAGATAATTCTGAAAGATATCTTAGACATGGACTGGAGTATGGATAACCGATTTAAATATGCCGATAAGTACGCCGTCTATTTCGGTCCTGAATGCTACAAGCTGTGCCATAACAGTTTTTTTTATTGTCAAAAGAATAAAATTTTATTTCTGTGTTCTTTGTATTATTTCGATCATCTACGCCATCAGCGGTTGATATGAGCCGAATATATCGACATGTAATGACGTCATCAGCGGTTGATATGAAATATCAACCTGTCAGGACGTCATCAGCGGTTGATATGAACCGAATATATCAACCTCTGATGACGTCATGAGAGGTTGTTATAAGATATAACTGCTATGGACATCAAAGAAAAAACTACCGCCAGTTGTATATGAACCGAATATCAACCTATGATGACGTCATGACAGGTTGTAATGAGATATAACTACACCCAGTTGTATATAGTGTAAATATTGTGCATATCTTATAATTTTATGGACTAGAAGTATTGATTACCGGTGGCCATTTTGTTTATATTATATTCTGCTTCTAGATGTCATTTAAAGAATTGATACGTCATCACTATGGAGATGTGACATTAATAGAGAAGTAGTTATATCCATATATACCTTGTGTTGTGTTTTATTATGACGGGTACACATTGTTTTTTTCAGATATTGTCGTGGAATAGATAAAAAAAAAGTAAGCGTAGAAAATAAAACCCCATGAATAACGGACCATCCTTTCATCACACGCATTTTTGCATTTGCAAATGCACGATGGTGTGTGTATATAACATGTGTATATAAGAAGGCGGATACTGGTTAAGTGAATATTGTTATTTTATGAGAGAGAGGGAGAGAAATGGGGTTTAACGTCCACTCGACACAAACTAGGTCATTTCGGGACTACGGGACTAACAGATGGTTTAATTTTATTTCAACAATTCGCTTGCGCGTAGGGGTCTTTAGTAGTGGGAGGAAACCGGAGAAAACCCACGAGGTTGGACAGGCGACCCAACTCCTTGCCACGTACTCCCCGGGATTTGAAACCACGCCAGTTGATACAGCGCGCGCACGCTAACCACTCGCCCCCTCCCCCCCCCCACACACACACACGCGCGCGAGATATGAACGAATGTATCAATACTTTTGAGAAACAGAGTAAAATTTATAGACAGTATAAAAGTTCCCAAAAAGAGACTGCATACGCATTGAATATACCCTTAACCTCCGTGTACGGTGCTTTCAAAATTGACTCATCTACAACGCTGGAAAATAAAAATAAGCAAGGTTAACAAATGTTCAATAAAACCACGATTTGGCGGTCTGAAAATAGTATTAAAAGTCGCATACTGCCCAAAAACCGACAGTTATAAATCGTATCCTAAAGCTAGATAAACATTTCGTTTGAATTGTCATTTAGCCTACTCCCAAATTCCCATGACGTGTCACTACAATATCAGGTTTCACTTTGTATGTAGTTTATATCAATATCCAAAAGCCATGGCCAGGTGTCCAATTTAATATCTAAGGCAGTGGAACAAATAACTGTGGTCTGAAACCAAATAGCAAATTTATATTACTGTCCGTAAATAGCCCTTTAAAGCAGGTTATATTATACAAGGTCGAAACAACTATATAAATATTCAGGTTGGACGAAACGACCCAAGGCCAAATCCACACCCTGTATGATTTGGTTTATTCCTAATAATTAGTTCAAGTATGGCCGTCTTCAACACCGCGAAGTAAATAAATAAGCATTTTTCAAGAGTTCAAGGTTACATAGCTTGATCTGAAATTGATTAACGTGCGGTAGAAGAGAGAGAGAGAGAGAGAGAGAAATGGGGTTTAACGTCCACCCGACACAAACTAGGTCATTTCGGGACTAAGAGTGGTAGAGAAAGTAACGGCATGACGATTTCAGGTAGGTCGTTAAGTTTTAACCATGATTTTAATTCAAAATTGAAGAAATAGCAAGCAGTTTTCGAGTCGCAGTGTTGCCTGGAACAGACAGTAGCTCAATCCACATACATCTTAATGAATTTAGTTATATAATACAATGCCTAGGCATTTAGCATACTCTTAAATAAAAGGCTGTATTTCATAAAGAGTTTTTCTTGCATATTTATATTTCAGAACAACAATTTAATAAGAAAATTGGGTACTCCAGAGTATCTTGAGGCAAACTCCGACTAATTGTTGGCGCATCAAATAGCCACGAAGCTGAAAGGAGGGTCAGTCGATAAATTCTAAATGCATGCCCTACCTTATTGTGTGATCCATCTCTGAACATACATAACACTTATTGACACACAAAAGGTTCATCCAATATCAGATTCAACAACATTTCTTTCAGTCGCCATGTTAGCATAGTTTGACATCCGTTTGACGTCATATCTTTCTATGGATTGCGTTATGTACTGTTTTTATATCGGGATAGAAGACGATCTTTGTTGAAGGAGTAATTAGGTCACTCTCCACACGTAGTTAAAAATACGCAATGTCAATTGACAACTTAATAATTATTTGTTGCATGATTAATTAGTAGGCCTAGATCATGACCTAGGGCTTGAAATACGGATTCGTCTGCAACGGCACCAAAAATTTATAAAAGCCGTAGCTAAAATTAGCTGACAAAGCACCGCTGCCTTTCTTCATATTTAAAAGATACTGTAGTCATTTTCTGTCACGGAACGTGCAATTTTTAGATTTGTAGTTATGCATACGGCTGGTGCAACGGTCAATTAATCTGGTTCTAATTGTGTTTTGTGGTACCGTCATAAGTGTAAAATTTGCCGAACGGCTCTGCCATAACCTTCAATAATAAGGGGATTATTTTAGAAAGAGAGCATTCTTATGAAAAAATAAATTATTACGGTAGTCTCGGGACACTATTTACAACTAAATCTTACATCTCTGAATTTCTTGACCTAATCCCAAGCGCCTCTGAACGACTGTATGATATTGAAAAGTTATTACCTATGAATTTCATGCGTCAACATGTATATAAAAGGGTATAGTATTTTAGAGATACAGAACGTTTTTATAACCTGAATTTTTCCTATTAATGTTAAATTTCGTTTTTTCCACCTATTCAGTATTGTTTTGATATCCGAAATCCTTTCTTCATAAGGATTTATTGCTTAAACATTTATCATTTGTGAAATAGATTCCCAAAATCTTAATTGTTCTTTCTGTAAAATTATTCCGAATTCAATAGCAATGGATTGTATATTTTCTGTTTTACTATTTAGGTCTGCTATCTCGGTTTTGGTTGCATTGATTTCAAGACCGGATACTTTACTAAATTTCTTTAATATTTCGAAAAGGTGCCTTGCTGATTTGAAGTTTTTCAGTAAACAAGTGATGTCATCAGCAAAGGCGATCAGTTTTAATGATTTTTGTCCAAATTCTATGCCTTCAATATATTTACAGTTTCTAATATTCTGACATAATGTTTCTAAAACGAGGTTAAAAAGGTTTGAACTGCTTGGATCCCCCTGTATAACTCCTTTACTTACTAGGAAATGTTTCGTTGAAAAGCCATTGTTCATAACAGTGCAGGTAATATTATGATAAAGGGTCTTAATCCACCTCACAAAGTTTTTTTGAAAGCCAAAATATCTAAGCACTGAAAACAGATAATTATGGTTAACACTGTCATAGGCTTTCTGAAAGTCTAGTGCTAATAATATCCCAGTGATTTTTTTCTAAGAGGCTAGAGTAAAACAGTCGCTTATTATCCTAGTATTCTCCTGTATGTGTCTACCAGGCACAAAACCTGTTTGATTTGGATGAATAAGGTCGTTTAGAAACGGTTTTAGTCTTATAGATAAGGGTTTGCTTAAGATTTTTACATCTACGTTAATTAAACTAATTGGTCTCCAGTTAGTTAGTTGAGTTTTATCTTTTCTGGATTTCTGGAATTAATTTTATTACTGACTGTCTCTGCGAATTAGATAAGGTTCCATATTCGAAGGCACAATTGAATGAATTAAGTACATGGATCCTTACAAGTTGCCAGTGTTTTCTGTAGAATTCAACAGTAAGTCTGTCGTTACCTGGTGTTTTGTTATTTTTGAATGTTTTGAGGGCAGTTTGAAATTCATAATCACTAACCTTGTGTTCAAATATGTGGGCCAAATTATCTTCAATTACTGGATGTTTATTATCATTTATTATAAAAATATTTTGTGTTTGTATAGATTTATTCGTTTGTGTATACAATTTTTCATAAAATTTATAAATTTCAGACTGAATTTTGTTAGAGTCTGAAATCATTTCGTTATTTTTATTCGTTAGTCTTTGAATAACCGTGTTTATTTTGTTTCTTTTTTCTATTCCGAGGAAAAATTTTGTATTTTTTTCTCCTTGTTCGTGCCACTGAATTTTTGCACGTAGGATTGCCCCTTTAGTTTCATTCTCATAAATATTGTTGAATTTAGTTTTCACCTCGTCAATACGATTCAAAATGTTTTCAATATTTAGGGTAACGTTCGTACTAACTAGTCTATTCTCGTAATTATTAAGCTCGTTATTCAGAGTTTCTTTTAATTTTCGTTTGATACCTTGTTTACGTTTGCAGTACCATATTGTGTCATGTTTAATTTTAAATTTGAGGAAATCCCATAACCCTCCCTTATCATCTTGATCATGATATGAGCTACACCATTCTTTTATCGACTTATTCAATAAGCTATAGTAATTATTATCATTGTTTAAGTCATTATTATAAATCCATAGACCTGGACCTCTTTTTTCATTCACGATAACGCATTCGATAAAGATTGCGGAGTGATCGCTTATTGTATTACGTATGATAGAGCAAGATTTTATATAATTTTGAGTACTATCCGATGTCAACCAAAAATCAATTCTACTCTGTATAAGTGGTTTATTTTGTCGCCATGTAAACTGCCGCAGTTTTGGTTTTCGTATTCTGAATATATCCACCAATTCATATTCATTAATAAGTTCTTTTAAAGCTGACAATCCCTTGGATTTTACTTTGCCCCCACTTCTGTCTAAGTTTGTATCTAACACATTATTGAAGTCTCCCCCAACCAATATTATATCATATTCTTGGTTAAAGAGAGTTTTTGTGAGTGTATTACGTAATTTATTAAAATAAACATTTTGATCACTGTCGGATGTTGGACTGTATGTATTTACAAGAACTGTAATTTTTTCTTCAGCTTGTATTATTAGTATAAAAAAGTATCCTTTTTCATCTGATATACTCTTAATGACTTTTGGTTGAATATTCGGATTGAATAATATTGAGGTTCCAGCAGAATTTGTTGAACCATGAGAGTAGTAGATTGTCCCACCCCATTCTCCCTGCCAAAAGTCTTCATCTTTCCTTGTACTATGAGTTTCCTGTAAGAATATTATTTGACCCCTTTGCTCTCTTAGCCATAGGTAGACTTTTTCTCTTATTTGTTTATTACGAAGTCCCCTGACATTAAGTGAGAGTGCCCTTCTTTCTGCCATTTTAACGGACAATATTGTATATTATAAATTATCATCGAGATGTTACTTAAGGTAATATTGATGTTTTTTATAGTTATTCATTTAATAACGATATTTATGTGGTTGTATATTAACGTATGCATATTATATGGTGCTTGTTGAAACTGGTTTCTTATAATTCGCGTTCGCTTCATCCTCCTAGGTTGCTAAATTGGAGAGATGTGTACAAGTGTTTTACGCTATAAGTATAAGTAACACAATCTATATTTTGTATTGATTATACCATTGCGCTTACCTATTCTTAGTCACTATCTAGTGATAATGATATATGAAATTAAATGATATAAATACATAAATGATATAAATACATAAATGATATAAATATAAAAATGATATAAATATAATAGGTCGTCCTTATTTACAGTAATTATAATTGAATATTGGTGAAGAGATGTGTTGGTGGTGTCTCCGAATAAGACATTTGATGTCACACCGTCGTCGCCTCCAACCCTGGGCTTCGATAGGAGAAAATCTCATCTAATTAAATATATTCGTTGGGTTAAGTTAAGTTTTAGTTCTAATTTCCAGTCTCTAGCGTACTAGCGTAACAATATTTGTGCCTGGTTATTAGTGTCTATACAGATAACCGATTTGGGTCAATGCATGTTCATGTACGAGACATGTGTAAACAATAATATTTACGTCATGCTTTAAAGATCCGTTGACTGCCTTCTTTGATCAAAAGGGGCTGACATGAGCTTGTCTCGAAACTTTTCGAATAAGTTAATCTTGATTTTTACTCTTCCTTTAGATTTTGCATATACATGACCATTGTAATACCACGATTTTTCTACACAGTCCATGTTATTAGCCCTATTCATCAAACTCAGATTAGATTTAGTAATGTCGTCAGTAAATTTCACGTTTTTTTCAGCTACTATTTTTTTGTGCATCATTAGGTTTCGTTTGGCTTCCGAGTTCGACATTTTTACTAAAATCAGGCTAGGCTTATCGAAACTTGTGGAAGGGAGGGAGTGAATGGCTGTTATTTCAGTTGATGATATCGAAACTCCAATATGCTTATGAACAAACTTCGTGAATGTTTCTTTCTTAGGTTCGTCACTGTCAGGAAAATGTATGCCCGATACTCGGATATTGTTTTTACGAGAATATTGCTCGTTGTAATTCGCCATGCTTATGGCTTCGTTTATTCTCTGTCTCTCAGTTTCGCTTGTTTCCTTCAATTCATTAAAGTCTGCCCTGAGTTTATCATTTTCCTTCCTTAGAAGCTCATTTTCTTTCAGTGTAGTATCAAGTTTTTCGTGAATTGCATTAAGTTCTTCTTTGAAGCGTAACAAGATCGAACTAGTAATATCACTGACTATTGTTTTAATATTATCTTTTGTTAGCATATTATTTTTCATTATTGTGAGTTTATTGTTCATATCTGTCATTTCTGCAGCGTTAAGGCTTTGCCTTCTTTGATCAGTATCTATTTTCTTAAACGCTCCCCTAGTGCCAGACGACATTATTTTTGCAGTAGTATGAGTTTTATTAATATTGTTCAACACGCGTGTGTCACTTTAACTCCCAGGGTTGTTATACAGCCACATTATATTATAACAATATACCCTGCTTGTCAATCTATAAATAGGTCAATATCTTCACTTTATAGAAAAAACTCACAAGTTAACGTCTTTTCCGATCTTCTATATATATTTACAAGGTATTCACGGGTATATATAGTGTATGGTTACCGACTTTTAGTAAATAGTTTCACATATTTTAAAGACTATTACATAAAAACACCTGTACATATCTGTGTGTGTTGTTGTCCATCATGGTTAGATTCTGAGAAATCCGATTTGCAGAAAATACACAAAAAAAAAAATAATAACTAGATCTGCAAAGCAGATATTAAAGCTTTCATATTCACAGTCACTTCCTGTCACATGTCATGGGTCATGTAAATAATCTGATCAAGAAAAAAAATCATTAAAATCAGTCAAAATATAGCGAAGTTTTGATGATTTTTCACTCGTAAACAACTTTATCGGCGCGAAAAACATCAAAGACAAAATTCAAAAATGTGACATTTTCAAATAACAATATTTCGACCCTGATCCCGGCTATCCCGAAATGTATTCATTTTGGAAATAGGAGACATATTCTCCAAACTACGGCTTATTGCTTATTGATTTTTCACCTTTTCTAATATTCAGTTCGAAATGCTGACCATCACGTGACCGAAATCAAAATTCTGATCCGATAGATTTTTAGGCATTCCTTCAAGGATTCCGAAAATGTACCTCCCATGTCTGTAAGTAAAATATCGCAAAAGCCTTAGTGATTTTTCACGTTTCAAGATGGCGGCACTTCCGGTTCAAGTCACAAACTCAATATTTTGTGTACGAATCTGTATTTACTTATCTAGTATCCAAAAAAAAAAATCAGGTCATTCTGACATATATATCTCACCAAGGGGAGATAATTTTAAAAATTTCTAAGGACATCTTTAAAGTTGCATCGGTAAGATCTACTTACATACTAAATTTCATGAAAATCGTACAACTATTAAAGAAGTTGTCAAGTTGGTCTCAACTTCCGGTTCGAAATCACAGCAACGAATTTTCGAAATTCGAAAATCTGAAACTGCAGTTGAAAATGATTTTTGTCAAGGTACTCACAGAAAAAAGAATTAGTAAAATAGGTTAAATAGTCACAGAGTTACAGTAATGCAGGTCAAATTCATTCGTTCGTAAAATTCGGTGATTTCGAATGCTTAAAACGTTTTGAAAATATATTTTATCAATACTCACCACCCATTTTTTGGGGGGGTAGGTCAAAGTTTCAGAAACATCCTATGGTTAGATTTTGAGAAATCCGATTTGCAGGAAACACATGTTGACTTTACGAGAAAGACCTCTAAACATGCTCCAAATTGTAAAAATACGACTTTTTGGATTTTCAATCTTTTTTTTTTCGGCTACCCTGGACATTTAAAAAAAATGATACAATGATTTCACACAACAGGCTAGCTATTAGACTCTCGATTGACAAGAGTTTCATCGCCCTCCCTTAATTATAACCAAAGTTATCGTGCCCTAAAGAATCAACAAATCAGCTTGCTTATCTCTGCTTACCCTACGCACAAAATGCTCATCTTTGAACTCAATCAAGACAGTGACCTAGTGAACGTCTACACCAAGTTTGAACATTCTTGCTCAATTAGAAGGAGAGTTATTGTGTTCCAAATTCTCGGCCCTTCAAATTGCTTCTATTTTTCACTTTCACTTCAAAATGGCGACCATCAATTGACCTAAATCAAAATTCTACTCCGAACGTTTTTGGGGCCATCCTTCAAGGATTCAGAAAATATAACTCCCGTGTCTGTAAGTAAAATAGCAAAAAAGCCTTTGTGATTTTTCACGTTTCAAGATGGCGGCACTTCCGGTTCAATCCACAAACTCAATATTTTGTGTACGAATCAGTATTTACTTATCTAGTATCCAAACTTTGATCCTTAATTTCACCAAGGGGAGATAATTTAGAAAATTTCTATTTATATTTTTGAAGTCACATTGGTAAGATCTACTTACATACTAAATTTCATGAAAATCGTAGAACTATTAAAGAAGTTGTCAAGTTGGTCTCAACTTCCGCTTCGAAATCACAGCGACGAATTTTCGAAATTCGAAAATCTGAAACTGCAGTTGAAAATGATTTTTGTCAAGGTACTCAAAGAAAAAAGAATTAGTAAAATAGGTCAAATAGTCACAGAGTTACAGTAATGCAGGTCAAATTGCTCATCTTCGAACTCCATCAAAGCATTGACCTAATAAAGACCTACGCCAAGATTGAACATTCTAGCCAAATAACACTGAGAGTTATTGTGTTTCAATGTCTCGACCAATCAATTTGCGTATCGCTCTGCTTATCCTGAGCAGAAAATGCTCATTGTCGAACTTTGTCAAAGTAGTGATTTAATGAAACTATACACCAAGTTTCATCACTATCACTTAATCAGAACTAATGTTATTGTGTGTCGAATCATCAACCAATCAAATTGCTCATCTCTGCTTACCCAACGCAGAAAATGCTGATATTCGAACTTCATCAAGACATTACATAGATTGAACATTGTATCCCAATTAGAAGAAGAGTTATTGTGTTCCAAAGTCATCAAGGTATTGGCCTAATAAACACATACACCAAGTTTAGCTGAATTAGAAAGAGAGTTATTGTGTCCCAAACTAGATCATTTCGGGACTAACATATAGTTCGATTTCATTTCGATATTTCGCTTGCGCGTAGAGGTCTTTAGCAGTGGAAGGAAACCGGAGGAAATGCAGAAAACCCACCAGGTTGGACAGGCGACCTTACTCCTTGTCAAGTACAACCGGAGATTCGAAAACACGCTAGTTGACCCAATGACAGGCTTTATGATACAGCGCGCGCGTGCTAACCATTCAGCCACCCAACTCCTCTTTGAAATCAGACATGTGCAATATGTCATATAAGAAGAATAACAAGTCGCTCACATACAAAATGGTAAATTAATGAGCTACTGTTTTAGAGTATTTAATTGTTTTAAAGAGAGACGTTAAGGGTTGTTCATAGTTAAATAAAAGTTTAATTTTAAATAAGACGAACGTCTACCAATAAAATTAGGATTTAATAATATTAAAATAAAGTTTTAAATTAAGAATAATTAACTATTGGTCTGATGGCAATGCAATGTTTTGATTTGACGGATGAAATATACGATGGGTGTCCATACTAAGTGGCTAAGGTGTTGGCCTGCTAGCCAAGAGGTCGGGTGTTCGATCCCTGCATTGGCCAAGAAAGTTCATCTCGATTTTCTGGCGTGCCCCCACCCCCGTGTACACTTAGGAGTGCACGTAAAAGATCCCTTAGCAGTTGGAATTCGATACTGTTGAATAAAGCTCTATACGATGACTAAATGTGCAGATTGTAGCCACCCACACTGCATGTTTTGTTTAACAATGAAAGGGTGCCGTTTTCAATTTTCGATCCTTTTATTCTTCTACTCCTGATATTTTGGACTGTTGATCGATGGTTTCATATAAAAGACTATCGATAAGACTCTTTGTAGAAGAAGTTCCCCAAAAATATTATGTTGACTTTAAGAGAAAAGGACCTTTAAAAATGCCCCAAATCGTAAAAATACGACTTTTTGGATTTCAAACTCCCTTTTTCGGCTACCCCGGACATTTTCAAAAAATGGTACAATGATTTCACACAACAGGCTAGCTATTAGACTCTCTTTTGACAAGAGTTTCACCGCCCTCCCTTCATTATAACCGAAGCTATCGTGCCCTAAAGAATCAACAAATCAGCATGCTTATCTCTGCTTACCCTAAGCAGAAAATGCTCATTTTTGAACTCAATCATGACATTGACCTAGTGAACGTCTACACCAAGCTTGAACATTCTAGCTTAATTAGAAGGAGAGTTATTGTGTTCCAAAGTCCCGGCCCTTTAAATTGCTTCTATTTTTCATTTTCAATTCAAAATGTTGACCATCACGTGACCGAAATCAAAATTCTGATCCGATAGATTTTTAGGCATTCCTTCAAGGATTCTGAAAATATAACTCCTGAGTCTGTAAGTAAAATAGCAAAAAAGCCTTATTGATTTTTCACGTTTAAAGATGGTGGCACTTCCGGTTCGATCGACAAACTCCATATTTTGTGTACGAATCAGTAATTACTTGTCTAGTATCAAAAAAAAAAAATAGGTCATTCTGACCTATATTTCGACGATTTTTTTTAAAACTTTGATCCTTAATTTCGTCAAGGGGAGATAATTTAGAAAATTTATAATTATACTTTTGAAGTCACATCGGTAACATCTACTCATACACTAAATTTCATGAAAATCGTACAACTATTAAAGAAGTTGTCAAATCGGTCTAAACTTCCAGTTCTAAATCACAGCGACGAATTTTCGAATTTGGAAAATGCGAAACTGCAGTTGAAAATGATTTTTTTCAAGGTATTCAAAGAAAAAAGAATTAGTAAAATCGGTCAAAAAATAACAAAGTTACGACTATGCATTGTCAGTTTTTTCGTTCGTAAAATTCGGAGATTTCGGATTCGTAAAACGTTTTGAAAATATATTTAATCAACAGCCACCACCCATTTTTGGGGGGATAGGTAAAAGTTTCAGAACGATCCTATGGTTAGATTCTGAGAAATCCGATTTGTGGACAAAACACAAAAAAAGAATAACAACTAGATCTGCTAAGCAGATATTAAAGCTTTCATATTCACGGCCAGTTTCTGTCGCATCTCATGAGTTATATAAAGAATCTTAAAAAAGGAAAAAAAGAATTAATGAAATCCGCCAAAAACTCACCGAGTTATAACGAGAAACAATTCAACCGGTTCAAATTCTACCTTAATTAAAAACAGAGGTGTTATGTTCCAATGTGATCAGTCAAATTGCTTATTGCTCCTAAATCTACGCAGAAATTCTCAACATCAAGGTAATGACATAATGAATCTATATTTGGAATTTTGTCACTCTCACTTCATTATAACCAAAGTTATCGTGCCCCAAATAATCAACCAATCAGATTGCTTATCTCTGCTTACTGTAAGCAGACAATGCTCATCTTCGCACTCCTTCATGGCACTGACCTAATGAACGCCTTCACCAAGATTGAACATTCTGCCCCAATTAGAAGGAGAGTTATTTTGTTTCAAATTCTCGACCAATCAAATTGCTCATCGCTCTGCTTATCCAGGGCAAACAATGCTCATTGTCGAACGTATTCAAGGTATTGATGTAATGAAACCTTACACCAACTTTCATCACTCTGACTGAAGTGAAAGTGTCCGAAATCATCAACCAATCTAATTGCTTATCTCTGCTTACCCTAAGCATAAAATGCTCATCTACGAACTCCATGTTTTTAATGCATGGGGATCATGGTGGCTCATTGATAAGAGACACTGATTAACTAACCAGTAGGTCTTGGGCTCCCTCCCGGGGTTTGACCAGAAAGTCAATTGTACAGGCTTGACTGCCCTTGTTAGCTGTACAGGACAGTAGGTCTGTCCGGTCTGACAGGGAATAGTGTCTAATTGTCAGGATGGGACGAAAAGCAATGTTCAGTGTACACATTGGCGTACACGTAAAAGATTCCTTGATAGAGTATATCGTAATATAGATGTCCGGGCAAAATCTATCTGTTTGTCTTCAATGGTCCAGTCGGTGTATAAAGTAGGACTTTTGCCCTACTCCGTATAAGATTTCAAATCTTTGAAGTTTTAAGATAAGCATACCCGGTCCCTGAAATCTTAAATGGGACTTGCTTTTTCGCCCCTCTGTTCTGTACAGACTGGGCTAATACAGTAAAACATTGTAACAATCTACAGAGAGTAAATTTAACTTGTTGACTAAATAATCTTCAATACTTCCAATTAGCGGTATGTAGTGACAAGGATCGTGACCCAGATGGGATATACTTGAACTTTCTAGACAAGAAACCTGATATCTAATTTGGTATAGCACTAATAAGTTTCATTACATACTAAATTTTTATATGATTGCTTATCGCACTTGACATTCATACCCATAGGTCCATCTTTAAATTTAAAACTGGTAGAAATCGAGGGTTGAACATGGTATTGCATCGTCACTGTTGTATTATTGCTTATCGCCCTTGACATTGTATTAAAGGCAGTTTTATATTTATAGGGCCAGAACGGTAAATTATAAAAACTGTAAATTATTACCCAGAGTTGAACATTATTTGTGATTTTGCCTGGTAACGCCAAAACTCGATCATGTACTAAATAATGGCGGCACAGTAAAATTTCTTGATTGTCAAGTTTTTGGTTATAAATAAACCCTCGCGATTTTTTTTTAGTATGGAATCAAATCTACGGCTATTTCTGTAAACCACATGTTTTTTTTTTCTTTTTCAGGCTAATTTGATTGGTCGAGAATTTGAAACAAAATAACTCTCCTTCTAATTGGGGCAGAATGTTCAATCTTGGTGAAGGCGTTCATTAGGTCAGTGCCATGAAGGAGTGCGAAGATGAGCATTGTCTGCTTACAGTAAGCAGAGATAAGCAATCTGATTGGTTGATTATTTGGGGCACGATAACTTTGGTTATAATGAAGTGAGAGTGACAAAATTCCAAATATAGATTCATTATGTCATTACCTTGATGTTGAGAATTTCTGCGTAGATTTAGGAGCAATAAGCAATTTGACTGATCACATTGGAACATAACACCTCTGTTTTTAATTAAGGTAGAATTTGAACCGGTTGAATTGTTTCTCGTTATAACTCGGTGAGTTTTTGGCGGATTTCATTAATTCTTTTTCCTTTTTAAGATTCTTTATATAACTCATGAGATGCGACAGAAACTGACCGTGAATATGAAAGCTTTAATATCTGCTTAGCAGATCTAGTTGTTATTCTTTTTTTGTGTTTTGTCCACAAATCGGATTTCTCAGAATCTAACCATAGGATCGTTCTGAAACTTTTACCTATCCCCCCAAAAATGGGTGGTGGCTGATGATTAAATATATTTTCAAAACGTTTTACGAATTCGAAATCTCCGAATTTTACGAACGAAAAAACTGACAATGCATAGGCGTAACTTTGTTATTTTTTGACCGATTTTACTAATTCTTTTTTCTTTGAATACCTTGAAAAAAATCATTTTCTTCTGCGGTTTCGCATTTTCCAAATTCGAAAATTCGTCGCTGTGATTTAGAACTGGAAGTTTAGACCAATTTGACAACTTCTTTAATAGTTGTACGATTTTCATGAAATTTAGTGTATAAGTAGATGTTACCGATGTGACTTCAAAAGTATAATTATAAATTTTCTAAATTATCCCCCCTTGACGAAATTAAGGATCAAAGTTTTAAAAAAAATCGTCGAAATATAGGTCAGAATGACCTATTTTTTTTTTTTTTGATACTAGACAAGTAATTACTGATTCGTACACGAAATATGGAGTTTGTCGATCGAACCGGAAGTGCCACCATCTTTAAACGTGAAAAATCAATAAGGCTTTTTTGCTATTTTACTTACAGACTCAGGAGTTATATTTTCAGAATCCTTGAAGGAATGCCTAAAAATCTATCGGATCAGAATTTTGATTTCGGTCACGTGATGGTCAACATTTTGAATTGAAAATGAAAAATAGAAGCAATTTAAAGGACCGGGACTTTGGAACACAATAACTCTCCTTCTAATTAAGCTAGGATGTTCAAGCTTGGTGTAGACGTTCAATAGGTCAATGTCATGATTGAGTTCAAAAATGAGCATTTTCTGCTTAGGGTAAGCAGAGATAAGCATGCTGATTTGTTGATTCTTTAGGGCACGATAACTTTGGTTATAATGAAGGGAGGGCGGTGAAACTCTTGTCAAAAGAGAGTCTAATAGCTAGCCTGTTGTGTGAAATCATTGTACCATTTTTTGAAAATGTCCGGGGTAGCCGAAAAAGGGAGTTTGAAATCCAAAAAGTCGTATTTTTACGATTTGGGGCATTTTTAAAGGTCCTTTTCTCTTAAAGTCAACATAATATTTTTGGGGAACTTCTTCTACAAAGAGTCTTATCGATAGTCTTTTATATGAAACCATCGATCAACAGTCCAAAATATCAGGAGTAGAAGAATAAAAGGATCGAAAATTGAAAACGGCACCCTTTCATTGTTAAACAAAACATGCAGTGTGGGTGGCTACAATCTGCACATTTAGTCATCGTATAGAGCTTTATTCAACAGTATCGAATTCCAACTGCTAAGGGATCTTTTACGTGCACTCCTATGTGTACACGGGGGTGGGGGGCACGCCAGAAAATCGAGATGAACTTTCTTGGCCAATGCAGGGATCGAACACCCGACCTCTTGGCTAGCAGGCCAACATCTTAGACTTTTGCCCTACTCCGTATAAGATTTCAAATCTTTGAAGTTTTAAGATAAGCATACCCGGTCCCTGAAATCTTAAATGGGACTTGCTTTTTCGCCCCTCTGTTCTGTACAGACTGGGCTAATACAGTAAAACATTGTAACAATCTACAGAGAGTAAATTTAACTTGTTGACTAAATAATCTTCAATACTTCCAATTAGCGGTATGTAGTGACAAGGATCGTGACCCAGATGGGATATACTTGAACTTTCTAGACAAGAAACCTGATATCTAATTTGGTATAGCACTAATAAGTTTCATTACATACTAAATTTTTATATGATTGCTTATCGCACTTGGCATTCATACCCATAGGTCCATCGTTAAATTTAAAACTGGTAGAAATCGAGGGTTGAACATGGTATTGCATCGTCACTGTTGTATTATTGCTTATCGCCCTTGACATTGTATTAAAGGCAGTTTTATATTCATAGGGCCAGAACGGTAAATATAAAAACTGTAAATTATTACCCAGAGTTGAACATTATTTGTGATTTTGCCTGGTAACGCCAAAACTCGATCATGTACTAAATAATGGCGGCACAGTAAAATTTCTTGATTGTCAAGTTTTTGGTTATAAATAAACCCTCGCGATTTTTTTTTAGTATGGAATCAAATCTACGGCTATTTCTGTAAACCACATGTTTTTTTTTTCTTTTTCAGGCTTTCGTCGCTTTCGCTGTCTGTTTGACAGTAGCTGCTTCCCAATACATCGATGCTAAAATCGGACACGGTTTCGGACATGGTGATGGTGTCTTTGGAAACGGAAATGGTAAAGGATTTGGAAGAGGACATGCCGGTGTTGGACATGGTCTTGTTGGTGTAGGAACTATTGGCAACGGACTCAACCATGGTATTGGACATGGTATCCAAGGAAACCGACTCAGACACGGAATAGTAGCTGTTGGCAAAGTCGGTGTTATTGGTAACGGAATTGGTCATGGTATTGTTGGTAACGGTATCGGACACGGTATTGTTGGAAACGGAATTGGTCATGGTATCGTTGGTAACGGTATCGGACATGGTATCATTGGAAACGGAATCGGACGCGGACTTATTGGACATGGAAAGATTGGTAACGGCATTGGGCATGGCATCGTTGGTAACGGTATCGGACACGGTATTGTTGGAAACGGAATTGGTCATGGTATCGTTGGTAACGGTATCGGACATGGTATCATTGGAAACGGAATCGGACATGGACTTATTGGACATGGAAAGATTGGTAACGGCATTGGGCATGACATCGTTGGTAACGGTATCGGACACGAAATTGGGCATGGTATCGTTGGTAACGGTATCGGACACGGTATAATTGGAAACGGACTTGTTGGACATGGAAAGATTGGAGCTTACAAACAATCATACAACTACAACGGGTACAACAACGGGCCATACAACCGATACAACAACGGACTATACAAGTACAACCAAAACAATAATGAAGGATACAATAGTTACAACGGCCCCTACAATTACAACAACGGTTACAACAATGGCCACAATAACAACGAATATGGGAAGGGATATAACAACTACAATAACAACGGATACGGTAACGGATACAACAACTACAACCGTTATCCTTCTTACAATAACTATCAAGGTTGTGGTTACAACAAATATTAAGACAATACGGCTATTTGATAGCATAATATATATAAATTTAATAAAATAATATACATATAAACTCTTGTTATTTATCCGTTTATAGCTTACTACTAGTCCGGTCTATAGCTTGATAACCTCAATGTGCATATATACGTCACATCCTGTCTTCATTACGTTTGGTCAAAGGTCACGAGATGTAAATAGGGATATCGCTAATCCTAATCCTAACCCAAGACCTAACCTTAGCGCTTACCCTAACCCTAACCTACAATCTCGCCTGTCCAATCTCCTGGGTTTACCCCGGGACCTGCGGTTTCCTCCCACTGTTAATATGCGCAAGCAGATTATTGAAATAAAATTAAACCATATGTTAGTCCCAAAATGACCTAGTTTGCGTCGAGTGGACGTTAAACCCCATTTCTCTCTCTCTCTCTCTCTCTCTCTCTCTCTCTCTCTCTCTCTCTCTCTCTCTCTCTCTCTCTCTCTCTCTCTCTCTCTCTCTCTCTCTCTCTCTCTCTCTCTCTCTCCGTGTCATGGTTATTCAGTGCATATAACTGTAATTTCGATATGTCAATTACTTCACGCAAACCTTAAAGTAATGTACAATTATTCCACCCTCGCATATTGTTTAGGGATTTTCCCACAAACAGGTCTCATCTTACCGCTCCTATGGAAGACAGCGAATAGAATGTAGCATACCTGGAATGCCGAATGATTCTTGAAGAAACGAGTGAGTTACCATTACTGGAAAAAACGGTATTATGTCAATAGTACTGCTAGTTCAAAAGCGTTTTATAGCTGAGGCGCTGGAGGCGCCAGCCTCCCCGCGAAAAAAATCAAAGCAGTTGAAAAAATAAAACGGGAGAAAAATGCTAAAACCGATGCGAAAAATGAAAATGTACCCTAGTTAGGGAGGGCTCTAAAGACAGACAAAAGGGTCCCACGAATGACAAAAGGGTCCCTAGGGCCAAGGGAATGGGCCCCCGAGTCCAACTCAATCGTTTTCTATACACTGTTACTGTCGAATCCACTACTGAATGAAAATGCAGCCATTGCATTGACATGACAATCATCAATCAAGAACCTCCCCTCGCGACAGAGGGCCCTCAAAATAGTACACCCTCCGCCATGATAAACCTTAAAACGCCCCTATGCTAGTTCTGTAACTGAAAGTCAAAATGGTGAAAGATGTTATTTGGTCAACATTTATCTACACTAACACAGACATTTTCAGATGAGGCGTGTAATAAAGTGGCTTAAATATATGAAAATCTTGAAAGAACTGATCGCAACCTATACCCTGCATTTGTTAGGTGTGTGGTTGCGAATTGGATATAGCGTCTTGTACCACCACCCCCACCCCATCACACATACATATACCACCCCGATTCTTCAATCCAAACTGATTAGAACCTGAATCACAATCGATCTAGTAGCAATCATACACAGTCGATATCAAAAATTGATTTCCAATCTCAAAGACGGCTTATCTCCCCTGAAACTGTTGAGTAATACGCGATTCCCAATTCACACAACTTTCATAGATTTAAGGAAATGGAATGAACTGAACAGAAACGGTTTTAACGACCTATCTTTCTGCGCCGACTGAATTAACTAAATTTTGATCGGACAGCGTCGTTACGGTCTTTTCTTTCGAATTCCAACTGTTAAGTAGTCTTTTACGGGCATGTAGATATTGTTCCTAGAAGGGCCATTTAGGTTTCAAATTACACAGTGTATTGATAGCCTTCTGGTTTCTGCTATGATTCGTTCATTGTTTCACTGTTTTTTCTGCTATGAACTCGTCTACTATTAATTCGTTGATTGTTCCACTCTTATTTCGGCTATGATTTCGTTGAACGTTTCATTGTTATTTCTGCTACGAATTCGTTAATTGTTTCACCGTTATTTCTGCTACGAATTCGTTAATTGTTGAAGTGTTATTACTGCTATAAATTCGTTGATCGTTTCATTGCTATTTATGGGAATCACGGTGGCTAAGTGGGCAAGGCGCTGGCTCGTTAGCCTGGAGGTCGGGTGTTCGATCCTTGCATTGGCCGAGAAAGCTCATCTCGATTTTCCGGCGTGGTTTCTTCTTGTCAGTGATGCAGAAGAAAGGCCTGCTAAGGACAGCTGCCTAGTCGTTCGGATGGGACGAAAAACCGAGGTCCAGTGTACACATTGGAGTGCACGTAAAAGATCCCTTGGCAGTTGGAATTCGATATAAGAGTAGGCCGTAGCGCCGCTGCCCGGGCAAAAATTCCCTCATAGCACACTGTATGGCGTATGCCCGTCTTCCATTAGCCCATGTCAGGTGCAGAAGAGTAGGACGTAAAACCCCATTTCATTTCTGCTATTTATGCTTTGAATTCGTTAAGTTTTGCACTGTTATTTCTGCTATGAGTTCGTTGATTCTTTTCACTGTTATTTCTGCTGTGAACTCGATCAAGACAATGACCTAGTGAACGTCTACACCAAGTTTGAACATTCTAGCTGACCTACAGCGAGAAACATTTCAACCGGGCCAAATTTTCTATTTTAACAGTTTAATTTGCACGGTACCTTTAGTTATCAACCGAATATTACAAAACTTTTAAAAATAAGCTCCCCCTGAACAGCTTAATCGTTCGCAATAAACGGGGTTGGACATCATATTCCATGTCACGTGCAACCTGGAGATCGAAACGACGCCCGTTGACTCAATGCCAGACGTTACGATACAGCGAGCACATGCTAACCATTCAGCCATTCAGCCTCCCTGAATTCGGAAAATTGCTGACTTATAGCAAGAAACATTTCAACCGGGCGAAACTTTCTGTTTTAACAGTTTAATGTGCATGGTACTTTAATTACCAACCGATTATTACAAAACTTTTGAAAATAAGCTCCAACTGACCAGCTTAATCGTATGCAATAAAAGTTTGGCTTGAATTGAAAGTTCTACACGGAGAAAGTTCATCTCGATTTCCCGGCGTGGTTCCCCCTTGTCAGTGAGGCAGAACGGGGTCCTGACAAGCACAGCTGTCTAGTTCGGATGGGACGAAAACCACGGTCCCGTGTACACATTGGAGTGCACGTAAAATATCCCTAAGCAGTTGGAATTCGATACTGTTGAATAAGCTCTATACGATGACTAAATGTGTAGATTGTAGTCACCCACACTGCATGTTTCGCTTAACAATGAAAGGGTACCGTTTTCAATGTTCGATCCTTTTGTTCTTCTACTCCTGATATGTTGGACTGTTGATCGATGGTTTCATATAAAAGACTACCAATAAGACTCTTTGTAGAAGAATTTCCCAACAAATATTATGTTGACTTTAAGAGAAAGACCTCTAAACATACTCCAAATTGTAAAAATACGACTTTTTAAGATTTTCAATCTCTTTTTTTCGGCTATCCCTGATATTTAAAAAAAAATGATACAATGATTTCACACAACAGGCTAGCTATTAGACTCTCTATTGACAAAAGTTTCACCGCCCTCCCTTCATTATAACCGAAGTTATCGTGCCCTAAAGAATCAACAAATCAACATGCTTATCTCTGCTTACCCTAAGCCGAAAATGCTCATCTTTGCACTCAATCATGACATTGACATAGTGAACGTCTACACCAAGTTTGAACATACTAGCTTAATTAGAAGGAGAGTTATTGTGTTCCAAAGTCCCGGCCCTTCAAATTGCTTCTATTTTTCATTTTCAATTCAAAATGGTGACCATCACGTGACCGAAATCTAAATTCTGCTCCAATAGATTTTTAGGCATTCCTTCAAGGATTCCGAAAATATAACTCCCGAGTCTGTAAGTAAAATAGCAAAAAAGCCTTTTTGATTTTTCACTTTTAAAGATGGTGGCACTTCCGGTTCGACCCACAAACTCCATATTTTGTGTACGAATCAGTAATTACTTGTCTAGTATCGAAAAAAAAAATCAGGTCATTCTGACCTATATTTCGGTGATTTTTTTTTTTAAATTTTGATCCTTAATTTCGTCAAGGGGGGATAATTTAAAAAATTTCTAATTATATTTTTGAAGTCACATAGGTAAGATCTACTTATATACTAAATTTCATGAAAATCGTACAACCATTAAAGAAGTTGTCAAATTGGTCTAAACTTCCGGTTCGAAATCACAGCGACGAATTTTCGAAATTCGAAAATGTGAAACTGCAGATGAAAATGATTTTTTTCAAGGTATTCAAAGAAAAAAGAATTAGTAAAATCGGTCAAAAAATAACAAAGTTACGACTATGCATTGTCAGTTTTTTCGTTCGTAAAATTCGGTGATTTCGGATTCGTAAAACGTTTTGAAAATATATTTAATCAAGGTTCGCACCCCATTTTTGGGGGGGTAGGTCAAAATTTCAGAAAGATCCTATGGATAGATTCTGAGAAATCCGATTTGCAGAAAACACACACAAAAAAAAAATAATAATAACTAGATCTGCTACTGTCCCATGCAGATATGAAAGCTTTCATATTCATCGTCACGTGTCATCGATTATATCAAGTATCTCAAATAAAAGGATAAGAATAACAAACTATCAAAATTGGTCAAAAACTCGCGAAGTTACAAGTCTAAATATAGTATGAAACATTGAGTAATCTGAAAACTAAAGGGAAATAACTGATACTTGTGTTGCTGTAATCGGGATGAATGAGATAACTTTGAACAAAACTAAAACTTTTTGAATCAGGTTGAACTCAACTGTTTGAATATGTACGTTAAATATGTAGATTTGGAAAATTATAAAGACATAATATCAAAATCGGTCAAAAACTCACAAAGTTACAAATTTAAATGTAGTGAGAAACATTGCACCCGGGCAAAAAAATAATCTTTAAACTAAAGGGAAATAACTGAAACTTGTATAGCTGTAATCGGGCTTCCAAGATATGTTATATAATTATGGTTTCCAATATGTTTGGTTATAAGTAGGAAATCGTGACGACTTCTTAAGCATGTTTTAAACAAAGGGTCATAGACTGCAATATACAGGAATGGCACTCTGCAATAAAAAAAAACTGGCCAGAGATTTCTATGCAGAAATTAAATAATTGCTAGAACCAGAAAAATATTTATCCACTATAATAAATAAGCAACATAGAGAAAATGAAATGAAATTGAATGGGGTTTAACGTCCTACTGTTCTGCTCCTACAATGGGCTAATGAAGACGGGCATACGCCATAAAGTGTGCAATGAGGGAAATTTTACCCGGGCAGCGGCGTTACGGCCTACGAGGTTGGTAAGGCGACCATACTCCTTGTCACGTACAACCAAGAAATCGAAACAAAGACAGTTGACTCAATGACAGACGTTATGATACAGAGCGCACGTGCTAACCATTCATCCACGCAACCTCCCTAAAATCGGCAAATTGCTGACCTACAGCGAGAAACATTTCAACCGGGCCAAATTTTCTATTTTAACAGTTTAATTTGCACGGTACCTTTAGTTATCAACCGAATATTACAAAACTTTTAAAAATAAGCTCCCCCTGACCAGCTTAATCGTTCGCAATAAACGTTTGCCCCTTAAAATCGACAAATTGCTGAATTTAAAGTGAGAAACATTACAACCGGGCCAAATTTTCTGTTTTATCACTTTAACAGTACCTTTGATTACCAACCGATTATTACAAAACTTTAAAAAGAGAAAGAGAGAAATGCGGCCTAACGTCCATTCGACACAAAGTAGGTCATTTCGGGACTAACATATGTTTTTTAATTTTATTTAAAAACCCCCCTTGCACGTACTGGTCTTTAGCCGTTGGGAGGAAACCGAAGAACACGGAGAAAACCCACGAGGTTGGACATCATACACCATGTCTCGTGCAACCTGGAGATCGAAACGACGCCCGTTGACTCAATGACAAAGGTTACGATACAGCGAGCACATGCTAACCATTCAGCCATCCAGCCTCCCTGAATTCGGAAAATTGCTGACTTATAGCAAGAAACATTTCAACCGGGCGAAATTTTCTCTTTTAACAGTTTAATGTGCACGGTACTTTAATTACCAACCGATTATTACAAAACTTTTGAAAATAAGCTCCAACTGACCAGCTTAATCGTATGCAATAAACGTTTTGCCTGAATTGAAAGTTCTGCACAGAGAAAGTTCATCTCGATTTCCCGGCGTGGTTCCCTTGTCAGTTAGGCAGAACGGAGGGCCTGACAAGCACAGCTGTCTAGTCCTTCGGATGGGACGAAAAACCAAGGTCCCGTGTACACATTGGAGTGCACGTAAAATATCCCTAAGCAGTTGGAATTCGATACTGTTGAATAAGCTCTTTACGATGACTAAATGCGTAGATTGTAGTCACCCACACTTCATGTTTCGCTCAACAATGAAAGGGTGCCGTTTTCAATGTTCGATCCTTTTGTTCTTCTACTCCTGATATGTTGGACTGTTGATCGATGGTTTCATATAAAAGACTACCAATAAGACTCTTTGTAGAAGAAGTTCCCAAAAAATAGTATGTTGACTTTACGAGAAAGACCTCTAAACATGCTCCAAATTGTAAAAATACGACTTTTTGGATTTTCAATCTCTTTTTTTCGGCTATCCCTGATATTTAAAAATAATGATACAATCATTTCACACAACAGGCTACCTATTAGACACTCTATTGACAAAAGTTTCACCGCCCTCCCTTCATTATAACCGAAGTTATCGTTCCCTAAAGAATCAACAAATCAGCATGCTTATCTCTGCTTACCCTAAGCAGAAAATGCTCATCTTTGAACTCAATCATAACATTGACCTAGTGAACGTCTACACCAAGTTTGAACATTCTAGCTTAATTAGAAGGAGAGTTATTGTGTTCCGAAGTCCGGGCCTTTCAAATTGCTTCTATTTTTCATTTTCAATTCAAAATTGTGACCATCACATGACGGAAATCAAAATTCTGATCCGATAGATTTTTAGGCATTCCTTCAAGGATTCCGAAAATATAACTCCCGAGTCTGTAAGTAAAATAGCAAAAAAGCCTTATTGATTTTTCACGTTTAAAGATGGTGGCACTTCCGGTTCGATCGACAAACTCCATATTTTGTGTACGAATCAGTAATTCCTTGTCTAGTATCGAAAAAAAAATTTAGGTCATTCTGACCTATATTTCGACGATTTTTTTGAAAACTTTGATCCTTAATTTCACCAAGGGGAGATAATTTAGAAAATTTCTAATTATATTTTTGAAGTCACATTGGTAAGATCTACTTGTATACTAAATTTCATGAAAATCGTACAACTATTAAAGAAGTTGTCAAATTGGTCTAAACTTCCGGTTCGAAATCACAGCGACGAATTTTCGAAATTCGAAAATGTGAAACTGCAGATGAAAATGATTTTTTTCAAGGTATTCAAAGAAAAAAGAATTAGTAAAATCGGTCAAAAAATAACAAAGTTACGACTATGCATTGTCAGTTTTTTCGTTCGTAAAATTCGGTGATTTCGGATTCGTAAAACGTTTTGAAAATATATTTAAACAACGTTCGCACCCCATTTTTGGGGGGTAGGTCAAAGTTTTAGAAAGATCCCATGGTTAGATTCTGAGAAATCCGATTTGCAGAAAATACACAAAAAAAAAAATAACTAGATCTGCTACTGTCCCATGCAGATATGAAAGCTTTCATATTCATCGTCACGTGTCATCGATTATATCAAGTATCTCAAATAAAAGGATAAGAATAACAAACTATCAAAATTGGTCAAAAACTCGCGAAGTTACAAGTCTAAATATAGTATGAAACATTGAGTAATCTGAAAACTAAAGGGAAATAACTGATACTTGTGTTGCAGTAATCGGGATGAATGAGATAACTTTGAACAAAACTAAAACTTTTTGAATAAGGTTGAACTCAACTGTTTGAATATGTACGTTAAATATGTAGATTTGGAAAATTATAAAGACATAATATCAAAATCGGTCAAAAACTCACAAAGTTACAAATTTAAATGTAGTGAGAAACATTGCACCCGGGCAAAAAGATAATCTTTAAACTAAAGGGAAATAACTGAAACTTGTATAGCTGTAATCGGGCTTCCAAGATATGTTATATAATTATGGTTTCCAATATGTTTGGTTATAAGTAGGAAATCGTGACGACTTCTTAAGCATGTTTTAAACAAAGGGTCATAGACTGCGATATACAAGAATGGCACTCTGCAATAAAAAAACTGGCCAGAGATTTCTATGCAGAAATTAAATAATTGCTAGAACCAGAAAAATATTTATCCACTATAATAAATAAGCAACATAGAGAAAATGAAATGAAATTGAATGGGGTTTAACGTCCTACTGTTCTGCTCCTACAATGGGCTAATGAAGACGGGCATACGCCATAAAGTGTGCAATGAGGGAAATTTTACCCGGGCAGCGGCGTTACGGCCTACGAGGTTGATAAGGCGACCATACTCCTTGTCACGTACAACCAAGAAATCGAAACAAGGACAGTTGACTCAATGACAGACGTTATGATACAGAGCGCACGTGCTAACCATTCAGCCACGCAACCTCCCTAAAATCGGCAAATTGCTGACCTACAGCGAGAAACATTTCAACCGGGCCAAATTTTCTATTTTAACAGTTTAATTTGCACGGTACCTTTAGTTATCAACCGAATATTACAAAACTTTTAAAAATAAGCTCCCCCTGACCAGCTTAATCGTTCGCAATAAACGTTTGCCCCTTAAAATCGACAAATTGCTGAATTTAAAGTGAGAAACATTACAACCGGGCCAAATTTTCTGTTTTATCACTTTAACAGTACCTTTGATTACCAACCGATTATTACAAAACTTTAAAAAGAGAAAGAGGGAAATGTGGCCTAATGTCCATTCGACACAAACTAGGTCATTTCGGGACTAACATGTTTTTTAATTTTATTTAAAAACTCCCCTTGCACGTACTGGTCTTTAGCCGTTGGGAGGAAACCGAAGAACACGGAGAAAACCCACGAGGTTGGACATCATACACCATGTCACGTGCAACCTGGAGATCGAAACGACGCCCGTTGACTCAATGACAAAGGTTACGATACAGCGAGCACATGCTAACCATTCAGCCATCCAGCCTCCATGAATTCGGAAAATTGCTGACTTATAGCAAGAAACATTTCAACCGGGCGAAATTTTCTGTTTTAACAGTTTAATGTGCACGGTACTTTAATTACCAACCGATTATTACAAAACTTTTCAAAATAAGCTCCAACTGACCAGCTTAATCGTATGCAATAAACGTTTTGCCTGAATTGAAAGTTCTGCACGGAGAAAGTTCATCTCGATTTCCCGGCGTGGTTCCCCTTGTCAGTAAGGCAGAACGGAGGGCCTGACAAGCACAGCTGTCTAGTCCTTCGGATGGGACGAAAAACCAAGGTCCCGTGTACACATTGGAGTGCACGTAAAATATCCCTAAGCAGTTGGAATTCGATACTGTTGAATAAGCTCTATACGATGACTAAATGCGTAGATTGTAGTCACCCACACTGCATGTTTCGCTTAACAATGAAAGGGTGCCGTATTAAATGTTCGATCCTTTTGTTCTTCTACTCCTGATATGTTGGACTGTTGATCGATGGTTTCATATAAAAGACTACCAATAAGACTCTTTGTAGAAGAAGTTCCCCAAAAATAGTATGTTGACTTTACGAGAAAGACCTCTAAACATGCTCCAAATTGTAAAAATACGACTTTTTGGATTTTCAATCTCTTTTTTTCGGCTATCCCTGATATTTAAAAAAAATGATACAATCATTTCAAACAACAGGCTAGCTATTACACTCTCTATTGACAAAAGTTTCACCGCCCTCCCTTCATTATAACCGAAGTTATCGTGCCCTAAAGATTCAACAAATCAGCATGCTTATCTCTGCTTACCCTAAGCAGAAAATGCTCATCTTTGAACTCAATCAGGACATTGACCTAGTGAACGTCTACGCCAAGTTTGAACATTCTAGCTTAATTAGAAGGAAAGTTATTGTATTCCAAAGTCCCGGCCCTTCAAATTGCTTCTATTTTTCATTTTCAATTCAAAATGGTGACCATCACGTGACCGAAATCAAAATTCGGATCCGACAGATTTTTAGGCATTCCTTCAAGGATTCTGAAAATATAACTCCCGAGTCTGTAAGTAAAATAGCAAAAAAGCCTTTTTGATTTTTCACGTTTAAAGATGGTGGCACTTCCGGTTCGATCGACAAACTCCATATTTTGTGTACGAATCAGTAATTACTTCTCTAGTATTCATAAAAAAAATTAGATCATTCTGACCTATATTTCGACGATTTTTTTGAAAACTTTGATCCTTAATTTCACAAAGGGGAGATAATTTAGAAAATTTCCAAGGACATCATTGAAATCGCATTGGCAAGATCTACTAACATTCTAAATTTCATGAAAATCGCACAACTATTAAAGAAGTTGTCAAATTGTTAAAAACTTCCGGTTCGAAATGACAGCGACGAATTTTCGAAATTCGAAAATCCGAAATTGCAGATTTGAAGTAAATGTTTCAAGATACTCAAAGAAAAAAGAATTAGTAAAATCGGTCAAAAAATAACAAAGTTACGACTATGCATTGTCAGTTTTTTCGTTCGTAAATTGCGGTGATTTCGGATTCGTAAAACGTTTTGAAAATATATTTAATCAAGATTCGCACCCCATTTTTGGGGGGGTAGGTCAAAATTTCGGAAAGATCCTATGGATAGATTCTGAGAAATCCGATTTGCAGAAAACACACAAAAAAAAAAAAATAATAATAACTAGATCTGCTACTGTCCCATGCAGATATGAAAGCTTTCATATTCATCGTCACGTGTCATTGATTGTATCAAGTATCCTAAATAAAAGGATAAGAAGAAAAAATTATTAAAATTGGTCAAAAACTCGCGAAGTTACAAGTCTAAATATAGTATGAAACATTGAGTAATCTGAAAACTAAAGGGAAATAACTGATACTTGTGTGGCTGTAATCGGGATGAATGAGATAACTTTGAACAAAACTAAAACTTTTTGAATCAGGTTGAACTCAACTGTTTGAATATGTACGTTAAATATGTAGATTTGGAAAATTATAAAGACATAATATCAAAATCGGTCAAAAACTCACAAAGTTACAAATTTAAATGTAGTGAGAAACATTGCACCCGGGCAAAAAAATAATCTTTAAACTAAAGGGAAATAACTGAAACTTGTATAGCTGTAATCGGGCTTCCAAGATATGTTATATAATTATGGTTTCCAATATGTTTGGTTATAAGTAGGAAATCGTGACGACTTCTTAAGCATGTTTTAAACAAAGGGTCATAGACTGCAATATACAAGAATGGCACTCTGCAATAAAAAAAACTGGCCAGAGATTTCTATGCAGAAATTAAATAATTGCTAGAACCAGAAAAATATTTATCCACTATAATAAATAAGCAACATAGAGAAAATGAAATGAAATTGAATGGGGTTTAACGTCCTACTGTTCTGCTCCTATAATGAGCTAATGAAGACGGGCATACGCCATAAAGTGTGCGATGAGGGAAATTTTACCCGGGCAGCGGCGTTACGGCCTACGAGGTTGGTAAGGCGACCATACTCCTTGTCACGTACAACCAAGAAATCGAAACAAGGCCAGTTGACTCAATGACAGACGTTATGATACAGAGCGCACGTGCTAACCATTCAGCCACGCAACCTCCCTAAAATCGGCAAATTGCTGACCTACAGCGAGAAACATTTCAACCGGGCCAAATTTTCTATTTTAACAGTTTAATTTGCACGGTACCTTTAGTTATCAACCGAATATTACAAAACTTTTAAAAATAAGCTCCCCCTGACCAGCTTAATCGTTCGCAATAAACGTTTGCCCCTTAAAATCGACAAATTGCTGATTTTAAAGTGAGAAACATTACAACCGGGCCAAATTTTCTGTTTTATCACTTTAACAGTACCTTTGATTACCAACCGATTATTACAAAACTTTAAAAAGAGAAAGAGGGAAATGTGGCCTAACGTCCATTCGACACAAACTAGGTCATTTCGGGACTAACATGTTTTTTAATTTTATTTAAAAACTCCCCTTGCACGTACTGGTCTTTAGCCGTTGGGAGGAAACCGAAGAACACGGAGAAAACCCACGAGGTTGGACATCATACACCATGTCACGTGCAACCTGGAGATCGAAACGACGCCCGTTGACTCAATGACAAAGGTTACGATACAGCGAGCACATGCTAACCATTCAGCCATCCAGCCTCTCTGAATTCGGAAAATTGCTGACTTATAGCGAGAAACATTTCAACCGGGCGAAATTTTCTGTTTTAACAGTTTAATGTGCACGGTACTTTAATTACCAACCGATTATTACAAAACTTTTGAAAATAAGCTCCAACTGACCAGCTTAATCGTATGCAATAAACGTTTTGCCTGAATTGAAAGTTCTGCACAGAGAAAGTTCATCTCGATTTCCCGGCGTGGTTCCCTTGTCAGTAAGGCAGAACGGAGGGCCTGACAAGCACAGCTGTCTAGTCCTTCGGATGGGACGAAAAACCAAGGTCCCGTGTACACATTGGAGTGCACGTAAAATATCCCTAAGCAGTTGGAATTCGATACAGTTGAATAAAGCTCTATACGATGACTAAATGTGCAGATTGTAGCCACCCACACTGCATGTTTTGCTTAACAATGAAAGGGTGTCGTTTTCAGTTTTCAATCCTTTTATTCTTCTACTCCTGATATGTACACATTGGAGTGCACGTAAAATATCCCTAAGCAGTTGGAATTCGATACTGTTGAATAAGCTCTATACGATGACTAAATGCGTAGATTGTAGTCACCCACACTTCATGTATCGCTCAACAATGAAAGGATGCCGTTTTCAATGTTCGATCCTTTTGTTCTTCTACTCCTGATATGTTGGACTGTTGATCGATGGTTTCATATAAAAGACTACCAATAAGACTCTTTGTAGAAGAAGTTCCCAAAAAATAGTATGTTGACTTTACGAGAAAGACCTCTAAACATGCTCCAAATTGTAAAAATACGACTTTTTGGATTTTCAATCTCTTTTTTTCGGCTATCCCTGATATTTAAAAAAAATGATACAATCATTTCACACAACAGGCTACCCATTAGACTCTCTATTGACAAAAGTTTCACCGCCCTCCCTTCATTATAACCGAAGTTATCGTGCCCTAAAGAATCAACAAATTAGCATGCTTATCTCTGCTTACCCTAAGCAGAAAATGCTCATCTTTGAACTCAATCATAACATTGACCTAGTGAACGTCTACACCAAGTTTGAACATTCTAGCTTAATTAGAAAGAGAGTTATTGTGTTCCGAAGTCCGGGCCTTTCAAATTGCTTCTATTTTTCATTTTCAATTCAAAATTGTGACCATCACATGACCGAAATCAAAATTCTGATCCGATAGATTTTTAGGCATTCCTTCAAGGATTCCGAAAATATAACTCCCGAGTCTGTAAGTAAAATAGCAAAAAAGCCTTTTTGATTTTTCACGTTTAAAGATGGTGGCACTTCCGGTTCGATCGACAAACTCCATATTTTGTGTACGAATCAGTAATTCCTTGTCTAGTATCGAAAAAAAAAATTAGGTCATTCTGACCTATATTTCGACGATTTTTTTGAAAACTTTGATCCTTAATTTCACCAAGGGGAGATAATTTAGAAAATTTCTAATTATATTTTTGAAGTCACATCGGTAAGATCTACTTGTATACTAAATTTCATGAAAATCGTACAACTATTAAAGAAGTTGTCAAATTGGTCTAAACTTCCGGTTCGAAATCACAGCGACGAATTTTCGAAATTCGAAAATGTGAAACTGCAGATGAAAATGATTTTTTTCAAGGTATTCAAAGAAAAAAGAATTAGTAAAATCGGTCAAAAAATAACAAAGTTACGACTATGCATTGTCAGTTTTTTCGTTCGTAAAATTCGGTGATTTCGGATTCGTAAAACGTTTTGAAAATATATTTAAACAACGTTCGCACCCCATTTTTGGGGGGGTAGGTCAAAGTTTTAGAAAGATCCCATGGTTAGATTCTGAGAAATCCGATTTGCAGAAAATACACAAAAAAAAAATAATAATAATCTTAACAGAAACAATAAGCTTTCATATGTAATATGAAAGCTTAATAACTTTAACAGAAACAATAAGCTTTCATATGTAATACATATGAAAGCTTAATAATAATCTTAACAGAAACAATAAGCTTTCATATGTAAGCTTAACTAGATCTGCTACTGTCCCATGCAGATATGAAAGCTTTCATATTCATCGTCACGTGTCATCGATTATATCAAGTATCTCAAATAAAAGGATACGAATAACAAACTATTAAAATTGGTCAAAAACTCGCGAAGTTACAAGTCTAAATATAGTATGAAACATTGAGTAATCTGAAAACTAAAGGGAAATAACTGATACTTGTGTTGCTGTAATCGGGATGACTTCCCACTTCAAAACTTTCAGAAAAATGAAATGAAAATGGTAAGAAAACATCGAAAAATTAAATGAGATAACTTTGAACAAAACTAAAACAGTTTGAACTCAACTGTTTGAATATGTACGTTAAATATGTAGATTTGGAAAATTATAAAGACATAATATCAAAATCGGTCAAAAACTCACAGAGTTACAAATTTAAATGTAATGAGAAACATTGCACCCGGGCAAAAAAATAATCTTTAAACTAAAGGGAAATAACTGAAACTTGTATAGCTGTAATCGGGCTTCCAAGATATGTTATATAATTATGGTTTCCAATATGTTTGGTTATAAGTAGGAAATCGTGACGACTTCTTAAGCATGTTTTAAACAAAGGGTCATAGACTGCAATATACAAGAATGGCACTCTGCAATAAAAAAAACCTGGCCAAAGCAAGATTTCTATACAGAAATTAAATAATTGCTCAACCAGAAAAATATTTATCCACTATAATAAATAAGCAACATAGAGAAAATGAAATGAAATTGAATGGGGTTTAACGTCCTACTGTTCTGCTCCTACAATGGACTAATGAAGACGGGCATACGCCATAAAGTGTGCAATGAGGGAAATTTTACCCGGGCAGCGGCGTTACGGCCTACGAGGTTGGACAGGCGACCATACTCCTTGTCACGTACAACCAAGAAATCGAAACAACGCCAGTTGACTCAATGACAGACGTTATGATACAGAGCGCACGTGCTAACCATTCAGCCACGCAACCTCCCTAAAATCGGCAAATTGCTGACCTACAGCGAGAAACATTTCAACCGGGCCAAATCTTCTATTTTAACAGTTTAATTTGCACGGTACCTTTAGTTATCAACCGAATATTACAAAACTTTTAAAAATAAGCTCCCCCTGACCAGCTTAATCGTTCGCTATAAACGTTTGCCCCTTAAAATCGACAAATTGCTGACTTTAAAGTGAGAAACATTACAACCGGGCCAAATTTTCTGTTTCATCACTTTTACAGTACCTTTGATTACCAACCGATTATTACAAAACTTTAAAAATAAAAGAGAAAGAGATAAATGCGGCCTAACGTCCATTCGACACCAACTAGGTCATTTCGGGACTAACATATGTTTTTTAATTTTATTTAAAAACTCCCCTTGCGCGTACTGGTTTTTAGCCGTTGGGAGGAAACCGAAGAACACGGAGAAAACCCACGAGGTTGGACATCATACACCATGTCACGTGCAACCTGGAGATCGAAACGACGCCCGTTGACCCAATGACAGACGTTACGATACAGCGCGCACATGCTAACCATTCAGCCATTCAGCCTCCCTGAATTCGTAAAATTGCTGACTTATAGCAAGAAACATTTCAACCGGGCGAAATTTTCTGTTTTAACAGTTTAATGTGCACGGTACTTTAATTACCAACCGATTATTACAAAACTTTTGAAAATAAGCTCCAACTGACCAGCTTAATCGTATGCAATAAAAGTTTTGCCTGAATTGAAAGTTCTGCACGGAGAAAGTTCATCTCGATTTCCCGGCGTGGTTCCCCTTGTCAGTGAGGCAGAACGGAGGGCCTGACAAGCACAGCTGTCTAGTCCTTCGGATGGGACGAAAAACCAAGGTCCCGTGTACACATTGGAGTGCACGTAAAATATCCCTAAGCAGTTGGAATTCGATACAGTTGAATAAAGCTCTATACGATGACTAAATGTGCAGATTGTAGCCACCCACACTGCATGTTTTGCTTAACAATGAAAGGGTGTCGTTTTCAGTTTTCAATCCTTTTATTCTTCTACTCCTGATATGTTGGACTGTTGATGGATGGTTTCATATAAAAGACTACCAATAAGACTCTTTGTAGAAGAAGTTCCCCAAAATAGTATGTTGACTTTACGAGAAAGACCTCTAAACATGCTCCAAATTGTAAAAATACGACTTTTTGGATTTTCAATCTCTTTTTCTCGGCTATCCCTGATATTTTCACACAACAGGCTAGCTATTAGACTCTCTATTGACAAAAGTTTCACCGCCCTCCCTTCATTATAACCGAAATTATCGTGGCCTAAAGAATCAACAAATCAGCATGCTTATCTCTGCTTAGCCTAGGCAGAAAATGCTCATTTTTGAACTCAATCATAACATTGACCTAGTGAACGTCTACACCAAGTTTGAACATTCTAGCTTAATTAGAAGGAGAGTTATTGTATTCCAAAGTCCCGGCCCTTCAAATTGCTTCTATTTTTCATTTTCAATTCAAAATGGTGACCATCACGTGACCGAAATCAAAATTCGGATCCGATAGATTTTTAGGCATTCCTTCAAGGATTCTGAAAATATAACTCCCGAGTCTGTAAGTAAAATAGCAAAAATGCCTTTTTGATTTTTCACGTTTAAAGATGGTGGCACTTCCGGTTCGATCGACAAACTCCATATTTTGTGTACGAATCAGTAATTACTTGTCTAGTATCAAAAAAAAAATTAGGTCATTCTGACCTATATTTCGACGATTTTTTTGAAAACTTTGATCCTTAATTTCGTCAAGGGGAGATAATTTAGAAAATTTATAATTATATTTTTGAAGTCACATAGGTAACATCTACTTATACACTAAATTTCATGAAAATCGTACAACTATTAAAGAAGTTCTCAAATTGGTCTAAACTTCCGGTTCGAAATCACAGTGACGAATTTTCGAAATTGGAAAATGCGAAACTGCAGATGAAAATGATTTTTTTCAAGGTATTCAAAGAAAAAAGAATTAGTAAAATCGGTCAAAAAATAACAAATTTCGTTCGTAAAATTCGGTGTTTTCGGATTCGTAAAACGCTTTGAAAATATATTTAATCAACAGCCACCACCCATTTTGGGGGGATAAGTAAAAGTTTCAGAACGATCCTATGGTTAGATTCTGAGAAATCCGATTTGTGGACAATACACAAAAAAAAATAACAATAACTAGATCTGCTACTGTCCCACGCAGATATGAAAGCTTTCATATTCATCGCCACGTGTCATTGATTGTATCAAGTATCCTAAATAAAAGGATAAGAAGAAAAAATTATCAAAATTGGTCAAAAACTCGCGAAGTTACAAGTCTAAATATAGTATGAAACATTGCACCCAGGCATAACAATAATCTGAAAACTAAAGGGAAATAACTGAAACTTGTATTACTGTAATGAGACGGATGAGAAAATGAAATGAAAATGGCGGGAAAAAAATTAAAAATGGCAGGTTGTACAGGCGACCTTACTCCTTGTCACGTACAACCGGGCATTCGAAAACACGCTAGTTAACTCAATGACAGGCGCGCGTGCTAACCATTCAGCCACCTAACCCCCCTTTGAAATCAGACACGTGCAATATGTCATATAGGAAGAATAAGAAGTCGCTCACAACAAAATGGTAAATTAATGAGTTTAGGTCAAAAGGTTGAGCTACTGTTTTAGAGTACTTAATAGTTTTAAAGAGACACGTTAAGGGTTGTTCATAGTTAAATGAAAGTTTAATTTTAAATAAGACCAATAAAATTAGGATTTAATAATGCCAGACTAATATTTCCAATATGTTTTGTTATAAGAGGGAAATCGTGACGACTTCTTAAGCATGTTTTAAACAAAGGATCATAGAATGAATTATACAAGAATGGCACTCTGCAATAAAAAAACTGGCCAAAGCAAGATTTCTATGCTGAAATTAAATACTTGCTAGAACCAGAAAAATATTTATCCACTATAATAAATAAGCAACATGGAGAAAATGAAATGAAATTGAATGGGGTTTAACGTCCTACTGTTCTGCCATAAAGTGTGCAATGAGGGAAATTTTACCCGGTCAGCGGCGTTACGGCCTACGAGGTTGGACAGGCGACCATACTCCTTGTCACGCACAACCAAGAAATCGAAACAACGCCAGTTGACTCAATGACAGACGTTATGATACAGAGCGCAGGTGCTAACCATTCAGCCACGCAACCTCCCTAAAATCGGCAAATTGCTGACCTACAGCGAGAAACATTTCAACCGGGCCAAATTTTTTATTTTAACAGTTTAATTTGCACGGTACCTTTAGTTATCAACCGAATATTACAAAACTTTTAAAAATAAGCTCCCAATGACCAGCTTAAGCGTTCGCAATAAACGTTTGCCCCTTAAAATCGGCAAATTGCTGACTTTAAAGTGAGAAACATTACAACCGGGCGAAATTTTCTGTTTTATCACTTTTACAGTACCTTTGATTACCAGCCGATTATTACAAAACTTTAAAAATAAAAGAGAAAGAGAGAAATGCGGCCTAATGTCCATTCGACACAAACTAGGTCATTTCGTGACTAACATATGTTTTTTAATTTTATTTAAAAACTCAACTTGCGCTTACTGGTCTTTAGCCATTGGGAGGAAACCGAAGAACACGGAGAAAACCCACGAGGTTGGACATCATACTCCATGTCACTTGCAACCTGGAGATCGAAACGACGCCGGTTGACTCAATGACAGACGTTACGATACAGCGCGCACATGGTAACCATTCAGCCATTCAGCCACCCTGAATTCGGAAAATTGCTGACTCAATGACAGACGTTACGATACAGCGCGCACATGCTAACCATTCAGCCATTCAGCCTCCCTGAATTCGTAAAATTGCTGACTTATAGCAAGAAACATTTCAACCGGGCGAAATTTTCTGTTTTTAACAGTTTAATGTGCACGGTACTTTAATTACCAACCGATTATTACAAAACTTTTGAAAATAAGCTCCAACTGACCAGCTTAATCGTATGCAATAAACGTTTGGCCTGAATTGAAAGTTCTGCACGGAGAAAGTTCATCTGGATTTCCCGGCGTGGTTCCCGCTTGTCAGTGAGGCAGAACGAAGGGCCCGACAAGCACAGCTGTCTAGTCGTTCGGATGGGACGAAAAACCAAGGTCCCGTGTACACATTGGAGTGTACGTAAAATATCCCTAAGCAGTTGGAATTCGATACTGTTGAATAAGCTCTATACGATGACTAAATGTGTAGATTGTAGTCACCCACAATGCATGTTTCGCTTAACAATGAAAGGGTGCCGTTTTCAATTTTCGATCCTTTTGTTCTTCTACTCCTGATATGTTTGACTGTTGATCGATGGTTTCATATAAAAGACTACCAATGAGACTCTTTGTAGAAGAAGTTCCCCAAAAATATTATGTTGACTTTACGAGAAAGACCTCTAAACATGCTCCAAATTGTAAAAATACGACTTTTTGGATTTTCAATCTCTTTTTTTCGGCTATCCCTGATATTTAAAAAAAATGGTACAATGATTTCACACAACAGGCTAGCTATTACACTCTCTATTGACAAAAGTTTCACCGCCCTCCCTTCATTATAACCGAAGTTATCGTGCCCTAAATAATCAACAAATCAGCATGCTTATCTCTGCTTACCCTAAGCAGAAAATGCTCATCTTTGAACTCAATCATAACATTGACCTAGTGAACGTCTACACCAAGTTTGAACATTCTAGCTTAATTAGAAGGAGAGTTATTGTGCTCCAAAGTCTCGGCCATTCAAATTGCTTCTATTTTTCATTTTCAATTCAAAATGGTGACTCCCGGTAGACCTAAATCAAAATTCTACTCTCGACGTTTTTTAGGCCTTGCTAAAATATAACTCCCGAGTCTGTAAGTAAAATAGCAAAAAAGCCTTAGTGATTTTTCACGTTTAAAGATGGTGGCACTTCCGGTTCGATCGACAAACTCCCTATTTTGTGTACGAATCAGTAATTCCTTGTCTAGTATCGAAAAAAAAATTAGATCATTCTGACCTATATTTCAACGATTTTTTTGAAAACTTTGATCATTATTTTCACCAAGGGGAGATAATTTAGAAAATTTCTAATTATATTTTTGAAGTCACATCGGTAAGATCTACTTATATACTAAATTTCATGAAAATCGTACAACTATTAAAGAAGTTGTCAAATTGGCCTAAACTTCCGGTTCGAAATCACAGCGACGAATTTTCGAAATTCGAAAATGTGAAACTGCAGATGAAAATGATTTTTTTCAAGGTATTCAAAGAAAAATGAATTAGTAAAATCGGTAAAAAAAATAACAAAGTTACGACTATGCATTGTCCATTTTGTCGTTCGTAAATTTCGGTGATTTCGGATTCGTAAAACGTTTTGAAAATATATTTAATCAACAGATACCACCCATTTTTGGGGGGATAGCTAAAAGTTTCATAAAGATACTGTGGTTAGATTCTGAGAAATCCGATTTGTGGATAAAACACACAAAAAAAATAACAACTAGATCTGCTACTGTCCCATGCAGATATGAAAGCTTTCATATTCATCGTCACGTGTCATTGATTGTATCAAGTATCCTAAATAAAAGGATAAGAAGAAAAAATTATCAAAATTGGTCAAAAACTCGCGAAGTTACAAGTCTAAATATAGTATGAAACATTGCACCCAGGCATAACAATAATCTGAAAACTAAAGGGAAATAACTGAAACTTGTATTACTGTAATGAGACGGATGAGATAATGAAATGAAAATGGCGGGAAAAAATTAAAAATGGCAGGTTGGACAGGCGACCTTACTCCTTGTCACGTACAACCGGGCATTCGAAAACACGCTAGTTAACTCAATGACAGGCGCGCGTGGTAACAATTCAGCCACCCAACTCCCCTTTGAAATCAGACACGTGCAATATGTCATATAGGAAGAATAACAAGTCGCTCACAACAAAATGGTAAATTAATGAGATTAGGTCAAAAGGTTGAGCTACTGTTTTAGAGTATTTAAATGTCTTAAAGAAACACGTTAAGGGGAGTTTAAGTTTAAATAAGACCAATAAAATTAGGATTTAATAATGCCAGACTAATATTAAAATAAAGTTTTAAATTAAGAATAATTAATTATTGGTCTAATGCAATGAAATGCTTTGATTTGACGGATGAAATGTACGATGGGTGTCCACACTATGTGGCTAAGGCGTTGGCCTGCTAGCCAGGTCGGGTGCTTCAAAATAACGGCCCTTGAAATTGCTACTACTTTTCATATTCACTTCAAAATGGCAACTATCAGTTGACCTAAATCAAAATTCTGCTCCCTGCGATTTTTGGGCCATCCTTCAAGCCGTAAAATACGGTGATTTCGAATTCGCAAAACGTTTTGAAAATATATTTAATCAACAGCCACCACCCATTTTTTTTGGGGGGGGGGGGTAGGTCAAAGTTTCAAAAACATCCTATGGTTAGATTCTGAGAAATCCGATTTGCAGGAAAAACACAAAAAAAAAATAATAATAATCTTAACAGAAACAATAAGCTTTCATATGAAATACGAAAGCTTAATAATCTTAACAGAAACAATAAGCTTTCATATGTAATATGAAAGCTTAATAATCTTAACAGAAACAATAAGCTTTCATATGTAATATGAAAGCTTAATAATCTTAACAGAAACAATAAACTTTCATATGTAATATGAAAGCTTGATAATAATCTTAACAGAAACAATAAGCTTTCATATGTAATATGAAAGCTTAATAATCTTAACAAAAACAATAAGCTTTCATATGTAATATGAAAGCTTAATAACTTTAACAGAAACAATAAGCTTTCATATGTAATATGAAAGCTTAATAATAACTTTAACAGAAACAATAAGCTTTCATATGTAATACATATGAAAGCTTAATAACTAGATCTGCTACTGTCCCATGCAGATATGAAAGCTTTCATATTCACAGTCACTTCCTGTCACATGTCATGGGTCATATAAATAATCCGAACAAGAAAAAATAAATCATTAAAATTGGTCACAATCTAGCGAAATTAATGTGATTTTTCACTCGTAAACAACTTTGTCGGCACGAAAAACATCAAAGGCGAAATTTGAATTTTTGAAATATTTAAATACCAAAAATTCGACCCGTATCCCGACTATCTTGAAATGTATTAAATTTTAGACATAGGAGACGCACTGAACATACTATGCCCCATTGTGTTTGTTTACAAGTCCGTAAATGTCGATTTTTCACTGTTTCATATTCACTTCAAAATGGCGACCATCAGCTGACCTAAATCAAAATTCTGCTCTGAACGTTTTTTAGATTTTTCTTCAAGGATTCAGAAAATGTAACTCCGTATGTCTGTAAGTGCAATATCGCAAAAGTTCTATTGTCTTTTCACGTTTCAAGATGGTGGCACTTTCGGTTCGATCGACAAACTCCATGTTTTGTGTACGAATCAGTAATTACTTGCCTAGTATCAAGAATTTTTTTTAGGTCATTCTGACCTTTATTTCGACGATTTTTTTGAAAAATTTTACTCTAAATTTCACCAAGGGGAGATTATTTAGAAAATTTTAAAAGTCATTTTTCAAGTCGCATCAGTAATGTCTACTTACATACTAAATTTCATGAAAATCGTACAACTATTAAAGAAGTTGTCAAGTTCGTCTCAACTTCCGGTTCGAAATAACAGCGACGAATTTTCGAATATTACAAAACTTTTAAAAATAAGCTCCTCCTGACCAGCTTAATTGTTCGCAATAAACGTTTACCCCTTAAAATCGGCAAATTGCTGACTTTAAAGTGAGAAACATTACAACCGGGCGAAATTTTCTGTTTTATCACTTTTACAGTACCATTGATTACCAACCGATTATTACAAAACTTTAAAAATAAAAGAGAAAGAGAGAAATGCGGCTTAACGTCCATTCGACACAAACGAGGTCATTTCGGAACTAACATATGTCTTTTAATTTTATTTAAAAACTTCCCTTGCGCGTACGGGGCCTTTGCCGCGGGAGGAAACCGAAGGACACGGAGAAAACCCACGAGGTTGGACACCATACTCCATGTCACGTGCAACCTGGAAATCGAAACGACGCCAATTAACTCAATGACAGACGTTATGATACAGCGCGCACATGCTAACCATTCAGCCATTCAGCCTCCCTAAAATCGGGAAATTGTTGACTTATAGCAAGAAACATTTCAACCGGTCATTTCAATCGAAACAACGGCAGTTGACTCAATGACAGACGTTACGACACAGAGCGCAGGTGCTAACGATTCAGCCACGTAACCTCCCTCAATTTGGCAAATTGCTGACCTACAGCGAGAAACATTTCAACCGGGCCAAATTTTCTATTTTAACAGTTTAATTTGCACGGTACCTTTAGTTATCAACCGAATATTACAAAACTTTTAAAAATAAGCTTCCCCTGACCAGCTTAATCGTTCGCAATAAAGGTTTGCCCCCTAAAATCGGCAAATTGCTGACTTTAAAGTGAGAAACATTACAACCGGGCGAAATTTTCTGTGTTATTACTTTTACAGTACCTTTGATTACCAACCGATTATAACAAAACTTAAAAATAAAAGAGAAAGAGAGAAATACGGCTTAACGTCCATTCGACACAAACTAGGTCATTTCGGGACTAACATATGTTTTTTAATTTTATTTAAAAACTTCCCTTGCGCGTACGGGTCTTTAGTCGTGGGAGGAAACCGAAGGACACGGAGAAAACCCACGAGGTTGGACACCATACTTGAAACGACGCCGGTTGACTCAATGACAGACGTTACGATACAGCGCGCGTATGCTAACCATTCAGCCTCCATAAAATCGGGAAATTGCTGACTTATAGCAAGAAACATTTCAACCGGGCGAAATTTTCTGTTTTAACAGTTTAATTTGCACGGTACTTTACTTACCAACCGATTATTACAAAACTTTTGAAAATAAGCTGACCAGCTTAATCGTATGCAATAAACGTTTGGCCGGAATTGAAAGTTCTGCACCGGGAAAGTTCATCTCGATTTTCCGGCGTGGTTCCCCCTTGTCAGTGAGGCAGAACGGAGGGCCTTACAAGGATAACTGTCTCTTCGTTCGGATGGGACGAAAAACCATGGTCCCGTGTACACATTGGAGTGCACGTAAAATATCCCTAAGCAGTTGGAATTCGATACTGTTGAATAAGCTCTATACGATGACTATGCAAACCATTATTAATTGATGAATGTGTTAAAATGTACAAAATATACACAGTATTAATCTAAATCAATAACATAAATGATTACAAATTTTTTTTTAGGTAGTTTTAAAATAGAAAACAAATAATTATATCATATCAAACCTATTCAATTTCAATTAATATGAGGACTGGCTGCAAAGTTCTAAGCCTATGTGTGCAAGACCTATATAATGTTGATGTTTCCTTTTATTTTTCTATATAGTTTCCATCCAAGCTCAATTTTTTCATCAGTTATTTTCGGTGATTTTGGATTCGCAAAACGTTTTGAAAATATATTGATTCCAAGGCCACCACCCATTTTTGAAAGGAGGCTAACCAGAAAAGTAAAATAGATCACAAAATCACGAAGTAACACAGCTGTCAAGGTCAATTTTTTCATCAGTTGTTTTCGGTGATTTTGGATTCGCAAAACGTTTTGAAAATATATTGCTTCCAAGGCCACCACCCATTTTTGAAAGGAGGCTAACCAGAAAAGTAAAATAGATCACAAAATCACGAAGTAACACAGCTGTCAAGGTCAATTTTTTCATCAGTTGTTTTCGGTGATTTTGGATTCGCAAAACGTTTTGAAAATATATTGATTCCAAGGCCATCACCCATTTTTGAAAGGAGGCTAACCAGAAATGTATTGATTTCCCAGATTTGAGACGAAATCGAGAAACTGCGATCTATTTGATTATTTTCAAGCTGTTAATCGGAGTTATTCACGCGAAAACAACTTTGTCGGCACGGAAAACATCCAAGGCGAAATTTGAGATTTTGCAATTTTCAAATACCGAAAATTCGACAATGAGCCAGGCTATCCCCAAATGTATTAATTTCAAAGATAGGAAAGGAATTCAACAAACTACGGTCTATTCTGGTAATTTACATGCCCGTTAATGTCCATTTTTCACTATTTCTGATATTCAATTCAATATGGTGACTATCCATTGACTTAAATCAAAATTCCACTGCCAACATTTTATAGCCATCCCTTCAAGGATTCAGAAAATATAACCCCGTGTCTGTATGTAAAATAGCAAAATGGCGTTTGAGGTTTTTACATTTCAAGATGGTGGCACTTCCGGATTGAGCTACAAACTCCATTTTTTGTGTACGATCTGACCTATATTTCGTCGATGTTTTTGAAAATTTCGATCCTCAATTTCTCCAAGGGGAGATAATTTAGAAAATTTTTAAAGTCATTTTTAAATTCGCATCGGCAAGATCTACTTACATTCCAAATTTCATAAAAATCGTGTATCTATTAAAGAAGTTGTCAAATTGGTCATGACTTCCGAAACGAAATCACAGCGACGAATTTTCGAAATTCGAAAATTTGAAATTGCAGGTGAAATTGGTTTTTGTCAAGGTTTTCAAAGAATTTTTTTTTAATAAAATAGGTCTATCAATAACAAAGTTACGACTATGCATTGTTAATTTTTTTCGTTCGTAAAATTCGGTGATTTCGAATTTGCAAAACGTTTTGAAAATATATTTAATCAACAGCCACCACCCATTTTTTTTTTGGGGGGGGGGGGGGTGGTAGGTCAAAGTTTCAGAAACAACCTATGTTTAGATTCTGTGAAATCCGATTTGCAGGAAAAAAACACAAAAAAATAATAATAATCTTAACAGAAACAATAAGCTTTCATATGAAATATGAAAACTTAACTAGATCTACTACTGTCCCATGCAGATATGAAAACTTTCATATTCATCGTCACGTGGCATGGATTATATCAAGTATCTTAAAAGATTGAAGTACAAAAAAAATAATTATCAAAATCGGAAAAAAAATCGCGAAGTGAGAAACATTGCACTCGGGTAAAAAAATAATCTGAAAACTAAAGGGAAATAACTGAGACTTGTGTTACTGTAATCGGGATGACTTTCCACTTAAAAAGTTTCAGAAAAATGAAATGAAAATGGTAAGAAAACATCGAAAAATTAAATGAGATAACTTTGAACGGAACTAATACTTTCTGAATCAGGTTGACCTCAACTGTTTGAATATTTACGTTAAATATGTAAATTTGAAAAATTATAAGACATAATTATCAAAATCGGTCAAAAACTCACAAAGTTACAAGTTTAAATGTAGTGAGAAACATTGCACCCGAGCAAAAAAATAATCTTTAAACTAAAGGGAAATAACTGAAACTTGTATAGCTGTCGTCTTTGTCTCAAGACCTTAAACACTGTGTATAAATTTAAAGTCAATCAGATATTAACTTTGGCCTCTAGACCACCCACAAGATTTTTCAAAGTGATCAAGGGCCATAACTCTAGCAACAATTATCGGAAATCACCGAAAATCAATAGGCTTCTTCGTTTCATGGCCTCAAACACCGTGTATCAATTTAAAGTCAATCAGATAATAACTTGGGCCTCTACAGCGTCCACAAGATTTTTTGAAGGCATCAAGGGCCATAACTCTGAAAATCGATAGGCGTCTTCGTCTCATGACCTTAAACACTGTGTATAAATTTAAAGTGAATCGGATATTAACTTTAGCCTCTAGTGCGTTCACAAGAAATTGTGGACGATGGACGGACGGACGGACGGACGGACAGACGGGCGGACGGGGACGACGACAATATACGTTCACATTTCCATGTGGGCGTATAAAAACAAAAATGAGCATTATTTATGAAGTATGTCACTTACAAAAGCGTACAGTATTTTTAATATACCCTTGAACATATAAAAAATATGCATGTTAGTTTCGTAGTTTAGTAAATCGTTACCAAACAACAAAATATCAACATTTAACAGTAAATCATCTAATTGTAACATTTTCAATTCACCTATCATGGCGTCTCTGTGAATAGTATATTTTGAACAACACAATAAAAAAATGGTTTGCGTTTTCGATATCATATCCACCACATGAACAAGCAGAATTATCAACTAAATTTACCTGAAATAAATCGCCATTTAAGGCACTGCATTTATTACGCGTCCTGCAGTGTGAAATGTTTACATATGGTTCACCTCATGAAAAATAAGTTGGAACATTTGCATTTTGAAAATATACCGCACTTAGCTTCTTTTTAAAAAGAAAAAAGTGTTGGTATTTGTCTCAATTGTAAATCTAAAGAGTTCCACAATTTAACAGTGGATGGAAAAAAAGAATTTTGATATGCTGACAATCTGATTAGACTCTGACTCAGATCTTGGGAGCGAAGATCATAATTGTTATTTTGTGATACCATATCTGGTACAAGGTCTGTAAGATATTGAGGTGTCTGCTCATTTACTATTTTATAGAATAATGATAATTTCCTGACCAGCCTCCGAGTTTTTAGAGTTTCCCACCGACTCTTTATAAATGGATTCAAGACTCACATAACTTGTTAAGCCCGTTACAATTCGAGCTGCTTCAATTTGGAGCTTTTCTAAACGCTCGGAATTGACTTTTCCACAATTGTCCCACACTTCCTAAGAATATTCTAATATTGGCCTGTTAAATGTTAAGTACATTTTTTCCAAGTATTCTCTCTTTAATTTATATTTTAGTTTCCTTAACACGTTTAACTGTTTCGAGGCTTTGCCAATCAATTTATCAATATGATTAGTCCATTTACAATCGCTATTGAAGATAACTCCTAAATTTTTATGTATATTGACAGGCTTTAGTATCGTTTCGCCAAAATCAAATTCCAGATTACTTTCCACGTTTCCACCATTATGTCTCTTTTGTTTGGATTGAATTTAACTAGCCACTTTTTTGACCACTCATTTAAATAGTTTAAATCTAAATTAATTATATTTTCCAAAGTGTTGTAATTAGAGGCCAAGTGTCCAATAGAAGTATCGTCAGCGAAAAGTCTACTAATCCTACTGTACCGTCGGCAATGTCATTGATAAATATAAGAAAAAGTAGAGGTCCAAAGACTGACCCTTGGGGCACACCCGTTTTGAGCTCGCGAGCGTCGGATAATGCTTCTTTAAGTATTACTTTCTGAGATCTATTTGTCAAATAACTATTAAGCCAAGTCAGTAAACCTCCTTTAATCCCATATCTTTCTAATTTTAATAGCAATCCTTTAATCCACACCGTATCAAATGCTTTACTTATATCGGCATACGTCATGCTTGCTTTTTGTTTCTTTTCAAGTGCACATAAAATTTCATGGTATAGTTCGATAAGTTGATGAGTAGTGGAAGAACCAGGTATAAATCCCGACTGAAATTTATAGAGCAGCTTATTAAAAATCAAAAGGTTAAAGATATGTTTGAATATTCTTAACAGAAACATTAAGCTTTCATATCTAATATGAAAGCTTAACTAGATCTGCTAAGCAGATATTAAAGCTTTCATATTCACAGTCACTTCCTGTCACATGTCATGGGTCATATGAATAATCCAAACAAGAAAAAATAAATCATTAAAATCCGTCACAATCTAGTGAAGTTAATGTCTCGTAAACAACTTTGTCGGCACGAATAACATCAAAAGCAAAATTCGAATTTTTGAAATATTCAAATACGAAAAATTTAACCCATTGAACATACTATGCCCTATTGTGTTTGTTTAGAAGCTCGTAAATGTCGATTTTTCACTATTTGTCATATTCACTTCAAAATGGCGACCCCATATTTTGTGTACAAATCAATAATTACTTGTCAAGTATCGAAAAAAAAATAGGTCATTCTGACCTATATTTCGATGATTTTTTGAAAATTTTGATCCTTAATTTCATTAAGGGGAGATAATTTAGAAAATTTCTAATCATATTTTTGTAGTCGCATTGGTTAGATCTACTTACATGCTAGATTTCATGAAAATCGTACAATTATTAAAGAAGTTGTCTAATTGGTCATAACTTCCGGTTCGAAATCACAGCGGCGAATTTTCGAAATTCGAAAATTTGAAACTGCAGATTTGAAGTAATTGTCTCAAGGTACTCAAAGAAAAAACATTTAGTAACATAGGTCAAATAGTCACAAAGTTACAGCATTGTAGGTCAAATGCATTCGTTCGTAAAATTCGGTGATTTCGGATTCGTAAAACGTTTTGAAAATATATTTAATCAACAGCCACCACCCATTTTTTGGGGATAGGTAAAAGTTTCAGAACGATCCTATGGTTAGATTCCGAGAAATCCGATTTGTGGATAAAACACAAAAAAATAGATCTGCTACTGTCCCATGCAGATATGAAAGCTTTCATACTCATCGTCACGTGTCATCCATAATATCAAGTATCCTAAATAAAAGGATAAGAAGAAAAAATTATCAAAATTGGCCAAAAACTCGCGACGTTACAAGTCTAAATATAGTATGAAACGTTGCATACGGGCATAACAATAATCTGAAAACTAAAGGTAAATAACTGAAACTTGTATTGCTGTAATCGGAATGACTTCCCTTTCCAGTGGTTTCAGAAAAATGGACGGATGAGAAAATGAAATGAAAATGGCGGGAAAGAACTAAAAATGGCAAGTTGGACAGGCGACCTTACTCCTTGTCACGTACAACCGGGGATTCGAAAACACGCTAGTTGAGTCAATGACAGGCTTTATGATACAGCGCGCGCGTGCTAACCATTCAGCCACCCAACCCCTCTTTGAAATCAGACAGGTGCAATATGTCATATAGGAAGAATAACAAGTCGCTCACATACAAAATGGTAAATTAATGAGTTTAGGTCAAAAGGTTGAGGTACTGTTTTAGAGTATTTAGTTGTTTTAAAGAGACACGTTAAGGGTTGTTCATAGTTAAATGAAACTTTAATTTTAAATAAGACGAACGTCTACCAATAAAATTAGGATTAATAATGCCAGACTAATATTAAAATAAAGTTTCAAACAAAGAATAATTAATTATTGGTCTGATGCAATGAAATGTTTTGATTTGACGGATGAAATGTACGATGAGTGTCCACACTAAGTGGGTAAGGCATTGGCCCGCTAGCCAGGAGGTCGGGTGTTTGTTCCCTGCATTGGCCGAGAAAGTTCATCTCGATTTTCCGGCGTGGGTCCCCCTTGTCAGTGAGGCAGAACGGAGGGCCTGGAAAGGACAGCTGTCTAGTCGTTCGGATGGGACGAAAAACCAAGGTCCTGTGTACACATTGGAGTGCACGTAAATGATCCCTTAGCAGTTGGAATTCGATACTGTTGAATAAGCTCTATACGATGACTAAATGTGCAGATTGTAGCCACCCACACTGCATGTTTCGCTTAACAATGAAAGGGTGCCGTTTTCAATTTTCGATCCCTTCGTTCTTCTACTCCTGATATTTTGGACTGTTGATCGATTGTTTTATATAAAAGACTACCGATAAGACTCTTTGTAGAAGAAGTTCGTAAAAAAATATTATGTTGACTTTACGAGAAAAAGACCTCTAAACATGCTCCGACTTTTTTGATTTTCAATCTCTTTTTTTCGGCTACCCCGGACATTTAAAAAAAAAAATGATACAATGATTTCACACCACACAACAGGCTAGGTATTAAACTCTCGATTGACAACAGTTTCATCGCCCTCCCTTCATTATAACCAAAGTTATCGTGCCCTAAAAATCAACAAATCAGCTTGCTTATCTCTGCTTACCATGGGCTTCTATTTTTCATTTTCACTTCAAAATGGCGACCATCAGTTGACCTAAATCAAAATTCTACTCTAAACGTTTTTTAGGCCATCCTTCAGGGATTCAGAAAATATAACTCCCGTGTCTGTAAGGAAAATAGCAAAAAAGCCTTTGGGATTTTTCACGTTTCAAGATGGTGGCACAAACTCCATATTTTGTGTACGAATCTGTAATTACTTGTCTAGTATCGGAAAAAATATTTGGGTCATTCTGACCTATATTTCGAAGATTTTTTTGAAAACTTTGATCCTTAATTTCACCAAAGGGAGATGATTAAGAAAATGTCCGAGGAAATCATTGAAGTCGCATTGACAAGATCTATTTACATTCTAAATTTCATGAAAATCGCACAACTATTAAAGAAATTGTCACGTTGGTCTCAACTTCTGGTTGGAAATCACAGCGACGAAGTTTCAAAATTCGAAAATCCGAAACAGCAGATTTGAAGTAAATGTCTCAAGATGCTCAAAGAAAAAAAATATAGTAAAATAGGTCAAATATTCACATAGTTACAGCATTGTAGGTGAAATGTATTCGTTCGTAAAATTCGGTGATTTCGGATTCGTAAAACGTTTTGAAAATATATTTAATCAAGGTTCGCACCCTATTTTTCGGGGGGTAGGTGAAAATTTCAGAGAGATCGTACGGTTAGATTCTGAGAAATCCGATTTGCAGAAAATACACAAAAAAAAAATAATAATAATCTTAACAGAAACAATAAGCTTTCATATGTAATATGAAAGCTTATTAATCTTAACAGAAACAATAAGCTTTCATATGAAATATGAAAGCTTAATAACAGAAAATAATAATCTTAACAGAAACAATAAGCTTTCATATGAAATATGAAAGCTTGATAACTAGATCTGCATAGCAGATATCAAAGCTTTCATATAAACAGCAAAAGGGGTATTTGAATCTATTGAAACAATAAGTATAATGTCATCAGGTATCTGAAAAATTACATCTACCTTATAAACAAGATGGGAAAAATACAAATTAAAAATTTAGAGAGAGAGAGAGAAATGGGGTTTAACGTCCACTCGACACAACTAGGTCATTTCGGGACTAACGTATGGTTTTTAATTTTATTTCAATAATTTGCTTGCGCGTAGGGGTCTTTAGCAGTGGGAGGAAACCGGAGGAAACCCGCGAGGTTGAGAAGGCGCCCCTATCTCCATGCCACATACGCTCACACCAGGGCTCGAAACCACAGCCGCAAGCCAGAGGTGACCGGCCAGCTAGAGGTCGAAGCGCGGCATTCTAGACCACTAGGCCATCCCAACCCCCCTAAAAATTTAGAACAGTACATTATATACAGAGCATGTTAACTCTTTTATTAGTTTCTCGTACGCAGGACAGGAAGTAGTTGTGCTTCAATGTAAACAGGTCTGTTTCTTAATTGCATTTAGTTTTAGAGTTATGTGTGATTTTCAAAGAATTTAATCGGAAATCGCTGAAAATCAACAAGCCTCTTCGTCTCATGACCTTAAACACTGTGTATAAATCTAAAGTCAACCAAACAGAATTTTGAAAGTGGTCAAGGATCATAACTCTGACAGTAATTATCGGAAATTATTGAAAATATCTAGCTTCCTCCTCTTGTGACTTTAAACACTGTGTATAAAGTTAAAGTCAATCGGTTATTAACTTAAAGATACATTATGGGAGATTTTTATAAGGAGTTAGCCATTCGTGCTATAACAGTTCAAAAATTGATGATGAAAGAAGAATGTATTGAAAGTTTCAGTCAAATTACTTTATTCTGAACATAGTTATCACCACTGTTATTTTTGACTAGAAATGGGATATAACTACATCTTGACCGATGGCTGATCGTTTGATTGACAGGCGTTAACTCCACCTACATAATCACGATCTGCAATTCAACTCGTATTACATTTATTTCCTACTACAAATTAGAATTAAGACTTTTAATATATACATAGGAAGAGAAATACGGCAGCAGAATTTTAAGGTATGAAAAGAATGGACCAAATCAATGAGGCAGTATTGTAAATAATTATACTATAGCCGACTTCTTCCGTTGCCTGCGTGTATTCTTGTACTTTAGGTAGGCCTACGTAACTCTCGAAACAGGCGAACAGAAAACAGAGATCTGATGGGGCTGTAATTCAGCTGGGTGATGTTAGCTGCGATGTTTATCAATTTCCAAAATTTTACTGTAAACGCAAGTGACAAAAGAACGTATAATACAGACAGCGTGTTAACCTAATTACAGCGGCCTCGCTTCGTACACTCTATCATTTAGCCTCGATCTAGGAGTATGTCGTCAACGTAACGGTTAATCTCCTCTCACGACGCCATTTATAATTAAATCAATCAATGAAATCCTTTTTGAATCCAAGCCATCCGTGGATCTACAGAGTTGATTTTATGCTTGTTGTTTAAATAAAGATCTAATTTATAATTTCTATGACATCTGAAGCCTAAATAAAGACTTGCAATAATCAGATTTAGCTCTTGAATAATGTATGTTTAAGCCTCTAGAGCGTTTAAAAGATATTTCAAGGGGATCCAGGGCAATAACTGTGGCACTCCCTGTGTTGGCAGAGAAAGTTCATCAGTATCTTTCGGCGCGGTTTGTCCTTGTTGGTAATGTAGAAAGGGGGACCTAACAAGGACAATATGACTAGTCCCTTGGATGGGACAAAAATGTTGCCCTGTGTATACATTGGCGTGCACGTAAAAGATCCCTTAGCAGATAGATTTCGATACATTAGTCCAGTTTTCTATACACTTCTGACAATTTTAAAAGACCCATTTTGCTGAATTCCAGACAAATGGCCGTTACAACTAATGTAACATGGTGGTGATGGGGGGCGAGGGGTTGTGGCATTTATGTTGGCAGTGATTCACTTTTTTACGACGAAAGAACGACGAAATCGACACAAACTAAGATTACTATACACAATTATAAATAACTTGACCCTTCCCTATCTTAAGAATCTCATAAATCTAGAACCAACAAATACATATTCATTTCGAAACGAAGATAAAATTAGAGAATTTCGATGTCGTACTGAATTATTTTCTAAATCATTTATACCATCCAGTATAAGAGAGTGGAATAAACTCAATCTACCTGCAAGAAACTCAAGAACTCTCAAAATATTCTGCGACCATCTCTCTAAATCAGATATAATAACTCCATCGTTTTACTACAATGGTCAGCGGAAACTCCAGATAATCCATAGTAAACTTAGACTACGATGTTCTGACCTACAGGGACACAAATACCTCAGACATGTTGCTGACAGCCCTGCATGCCTCTATGACACATTTTTGAAGATCCAGATCACTATCTCTTGCAAAGCTCTTTACATTCAAATGCACGAAAGGCAACCATAGACACATTACAATACGATCATAAAAACATTAACTGTCTCTTGTTCGGCTCCACAAACCACTGTACCGATGTAAACAACAACATTTTTAATCAAGTCCACAAGTTTATTGACATGTCAAACAGATTTTAATCATTAGCAGTTTTAATTAACAATATTAGTTTTAAATTTACGTGATGATGCGACCATTAATATAATTATACTGTACATTTCCATCCGTACAATCATATATGTATTTAAAAATATTTATGTATGTGTTTGCCATTATAACTGTGTATATACACCCATCTTGTTCCCTTGTTTTAATATTATGTATGTATACTATTTAGGGAGAGGGGTTTTACATAGGCTAAGCCTGTTCTCCAAATCCCATTCAGACATCCTGAATAAAATATTGTTTATAAATAAAACTTCTTTAAAAAATACGCCTTTAAACTATTTAAAAAATCAGTGCTTTTAATAATTATTGAACAATTAAACATACAATGGTTTATAAAGAATTGAAATATTTATTCATCCATATTGTTATTGATTTTTACACATCCAATCATTAATCATGTTTTTCATACACACTATAAATACAGGTGTAAGAGAGATAACTTAAAATGGAAGAAAATTAAATATTTTTGATATTAAACATTGTTTTTTGTCATATTTTTTTTCATTCATATGTGTGCTATATAATGATATGCAGTGTACAGCCCTATGATGAAAAAAATTAAAAGTAGAAATGTGTAATGTTCCTTTTTAACGTCCTAGTCTTCTGCACCTAACCTGGGCTGATGGAAATTTTGCCCGGGCAGCGGAGCTACGGCCTACTCTTATATCGAATTCCAACTGCCAAGGGATCTTTTACGTGCACGCCAACGTGTACACGGGACCTCTGTTTTCCGTCCCATCCTAACGACTACCTTGTTAGGCCCTCCGTTCTGCATCACTGACAAGGGGAAACCACGCCGGAAAATCGAGATGAATTTTCTAGGCCAATGCAGGGATCGAACACACGACCTCCAAGCTAGCGAGCCAGCGCCTTACCCACTTAGCCACTGACAAAGGTATAGTTCAAGCATATAATTTCAGAAATGTTTAATACCATTATTATAATTATACATGTGCTTCATTGTAAACAGGCCCGTTCCTTTCATTTAGTTTTAGAGTTAGGAGTGATGAAATTAATTTAGAGATAGAGAGAGTGAAATGGGGTTTATCGACCACTCGACACAAACTAGGCCATTTTGGTACTAACGTATGGTTCAATTTTATTTCAATAATATGCTTGCTCGTAGGGGTTTAGCAGTGGGAGGAAACCACGAGGGTGGACAGGCGACCCTATTCCTTGTCACGTACAATCGGGGAATCGATGCTGAAATTGAAAACAACATCGGGCTTGATACGGTTGGCAAATACTATTTCAAATATAGTCTAAACAATAGTTTTTCATTCTTTTTGATTCCTTCCTTTAACGACTTGAGGCCTGTTTCATGAAATTTTAACTAATCCAAATATAATCCAAACAGTAGTATTTTGTTTTGCTGGAACTGGACTAATGTATCGAAACCCATCTGCGAAGGGATCTTTTAGGTGCACGCCAATGTATACATAGGGCCACATTTTTGTCCCATCCAAGGGACTAGTCATATTGTCCATGTCAGGTCCCCCTTACATTGCAAGAAAGGATACACAAATGCGTGAAAGCATACCACCAGGAGAGAGGCTGGCTCCTACTCTGCGTTTTGTAGCAACATGTAATTGAGTTTCAATTTAATTTTTTCAGGTCCCCAACAAACCAGATGAATGGGAGACTGTCATACATGGCTTCAACAGCAAATGGAATTTCCCAAACTGCATCGGAGCGCTGGATGGCAAACATATTGCTCTAAGAAAGCTATTTCACAGTGGTGCTACTTTTTATAATTACACAGGCTTCTGCAGCATTATATTGCTAACTTTAGTTGACGCGTAGGGGATGCAGGTTTATTTGCCAATTCAACCATTTCACCAGCTTTAGAAGAGAACACATTAAACCTCCCTCTCTCAAAGTTCTACCAGGTAGAGAAACACCAGTACCATGTGTGAATGTTGGAGATAATGTTTTTTCTCTGAAAATCAATTTATTGTAACCTTTTCCTATCAGGGGACTTACTATTGAAAAAAGAATTTTTAATTATAGATTGAGTAGGGCACGTAGGATTTCAGAGAATGCTTTTGGTATAATTACACAGAGGTTTGGGGTTCTGCAGAAACCAATGTTACTGCAACATGGTAATGCAGAGTTGTTTGTTTCACTCCACAACCTTTCGAGGGTAAAGGAAGATACAAGCTACAACTTTAATAGTGATTTTGTCAACCAGGGGGAAACAGAAATCAAACAGATGCCAACGTTATAGTAATTGAATAAATTTAATTGTGTATGTACACAAATAAATAATTTATAAGTAATTTATAAATAAATAAATAATTTATAAGTAATTTATAAATAAAAAAATAATTTATACTATTCAAAAAAAGTAGGGGATATTTGATTTTTAAGTGTTATTAAAGTCACCTAATGAAACTGACGAAGAAACAAATGACAAAATGAAATGAAGTTCACATTCATCGATTTATTCCAAATGATCGTTAGACTAAGTAAGGCACAGACTGACCATTATAAGGGTAAAATGATACCCGGGGTCAAACAGCAAAGTTACCACAGCATCACAACAAAGTCAGTAACGGGTAAATCCTCCTCTGTTTGCCAAACAAGCATTGATCCGACGTGGCATACTCCTAATGAGACGTCTAAGGTCATTTTGGTCCAGATTGTCCCATTCCTGTTGCAGCAAGTTCTTGGACATTGGCAGGACGTTGTTGACGTTGACGTAACCTCTGTTCAAGTATGTCCCAGACATGCTCGATGGGGGAGAGGTCGGGACTCAGTGCTGGCCAAGGTAATGTGGTGATGTTCTGTTGTTGGAGGTAACCTGTAACGATCCTGGCCCTGTGACATCTTGCGTTGTCATCCTGGAAGATGAAACGGCGGCCATGACGTCGTGCGAACGGCACAACATGGACTGCCAAGATGTTGTCCCGGTAGTACTGGCCTGTAACACGCCCTGCAACAACATGTAAAGCCGTTCTTCCAGCAACAGTGATGCCTCCCCACACCATAACAGAACCACCCCCAAATCGATCATGTCTGATGACGTTAACGTCTTGGAAGCGCTCGTTTCGACGACGCCACACCCTCCAACGTCTGTCCAAAAAATCAACAGTGAACCTTGACTCATCTGAAAACATCACATTGCTCCAGCGTCGATTATCCCAGTGTTGACGATCCCTACACCAACGACGTCTTGCCTGAATGTGATGATCTCTCAAACAAGGGATCACGCGAGGACGTCGGGCGCGAAGGTGACCCCTATGCAGTCGATTCCGAATCGTCTGGCCACTCACTCTCACACCAGTGTCTGTTTGAAGACGAGCGCTGATCTGATTTGCTGTGATGTCACGATTTCTCAAGGCCAAGGTACGGATAAATCGATCCTGGGCTTGAGTTGTCGCCCTTGGTCGACCTGAGCGTGGTCTGTCCTGTACAGATTGTGTATCACGGTATCTGGACCATAGCCTGCTTATGACAGGCTGAGAAACATTCATCGTCCGCGCCACAACCGCCTGTGTTGTGCCGATCTGTAGCATGCCAAGGGCACGTAACCTTTCATTTTGGGTAAGCCGACGCATATCAAAATTTGTTTTCTGGTCACTAAAACAATTAAACTGATGTTTCCACCCTGGAATTCAATGCCACAATGACTGTAACATTCAAAGTCAGAGTCGTGCAAATCTTGGGTTGGACCCCCATGATGATCCCAAGCATCACCTGCATTCCATGCGGTAGCTATTGGTGCGTCTGGGCGTCACATGTAACTGGAAATGTTTCTTCTGTTAGGTTCTATAGTGACTTTTTTCGTAGTAATTTGCATATTTTAGTATTATGCCCCCAAAATCAAATATCCCCTACTTTTTTTGAATAGTATATAAGTAATTTATAAATAAATAAATTTATTAGTACATGTCATGTAATTTATAAATAAATAAATACAATGCAATATTTGAGACATAGAAATTGCCATAAATGGATAGCAACGCATATAGCAATGTAATATGAATGTATACAAACTGATACGCCAGACGTTACAATCGAGTGGCTATTTCGAGTGTGTGGTTATTCCAGTCTACATAGCATTTATTGTGCATACTCCCCGGGCCGCGAATTTTTTTTTCCCAACCAACATAGCCATTGCACTTCTATTCGTCCTCTGATTGGCTCAATGTTTGACGTCATAATCATATTGACGTCATAAGCTGAGCATACACAAAGCCCTGTATACGGCTTTGAGCATACAGCTGTGTTTACCCATAGTTTACCATAATTATTTATATTTCTATATTTACATACAACTGGTGTCATATTCAAAATGGAATAGTTTCCCCGCCTTTGTTCTTCAGTTTTATGCAATTTGACAAGTTATTTTGTCGATTCAACCGCTCCAAGACCCATTTGATACATTTTCCGTGATTGTAGTACAAGGCCTACACTATTATAGCTAGTCTACTACGCCACTCTCACACGCCACTAGGCCCAATTGTACTATGCGATACATAAAGACCAACTAGGTTATAGGCTTGCACACAGTAGGCGCATTTCTGTTATAGTTTACATTATACTACGGGGCCTTTACTGCAGCCAAGCATTTTTTGGCATTATAGCTATTTGGTCCTGTGTAGGCTATATATTGTATAGTTCTAGTCACTGTGTGAATCTTTGACAACGTTATGCTTGATTAACTTAAAGGGACTATTCGAATTTGAACACAGTCTCAAAAATAATAGTCCTAGTACGTGGAACATTTTATCGCCAAAATATAGAGGAATATACCTTGTATTTATCTTGTCTAAAATATTTTGTCGTTTCTACGTGAACGTCAAAATGCTTATCCGGACACGTAACCCTTTTTAGATTTCGCTCAGTTTTTACGTTGGATGACCATCTGGCCCCTAGCAAAGCATTCTCAGACTTAAGTTAAGAATTTACTCAACTTTCAATCACTGTTTATGAGAAATATCTTTGATCCAGAAACACAAAACTTTACAAATTGTCTCTTATTGATGTGTTTGATACATTAAAATAAACATAAGTTTTATGAAGGGCAATGCTTATCCGGACACGTAACCCTTTTTAGATTTCGCTTAGTTTTTACGTTGGATGACCTGGCCCCTAGCAAAGCATTCTCAGACTTAAGTTAAGAATTTACTCAACTTTCAATCACTGTTTATGAGAAATATCTTTAATCCAGAAACACAAAACTTTGTAAATTGTCTCTTATTGATGTGTTTGATACATTAAAATAAACATAAGTTTTATGAAGGGCTATATTTTAGTTAAAATAAGACAAACAATTTTGAGAAAATTCTCAACTTAAATCTGAGAATGCTTTGTAAACTCGGGGCCTGATAATCGATTCCCGTCTTTACATAAAATTTCTGATGTGCAGTAGTACTTGACAACGGACGGTAAATTTCACCTACATATTATTTTTATAAAGTAAAAGTCTGGTTTTATTTTTATCTAGACACCACTTAAACAGCTTAGGAAATCGGTCTCCATTTCCATATTGAGTTAATTGGTAAGGGATTTTAACACAAAATTATCTCCAAAATATTATCGGGATTGACCCTTTAAATACTTGCGTTGGGCGTAGTAGTATAGTAGTCAGCTATTACCCCCCACCACCACCACCACCCACACACACACACACACACACACATAAATAATTCTTATACATAAAGCTTTTGTCTTTTGTTTCCACATTAAGCCATCATAAAAAAAACCAGATGTGTCCTTTCCTTCGACCCCCTTGTTAGTGTTATGCTCTATATGACTGTATTAAGAACCTATAACGGTAAATCTCTTTGATCTTATGGGGCATAGTCATTGCCCTGAATAACTTGCGGTCTGAAAGTCAGAGGCGGCTTTGGATATAACAGAGGAATTCAGAGTTATTCTTGCCTATCTCGACGACCGACTTCAAGTAAAACTTGATCAATCCCTGGAAGTCCAAAATGCAAAAAATACAATAACCTTCAATATAAATATAAAATAAAGTATATAATTTATGTTGTTTATTTACCCTTGTTGCAACTGGATTGTTTCGATTCCCCAGATGTACGTGACAAGGACTTGGACTTAGGGTCGCCTGTCAAACCTCGTGGGTTTTCCTCGGTTTCGACCCACGGCTTAAGACCCCACGCGCAAGTGAATTATTGAAATAAAATTGAACTACGTGTTAGTCCCGAAAGGACCTAGTTTTGTTTCTTGGCGTTAAACCCCGTCTCCTCCACACAGTAGGACAGAACGGCACTAGTAGGAAGTTAAACCCCCGTTTCATTTCTAATTGAAAGTAGGGTATCTTTAATGTCAAATTTTACCCACTATATTGATCGAGAGTATATCCCAGAATTCCCGCAAGAAAAACCCTATTCCGTGTTTTCTTATGGGAAATAAAACCCTACAGCACAATGATAACCCGGTACAGGTTAAAGAAAAACTTTCAGAAGAATAACCCCAATTTACACTCTATATATTCTAAGCCGCCCCCGACTTTAAGATTGCAAGTTATTCCGAGCGTAGAATTTACCCCAAAGATGTCAAAGAGATTTACCGTTATAGGTTTATAATAAGGGATATTCTCATGTTGCGAAAATGGAAACATTAAATAGGCGGTTTATAAGCAAGATCAAGTCCAAAACTTTGATTATATAGTATATGCTGGGGAAGATAGACTTCAGAAAAACACCTCGACATAAAAATCCCGGGCTGTCCGCCTCGTTTTTTTTTTTTTTTTTTTCGGTTAGTTTTTCAGCTTTTCTTTCTCCACCATAACCCCAGCCTCGTGATTTACAGTACCAACAAACAAATGCAACAACAACGACATTATCGTGAAAATAGATCGCATTTAACTGAGTACTCAGTAAGCTAAATTTCAACTGAAGTCCAAATCAAATTAGGCCTTAAAGAACTAGACAAAGCTATAATATTAAGATGGAATTTCAGTAAGAACTTTTATTGTCAACGCATACTAGTACAAAACTAGCCAAATTTACGTTGTCGTGTTTGTATTACTTCAGAGAATCGTCATGTCATGTACATTGTAGATATACCGTCTCAGAACGTCGTTGAGCGAACTGACAGTGTTTGTTTTTATTATGACCGTCTGTTACCGTCAGTCTGTTTACAACATTTTTCAGTCGGTAACCATCATTTAGAGGGAGAAATTCAAGTGACATTAAAGCGAAATGGTGAAAATAGCAGTGTTTGACTGGGATGGCATTATGTAAATTATGCTCAGCGCATGACGTCAATATGAATATGACGTCAAACTTTCAGCCAATCAGAGACCGATTAGGAAGTGCAATGGCTATGTTGGTTGGGAAAAAAAAATCGCCCCCGGGCCAGAATATATATAGTCTCGTTCTTCAGGTCCCTTGTTAAAAATGGGCCTGAAACGCATTATGGTACACGATTCGTGTACCAACGGTAAAATTTTTATTTTGTCTTAAATATTGGATATCAATAGCCCATCTTTGCCCGTAAAATGACATCAGTGTTGGTTTAAATTGGTCAGTTGTTCATCATCATATTGATCTAACATATTAAATAACAATGAACATTTATTTGATCTAGAAATTGATCAGTTCTTCATTTTTATATTGGTTTATTAAAGCTGTGTTCATCAGCGTCTAATTCCGGGGGGGGGGCTGGTGGTCTAGAGTGCCGCGCTTCGACCACTAGCTGGCCGGTCACCTCTGGTTTGCGGTAGTGGTTTCGATCATTGGTGTTAGCGTATGTGGCATGGATATAGGGGCGCCTTCTCAACTCCGAAATGACCTAGTTTGTGTCGAGTGGACGTTAAACCCCATTTCTCTCTCTGTCTCTCTCTCTAATTCCAGTTTAGCACGTTTTCTGGGATTTATAATAAGTGCCAATTTCTCACAATTGTAACTGCTATAAGTTGAGTTTTCATGTTTGTTCTCTTTTTCCTCTGCCAATGTCTTTAAAAACATAGCAGCAGATGCTGCCAGGTCATCTGTATTTCTTTTTTTGGAACACAGTGATGATTTTGATGTATAGATTTCATTGTCCTTTTCAGGAGAAACTTCAGCTTCTTGGTGTTGAGAGCACCGAGTTGGCAAAATCATCAGCTTCAGTTGACTCCTGAAAATATATTTTAAAAAAGCACATTAACCAATAAGACTTGGTTGCAGCACCAAATAACTACTCTCCACTTTTTAATAAGGCCACAATACAAATGTCAAACAAATTACCATAATAATCGGAGACAACCTCGTCAACCATACAATTAGGACAACTATTTCAAATAAAGGTAGACTAAACACATCCATAGGAAAATCTTTTTCTGGTCTGACATGTTAAAATTGTTTATTTTGACATGTAGAAATCTGTATACACTACAAAACAAAATAATGGCTTTGACATTAAATGATGATAGGCCTGCATTGTGCAATTACTAGTGCTCAATATATCTTCAAACAGGAGACTGTGGATTGTAACCAACAATTTATACTTGGTCATTTTGAGACTAATAAATGTTAAATGGCCTATTGTTAGTTCACATATTCCAAAACAATTTTTTTTAGTAACACTAATTCAAACAGCATCCAAAGGACTTAAGTTTAAGCATTTATACAAAAGATTCTATATCACTTACAACTACTAGGCCTAAATTGTTGTTTGATTTTCATGGGATTGTGTTATCCCACAAATAGACACCCAGTAGGTCAAAGTACTGCCACATACTCCTGTAAACACTGGAAGTAGATTGACCACTGACAAACTCCTTCACCTTGGCCAACTCTTTAAATTATTAAAATAAGATCTGAGTAGACCAATTTTCTTATTAACTTGTTGTTCTGAAATATAAAATTGTGAAAAATAACATTTTATGAAAGATAACTTTTTATTTAAGAGTATGCGAAATGGCTAGGCATTGTATAAGCCTATAAATTAATACCAGGGCTAAATTTATTAAAATAGTCAATAAATATTACCGGTATTTAAGAAATATATTTGGATTGAACTATAAGGCTCTATAACTAAATAAGCCTAGTCTATAGAATAAATCTAATATTTTATTCGAGAAAAAAATGAAAATTTAGGATTCTTTTTTTAAATCCAAAAATCTTTTTGAGGGTCTTTGAAACCAGAATAGACATAAACAAAAGCAAACAAACATAATTTGCATCAGTGAATCTACACACTAGACAGGTTGCCATTAGGTAGATCGCGAATGTTAATAGAACAAGGACAAGATAATCAAAGACACTGACCGTATCCAAAATCCAAATTGTGCATCTAAATTGCACCGCATGACTTCAATAAGTATTCTACTTATCTATATAAATAATCAATTTGAAACCAGATGCAGGAAAATCCAGAGTTGTCCTGTCTTGCTGTGCTTCTGACTGCCAAATTTCTTTGTTTACAACTTTTCCATTGGCATTCCGCTAGGAGTAGGAATGACAGGCATAAGAAATTAGGGATCAGGAAATAGTTACACAAAGTTATGTCATAACATATTAGGTCATGGAATTGGGGATATATATTGCCACCTGCATTAGCTAAAAATAATATCTACCTCCCTCATTAAACAAAAGATTCATAGGCCTCTCCAACCTGCGCTAGCCTACCTAGCGACTGTCGTGACATTGACTTGTTGAGGTTGGTTCGTATTCCCGCTAGGCCTACGGTCCATTGGCGTTAATAAAACAACTTACCCACGTCCTGTGAAATGGCTCTCAGTGCTGCGTGCCTTTTCTTGTGTTTATGGTATCCATTGGATTGAATAGACCACAGCACGCTTTATCTGTTTGTGGAAGTGCGCGCTGGCATTTGATTGGTCAATTCACAAGACACATATTACGTTAATGTAATGCCTATTTTTCACTCGTAAACAACTTTGTCGGCACGACAATATCAAAGGCGAAACTGGAAATTTTAAACGTTTCCAATAACAAAAATTCGACCATGAGCCAGGCTATCCAGAAATGTATTAATTTAAGAAATACAAGACGAATTGAGCTAACTACAGCCTATTGTGTTTATTTACAAGCCCGTTAATGTAGACTTTTCACTGTTTTCAATATTCAATTCAAAATGGTGACTATCAGTTGACCTAAATTAAAATTCTACTCTGAACGTTTTTTAGGCATTCCTTCAAGGATTCAGAAAATATAACTTCCGTATCTGTAAGTAAAATATCAAAAAAGCCCTGTAGATTTTCACATTTCAAGATGGTGGCAGTTCCGGTTCGATCGACAAAATCCATATTTTGTGTACTAATCCGTAATTGCTAAACTAGTATAGGAAAATAATTTCAAGGCAATCTGACCTATATTTCGTCGATTTTTTTGTTGAAAACTTTGATCCTTAATTTCTCCAAAGGGAAATAAGTTAGAAAATTTCTAAAGTCATTTTGCAAGTCGCATCAGCAAGGTCTACTTACATACTAAATTTCATTAAAATCGTGAAACTATTAAAAAGTTGTCAAGTTGGTCTCAACTTCCGCTTCAAAATCACAGCGACGAATTTTCGAAATTCGAAAATCTGAAATTGCAGATGAAAATGATTTTTTTCAAGGTACTCAAAGAAATTTTTTTTAATAAAATCGGTCATGAAAACACAAAGTTACGACTAGGCATTGTAATTTTTTCCGTTCGTAAAATTCGGTGATTTCGAATTCGTAAAACGTTTTGAAAATATATTTAATCAACAGCCACCACCCAATTTTTTGGGGTGGGGGTAGGTCAAAGTCTCAGAAAGATCCTGTGGTTAGATTCTGAGAAATCCCATTTGTGAATAAAACACACACAAAAAAAATAATAATCTTAACAGAAACAATAAGCTTTCATATGTAATACATATGAAAGCTTAATAATAGCCCTAACAAAAACAATATGCTTTCATATGTAATACATATGAAAGCTTTATAATATTAATCTTAACAGAAACAATAGGCTTCACATGTAATACATATGAAAGCTTAACTAGATCTGCTAAGCAGATACTAAAGCTTTCATATTCACAGTCACCTCCTGTCACATGTCATGGCTCATATGAATAATCCGAACAAGAAAGAATAAATCATTAAAATCGGTCACAATCTAGTGAAGTTAATGTCATTTTTTCACCCGTAAACAACTTTGTCGGCACGAAAAACATCAAAAGCAAAATTCAAATTTTTGAAATAGTCAAATACCAAAAATTCGACCCGTATCCCGGCTATCCTGAAATGTATTAATGTTAGAAATAGGAAACGCATTGAACATACTATGCCCTATTGTGTTTGTTTACAAGTCCGCAAATGTCGATATTTCACTATTTTTCATATTCACTTCAAAATGGCGACCATCAGTTGACCTAACTCAAAATTCTGCTCTGAACGTTTTTTAGGCATCACTTCAAGGATTCAGAAAATATAACTCCCATGTCTGTAAGTGCAATATCGCAAAAGCCTTAGGGACTTTCACGTTTCAAGATGGTGGCACTTCCGGTTCGATCGACAAACTATTTTGTGTACTAATCAGTTATTACTTGTCCAGTATCGAAAAAACAAACAATTAGGTCACTCTGACCTATATTTCGATGATTTTTTTTTAAATTTTGATCTTTAATTTAAGGGGAAATAATTTAGAAAATTTCTAATCATATTTTTGAAGTTGCATCGGTAAGATCTACGTACATGATAAATTTCATGAAAATCGTACAACTATTAAAAAAGTCGTCAAATTGGCCATAACTTCCGGGTCGAAATCACAGCGATGAATTTTCGAGATTCGAAAATCTCAAATTGGAGACTTGAAGTAATTGTCTCAAGGTACTCAAAGAAAATAGATTTCGTAAAATAGGTCAAATAGTCACAAAGTTGCAGCATTGTAGGTCAAATGCATTGGTTCGTAAAATTCGGTGATTTCGGATTCGTAAAACGTTTTGAAAATATATGTAATCAACAGCCACCACCCATTTGAAGGGGGGGGGGTAGGTAAAAGTTTCAGAAAGATCCTATGATTATATTCTGAGAAATCCGATTTGTGGAAAAAAACACAAAAAAAAAACCAACTAGATATCAAAGCTTTCATATAAACTGCAAAAGAGGTATTTGAATCTATTTGAAACAATAAGCATACTGTCATCAGGTATCTGAAAAATTACATGTACATTATGAACAAGATGGGAAAATACAAAACAACAAGCCAACAGTGAGGCTGATGTCCCCCGCCGAAATCCCAACATAAATAGATGATACACATTAATTAATCACACATTTATTTTTTTCAAAAGTATTGAGCAATCAAACTATACACCAAGTTACTCTCTATCAGATAGAATCAAGATTATCTTATCTCAAAGCATCGACCAATGAAATTGATTAGCTCTGCTTAGCTTTAGCTCGAAATGTTAATCATTGAACTCAGTCAAGACATTCACCTAATGAACATCTACCGGTACATCAAGTTTAAACATTCTACCCCAATTAAAAGCAGTGTTGTTATGTTCCAAAGTCTTGACCAATCAAATTGCTTATCGCTCCTTAGCCTAAGCAGAAAATTTGAAGCATCGAACTTAGTCAAGGTAATGATATAATGAATCTATATTCAGAGTCTTATTGCTCTCATTCTTCATTATAACCAAAGTTATCGTGCCCCAAAGCATCAACCAATCAGATTGTTTATCTCTGCTTACTGTAAGCAGACAGTGTTATCATTGAACTCCATCAGGGCATTCAACTAATGAACGCCTACACTAAGTTTGAACATTCTACCTCAATTAGAAGGAGAGTTAATGTGTTCCAAAGTCTCGACCAATCAAATTACTCATGGCTCTGCTTACCCTCAGCAGAAAATGTTCATTATCGAACTTAGTCAAAAAATTGATATAATAAAGCTATTCCTCTGCACTCTCGCTTAATTAGAACTAATGTTATCGTGTCCCAAAGCACCAACCATTCAAATTGCTTATCTCTGCTTACCCTAAGCAGAAAATGCTCATCTTCGAACTCCATCGTGGCATTGACCAAATAAAAACCTACACCAAGTTGAACATACTAGCTCAATTAGAAGGAGAGTTATTGTGTTCCGAAGTCTCGACCAATCAAATTGCTTACGTCTCTGCTTACCCTGAGCAGAAAAAAGCTCATTATCGAACTTAGTCAAGGTACTGATTTAATGAAACTGTACACCAAGTTTCATCAATCTCACTTAATTAGAACTAAAGTTATCGTGTCCCAAAGCATCAACCAATCAAATTGCTTACCTCTGCTTGCCCTAAGCAGAAAATGCTCATCTTCGAACGCCATCAAGGTATTGACCTAATGAACACCTACATAAAGTTTGAACATTCTAGCTCAATAAGAAAGAGAGTTATTGTGTCCCAAAAAGTGTGACGGACAGACAGACGGATGGACAGACAGACAGACAGACGGACGAACCCATTTTAATAGTCCCCTGTTTTCTTCGAAAGGCGGGAGACAGAAATTTAGAACAGTATATTACATACAGAGTATGTTAACTATTTGATTAGTTTCTCGTACGCAGGAGAGAAAGTAGTTGTGCTTCAATGTAAACAGGCCTGGCCTGTTCCTAAGTTATATGTGATTTTAAAGAAATTAATCGGAAATCGCTGAAAATCAATAAGCTTCTTCGTCTCAGAATTTTGAAAGTGGTCAAGGACCATAACTCTTACTGTAATTATCCGAAATTATTGAACATATCTAGGCTTCTTCCTCTTGTGACTTTAAACACTATGTATCAAGTTAAAGTCAATCGGTTATTGACTTTAGCCCCAAGAGCGTCCATAACCATGGCACTCCCAGTGTTGGCAGAGACAATATGACTAGTCCCTTGGATGGGACAAAAATGTGGCCCTGTGTATACATTGGCCTGCGCGTAAAAGATCCCTTTGCAGATGGATTTCGATACATTAGTCCAGTTCGAGCAAAACAGTTGGACGTTAAACCCCTTTTCATTTCATTTTCGATACACTTCTGACAATTTTAAAAGACCCATTTTGCTGGATTCCAGACCAATGGCCGTTACAACTAATGTGACATGGTGGTGATAGGGTGGAGGGGCTGTGGCATTTATGTTGGCAGTGATTCACTCTTTTTAAAACTATTTTAAAAAATCAGTGCTTTTAATAATTATTGAACAATTAAACATACAATGGTTTATAAAGATTTGAAATATTTATTCATCCATATTGTTATTGATTTTTTCACATTCAACCATTAATCATGTTTTGCATACAAAATATAAATACAGATGTAAGAGAGATAAAAATGGAAGAAAGTTAAATATTTTTAATATTAAACATTGTTTTTTGTCATATTTTTCTTCATTCATATGTGTGCTATATAATGATATGCAGTGTACAGCCCTATGGTAACAAAAAATTAGAAATGTGTAATGTCCCTTTTTAACGTCCTACTCTTCTGTACCTAACCTGGGCTAATGGAAGACTGGCATACGCCATACAGTGCGTTATGAGGAAAATTTTGCCCGGGCAGAGGCGCTACTATTATATCGAATTCCGACAGCCAAGGAATCTTTTACGTGCACGCAAATGTGCACATGGGTGTTTTCTGTCCCATCCAAACGACTAGACAGCTGTTCTTGCCAGGCCCTCCGTTCTGCATCACCAAGCCGGAATATTGAGATGAACTTTCTAGGCCAATGCAGGAATCGAACACCCGACCTCCAGGCTAGAGAGCCAGCGCCTTACCCACTTAACCACTGACAAAGATATAATTCAAGCAAACAATTTCAGAAATGTTTAATACAATTTTTATAGTTCCTTGCATTTAGTTTGAGAGTTAGGAGTGCTGAAATTGAAAGAGAGAGAGAGAGAGAGAGAGAGAGAGAGAGAGAGAGAGAGAGAGAGAGAGAGAGAGAGCGAAATGGGGTTTATCGTCTACTCGACACAAACTAGGTCATTTTGGGACTAACGTATGGTTCAATTTTATGTCAATAATGTGCTTGTGCGTTGAGGTTTAGAAGTGGGAGGAAACTACTTTAAAGTAAAATCCTAGCGAAAGTCTTAAAGGATTAATCCACTAGGTTTTTATGGTCAGTAAGTAAAATCCTATAGGTTTTGGTGATGTGACACAGTTAACAGAAATGTAAATATGGAGGATAGTAAAAAGACTGCTAAGGTAGTTTCTGATGAAGAAATTGATGTTGCGGTCGTATATTGCGTTTTATTAATCAGACAAAGAGAAAAAAAGAGAAAGATCTTGTTGGGTCACACCATAGATTAGCCTAAGACATCAGTTTGGGGCTTATTATTCTGTTATGGAGGAACTAAAGTCACAAGACCAGAGAGCCCTTAAAAATTTTTCTTCGAATGGAAATGAAATGAAATGGGGTTTAACGTCCTACTCTTCTGCACCTGACCTGGGCTAATGGAAGACGGTTCTTCAAATGGACTGGGAAACGTTTGAGGAATTATTAGATAAAGTTAAGCCTTACATTACAAGAAAGGATACACAAATGCGTGAAAGCATACCACCAGGAGAGAGGTTGGCTCCTACTCTGCGTTTTGTAGCAATAGGTAATACCTTTAATTAATCTAATAAATACATAACAATAACAAACGTGAGCTATACTAATAGCTAAATTGTTATGTGTGAAAAAAACAAATCGAAGGCTTGGAATAAAAATTAAATTAAAGGGAGATAACTACATTTTAAGATTATTGAGCCTAGGTTACTCACTATAAGTTATGGATTGAGATATAATATTCTTTTATGTTCATTCCAGGTGACAGTTACCAGTACCTTGCATATTTATATAAAATTCAAAGAACAACAGTAACCTTAATTATTCCAGAAACAGGTAAGCTATCTACGATGTAATGGGAGAAGAGTATTTAAAGATAAGTGATTTATAAGACCCCACCTTAGAAAAATTCATATTCTTTTAAGGCCAGACGATTTTTTAAACAATGCCAAGCTTACTTAAAATAATTCCTTTAATCGAGTTTCAATTTAATTTTTTCAGGTCCCCAACAAACCAGGTGAATGGGAGACTGTCATACATGGCTTCAAAAGCAAATTGAATTTCCCAAACTGCATCGGAGCAAACATATTGCTCTAAGAAAGCCATTTCACAGTGGTGCTACTTTTTAAAATTACACAGGCTTCTGCAGCATAATATTGCTAACTTTAGTTGACGCGGATTACAAATTTATTTATGTTGATATCGGGGCTAATGGCAGGGTAGGGGATGCAGGTTTATTTGCCAATTCACCCATTTCATCAGCTTTAGAAGAGAACACTTTAAACCTCCCTCCTCTCAAAGTTCTACCAGGTAGAGAAACACCAGTACCATGTGTGATGTTGGAGATTATGCTTTTTCTCTGAAAATCAATTTATTGAAACCTTTTCCTGTGAGGGGACTTACTATTGAAAAAAGAATTTTTAATTATAGATTGAGCAGGGCACATAGGATTTCAGAGAATGCTGTTGGTATAATTACACAGAGGTTTGGGGTTCTGCAGAGTTGGTTGTTCAAGCAATTGTTTCACTCCACAACTTTTTGAGGGTAAAGGAAGATACAAGCTACAACTTTAATGGTGATTTTGTCAACCAGGATATACCCCCTGAATCACAACTTCGTTCCTTCGCACAGCAGGGGGGAAACAGAAATCAAAACAGATGCCAAAGTTACAGTAATTGAATACATTTTATTGTGTATGTACATAAATAAATAGTTTATAAGTAATTTATAAATAAATAAATAATTTATAAGTAATTTATTAATAAATAAATATAATGCAAGGGGTCCTTAAATTGGTCAGTTGTTCATCAACATATTGATCTAACATATTAAATAACAATGAACATTTATTTGATAGGGTGCCCCACCATAAATATCTCCAAATAGCTCAACAATTACACCACAATATTTTTATATATAACATGTCTTAAATCTGTTTCACACATTTATAGCCACTAAATAAACGGTCATGTTGTACTTAATAAGCTATGACCATTTACCCATCATAAACAATACACTGAAAAATGGTTGGGAGTGTCGTCCATAACATCCAGACACTTTCGAGTAAAAAATAGGTTACATGCCCTTGTTTTGAAAATAGTCTCACTTCACCTCCGTCTGATTGACAGGCCGGGATAATCCAGACTACTTTTTTACAAAACATGACAGAAAGCTGGAACAAGAAATCGAATTTGGAAATAACGCACGGTGGGCGACTGAACAATTGTTTTACGAACCTTGTAAAAGTAAAATGAAACTACTGCTGGTATCATGTTCCTGTCCAACCCCAGTTATTCAGAGATTTTATTTGTACTAAACCAAAAAATGTCGCTCCTTACGGTCTTAAGACTGTCAGAAAATTAGTAGTAGTTAACCAACTGAAGCATGCACATTCCACGTGTCTAGTACAACTTTTCAGTAGGCACGTGGGGCACCCTATATTTGATCTAGAAATTGATCAGTTCTTCATTTTTATTTTGGTTTATTAAAGCTGTGTTAATCAACGTATGGCACGTTTAGCACGTTTTCTGGGATTTGTAATAAGTGTCAATTTCTCACAAATGTAACTGTTAAACTCTGAGTTTTCATGTTTGCTCTCTTTTTTCTCTGCAAATGTCTTTAAAAACACAGCAGCAGATGCTGTCAGGTCATCTGTATTTCTTTTTTTGGAACACAGTGATGGCTTTGATGTAGAGATTTTATTGTCCTTTTCAGGTGTAACTTCAGCTACTTGGTGTTGAGAGCACTGAGAGTGAGGGTGTGAAATATATTCTTCTGGAGGAACAGAATTGGCAAAATCATCAGCCTCAGTTGACTCCTGAAAATATATTTTAAAAAAAAACACATTAACAAATGAGACTTGGTTGCAGCACCAAATAACTACTCTCAATTTTTTTTAATAAGGCCACAATACAAATGTCAAATAAATTACCATAATAATGGGAGACAACCCCGTCAACCATACAATTAGGACAACTATTTCAATTCAAGGTAGATAACCACACTGAAAGACATCAATAGGAAAATCTTTTTTCAGGCCTGACATAGTAATTTGTTTATTTTGATATGTAGAAATATATATACACTACAGAACAAAATAATAGCTTTGACATTAAATGATGATAGGCCTGCATTGTGCAATTACCAGTGCTCAGTATATCTTCAAACATGAGACTGTGGATTGTAACCAACAATTTATACTTGGTCATTTTTTTTTTTTTTTTTTTTTTTTTTTGCAATGTCTGTTTTCTGTCTTGTCTTGTACGCAGGTTAATCTTGTAAATTTTTGTTTCGCGTGTAGTGCGGTCCTCCTGCACTTACTATTTGAGACTAATAAATGTAAAATGATCTATTGTTAGTTCACATATTCCAAAACAAAGAAAATTTACGTAACACTAATTCAAACAGTATCCACAGGTCGTAAGTTTAAACATTTATACAAAAGATTCTATATCACTTACCAACTACTAGGCCTAAATTGTTGTTTGATTTTCATGGGATTGTGTTATCCCTCAAAAATACATCCAGTAGGTCAAAGTACTGCCACATGCTCTTGTAAACACTGGAAGTAGATTGGCCACAGACAAACTTCTTCACCTTCGCCAACTCTTTATTATAATAAGATCTGAGTAGACCAATTTTCTTATTAACTTGTTGTTCTGAAATATAAAATTGTAAAAAATAACTTTTTATGAAAAATACATTTTTATTTAAAAGTATGCTAAATGCCTAGGCATTGTATATAAGCCTACAAATTAGTACTAAAGCTAAATTTATTAAAATAGTCAATAAATATTACCGGTATTTAAGATATATAGTTGGATTGAGCTAGGCCATATAACTATAGGCCTAGTCTATAGAATATATCTAATATTATTTTTGAGAAAAAAAATGAAAATTTAGGATTCTTTTTTTAAATCCAAAATTTTTTTTAGGGTCTTTAAACCAAATAGACATAAACAAAAGCAAACAAACATTTGTATCAGTGATTCTACACACTAGACAGGTTGCCATTAGGTAGATAGCGAATGTTTAGACACTGACCGTATCCAAATCCAAATTGTGCATCTACATTGCACCACATGACTTCAATAAGTATTCTACTTATCTATATAAATAATCAATTTGAAACCAGATGCAGGAAAATCCAGAGTTGTTCTGAATTTACAGAATTTCAACTAACTTGCCATTGGCATTCCACTAGGAATAGGAATGACAGACATAAGAAATTACGGATCAGAAAATAGATACATAAAGTTATGTCATAGCATATTAGGTCATGGAATTGGTGATATATATAACAATAGTATTGCCACCTACATTAGCTAAAATAATATCTACCTCATTCAACAAAAGATTCTAGGCCTTTCCAACCCGCGCTAGCCTACCTAGCGACTGTCGTGACATTGACTTGTTGAGGCTGGTTCGTATTCCCGCTAGGCCTACTGTCCATTGGCGTTAATAAAACCACTTACCTACATCCTGTGCAATGGCTTTCAGTGCTGCGTGTCTTTTCTCGCGTTTGTGGTAGTCATCGGATTGAATAGACCACAGCACGTTTCTCTGTTTCGGCCAAGTTGAGTTCGACGTCTGAAATTTTGTTGAAGTGCGCGCATACGTTAATGCCTATTTCTCACACGTAAACAACTTTCTCAAAGTGCGAGAGAGGGAGAGAAATGGGCTTTAACGTCCACTCGACACAAACTAGGTCATTTTGGGATTAACATATGGATTCAATTTTATTTCAATAATTCTCTTGCGCGTAAGGGTCTTTAGCAGTGGGAGGAAACCGGAATGGCCGGAGGAAACCCACGAGGTTGAGAAGGCGCCCCTATCTCCATGCCACATACGCTCACACCAGGGATCGAAACCACAGCCGCAAGCCAGAGGTGACCGGCCAGCTAGAGGTCGAAGCGCGGCAATCTAGACCACTACGCCATCCCAACCCCCCAATGAAAAAGGTCAAAGGCGAAATTGGAAATTTTAAATGTTTCAAATAACAAAAATTCGACCATGAGCCAGGCTATCCAGAAATGTATTAATTTAAGAAATACAAGACGAATTGAAGAAACTACGGCCTATATCAATAAAGCCCTGTAGATTTTTACATTTCAAGATGGTGGCAGTTCCGGTTCGATTGACAAACTCCATATTTGTACACTAATCCGTAAATATTTAACTACTTAGAAATTCAAGGCAATCTGACCTATATTTGGTCGATTTTTGTGAAAACTTTGATCCTTAATTTCTCCAAGGGGAGATAAATTAGAAATTTTCTAAAGTCATTTTTCAAGTGGGATTGGCAAGATCTACTTACATACTAAATTTCATGAAAATCGTGAAACTATTAAAGAAGTTGTCAAGTTGGTCTCAACTTCCAGTTCAAAATCGATGAATTTTCGAAATTCGAAAATCTGAAAATGCAGATGAAAAATATTTTTTTCAAGATACTCAAAGTATAAAGAATTAGTAAAATCGGTCAAAAACCATTGTTTTTTTTTTCATTCGTAAAAATCGGTGATTTCGAAGTCGTAAAACGTTTTGAAAATATATTTAATCAACAGCCACCACCCATTTTGCATTGGGGGGGGGGGGGGGTAGGTCCAATTTTCAGTAAAACACACACAAAAATAATAATCTAAACAGAAACAATAAGTTTTCATATGTAATACATATGAAAGCTTAATAATCTTTACAAAAACAAGAAGCTTTCATATGAAATATGAAAGCGTAATAATAATATTAATCTTAACAGAAACAATAAGCTTTTATATGTAATACACGTGAAAGCTTAATTAATCTTAACAGAAACAATAACCTTTCATATGTAATACAACAATAAGCTTTTATATGTAATACACGTAAAAGCTTAATTAATCTTAACAGAAACAATGAGCTTTCATATGTAATACATATGAAACCTTAATAATAAATATAAATAGAATATTCCCCGTGGCATATCGTCTGCGGTGATGCTAAATATAGATTAAGTTGTTGATTGGTCAATGTTGAACATGCAAATCACGGTCGACCTTTTCATTAGTTTGGCTGGCGTGGACACTGTAAGTGAAGTTGGCAAGTAGGAGTAGACGAGCAACAGATATGCGAAGAAACAGGTATTTTTTTTTAATTTTAATATTTTTTATACATGATAAATTAAAAATAATTAATTTATGCAAGCACAACCTGTATCATATTATATGAAAGATAATCCAGTCGGATCTACTCAGGGGTTGTGGTGACTTCATAAATTCTGGAGATGGTAGTATCGAAATCGTACCCTGTTTGTAGGTTTATTCTTATTTTGAAAGTAGGTGTAATAGGATATTCATGTATTCGCATTTTTCATAGGTCATGAAAATGAAGCTATTCGTATTTAGAAACGAACCTCAGACAGAAATCAGATATTTCTAATTATTTGTATGAGGAAAGTAAAGAAACTAGCCGACCAACCACTGTCAGCCAAAATAGTCCACACTCGATGACCATCCGCCGAGAAGCATATTCGACAACTCGCCGCAGAACGCCTCACTCGACGACCGACTTTATGTTAAACTTGACCAACCCCTTGAAGTCCAAAATGCCAGAAATACAATAACCTTCAATGTAAATATAAAATAAAGCATATGATGTGTGTTGTTTAGTTCCCCTTGTTGCAACTGGATTTTTTCGATTCCCCAGATGTACGTGACAAGGATTTAGGGTCGCATGTTAACCTCATGGGTTTTCTCTGGATTCCTCCCACTGCTTAAGACCCTACGCGCAAGTGAATTATTGAAATAAAATTGAACCATATGTTAGTCCCGAAATTACTTGGTTTGTGCCGATTGGGTGTTAAACCCTATCTTCCCCACACAGTATGACCGAACAGTAGGACGTTAAACCCCCGTTTCATTTCTTATTGAAAGTTGGGTACCTTTAATGTCATACAAGGTGGTGCTTTTTTGGCACATAATGTCAACAGATTGTTAAAAACTAAAATTTTACCCGCTATCATGATGGAGAGTATATCCCAGAATTCACGTCAGAAAAACCCTATTCAATGTTATCTTATGGGAAATAAAAACCTACAGTGGAAGAATAACCCGTTACAGGTTTAAAGAAAAACTTTCAGAAGAATAACCCCAAATCCCCCTATATATGTTCAAAACCGCTCCCGACTTTAAGATCGCAAATTATTCCGGGCATAGAATTTACTTCATAGATCAAAGAGATTTACCGTGATAGGTTTATAAGTAAGTTTAATGTGTTACCAGTTATCAACTAGTTATCAATTTTTGCGACGAGTTTTGACTGTTCGGATGTCAGATATTACGTCGTCAGAATATCAAAGTAACATTTAACTTGTTGGATTAGAAAATTAGGTTACTCTAATTTTTAATGAATTATTGGCCAAGGTGAAGAAGGTTGTCAGTGGTCAATCTACTTCCAGACAATAATTTAGGCCTAGTAGCTGTAATTGATATAAAATTTTTTGCAAACATGTGTAAACTTAAGACCTTTGGATACTGTTTGAATTATTGTTACTCAAATTGTTCTGAAATATGTGAACTAACTAACAATAAATCATTTTACTTTTATTAGTCTCAAAATGACCTAGAATATAAAATGTTGGTTGCAATCCACAGGCTCATGTTTGAAGATATATTGAGCACTAGTAATTGTGCAATGCCGGCCTATCACCATTTAACGTCCAAACAATTACTACTGATGTGCATACAGAAAAAGCTTGAATAGTTGTCCTAATTGTATGGTTGATAGGGTTGTCTCCCATTATTATGGTAATTTATATGACATTTGTATGGTGGCCTTATCAAAAAATGAAGAGTACTTATTTGGTGCCGCAACCAAGTCTCATTAGTTCATCTTAACAATCAAACTGAACGTGTTTTTTTATATGTATTTTCAGTAGTCAACTGACGCTGATAATGATGTTGCCATTTCTGTTCCTCCAGAAGGAGACATTTTACAGCTTCATCCTCAGTGCTCTCAGCACCAAGTACATGTAGGTGAAGTCACTCCCGAAAAGGACAATGAAATTTCAACATCAAAGTCATCACTGTGTTCCATTTTTTTTGGTATGAAACCATTGTAAAACAGTCCGATATATCAGTCCGATACTGGACATCGGCAATACGCAGAAATATTCAAAATCGGTACGTATTGCCTACATATAGAGCATTCACTTGATTTTAAGTTTGCAATGTCTCTTGTCTGTCTTGTAGGCAGGTTTATCATGTAGATTTTTGTTTTGCGTGTAGTGCGGTCCTCCTGCACTTACTAATTGAGTGTTTTACTGTTAACCAAAATATGCTATTGATGCTTAGATTCAAAAAAAAAATTAGTATATAACAGTTTGTCCTCCAATTAATGTGACATCTTTTTTGTACACATGCCGTCATCAATTAATACCAGTGAATCCACTGAAGCTGTTTAAAAGGAAAATGCCATTTTTAGATATTACAGGAAAACAGATGTTGATAGGAATGCTTAATTTTTTCTTTTCTTATTTCGCGTAGATCTTAGAAACGTAAGTATTGCGACAGTTGTGAACAGATGGAAAGTGATATATATCTTTTTCGTGCAGGTTGAAATTCTGGTGTATTCAGCCTCAGAAAGCACAGATAAAGTGAACAACATTGTACTTTCACCTAATTTGGTCTAAAAATCAGGAATATTCACAATAAATCTACAGATTCTCCTATTTCGATGTAGAAATTAATGCCTTCATGCCTAGTCAAATGAGTCAAAATTTCAAAAAATGCCCTTATTTCAGTTGCTAATGTAACTTAGATGGGATCCATAAGTTTGTCCGGTTTAGAATTAGCTCCAGTTTTCCTTCAGAAAATTGAAAATTGACAACACTGAGTTATAATTAATAATATACAGCTGATGGGTTTGTACAAAATGTTCAAAACAGCGGTTGGCTCAATTTTGCCGCCAATTTAGCCAGAAAAAGCATAATTTTTTTCTTCTTTGAAACATTAAATTCTTGCATTTCCTTCATGAAGGAAGCAATATCCCAGTCTTTATTGACATTTTTCACCCCAATATTCTGTTTAGAGAGGCTATAAATGCCCCACCCACCCCTTTTTATTAATGTGTTTTGAGAGATTTAATTGCACCTGTGTTGACAATTAAATGATAGTAATTGGAATTTGTTGTAGAATTACAGCTGGGAATGTTATTTTTCTCCAATAAATGGTTATTTTGTACATTTGAGAGTGATGTAACTTAGATGGGATCCATAAGTTTGTCCGGTTTAGAATTAGCTCCAGTTTTCCTTCAGAAAATTGAAAATTGACAACACTGAGTTATAATTAATAATATACAGCTGATGGGTTTGTACAAAATGTTCAAAACAGCGGTTGGCTCAATTTTGCCGCCAATTTAGCCAGAAAAAGCATAATTTTTTTCTTCTTTGAAACATTAAATTCTTGCATTTCCTTCATGAAGGAAGCAATATCCCAGTCTTTATTGACATTTTTCACCCCATTATTCTGTTTAGAGAGGCTATAAATGCCCCACCCACCCCTTTTTATTAATGTGTTTAGAGAGATTTAATTGCACCTGTGTTGACAATTAAATGATAGTAATTGGAATTTGTTGTAGAATTACAGCTGGGAATGTTATTTTTCTCCAATAAATGGTTATTTTGTACATTTGAGAGATTTCTAACCTTTTTTGTTTAAAGAACCCTGAGACCAATAAGACCACACCCTTATACAAAACTGGTGTAGATGTGGGAATGTCAGCTTAATGGTCAATATTTTCGTATCAAAATCTAGGATTTGTGATGTTTGTTGCATTTATGTTACCTATAGAACAGTAAAATGTTACTTTTGCCCCTTTTCAGTCCTCTTTTATGCTGTCAACTCTGTCATAACTGCCTTTTTGACTTCATTTCAGGCAATTGATGTAATCTTGATTCAGCACAAGAATTGCAATAAAAATTTGCATGATGCCTCTGAGTTTTGAGATGTTGAAAACATTGAGCTATTTCCAAATTTGTTAAAATTGTGTATTCTGTGACCCTTTTGTTAGAGAAGGGTGGTCATAGACCAAATATGGCATTTTTTTCTTTCATCAAGGATTATTTTTTAGCCTTAATTCATATTTATTTCACATATTTTATTTTTTATGTACATATATTAGCCAGGGATAGCAGACAGATTCCTTTGGTAATGTTAGCTCTGCAACCAAAGTTAAGATTGATTCAGTCATCGACATGTTTTGGGGGTGGGGTTACATGTTTCAGTACAGACCTCTATAATTACAATCAATGCAACTGATTTGTGATTTTTCTGTTTGCAGGGTTTCCGAAAATATATTACTTGCCAGTCTGGCTACCTAAGAAAGTGGAAAATTATTGTGGGGTTTTAAAGATGCTACATGTAAATTTTGTACATTTTTCATGACATGGCAGTAAAAAAATATATTTTTGTAACTTTTTTTTTTTCACAAAACTCAAATACAGCCTTTAATGAGAAAGAATTTTAAATTTTAGTACAAAAGGCCCAGGGACCTGAGATGCACCGCTGTACATAAAGCAGCATGTATACTTAAAGGGCCATCATTTTTGCAGTTATTCTTTGATTTGATTTTCTTTCACCGGTGTGTTGCCAGAACATACGGGACACAGATCACTAAATATTCAAGGGCCAAAGTTATTTTCTCTCCCTTTTCCTTTTTCCCCCTTTTGCATAGCGATTTTTGTGTAGAATCGAAGAAAAGGGTTTGAAAATACGTTTTCTGCCAGGTTTTGGTGAATATTCATGATTTAGAGGCGGAAGTTTACAAGAGTTGTGAGGTTGGTTACGTTGAAAGGGAGCGCCGAAAATTGCTTGTTTAGTTGTTTCATGGTGAACCCCATACATGCTTTTGGGCAAGAGTTTGCCACATGTTGCTTCATCTGTGGCAGAAAGCGTCCTTCCCTAACGAATATTTGGGAAAAATTTACAGCCGGTCCAAGAGACAAGAATTAACATTAGTTAAATTGCTTGTTTAGTTGTCTCTACTTCCAGCTTGTGTTTCTCAAGTTTTTCATGGTGAACCTCATACATGCTTTTGGGCAAGAGTTTGCCCCATGTTGCTCCATCTGTGGCAAAAAGCGTTCTACCCAACGGATATTTGGGAAAAATTTACAGCCGGTCTCAGAGACAAGAATTAACATTAAAGGCAATGGGGAAATAATTAGTGATCTGTGGCCTGGAACGACGATTTCTTCATCACAGTCGGGATACATCGTTTATTTCCTTGCTACGAAGTAACGGAATACACCCTATGAGACGATTGAATTTTCAACATATGTACGCATGCACAGACTATTAGATTTTTTACGATATGCCGACGCCTTCAAATGTCTTAATATTAACTGCTTATAATTCTATAGTAGCAATCAAAAGATATCAAAAGATCGACGTTTATAAATCTAATAATTTAACATTTTAATGTTAGTCCCATTAATAAATAAATATACTGTGCAGTATGATGTATATCAAAAAAGAGAGAGATAAATGTTTTTTTTATTATTATTTGATATTGCTTTTCAAAAAGCAATCATAATCACATTATTTTATACTATAGTTAATACTCATGTTCTTTGTTTTTAATATGCTACTATTTGTTTTAATCGCATATTGTTTTCTTTCCTCTCCTGCGCATTGTATTGAAATATGACATAGATAAACGTAAACCAAATTATGGATATTCCCTAATTATTGTCCCTGAAAAATCTTTGTGAATTGGCCCTTTCATTTATTAATGAATTTTATTATACAGTGTATGGGCAGTTCTTATATTGTTTAATCATTAGGTATAGCTAATGTGGTACGTGATAATCGCACATTTTTCAGTAAATTTATATTCATAGGAATTTTTGTTGTACGCCCACATTGAAATGTTGTTATATATTGCTGTGACCCCCGCCCGTCCCCCATAAGCGCGATTGATTTGACATTCGCACATAGTGTTTATATTCACGAGACGATAAAGCCTTAATCAATTTAAAGTTGCAATTTCATATTTTTAAGTTATATTTTTAAAATGTATTAAAATAAAGCCCTAAAATAGATTGTATCTATAAACAGCCCTACCTTGTTAAAGAATAATCCTATAATTCACTATTGCCAGTTGAGAAATTGGCAAAAATATGATTTTCAACTTCATATGTATGAAGATAGCCATTCCATGGGGGTGAATGAAAAAACAAGGGAGGTAATTGTGATATTAATTCCTGTGTCACCGATTTTAATGCCTGGGATATAATGCCCATGGTCGGTTAATAGGGAGTTGACAACCTTTTGAGCAAAAGACATAGTAATTATGTTTTGACTTTCTTAGAAAATATGAAATTCCCTGAAATATATACACCTTGGTTAAGTTTACGAGACAAAGAATTCTACTGATCTTTAACAATTTTCGACAATTATCGCGCTTGAACAATTTTGAAAAATAATCTGATCACTCTAGAGATTACAGTTTTCATCGACTTTGGATTAGTTAAATGGCTAAACTTATCATCTAAGTATCAGTACCTGTTTTTCAAAATAAATGTTAGCTCTAGGAAGAACGAGAAGCGAATCAAATTTTAATTATTTCTCATAATTACTTTATGGGTCGGTGTTTAATGGCTTGTGAAGGCTCCCACTACCTACAAAAGACTAAATAAGCAACAACCTATGTGGACTCTGGACTATTAAGTTGCCTTGCAACCTGACTTTTATTAGTAAATAATTGTCATAAAATTTGTAATTTGGATATTTATTTATTTGTCAACAATTTTGTAACATGCCTGCTCATATCAATTCCTAATATAATATTAATATTGAAATAAACTGTATTTTGAAAACCTTTCAAACCTTAAGGACATTATTGTATTTAATATTAGCCTGTTTCGTTTAAGGATTGACAATTGTTGACTTTTATTCTGCTTTCGCAAAATACACAAATGTGTTCACTTTGGAGCAGGTCAATCCTTGTTAGCTGCTAATTTACATACCGATATACAGGCCTATCAGAAATTTATATAGTTGAGTCCAATTAGAAAACACATTTGAAAACATTTTTTATTCTAATTAACTGACAAATAGCCATAGGTTTATATAAACTCTTTAAATTTCTTGGCATAAATGTTACAGCCGTAGTTTCTGACTTTAATATAGAGACAGCTAGTGGGCTTATAATAATAATGATCGGACGCTGAAGTATGCAATAAAGTTGTCAACACCAATTAAATGCGGCGGTAGTTTATGTTTAACATATGGATTAGAGCCGAAACTATGCAATTTTGTCTCAATTATGGAATTTAACTGTACAATAATTGATCTTTTGAGAAATACGGCAACAAATTGAAAAACATAACGCTAACACTACAATATACGTCCACATTCCTGCTTTGATTGATATGGTACTTTGTCAAGAAGGCTAGGTGTTTGGTGTGTTTAGCGTTGAGGTTCGTGCATCAACATCAATAGTTGCCGTCCTTAGAGTATAAGGAATAAGTATGACTAGATAATCCATTCAGAATTGTGGCTTTCAGACGCTAAAAGCAAAATGTGGGCGTGGCTCTGACCCTGGTGGTCGGGACATTCACCAAAATCAATAGTGGACGCCCTCAGACTATAAGGAATACATGTGCCAAGTACCAAGCTGATTCATTCAGAATTGCGGCCTGTAAACGACAAACACAAAAATTGGGCGTAGCTTGCCTCTGGGAGTCGGGACATGCAGTTGTCGTCCTTAGGCTATAAGGAATAAATATCCCAAGGTTAAAGACGATCCATTAAAAATCGTGGCCTGTAGACAACACACACAGACACGATTTAACAATGGACATGGCTCTGCCCCTGGGGGTTAGGAAATCACCAAAAACAATAGGGGTCATCCTTAGGGTATAAGGAATAGGTATGCAAAGTTTTAAAAGGATCTGTTAAGAATTGCATCCTGTAAACAAACACAAGACACACAAACATTGGGCGTGGCTCTGTCACAGGGGGTCCGACATGCATCAAAAATAATAGTGCTCAGCCTTAGGGTATAAGTAATAAGTATAAAAAAGTTTTCAAGACGATCGATTAAGAATTGTGGCCTGTAGGTGACACACAGACACACAAAAAGAAAATGGGCGTGGCACTGTCCCTGGGGGTCGTGCATGCACGATAAAAATAGTAAGGTACCTAGAATAAGTATGCAAAGTTTCAAGATGATACGTTAAGAAATGCAGCCTGTAGACGACAGACAAACAAATACAAGAAATGGGCGTTGCTGTCCCAGGGGGTCGGGCATGCACCCAAAACAAAAGGGACCATCCTTAGGTATAAGGAATAAGTTTCAAGATGATCGATTAAGTATTGTCGCCTGAAGGCGACACACAGACACACAAAAAGAAAATGGGCATGGCTCTGCCCCTGGGGTTGGGCATGCACCCCAAATGATAGGGATGTTCCTTCGGGTACAAAGAATAAGTTTCAAGATCATACGTTACGAAATGTGGCATGTAGACGACAAACAAATAAATACAAGGAATGGGCGTGGCTCTGTCCCTGGGGTCGGGCATGCACCAAAAAACAATAGGGATCATCCTTAGGGTGTAAAGAGTAAGTATACAAGTTTGAAGAAAATCCAGTAAGAACTGCGCCCTGTAGGCGACACACAGACACAAAAAGAAAATGGGCGTGACTCTGCCCCTGGGGGTTGGGCATGCACCCAAACGATAGGGGTCATCCTTAGGATATAAAGAGTAAATATATAAAGTTTGAAGAAAATCCAGTAAGAATTGCGCCCTGTAGGCGACAAAAAGACACAGAAAAAGAAAATGAGCGTGGCTCTGCCCCTGGGGGTTGGGCATGCACTTCAAACGATAGGGATGTTCCTTAGGGTACAAAGAATATGTATGCAAAGTTTCAAGTTTATGTGGCCTGTAGACGACAAACAAACAAATACTAGAAATGGGCGTGGCTCTGCCCCTGGGGGTCGGGCATGCACCAAAAATAATAGGGATCTTCCTTAGGGTATAAGGAATGAGTATACAAAGTTTGAAGAAAATCCATGAAGAATTGCGCCCTGTAGGCGACCCACAGACACATACATACATATACCCATACATACACACACACACAGGGGCGACGGCATAATACGTCCACATTATGAATACATACACACACACAGAGAGACAGGGGCGACGGCATAATACGTCCACATTATGAATGTGGACGTATAATGAGCGATTTACCACAGCCTGATAATAAGAGCTGATTTTAAACTGTCACTTTGTTTGCGTTTAAGATAACAGTAAGAGGTCTCACGATCAACGTATAATTAGGTTACAGCAATCTTAGACATTAACGAAAAGGTTAACAAATTTAAATAAGTGGTTTGGCTTACTCATTTTAACGTTGGACGCCATCATTAGGGGTGCCCGTCTATTTTTAGTAACACAACGTCAAAACATGGCTGCTCACTACCTGTCTCTATACTACTATATGCAAGTCAAAAAAGGGGTGACGAATATGGAAGGGTATCGCTGCCAATATTAAATGCTCTGCTACAATATCTTTCTCATTGATTAAATGTTAAAAGTACAATGTACAAAGTCCTAATACCGGTAATGATAAAGTCAAAATACCTCTAAGACAAGAGTTAAATGTAAAACAGCAAATGTTAAGTGTCAAATGGCAAATGTTTTGTGGGAAAATGCTTTTTTTGGCGTGTTTACATTTTACATTTCTCTCTTTACATTTTGCATTTGCGTTCTGCCACATCCCATTTGTCTTTCACGCTTTCTGCATAGCACTTTTCACACAGCATCAACTGTCATATGCAAATGTAGGATACCATGTGACTTATTAACCTATACGGAAACCTGGACAAGCTAGAACAAGGATATTCACCACACTTTAACAGGAAATTAGCCTGGCACACAATAATAAATTTACTTACCTTGACAAAGGATCAAATTTGGATGGTACTTTTCTATGATTATGGGGGTTACATATTAGGGAAAAGCACGTTCATTTCTATTCGTAAATATTTAATCAGTGTTCTAGCACAATCGTATTTTCATAATTAAAATCCAATAAATATCACAGACGAACGATGTCATAGAGAGTTGATTATGGGGTAGTGGATTACTTAATTTGTCTAATTTCTAATTTAGATAAAATTTAAGACCTATAATAAGTAGATTTATCTCTTGCATACTGAATGTTTATATGACTGTAGGTGTGTGTGTGTAGGGGGGGATATTCAGTGTTAAAATACGAGTCTTCATAGAAAAAATTGAAAAAAGGGTTCAGTGTTCTTTTCAAATATACAAACAATTTTCCGGCACATTTTTTTACTCTCTGAAAAAAGATGGATGGAACTAAATAAAATGAAATGAAATGGGGTTTAACGTCCTACTCATTTGCACCTAAGCTGGGCTAATGGAAGACGGGCATACGCCATACAGTGTGCTATGAGGGAAATTTTGCCCGGGCAGCGGCGCTACGGCCTACTCTTATATCGAATTCCAACTGCCAAGGGATCTTTTACGTGCACTCCAATGTTAACACGGGACCTCGGTTTTTCGTCCCATCCGAACGACTAGGCAGCTGTCCTTGTCAGGCCCTCCTTCTGCATCACTGACAAGGGGAAATCACGCCGGAAAATCGAGATGAACTTTCTCGGCCAATGCAGGGATCGAACACCCGACCTCCAGGCTAGCGAACCAGCGCCTTATCCACTTAGCCAATCTATTGCCATGATTGCGGAGAGGTTGAGGTGTAGTCAGTGTTGACATACGGGTCTAAATCCGAAATTCTCGATACCATGCTAGCTATCCCTAAAAGCACGTCCATTGCTCCTTGAAATTATGTACATAATTTACTGGCACATTCAGGGGCATGCAAGTACAAATACTGGTCTAAATACGAAATTCCAGATACCATGGTTGCAGGTTCAAGACCCGAATTGTGCGCCGAGTTCTTGTGTCCTTGAATACGACACTTTATCCCTGTATTCCAGTCTACCCAGCTGTAAATGGGTACCGGTAGGATGGTGTTTTTTTTTACACAAAAAACTGTTGCGCTCCTTGAGGCAGCATATGTTGGGGCTCTTTCTAAGAGTTCAGGGAAAAAAGGGAGGTAATCAGGCTTTACCTGTATCCTAGAGACCGGGATAATAATTGTGTAGCGCTTTGAGCATAAACTTGGTTTATGGATATACCGCAGTATAAATATACTCATTGTTATTATTATTATCACTGATTGCCTTTTTCAATTATGCAAATAATTTTGAATGTACTTGCATAACTGTACAAAATAAGATTAAACTTGAATAGAAGGGAGGCTTGGGAAAGGGGGGGGGGGGCTAAACTATTATTTATATTATTTATTTCTAGGGCACAATGCTTATATATTGTTGTTTTTTGTTAATGGAACAAAGTTAATTAGGCTGTACTTAACTCTGTTAATAGAGAGAGCGGGAAGAGAGGGGGTGTTTAAAATGTCAAAGTAAGGGTATTAATATGAAATTCCAGTTATTGTGTCATAAATCACTGGAAAGTAGGTTTCCTGGCATATTCATGATTATGCACGGTCGTCCAGATAGTTGCTTAAAGTCCCCAGGTTGATTTCCTGTTATCATGCCAGGTTTCCGTATATGTTAATAAGTCACGTGATATCCTACATTTGCATATGAAACTTGATGCTGTGCGAAAGATGCTATGTAGAAGGCGTGGAGGACAAATGAGATGTGACAGAGCGCAAATGTAAAATGTAGAAACGTCAATAAAAGTATTTTCTAACAAAATATTTGTCATTTGTCACATAACATTTGACGTTTGGACTTCTCTTGCCTTAGAGGTATTTTGTCTTTATCATTGTACATTGTACTTTTTACATATAATCAATGGAAGCGACATTGTCGCAGAGCATTTAATATTGACTGCGATACTCTTTCATAAGAGTAGGAGCGAGTTTAACGTATATAAGAGCAAGTTATCCAGTTCAAGACTACCGGAGAAGACTGGAATAACCAGACACCAAAGACTGCCATTCAATTTGGACTCATCGCGTATTTTGCCGAACATAACCCATTAGAAATGAAATGAAATGGGGTTTAACGTCCCACTCTTCTGCACCTATCCTGGGCTAATAGAGAGAGAGAGAGAAATGGTGTTTAACGTCCACTCGACACAAACTAGGTCATTTTGGGACTAACATAATATGGTTTAATTTTATTTCAATAATTCGCTTGCGCGTAGGGGTCTTTAGCAGTTGGAGGAAACCGGAGTGCCCGGAGGAAACCGAAGACGGGCATAGGCCATACAGTGTGCTATGATGGAAATTTTGGCCGGGCAGCGGCGCTACGGCCTTTATATCGGATTCCAACTGCCAAGGGATCTTTTACGTGCACGCCAATGTGTACACGGGACCTCGGTTTTTCGTCCCATCCGAACGACTAGACAGCTGTCCTTGTCAGGCCCTCCTGACAATGGGAAACCACACCGGAAAATCGAGACGAACTTTCTCGGCCAATGCAGGGATCGAACATCCGACCTCCAGGGTAGCGAGCCAGCGCCTTACCCACAAAGCCACCGTGATTCCCTTTATATTTAGTGTCTGTGCCATGAAGGGAAAGGGAGGAGAAATTACAGTAAAAACAGAAATGGTTGAATGTAAATCAGTTTATATCCATTCATATTACATTATTATATGCGTTGCCGCATATTTATATCCATTTCTAGGTGACAAAGAAGAGCGATGTAGCTCCTTTAAACCTTCCTTTTTGCATGCATTCAATATTTTAATGTCATGTAATAAATATACAATCCTTACATAGGTAGTTTCCACTTAGAAGTCAGTTGTTTTTTTCCCTAAGACATTTCATTTCTTTACATATCGAGACGTCGTAAAATATCGACATAAAGGAACGAGGCGTTGTTGCTGGTTTTTGGTACTTCCACATCCGGATAAATTAGACCGACAAGATCGATGAATTCTTGACTGCATCTTTCTCTTCTGGTATGAGGAAATACGTCCTGTAAGTCCTGGACATTTATCAGGACACCGTAGTCAACTGTATTAAATATAGCTGGGGAGTAGAACATTATATCTGGTTTACCACCAATTAAATCACAATTTCTCTGCTTTCGATGTGATGTATATTCCACTGGGTTACTATATTGTCTAAATCCGCCTGGAGTAAGGCATAAATGTTAATCCCAATATCAGTGCATTGTTTGCGAAGAGTACCCCACCAAGACTCTAATCTCTCATTTGCTGTACTTTTGCCAGTTAAAAAGCTTCTATCCCCCGAAAACGTATCATCATCATAGCCCCCGGATCCATTCACTCTTTTTGAATTGTTTATGTTTATGGTCTCTGAGTATGATGTCTTGTCCATATATTTGTTTTTGTGTTGAATTGTGTGTGGTGCAGTCCCCCTGCACTTACTATCGGAACTTGAAAGTCGGAACTGGGAAGTCCCTCTAGGGCTTCCGTAAAATCGACAGAGGCCAACTGCTTTACATTGAATTCGAAAACAAAATATGTTAAAGTAGCTAAGTCTCTAACTCAGTATCATCAAAACTCTTCAACATTGAAAACACTAATTATTTGATGCTTTTAATATCCAATATTTAAGACAAAATAAACATTTTACCATTGGTACATGAATCGTGTACCATAATGCGTTTCAGCCCCAGTTTTAGCAAGAGACTAGAGTAACGAGGCTGGAAACATTGCACCGAATCGAACCGTATATGTAGACTGGAATAACTAGACGCTAGAAATGTGCATTAGATTGACACTGTTGGCTTATTTCGCCGAATATAACTGATTTGAAATTAGAGTAAAAACGGAAACCATTGAATGTAAATCAGTTAAGATACATTCATATTACAGTATTTTATGCGTTGCGACCCACTTGTGTCAATTTATAGGTCCGAAATGTTAGCGATTTAGCTCCTGTAACACTATAGCCCCGATTGCGTTCACAAAGTTTTTGGAATTGGGGTGGGGGGACTCTGGAACGAATGGTCGGAACGCTGAATGTCGATAAAATTTTCCACTCATGACCTCAATGCTACCAAACAAATGTGAAATAATAACATGTTATAACGTAAAGCCTAAACTCGGCATCAAGTTCAAGACTAGATAACACAGATAAGACATTAGTGTCCATGAAGTGTACGCATGCCAATGTATAACACAACCTCAACACTAGACTCAGATATTTTCAAATACAGTTTGCACGGTGCTATACCATTACAGGGGAGAGAAAACTAGGTCATTTCGGGACTAACATTTTATTTCAATAATTCTCATACGCGTAACTGGCTTTTGCAGTGGGGGAAACAATAAACCAAGAGAAAACCCACCCGGTTGGACATGCGACCGTTCTTCTTGTACAAGGTGGAATCGAAACCTCCCCACTTGGCTCAATGCCATACATTCTGATACAACGGGCTTGGTGTTTGTCACTACTAGTAATTACACACCCAACAGCATGGAAATTGCCCAGTTGGAATTAGCTTTTCTCTGTATGACATGCAATTGGAATAGTGTCGGTTGCTTTGACATACACTGGCTTTGACCAACAAAATCTGAATAAATTCTGCAAAAATTCTGCTCGAAGTCTTAAAATGCTGAGTGAAGGTCGAAATATTTAACTTACGGATCGTCTTTTTCTGTTATTGAACTCATTTTCGTTTCTTTCACTCTCTCGTTAGATCCACTGTTCGTTTTCATTGCTAGACTGAAAAAATAAACGTGTTTAGCCTTGTGTTATTTTAACTTGACTAGTATTGCTGTGTAAGGGCATAATTTCTAAACTGCAAACTCTGAAGGCATACGTGTTCTGGCGCTTTATTATACTATGTTCAGATAAATATTCGTGTCAATTTGATCTCCCTTTTAATTGGGGTCTAAGACATCAAATAATGGAGAACTAGCCTACCCCACAGATAGATCGGCAAACCTTGAAAAGTAATCACGAATTTTTAAGATTTTTTTTTACCGTATTCTTTAGGTTTATAACCCAAGAGGAAGTTATTATCATGTAAAATACCACGTTAACAGTACAGACATAACGGAAAAGACATACATTGAAAGTTTTTAAATTCACACCAGTTGACTAAATAACACGCGTTATAATTTTAACGAAATATCTTCCGTTTTGTCTATCTAGATACAAGAAGTCATACTTTGAGTATCAGCACTCATTCACAAAGCTTAAATATGAATGATATTAACAATGGGCTTTGACAACCTTATTACTTCACATCGGTCAGTGTTTTATATCTTGGAACAGACCAACAGAAGAGACATACAAAATGCGCGAAAACCATGTGCGGGTAACTAAATTGTTTGTTTCTTTCTATAAACTTTTACTTTCTATTATGTGGGATTTTCCGGTTTAACCATAACCCCTTCTTTGATTTAATAGTGACACCTAGCATTTACGGAAAAGATAACTTGTTCTCAAAATTTTGACAGAAACAATATTTGAAATAACTGATTTCTATTTCTTCTTTAAATAGCTTATAGGACATTTTATTAAGCTCTACTGGATGGTAGGTAATTTATATCAGTATAATTGTGAGTGACCTTTCCACTGATTTGCAAGTTCGAATTTGAGAATGAGAAGTTTTACCACGTATTATTTTGAATAATAAACTTGTCAAAATATCTTTCCAAAGAAGGTACTTCCATGCTGATGTACAATATATAAATATTTTTGATGGTTGCGAAAATCTTATATCTCATCGGGTAAATCATTTTTTGTTCTTTTTTTGTGTGCAAATAGCTTATACATTTAATTAAAAGTTACTTTAAATGGTTGTATTATATTAACGTTTATCACCCAATAACAAATTCTACAGTAGATATCGTTTGTGTGATATATTTAATAGATATCACTTTAAATGAATTTGATTGGTCATCTAAAAAGGAACTACTTTTTTCAAATTTTCAAAGAATAATTCATTGTTTTATTAAAATAAACTTTTTTTTTATAAAAAAAAATTTATTTTTATTTATTTGCCTTTGAAGGAAACCTTGGGGCAACGTAAAGGACATTGCAATGGTTGAATTGCTGTCAAACATGATGTATCACTACGTCGTAATGTAATCAGGTTCAGTAAAAGTGAAATTTTTAGCAAAAAACTATATTTGTGCATGCAAGAAAGGATAGGTGATAAACAAAATCGATAAATTTGTTTTTTTTTTTTACTTTGTTGACCTGAGTTAAATCAAAATGATGCGTAGGAGCTTCTCTATATAACTATATTTGTGCATACAAGAAAGGATTGGGTGATTAACAAAATATCAACACTCGTCGATAAAGTACCAAAGCACCTCGTTAAAGCCTCGGGGTTTGTGTTTTTTACTTTATCGACCTGATATAGTGACAGGCAACGATAATAATTTCTTATATTCTTGACACCATTTCACTCAGCCAAAAGATGTTTTACTCTCAACGGAAGATGACAGAAGTCAAATTCTAATTGAGGCTGTCGCTACAAGGCGAAACCGGGGGTAAAACAAGAACATCGGTAGCGCAGCAATATATGTCCACATTTAGCTTTTATTGACATAGTACTTTTAAAAATGACGAGAAATTTGAAATGGCCGCAATGAATTAAATGACAAAAAGCAAAGACGGCTACGCGTCAGGTTTGTTTTGCCAAATTTACAGATTAAATAATATAAAATAAGTAGGTGTGACAATGTTTAATGCAACAGGGGGGGGGGCATGCACCAAAATAAATAGTTGCTGTCTTTGCGGTATAAGGAATACAAATATGCAAAGTTCCAAGATGGTACAGTCAGAATTGCAGCCTGTTGACGATAAAATTGAGCGTTGCTCTGAACCAGAGGGGTGGATATAGAACAATATAAATAGGTACCGAAATGATTGATATAATGGATTTGAACAAAAAATGTTAATTATTGCAACCGTTAGAGTATTTATCCACAAATAAGTGGGGGTTGGGACATGCACCCTTACAGTATGAGGAATACATGATGATCCACTTATAATTCTAGCCTGTATACACAAAAACCACAGAAATTGGGCGTGCCCTTGCCTCTTCAGGTCGGGCATGGACTATTTTTATTTGGTACAACACTATGCTATATCGTTCACGGTTGGATCCAAATCTATTTATATTTGTGGCCTTAGGCGATAAGGAATACATATGCCAATTTCAAAGACGATCCATGAAGAAGGGGTGTGGATCTGCCCAGGGGGTCAAACAATTATCAAAAAACAACAGGGGTCGTCCTTAGGGTATAAGGAATACGTATGTAAAGTTTGAAGATGATCTAATAAGAATTGTTGGCCAGTAGGTCACAAAAATAACCAAATACAAACAAGAGCATCGCTAACTCAGCAATATACGTCCACATGCCTGCTTTGATGGTCTATTTCGTATGGAGGGTCTGTCAAATAAAACTGTTTTGTGGGACTGCTATCAGTACAATATTTCGTTCACATTAACAGAACACAATTTTTATTTTAAAACAATCACTGTTTTATTCTAAAAGCATGACGTTTCGAGAAGTTTCGTCTAATTGTTATCTAGCTACTATAATTGTAACTTTAAACACATATCATTACAGTTTGTATTGGAATAAGTAATTCTATCACAAATAGAGAAGACTGGACTACTAAAATAGTTGCCGAACAGTTTTTCTTTGCATAGCGATGTTTATGTTGTAGGACTAATGGCGAATTACGCAACTTGCCGCCATGACACTGGCCAGTTTGGTAATGCGTTCAACATTTGCATAGCGATGTTTCTTGTAATGACGTATTACGCAAGTCGCCCTGACACCGGCCAGTTGAAATTTCGCGTAGCAATTGGATTTCATCAAATCATATAATTATGCGGTAAGGTTTCACCTTGATTTCAATGGGGATATATTTATTATATTTAAAGCTATGTGCAGTATTGTTTTGGGTCAGTTTTTGTGTAAATTAAGGGAGCTATAGGCCAGTAACCTTTTTGTAGTCATTTGACTAAAAAAACTTGCGCAAAGGAACTCTGTGAGATGAGCCACTGCTGTGGCTGGAATAAGGCGGTAGAAATCAGTAGTGTAACCATTTTTTATTGTTATCTAGCACAATTTCCTTCAGAGTACACTGTATGGTGTCTTTTCATCTTCAGAAAAGTAGGACGCGCTAAAGAAAAAAATCTGGAAAAACATCTGCAGAAAAATTGATGAACATTAATTGACTTTTATATTTCATAAAAGGAAACAGTTCAAATTTCAAGTCATTTGGAACTCTTAATAAAAGTAGATGTAATGCTTTATATGCACAAGATGTCATAGAACATGCCATGACTATCTACACCAGCCTTTATCAGATGGGGTTGATGCCGATATAGGATCACATGTGAGATTACATGTATAAAAATGTGTTACCATGCGTGTATTTTGAAATTAGAGAAATTGTGAAGAAAAGATAATGGTTTTCTTGATTTCAACAAAGGCTGATCCTAGATAAAACATGCATGACATTTGGCATTGATTTTACTATATGTGAATGACTATAGTAGCCGATATTTGTTACTTACATGAACATGGATTATTTACTGTTCTCTGTACTTTACATGACTATTAGAGAGCCACGAAAGTTTGTTTCCTAGCACTTATCTTATTATAATTTATGTTTGTTGATTGTAACAAACATATTCACCTTCGATTAACAAAAAAATATAGAAGTTAAAAAGAATTAGTAACATGAACACTCAGCCAAATTAAAAACTTGACACTTTTGGTACTAGATTTTTAATATTTGGTTTAAGGCAACTATTTTAGTGTTATGATGTGCACAGACGACCTTGACATCAACAGAAAAAAAGAATACGTCTTGCCGAAAGTCCTTGACATTGATAACGTTGGTGATGTCACAGTACCCCCCCCCCCACCATGAAATTCACAGACTTGGAGAACAATCGGAATAAAGTGTTTAGTAACGGTTGTGGTCTCCTCTAGCGTCTCGTATTGCCACACAACGTCTTCTCATGGATCTCAGAACATTAATAAACACTACCCGAGGAAGACGTCGCCACTGCTCAGCAAGAGCATGTTGAAGGTCCTGCAACGTCAGTGGTGGATTCATTTGCTGACGAACACGTCGACCCAATTCGTCACAGATGTGTTCAATAGGATTAAGGTCGGGGCTAAGCGACGGCCAAGCCAGAACTTGGACACCGGCATTTCTTAAAAAATTCTGGGTAGCAATTGCCGTATGGGCAAAATCTGATCCCTGTACTGGACAGCATTTCAGTTCCCTTGGACAACAACAAGAGGAGAACGTCCATGTGCACAAAAAGAACCCCAAACCATGACGCTGCCGCGACCAAATCGGTCAACTTCTTTGAAGCATACTTGAGCGTAACGTTCACCTCGTCTGCGGTACACTTGGACCCTGCCACCAGCAAATCTCAAAGTGAATTGAGATTCGTCACTAAAGACAACCGAATTCCACTGTCTTTGAGTAAATCTTATGTGTCTTGTGGCCCACACAAGTCGGTTACGGCGATGAAGAGGTGTCAATATTGGTCCATTATAGGGCCTCCGAGCTCGAAGACCAGCAGTCTGCAAGCGATTTCGAACAGTTTGTGCAGTTACCCCTCCACCAAAGATCTCTCTACTTGTGGAGGTTGCAGCGACAAATCTGTTTCTAAGATGACGTAATCGTATTGCTTGATCTTCCTGGAGTGACGTCACACGTGGCGCTCCTGCCCTTGGGCGGTCGGCAATAGTTCCAGTCTGAAGCACTCTCATTCTAAGATTAATTATTGTCTAGCGTGAACAATTAAAGGCTCTTGCAACAGTGACCACAGACTGACCAGCATAGAGCCTACCTATAGCACGTAGACGTTCTACATTTGAAAGGCGCGGCATTTTCTAACAAAGATGAAAATAACAATTTTAATTTGTTTTTCCAGTTCAAGTTACGTGTGCGTGTTCAGTTTAAGCAAACTTGCATAGATTGACCTCACGAGTTTGTGTTTGCACGTGTTTTTCAGATTTTCATCTTTATGTGCTCAAAAGTCACGTGATCCACGTGACTTTACAATTTTATGAAGTTAAAGGCTTCTTACGACCTCCTCTCGTTAGAAACACTTTAAAATTTATTTGACTTACCAGAAAAAAAAAATTTGTTGAAATTCATCAGTGTCAAGTTTTTAATTTGGCTGAGTATATTTATATGAATTATTTATGTAAAACAGTTTCCTGCATATAAGTATGTAGATCTGTCTTCAAATGCGATTTTATACCTAGTAAATCTATAGCCCAATTGAAATGTGAGCGATATTTGGCTTATTATAATGTCAAGATAATGTTGGATTAAGCATGGTGCAGAAGCATTCGCAGTTACCCTAAACAAAGATCTCCAAGCAATCAATTTATATGCGGAAACGTGGCTATTGACATTTAACCCCCTCAAGACAGAAACTTTAACACTCACGACTAAACGCAACATTGTGAAACCACCCCTATTAAGGAAGTAACTGAATATAAACATCTCGGACATACTTTTCAAGCCAATCGTAATGGAACAGCAACGTTGGCAGTACCATTAGTAAATTTAGGATTATCAGATATAAATGAAATGATTGCGTCATGGGTTTTTATTGTAAATGTGAAAAACCATAACGGGAAATATTCCTTTCATTCTATCATTCAGTTGTTTCTACATATCCATACTATTACCACCCCTTTCCTTCAGATATGCTGCACTCAGCTCTATTTCCAATCTTAACATCCCCCGGTCTCTTTCCATGGGCATTTAAATACATAATGACCATACTTTCCACATTCTTGACACTGCTCTAACCGTGATCTGCACATACTTTCTTTGTGTCCAATCTTTTCCACAACATTCAGAGTCTACATTACAAAGTGCCAGTCTGGAATGTCGGTCTTTTCCACATCTCACACAAAGTCCTGTCAATGCCCTTGACCAACTTTTTATAAGGGGGTCTGTGGGTAATACAAAATCTTACTCCTCCAAGATCTTCCATATCACCCGCCACATCCACATGATCAAATACTACATATTCTCTTTTCAACCCTTTTCTATGTCCCGTCAAAAGGACACCAACATTCCTTATAAACTCCCGCTACAAAATGATATGATCAACAATCACTACGGAAATTTCTTCTACTGTCTTTTCATGCCCTGTTTCTGACAACTCTTCCAACATATCAGAGCAGCTGCTAAGATCATTGCTTCCTAACTTCAAAGGGACATGCTTCAATTTCCCATTCTCAGGTATGCAGGTTTTCTCATTCAGGTTTCTGATTCAACTTCAACTTCCTTTTTCTCAACTTCCTCTATCTCCTCATCCACCAGCGACGGGATGATATGGTCACTTTTCTCTCCGTTTTCTTCACTGTAAATATAAGATGATTTTCTCTTAATCAAATCTACTGCAGTATTCTGATTTCCTATTTTCAATACTGATCTATATTGATTTTAATCAGGCACTTCATTCAATTCAATAGCTGAATAGTCAATTGAATGTGCCTGAATTTCCCTATTAGTACTCTCTTCATCCTCGTTTGATGTAGACGTTAATGGCGTTCCATCTTCCAAACATTTTAATCATTGCAGACTTCCCTAATACATCTCAAGTTCTGCTAATGTCTTTTCTAATGACATACAATCGTTACGCAATTCAGCCAATAATCTTCTTTTACTTATCGCACTTAACTTCCTACATGGCTAAGAGGTGAAGTCACAGTTTGAGGGCTCTCATAGTTTTGAGAAAATTATGAAATATTAATGAGTGTAAAGGTTTAAAACTTTGCTGGGTGGTGTGAAAGAGTTTATGAATTGTGGATTATGAAGAAATAATTGTGAAATTGAGAGAAATATTTTGAACAATATAAAAACAGATTAGAGTTCAGAGAGCAGGTAAAGCTAGTCAGTGAGTTGTGATTACACCGTGTGTTAAGTTCTACACAGGTAGCTCAAGTTTGGCTTGGCCTTCTGTATTTGAGACATCATAGTGTCTGAAGTAGAATTTGGTGTGATATAATGTCGGTTAAAATGACAGAAAATTGCCATGAAAAAGGGCTCATGTTTCAAGTTATTCATGTGATGAATCCGATCTAACAGCAATATATAAAAGTTTGGGTGTCATAAAGGATAACATGAAGAAAATGGTAACGGTTAAAATGTTGGATGAAATAAATACAAAACTTAAAGGGATAATCCCAGTTAGATTTTGGAGAATAAAACTGCTTCATTTTGTGTGAAAAGCCCTTAATAACCTCTAACATAGATCTGAGCAACTGCCTCAAGCTATGTGATACGTCTTCAAACAACTTCCAATCCCCGGTATCGCTCCGTGTTGGAAGACTTGTATTCTGCTTGCATTATACTGAAGTGCCGCGACTATGAGCTGCGCGTGCGCAGTGACATTTCCGTTTTACTTTCCGTTTGTTTTGTTATCGTCTACACTGTTAGAAACATTTGGGTTATTTTACCCTAAAACTACGGGCAGCAAAAGTTGCCCCTAAATCATACGTATAATTACATCGTTAGTTATTTAACATTTTACTGTAGAATTACATATATGTTAATTTACATTTCTTGTAAAAATACATCACAATGTTAATTTACATTTCTTTTGTAAAAATACACCACAATGTTAATTTACATTTCTTGTAAACGTACATCACATTGTTAATTTACACTTTCGTTAAAAATAGTAAATTTTGGTAATTTTACATGCTGGATTCCGACAACTTTTGCTGAGAGTTATCAACCAGTATTAACACTATTTCAGTATATATTGAATATCAATAACCCTGTTTGGTAGACGGGGGCATTGTTCCAGGCTTTCAGATGCAAGCTAGCGGTACTATCTATTTGCAGGCATTAAAACCCCGCTTTATAGACAGTCCGTTCCAACTTACACTGGCCAATCGGTTTAATAAATCGTCTTCAAGCGCACCTGAAACCGAGAGGATACAACGGCCACAAATCAAAACATTTTTCTTATACATTTAAGAAAAAACGTACAGACTGATTAACGCATGATAGTTATTATACACTTTATAGATTTTATAAATAATGGAAACAAGATATACATGACATGCAATATACGAATATTTACAAAATGTGATTGACCATATTATGGATATGAAATTGAAATGAATACTATAAGAAGATAATTATAAGGAATTTTTTGTTGCTTTATATAATAATAAAATAAAATAAGAAATAGTAAATTTACCGATTACGAGAACTCCCAGTAAGTAAATTTACAAACTAACGTTATTAGACGTAAATCTGAAAATAACATGCTGGTTACGTTATATTCCGTTCAATTTTGAAATATTACATAATAATGTGCCTTGTGAATATTGGTAAATATTCCTAACGTTTTAAGGAAAAAGCAAATACTGTAACTGCTGTAATTTTACCTATATTTCTTGCCTAAAAGTAAATTACCTAATAATGTGAATAAAAATTACATGCTTGCTTTGTTACTTTCAGCTCAATTTTATTTCATAATATGTAAGAATTTACTTTTTAGCGGATTTTGAATGTGTTTGATTTCATCGCTGCTTATTGACAAAAAGACACGAAACTCGATAAGCATACACGAAACACAGTAAAAATACATCAGACTTGATAAAAGAAAAATATGTTGTAAAATATACCGACAATTGCGGTGCAAAATCTACATGTACTACCGTAATTTTACATAAATTTCTAACAGTTTGCCTGATGGTTGTCGTAATATCATTTGCTATTTGGTTGAGGACTTCAACGCTCACTGTTAATTGGTTGTGTGTTGAGAAATGTTAACAAAAATATCTCAATTTTGATTTCATTACTACTAAATAAAACGTTTGTTTGATATCAACTTTTTAGTCATTTTTACGACAACTAATTTGGGCTACGATACATCTTAATACTAGATGGAATACACTGTACATTACTGTATTTTGACGTCACGCGTGTAAAATGAAATATTTCAGGGTAAAATCACCTGTATAATGTAGGCAATTTTACGTGTATTTGTACTATCACATCTTAATACAGTTGGAATACACTGTACATTACTGTATTTTGACGTTACGTGTGTAAAATGACCTATTTCAGGGTAAAATCACCTGTATAATGTGGGGATTTTAAGTGTATTTGTACTATCACTCCTATTTTGCTGTGATAAATCATACATATGTAAAATAACATACAAATACGTAAGTATTTTACCATATTCTTACGGTAAATTAACATTTATTTCTAACCGTGTAGTGACGATGAGATTTAGCCGTTCATGGCTCGTATGTTGATTACGTTTGATCGTTTTTTGTTACTGCATTCGACATTTCTGTGCTAAATATGGATATTACTGACATAACCACAACTTAACACCATTTCGATATACCGTAAAATTATAATAGATCCATTGACTGTCATGTGAGCCCATTTATTATATAATCACAAAATAAAATATTATATAATCACAAAATAAAATTAAATACCAGTATTTCATTACATCAAAATTACATTTAATATTTACAGATGTTAATACCACAGCTGGATGATAAAAAAAATGGAATTGCTGGTTTTCATTATAGAAAGACAACCAGGCTTGATATTTGCGACACTTTGACTATTCCAGCTATAGGCCAACCAATCACGTCTCCACCGACAAAAATCTATTTTGTAGACTTTTGCCTCAAAATTGATTATCTCCAAGACCGGTAAGAACATGTAATGTATACAATCTAAAACTTGATGCAGTGTGAACTTTTATAGTTGGAATACCGGTAATTTAACTCTTTCTTTAAGGTAACTTGTGATTTGATGACAGCCAAATAATTATCACATCAACAACTGGTCAACTCAGAGACTTAATATTTACATTCAGGAGAAACTCCGTTTACAAAATACAAAAAAAATATTTGACAATAAAAAACTAATAGTTATATAAAACTATAATACATTTTTCCATATTTTAACATTTTACTTTCAGGAAATTGATAAGTATTGTAAGGGTGCCCGATGAGGACGAACAGAAAAGGTTTCGCCATGCTGTTTACCGTCAGCTTTGGCAGCACAGTCAACTCGGAAGAGATAATCAGACAAGTAATATCAAGCTGTATAGTCTGAAAAGTAAAGAGGAGGTATCCTCACCGAAATGGCCAATATACAGATTTCAGGGCTGACAAATGGGAATAAGGAGCACTGTTCAAAAGACCTACCCAAATTATCAAATAAAACATTCTATTCTATTAGTTAAATATCTGGCAGTTCTCACTATAATAGTTAAAATGTAGATAATGTAAATGGAATATGCTGAGAATTTCAGTCAAATTGCTAGTCTAAGCCGAGAAAACCATAATTTAAAAATGACTGCAGCTTCAATTGTCATTGTTACCGCCGTCACGATAATTAACAAAGTCTTGATTATCCATTGTTGCATTTAATCATCAATAGATTTTGAACAGCAGATCACATTCAAATCCAATGAAAATCGGACACCAAGATGACATCAAGAGTTGATTATGATAAATGTCTAATTAATAGTTTATATAACATTTCAGGCCTATAGAAAGACCTGTAATAGACACACACACTTTTACTTCTTGCATAATGCATATTTAATAAATATTAATAAAAAACGTTCTCGGACCCATGGTTCGTGCGCCAGCTCCAAAGTCATAGTTTGATTGTACTGAGATGAGACACGATGATTTGAGGTTTTCTCATATTTTATCAACACATTTGACCGGCGGTTAAAAATGACCAATTAATTTCTTACATGACTGTGGGAATGGTCATTTATAAGATAGTGTTGAAGGTTTTCACATAATTAGGGGGAAAACTAACCTAATGGTTATCTCAGCTCATTTTAGTGGTTCTCAATTTGCATGAAAATTAAAATCAACTGCTTCCAACAAACATTTTGCATGGTAAACCAGTGGACTGCAAAATAATGTCAAATACATTATTATTGTTGGTGTCGAACATCTTTCATTAAATTTTAAAGAGTATTTTTTAAAGAAGGAACATGAAAAAAGAGGGTTTAATGTCCACTCAACACATACTAGGTCTAACTAGGATTAACAGGGTTAAATTTTATTTCAATAATTCGTTTGCGCTTAGGTTTTTAATGCAACCACACAACTGGACTCAATGACAGACCGTCTAATCGAATGCATGGGTAGGCCATAGTGCCACTGCCCAATCAATATTTCCCTCAAAGCACTCTGCATGGCGTCAATCTGTTTAACAGAGAATTACTTACGAATTATCTCTGTAACAGATGACTGTTCACAACACGTGCGTTGACTGCACGCGGCGTCAGTCATTGGCTCAACGGCTCGTGCAATGTTTACTTAACACCTAACTGCTTCGGGCAAAATGATGCATTTTACTCATTTTAATACCCATTTAAACTAAATAGGAAATATTTTTTAACTACAAATACTTCAAACGTCTTTATTTATTTTTCTTTTACCTCAAAAAAATGTTTGAGAATTTAATTTGTCGGAGTAAAAATGTTAATATGCCGAACTCATTAAGCCTCGTCGATGTCATGCTTATCAGTGATTGTAGCGGCCAAGCGAATATCCAATGTGGGATCAGTTTTGTATGGCGTATGCTGGTCTTCATCAGTAAGACGTAAAACACCTATTTTATTTCCGATCCATGGCAAATGTGTTAACCATTCGCTCACTAAGCCAAACTTGAAAGTAAGTGAAAATCATAACAAATCATCATAACTACTAGGCCTAGTTTGAACTACAATTGCAGGTCTGTATTGGTTGCAATTACATGTAACTTACTGGCATGGAATGACTTGATATTTGCTGTGTGCCTGTAAAATAAAGAAGTCGTTGTATTTGATGTTTATTTTTTCCTTTAGGCTATGTTTACATCATGTACTTTTAGGCCAATAGTTCAGTACATTATAAAGCATAGAAATAAATGGGAAGTTAACTCACACATCAAGATAATAAATTGAAAATAATCTTGGCACTTTCATTTCTTTATCAATCGACCGGAGATAACAAAGATAAAATTAACTGAATGAAACTATGTAGTAGGCCTATTACTAAAAAATTAATAAATTGTTAAAAATGAAAGCTGTGAGTATATACGTCACTACTAACAAAAATTGATGATTCCAAAAGATAAAAAAAAATTTGTTTATGTTATACTAGTACTAATAATTAGAAATTTACACTTACCTAAACAAACAACGAAAAAAAACAAGTAACATTTTGGCAACGTACTGAAGTAGGCTTTGTAACGTTAATTCAAATCATTCCAATTTCCATTTCGCTACTTCTCCGCATGGAAACACACATTCGTCTTTTTCTGTGTCCTGTAACCTCGCATATACTATTCCCCTTCTTCTTTTCTTTGCAGTATCTGTAACTGTTCATTCTCTTTGACGCTTTCCATGGTTATCCATGATGAATTGACCGATACAAAATCACAACTTTCAGTTTTACCCGAATGACTCATTTGTAAGGCGGATGTGCCGGTAAACTATAGCGATTGGCTGTGTAAAAATAAACATCCAATCAGATTCCTCTCTCAAATTATCGCTTACCGCCAACAAGCTGAGGAAATCAAAGCTCTTTATTCAATGAAGATAACAATCAGTATAGAATAAGCGCGATTATCAAGTGGGCAACGAAAAGTTTGACCCGAAACGTCGTAAAAATGCTAGTGTCTGGATAAGCGGTTTTGACGCTCACGTCCAAACGACTCAATATTTTTGAACTGAACTTTTCAGACAAGGTACATACACTATTCCTCTATATTTTGGCTTTTAAATTTTTTACGAGCACGAACTTGTAATTTTCAGATTCTATGAAAAATGGGATTGGGGCTTTAAAGAACTAGTAACCGTAAGTATGTTTGAGTCTATGATTCAAGAGCATATGGACAATTTTGTCCATGATATTAAATTCAGAGTGCGGGCTCAAGTCAGTGACATCCTGTCAATAGAGCTAGAAAAACAAGGAAATGAATATGAGAGAGACAAACTGGAGATTGAGAGTCTTAGACAAGATATCGAGTGTTTAAAGGGGAAACTAAATAATTGTAAGTGCGTAGAAAGAGAAAATGTTTTGGCAACAAACTCAGCTTTGATACTCGCAAACAAAAAAATGAGCAATATTCTCGAAAAAAAAATACAGAAATCTATGGTGTGAGAGAGGCGAGAAACGAGGACTTAAAATCAAACTTCCTTAATCTTTTTCTCATGACTGTGCCGGTCATAGAATAGGGTCAAAACATTCAGATAAACTTCGCCCAATCATATTGAAGGTACTAACAACAGTATTAATGAGAAATCGTAAATACTTCAAAGAGCTAGGTGTAACCTTACTAGATGACGTCACAACCAGAAGCTTAGAGCTCATAAATAAACTCAAATCACATGAAGAAATAGAAAATGCGTGGTAGGCCGCATTCTATGGGCACAAATTCTCGTTGCAAAAATATTTTCGCTCCTTCAAATCCGATCTAGAAGAAATGTTATCGGTATATAGTTAATATAGTAATTAGCGTAGGCTGAAATGTTCCACAAAATATTTAATAGTTCTTTGATGATATTTGTCCCCCGCCTTTCGAAGAAAGTTGGGGGACTATTAAAATGGGTTCGTCCGTCTGTCTGTCTGTCTGTCTGTCCTTCTGTCTGTCCGTCTGTCTGTCCGTCACACTTTTTGGGACACAATAGCTCTCTTCCTAATTGAGCTAGAGTGTTCAAACTTGGTGTATGTGTTTATTAGGTCAATGCCTTGATGGAGTTCGAAGATGAGCATTTTCCGCTTAGGGTAAGCAGAGATAAGCAATTTGATTGGTTGATGCTTTGGGACACGATAACTTTAGTTCTAATTAAGTGAGATTGATAAAACTTGGTGTATAGTTTCATTACAGTAATACCTCGACTAAGTTCGATAATGAGCATTTTCTGCTCAGGGTAAGCAGAGCGATACGCAATTTGATTGGTCGAGACTTTGGAACACAATAACTCTCCTTATAATTGAGTTAAAATGTTCAAACTTGGTGTATATGCTTATTAGGTCAATGCCTTGATGGAATTCGAAGATGAGCATTTTCCGCTTAGGGTAAGCAGAGATAAGCAATTTGATTGGTTGATGCTTTGGGACACGATAACTTTAGTTCTAATTAAGTGAGAGTGATGAAACTTGGTGTATAGTTTCATTACAGTAATACCTTGACTAAGTTCGATAATGAGCATTTTCTGCTCAGGGTAAGCAGAGTGATATGCAATTTGATTGGTCGAGACTTTGGAACACAATAACTCTCCTTCTAATTGAGTTAAAATGTTCAAACTTGGTGTATATGCTTATTAGGTCAATGCCTTGATGGAGTTCGAAGATGAGCATTTTCCGCTTAGGGTAAGCAGAGATAAGCAATTTGATTAGTTGATGCTTTGGTACACGATAACTTTAGTTCTAATTAAGTGAGAGTGATGAAACTTGGTGTATAGTTTCATTACAGTAATACCTTGTCTAAGATCGATAATGAGCATTTTCTGCTCAGGGTAAGCAGAGCGATAAGCAATTTGATTTGCCGAGACTTTGGAACACAATAACTCTCCTTCGAATTGAGTTAAAATGTTCAAAATTGGTGTGTATGCTTATTAGGTCAATGCCTTGATGGAGTTCGAAGATGAGCATTTTCTTCTTAGGGTAGGCAGAGATAAGCAATTTGATTGGTTGATACTTTGGGACAAGATAACTTAGGTTCATCTTGATTGATGATTTTTATGCCAATACAATGACTGCATTCTCATTCAGTAATGGATTCGACAGTAACAGTGTATAGAAACGATTGACTCGGACACGAGGGCCCTTTCCCTTGGCCAGAGGGACCCTTTTGTCTGCCTTTGGGGTCCCCCTAACTAGGGTACATTTTCTTTTTTCTCGTCGGTTTTAGCATTTTTCTTTATAAAACACTTTTGGATGACACTTCGTGTACAGTTTGATTGCTCGATACGTTTGAAAAAAATAAATGTGCGATTAATTAATATGTGTCATCTATTTATTTTGGGACTTCGGCGGGGGACATCAGCCTCACTGTTGGCTTGTCTTCTTTGAACTCCGGACTATTTAGAAATAGTAAAATTCATAGTGCGCGAGGTCACTGGACCGAATTCAAAGTTATTCGCCGCGTCACGTAATCGCCTTTTCCACAATCGACCAATCACGTTATTGTCTACATTCGCGTGTGTTGTTGGTAAACACAAAATGGCATGCTCAACAAGGAACACATTCCAGTTGTAGAATCTACAGGAAATGGCGACAAAGGCCCAATTAACTTGTATTGTTCGATTGTGGAAAAGGCGATCACGTGAAGCGGCGAATAACTTTGAATTCGGCCCAGTGACCTCGCGCACTATGAATTTTACTATTACTAAATAGTCCGGATTTCAAAGAAGAATATTATCAAAGAACCATTAAATATTTTGTGGAACATTTCAGCCTCCGCTAATTACTATATTAACTATATACCGATAACATTTCTTCTAGACAGGATTTGAAGGAGCGAAATTATTTTTGCAACGAGAATTTGTGCCCATAGAATGCGGCCTACCACGCATTTTCTATTTCTTCATGTGATTTGAGCTTATTTATGAGCTCTAAGCTTCTGGTTGTGACGTCATCTAGTAAGGTTACACCTTGCTCTTTGAATCTTTGAAGTATTTACGATTTCTCATTAATACTGTTTTTGCATATGTTGTTAGTACCTTCAATATGATTGGGCGAAGTTTATCTGGATGTTTTGATGGCATTTTATGACCGGCACAGTCATGAGCAAAAGTTTAAGGAAGTTTGATTTTAAGTCCTCGTTTCTCGCCTCTCTCACACCATAGATTTTTTTTTTTTTTTTTTTTTTGAGAATATTGCTCTTTTTTTTTTTTGCGAGTATCAAAGCTGATTTTGTTGCCAAAACATTTTCTCTTTCTACGCACTTACAATTATCTAGTTTCCCCTTTAAACACTCTATATCTTGTCTAAGACTCTCTATCTCCAGTTTGTCTCTCTCGTGTTCATTTTCTTGTTTTTCTAGCTCTATTGACAGGATGTCTCTGACTTGAGCCCGCCTCTGAATTTAATATCATGGAAAAATTGTCCATATGGTTTTGAATCATAAACTCAAACATACTTACAGTTACTAGTTCTTTAAAGCCCCAATTCCGTTTTTCATAGAATCTGAAAATTACAAGTTCGTGCACGTAAAAAATTTAAACGCCAAAATATAGAGGAATAGTGTATTTACCTTGTCTGAAAAGTTCAGATCAAAATATTGAGTCGTTTGGACGTGAGCGTCAAAACCGCTTATCCGGAAACTAGCATTCTTACGACGTTTCGGGTCAAACTTTTCGTTGCCCACTTGATAATCGCTCTTATTCTATACTGATTGTTATCTTCATTGAATAGAGAGCTTTGATTTCCTCAGCTTGTTGGTGGTAAGCGATAATTTGAGAGAGGAATCTGATTGGATGGGGTTTTTTACACAGCCAATCGCTATAGTTTACCGGCACATCCGCCTTACAAATGAGTCATTCGGGTAAAACTGAAGGTTGTGACTTTTGTATCGGTCAATTCATTATGGATAACCATGGAAAGCGTCAAAGAGAATGAACAGTTACAGATACTGCAAAGAAAAGAAGAACGGAATAGTATATGCGAGGTTACAGGACTACTTCAGTACTTCATGATGAAGACGTTGCCAAAATGTGACTTGTTTTTTGGGGTTTTTTTTTAGGTAAGTGTAAATTTCTAATTAATAGTACTAGTATAACATAAAAATTTCTAATTAATAGTACTAGTAAAACATAAAAAAATGTTTTTTTTTATCTTTTGGAATCATCGATTTTTGTTAGTAGAGACGTATGTTCTCACAGCTTTCATTTTTAACAATTTATTAATTTTTTAGTAATAGGCGTATTACATAGTTTCATTCAGTTAATTTTATCTTTGTTATCTCCGGTCGATTGATAAAGAAATGAAAGTGCCAAGATTATTTTCAATTTATTATCTTGATGTGTGAGTTAACTTCCCATTTATTTCTATGCTTTATAATGTACTGAACTATTGGCCTAAAAGTACATGATGTAAACATAGCCTATAGGAAAAAATAAACATCAAATACAATGACTTCTTTATTTTACAGGCACACAGCAAATACCAAGTCATTCCATGCCAGTAAGTTACAGGTAATTGCAACCAATACAGACCTGCAGTTGTAGTTCAAACTAGGCCTAGTAGTTATGATGATTTGTTATGATTTTCACTTACTTTCAAGTTTGGCTTAGTGAGCGAATGGTTAACACATTTGCCATGGATCGGAAATAAAATAGGGGTTTAACGTCTTACCGATGAAGACCGGCATACGCCATGCAGTGTGCTATGAGGGAAATATTGATCGGGCAGTGGCACTATGGCCTACCCATGCATTGAGTCCAGTTGTGTGGTTGCATTAAAAACCTAAGCGCAAACGAATTATTGAAATAAAATTTAACCCTGTTAATCCTAGTTAGACCTAGTATGTGTTGAGTGGACATTAAACCCTCTTTTTTCATGTTCCTTCTTTAAAAAATACTCTTTAAAATTTAATGAAAGATGTTCGACACCAACAATAATAATGTATTTGACATTATTTTGCAGTCCACTGATTTACCATGCAAAATGTTTGTTGGTAGCAGTTGATTTTAATTTTCATGCAAATTGAGAACCACTAAAAGGAGCTGAGAGAACCATTAGGTTAGTTTTTCCCTTAATTATGTGAAAACGTTCAACATTATCTTATAAATGACCATTCTCACAGTCATGCAAGAAATTAATTGGTTATTTTTAACCTCAAATCATCGTGTCTCATCTCAGTAAAATCAAACCATGACCTTGGAGCTGGCGCACGAACCATGGGTCCGAGAACGTTTTTCTACATCCTCAATCCTAGTTTTTCTAGGTTCAGCGATACCAGAAGGGTGGGGGATATGTAGGCCTATACCATTAGCAGCATGATACAGATCTCCTGACAATAGAAATTTTGCTGTTTCGACAGTTTCCCACATATAACACTGCATGAAATATGCCCATTTCCTTTAATCTTTTTAATTTATTTATTTTTCAGATATGAAAAATAAATACTCAAAAAGTTCGGCAACATTGTCAGTGGTACCTTTAATGCCACAGAAAACATATACCCAACTTGATAAAACAATCTGGGGCAGTCATACCAAGACCCAGCCACTCCAACTAGAATACAAAGATCCCTTGCCGCCATAAGTCCACCCACTCTAGAAGATATTGTGAAGAGACAGGCCAGCAAATTTTAAGAATACTACAGAATATAATATATTCTGACCAAAATTAAATACACAATATAAAACAGGAATGTGTTTAATAGCATAAATATTCATTAAATATGCATTATGCAATATAAACCAGGAATGTGTTTAATAGCATTAATATTTCTTAAATATGCAGTATGCAAGAAGTAAATGTGTGTGTGTCTATTACAGGTCTTTCTATAGGCCTGAAATGTTATATAAACTATTAATTAGACATTTATCATAATCAACTCTTGATGTCATCTTGGTGTCCGATTTTCATTGGATTTGAATGATCTTCAGAATGTGACTGTAAACAGGATGGCGAAACCTTTTCTGTTCGTCCTCATCGGGCACCCTTAATTAATTATTTATAAGAATCTTGGTGGCGTTTTCTGAATGACTGCTTTAACATCCCTTCGGATGAAGAGGACCTAGATACAATCCACGAAATATTAAACTCGTTGGATTCATTGCTCAAGTTCACAAGGAAAGCAGCAAATCCAAATTGAGCTTGTTAGACGTTGAAGTACATTTAACGAAAAATGGTGTTATCGAAACGGACTTATTTTATAAGAAAACAGATACTCACCAATACTTTAACTTCAAATCGAGTCACCCCGTACACACAAAACGAAATATCCCGACCAGTCTAGCTAGACGGGTCTGTACAATTGTGTCGAATGAAACGTGGGAGAATCAATGACTTGGTGAGCTAAAACAATTCCTTATAAAACAAGATTATCCAATAAAGCTGATCGACAATGCCATAAAGACAGCTTTAACACTAGACTAAGCTACTCAACGAGTTCCAAATCAGAAGAAGGAGAATAATAACATCATGACATTAGTCACCACATTAATCCCACACCACAATAGACCAATGAATCTCATCGACATGAATAAACAGATGCTGGATAAATGTTCCAAAATGAAGAAGACTGTTTCTAACACCAACTTCATAAGTAGCTTTACACAGCTAGTAAATCTAAGGAAACTGTTGACATCGTCCCGTTTTGATATGGATACTAATACGGCAAGACCATGCGTTTCAAAATGCGGCGATACGCGGTGTGGAATGTGTAAAGACATGGTGGAAGGCTAAACATTCCCCATGTCAAACAACCTAATATTCGAAGTAAAACAAAACGTGAACTGTAAAACCAAACAATGTGGTTTACTTGTTAACTTGCTCGGGATGTAAGGAATAAGATAAAACCAAGTACGAACAATCCAAACCATTAGACAAAATTCAAAGTCCTAAAAAACGTTAGAGGCAAAATAGTGTATTCAGCAAATGGACTGTTCACAGTGTACAAAATACACGACAAACAGTGGTAACAGGTATCCGGCAGAGTAAACTTACCCTGCCTGGTGCCATACCTGCCATAGCTGCATACAAAATATTAGTCGAAATCTCGGTAAAATAGCGTGATTGGCCAATAGACTATCGGTATGCAAAATGCACGTGATGAACAGTGTTAACGATGTAGTAGACGTAACCAGGGAGATAGTAAATAGGATACGCGTCAATTAAATATATGTAGAATAATATTTACTAATCAAGTCAATATGACGGCCATAAAACGTTTTAAAGGTTTTTTTATAAGTTTTTTTTTTTTTTTCATTTTTACGTTTTTAAACGTAAAAATGGAAAAAAAAAACAAATTGAAATTATCCTTCACAAAATGAAATGTATTTCAATCGGCTAAGTATCGAATTATGGTCTGGATGAATTAATAAATGTCTAATTAATAACTTTATATAATATCAGGCCTAACGGCCAGTATTGGCAAATTTAGCTCCTACATAATGTATGTTTAATAATGTTCTGTTTTTACTACAATTCATAGTCGGAAGGCGGTTGGGTATAGGAGCCTTCTCTTTTTTTTCTTTTTTTTTAAATTAAACTTTATTAATAATAACCATTCATGTACAGTACAGTTCAACAGGAATATATACTAAAAGTTTACAAATATATTAGTAAATCAATACATCACATGCTTAAGTTTTAATTTATATATTTCATTTATTAATAAATAATTACTAATGCTAGTAATACTTATTTTGGAGATAATTTTATAAGTGTTGTAGTATCCTATAAATAAAACTATTTTCCTTTTTTAAGAAAATTGTTCTGAGTTTTAATTCTTCAGTAAGGATTTTAAAGACATTAATTTTTTTAGTTTTTTGATCAGATATGTAATAAATTTTGTAAATTGTAAATGAAACAATAGTTCAAAAGTAATTTAATTCAAAGTAGTTTTTATCGTAGTATTTGTAACCTAACACAAGACCTTTTAATGTTATTTGTTTGTCGGTGTGTAATTTTGATGGTATATGATGGACTTTTTCCCACAATAGTTTAAGATATTTACAATTGACAAAATAATGATCATAGTTTTCTTCTACTGAACAGAACTTGCAAAGGTTACTATTGCTAATCTTCCATTTGCATAATAAATTTTGATTTGGAATAATACATTGAAGGAGTTCCCATCCAAATATTTTTAAGTCATTGTCTGCTAAAAACTTGAATATAAAAGTATATATATAGGTATAGACTATTTTCGTTTTTAAAGTATCGCAACAAATAATTATTTGTTTGGTTCTGTTCTTGAACCCTGTATTCGGGCCGGCGTCAGAGACATCGTTGCTAACAAATTGATCTGGTGTGTCCAAGCACCACTGACAAGATAATAGGTGAAATTTTTGTGCATCCGATCCATAACTCAAAAATACTCTAAGTAGATTGACTGGTGCTGGTTTTGAGATCCGCTTCCCGTTTAATGACACTGACACGTCTATTTGACTAAACAGACTGTGTAAGAAATTATTTACTGGCCCCATATTGGCGTTGGCCGCTATATTGGTACCGTTGGTATTTACGATCTTGGCGAAGACAGTGAAAAAATGAAATTCAAGAGTTGAACCGCTATCCTGATTAAATATCGGATGATATTCATGCCATGTCCCACTTTTTATATGTGTGGCGGCACAGGAAAACCCGTCGGGTGTTGCGCATGGTCATGATGAGATAAATGCCAAAATACAAGTTGTGAAACAGAAAAATGATTTGAAATACATGTATTTTGAAAATTCCTGAACCGTACCAGACTTGCAGAATGGCGCCGGTGCCTTAGTCCTGGACAATGCCGACCTATTTCGTTGGCGTCTATATAAAGTTGCCTATTTGCATACCCACACATATCACACATCATTATAAAGCCCGTCATGAGGAGTGAGTATACTGCTAGCTGTAGTGCGCATAAATACAAAACAGTAGTTCCCATGCGCATCGTAGTTCCTTTGTCTCAATTATTCGACTTTTAAGACTTGTTTTGACTGGAATGCTCGCTTTAAGGTTAAATCAAGGTTACATTCGAAGAAAACAACATCTTTTTTTTTAATGAATGTTGATTTAGTTTTATCAACTTTTCAATAAAGAGAAGTTAGTTATTCACCGAAATACGCCAATACTAGTCGCTTTCCATTGTTTACAAATTGCCCAAGATGGCGGCGCCCACGAAGAAATCTGCAAAAGATACAGACACCGAGATGGCTCACCATTTGAACTCCCTTAAGAGGCATCAATATGAGAGGAACAGCTGCCGACAACATTGTTCAAGAAATTATAGCTGATTACTTCATTGATAGGCCCGTGAATGATGACGATTCTACGTCTGAAAGTGAAATAGAAAATTAATCTTTTCAAGACACAAGCGATTTCCAAGAAGGTAAGAAAACTTGATAAATTGAACCTACCTTTCCATATTACAATGCCACTTTACACGAATTCGTGAGACATAAATTGAAACAAGGCCCTCCCTGTAGGAGAAACTGAAATTAGGGTAGATTACGACATTACTATTTCACCAATATTGACTTTAAAATATCAAGGTTGTGGACCCTGAAGAGGTCACAATTTTAATTTGATTTTGATGAAACTTAAAATGCATGTTTATAACACAAAGATCTTGCTTCCTTTCGATGTTTGCACATATCGGATAATAACTTCCTGAATTATGGCCCCTGGTCCCTCTGGAGGTCACAATTATTACCCGATTTACAAGATCGTTTGATTATATCACCGTGACACTAGAATGAAGGTTCAGTACAAATTTCATGAACATCGGACCTAAATTGACGGACAAAATGGTCGCCATTTGTCCTCGAATAGTGTTAAAAAAATTGGTATATCAAGGTTGTGGACCCTGCAGACGTCACAATTTTAATTCGATTCTAATGAAACTTGAAATGCATGGTTCTTTTCGATATTTGCACATATCGGATTGTAACTTCCTGAATTATGGCCCCTGATTGTACGAAAAATCGCCTTTTTATACGTCCACATTGAAATGTCCTATATTTTCGTCGCCCCCATCTGTCCGTCCGTCCGGCGTCCAGAATTGCTTGTGGACGCTCTACAAGCTAAAGTTAATATCCGATTGCCTTTAAATTTATACACAGTATTTAAGGTCATGAAACAAAGAAGCCTGTTGATTTTCAGCGATTTCCGATAATTACTGCCAGTGTCATGGCCCTTAATCACCTCAGAAAATCTTGTGGACGCTCTAGAGGCCAAAGTTTATAACCAATTGACTTTACATTTATACACAGTGTCTAAGGTCATGAGACAAAGAAGCCTATTGATTTTTGGCGAATTCCGATAATTACTGCCAGAGTTATCTCCCTTATCACTTTGAATAATCTTTTGTAACGCTCTAGAGGCCAAACTTATCATCCAATTGACTTCAGATTGATACACAGAGTTTAAGGTCTTGAGACGAACAAGTATATTGATTTTCAATGAATTTTGATAACTGAACAGCTAAATCCATGATTGTAAATGTTTCGTGTACTAAGCGTTAGCATGGGGCAGAACTTTATAAAACCAAACAAATTCTAATGATTTTCTGATAATTACTTTATGGGTTGTTAATCTTAATCAGATTTCAGAGTATTATAAATGTTACATTACCGAAAAAAGTAAGAATATGCGACAACTCTCGTTGACTGTCGGACGATTTGGCTGCTGTTGGCGTATGTTTCGTTGCCGGGCAACTTTGGTATCTGTTGTGAGGCTCTAGTATCACCATCTGTCGACCACTTTTCCATAGCAATACCACTTGACGAGCCGTGCCTAGTTCACACCGTTATTCGTTGTTTATGTCAAATTTTCTGAGTTTCCGTGAAGCCAAATATCCCCTAAAACGATCGACCACAAGATTCCATTCTCCTGAGGCTTTCTTGAAAGCCATTTTTCGTTTCTGACCAAGATAACCAGCACACAGTAAAATTTCAGGTTCTCTATTTTCAGTGTCACCTAAAGGCAATGTCACACCAATTGAAACATCGGATATCTTAGAAGCCATGGTGTTGCTGATAATGACAGTACTAGCAGTTCTGCTATATATATCTATATATATAACGCCTCCATTGATTATCTGTCGTTTTCATACACCAATCGTGTCCAGGGTAGGATCTATAGTACTAAACTTGTTTTCACACAGCTCTCTGAAACTTGTTTTCACATTTTACAAATGCTGATGCAAAAATTTACGAATGCTGATGCCAGGGAATTTATGATCCACCTTTAGGTATACACCATTACAAATGTGAGTTGATTTCTTCACATCCGTTATCTGTAATTACTTCTCGATGTCAGGCACTATGTTCATCAACGTGTGCCATTGCTCCCCGAAAAACATGATCCCATTCGGCGTAGGATAACGTGTGACCATACGTTCTGATATGATAACACACAGTTTCTTGCCAAATACATTTTACACCGAAAAAATCATTTCCAATATCCTTGCGGTACTCATGATTTCTACCTCTTGATCAATGCAATGAAACAATGCTACATTATAAAATGTATCCACCTTTTTTATTCTAGGGTTGTGTGGCGACAACGCGGCGCTACGCAGGGCCCATGCGCAGTGCAAATAAAACATTTCGCGAACCCATATTCAGATGAACAAGTTCAACCAATGATCGCTATCAACCATTCAAATAAGTAGTTGTCACATGATCATTTGCAAATCGCCTAAAGTGCTGCAGGGAGAAAGTGCCGCAGCGAGAAAGTGCCGCAGGACCAAACTGACAAAACTGTCGCACTACCCAGAAAGTATTCCCCATATTACTCATATCAGAGAACTGTTCTAAGCCTTAAAGCAAGGCGGCGAGAAAATTTTTTGATATCAGTCTGTAATAATGACGCCAATTTCTAAGATTTCTTAAGTCCCCCATATCTTGATAAATTAAAGTTAAAACACATTTTCTCATAGAGCGATACATAATTTTAGTTCAAAAAAATATAATTTATAACTTTTAAATCAAATGGACCTAAACGATCCCACATTTTCATATAAAATTCCCAAGTCAAACGAAGTTGTGTGTAGCGGCGAGTTCGGATAAGCTTATCTCGCTGTCACACATCTCCCTGTGAAGGGGTGAAATAGTCCTGGTCTGGACATTTTGTAATATTCAAAAGCATCTATAGAGGAAAGAATAAAATCGTGAACTTACATGTACTATGGAACCTGTATCGTTATAAATAATGTTATCTTCACCTATCAATAATTCATTTATGCAGTTCTGGGGCTGTCTTTGTATTTAAATATTTAAAAAAATGATTAGTATTCCGATCACTTTCTGTAGCATATTTCACTGAGAATAGCACCGTTACATGCATTAGTTTCTAAAATCTCTAATTCTTGTTTAAGTTCTAAAATTCTATCTAAGTTCTGGTTATCTGATTTGGATAAACGAGAATGTTCACGTTGCAGCTTATTTTTGTATGTCATCGATCTTCTTTCTTTTAGAGATTTCTTTAAATTAAGGGCGTATTTCTGAGAAAATGATTTTATTTTATATTTTAAATTATCCCACCAGATTAAAATATCTGATTTGAATAAATCATTATAAGTTTCATCCGAAATAATCTCTCTAATTTTATTACAAAAAACGTATCCTCTAGTAAGGTATTATCAAAAACAGAAAGACCTGGACCCGTTCACAGATCAAGGAGTAAACATCCAAGAACACGGATAATTGTGTGGGTGTGTGGGTGTGGGTGTGTGTGATTACACGCCTTATCGATTCGACCCATGCGGTATTCATTTCAGAAATAGGAGACAAATTCTCCAAACTACAGCCTATTGTGCTTATTTCAACGGCCGTTAACGTGCATTTTTCGCTTTTTTTATATAATAATAATAATAATAATAATAATAACTATGTATTTCTATAGCGCCTTTACCATAATAACTATGTATTCAAATCAACATAAAAATTCTGCTTTGCAAGTTTTTTTAAGCATTGCATCAACGATTCAGATAATTCAACTCCCATGTCTATAGAAGCCTTAAGGATTTTTCACGTTTCAAGATGATGGAACATCCGGTTCCATCGACAAACTCCATATTAAGTGTAGGCATCCGTAGTGTCTTAGCAAGTACAGAAATAAATTTTCAAGGCAATCTGACGTACTTTTTTTCAATTTTTTTAAAACTTTGATCTTTAATTTCTCCATGGAAGTTGGGTCAGCCAGGGGGCAACTGTAAGAAAAAAAAAATGAAAACAGCAACTGGGGGTGGGGTGGGTCTGCCAGCCGAAAAAAGTGCAAGAAAAGGTCCATTTCCAGGTAAGAAAATTGGGTGGTCTTACTTAGTTCTGCAAGAAGAAAAAAACCATTTCCAGGTAAGAAAATTGGGTAGTCTAATTGAGTTCTGAAAGAAAAAAAGCATTTCCGGGTAAGAAAATTGGGTGGTCTAACAGAGTTCTGAAAGAAAAAAAGCATTTCTGGGTAAGAAAATTGGGTGGTCCAATTGGTCCGTGCAAGAAAATTGCATGAAACAGGATACCAAGTGTTTTAGTTCCTATCAATAGCAACTCCGAGTCTATGTTAACATACACACAAACATGAACAGTAAAGCTGCATGTATTATCAAATTAGAATCGTATTTTAGACCGTAACCAAAATACACTGGATACAAAATACACTGTTGTGTGTTATGTGTGTACAATCACTTACGTTTTAGTGCTAGTGACTAAGTAATCGTGTCTATCATATTGTTATTAATATGTGTGAAAGAGACTTTGTGATCTTGACTAAAGAACTTCCTGTAACCTCGTTATGGGGCTGCGAGTACACTATTTTGCCTATAACGTTTTTTAGGACTTCGAATTTTGTCTAATGGTTTGGATTGTTCGTACTTGGTTTTATTTTTTTTAAGACAATTGTGATATATAATTGAATGGTGAACTGTATATGCATGACTACGGAAACTTTAAATGTGTGTGTCGTAAGGTGACGACTCTAATTAACTATAGAATTCCTCCGGGAAAGTGAACTTTCATTTCGTGAAACCTCATGCTTTTTAACATGGCGAATCTCCACAGACATCGTGAACTCTGTGAACTGTGAATTCCGTGAATTATTGAATTAGAACTGTCAACAAAGAAAACTGTCCACTTGTTTATGTTTGTACTGTAACTCTTGTATATGTTTATTTACATAAATATTCGTTAACATTTCAAAGCCTCATCATTTCAAGTGCTATCACTAGCCTTTCTACTAAACATGTTATCTGCTCTAAGGGGGGTAACTTTTGAAACCGGAAGTTGAAATCATTCAATGTCTGCTCAATGTTATTATAGAGTAGGAGTCTGTCACATGTTGTTTTAGATGACTTTTATGATAAATCCAACCAATACTCTGAGGATAAAGTATATGTTACAAGATCTTATATTTAACCATTTATTTAAATTGTCATCGACTTATAGATCTATAAAAAAAATAATTAATGTTCTGCTGGCAAAGGGGTGGTGTCTAAAATATCTTTTTTTCTAATACTGTTTAAACTTCTTTTCATTAAATATCCATGATGAACATGATTATCAATATCTAATCTATTTCTAGTGAAATTATTATAATTTTTAGTACTCTCCTTTTGATGCAGTAGTAATTTTTCTGAAATATATTAATTTTTGTTAACAGAGTTGTCTTCCTTACATTATAATTCATTTCAATATATGTATGTGCTACAAATATGGCCATGTCTATACCATAATGCATGCATCTGCACATTTAAAACTTATTACTGCTTAATAATTAAATGATTTTGTAAGATAAAGTTAGCACTGAAACTATATTTTAACATGATCCAAATACAAGCTATCACAATTTTGTTGCAGCTTCTTATTTTGAAACAGACTATAGCTTGAAATCTGTGAAAAGTAAAACAAGAGTTGTTCCCCTTTTATATTTTCAACCAAGTTCTCTGCTAACATTATCTCCCTTTAATACATAAGCTCCAAAATTTATTAATTTTTAATTATGAAAAATAAACAACACAGCAACCGGACACAGTTTTAAATTGTTTTTCACAATAATGTATACACTTCTGGATCATATTAACACATTTTTAGATTTTTTAAAAAAAAGTTTTGTAAATTTAGGTGTCAATCAAATCCCATGATTTGATTGACTGTTGTTGTGAAGTTGTCCTGTAAATTTGGTTTGCCAGCACACCCAGAATAACACGTCGTGTGGAGAGGGTCAACATCTTCTCTAGTTACTTTAAGTAACGTAAATTTGTTTCGGCTCTGGTCTCCACTACATTACTGCCAGCTCTTATAGCCAACTAATATGAAAATAAGGCTTTTCCCCCATCTCCGTTCTAAGACTATTTTGGAATCCTTACCGTCTATTTTTCACCGTGATTCTGCGTTGGTCGCTAAAGGGAATCATTTCTTGCTACATCCGACACAAATTTATAAAAACGATACAATTACATGTATAGCTTTCATTTGAATGGAGCCGCCATTTTCAAACTAACGCACAGCCACTATTCCATATTTAGGAATGAGATTTTACCGTAAACGAAAATTTTCGCTGTACATGAGAATAACACGTAGACTATTTAAAATATAATGTATTGTTCTATTTTATAGATTTTATGTAATAATTACTCATGTATGTTGAATAAAAAAAAACTTTAGTGACTGTGTACAGCACGAATTTCCGTTTACGGTAAAAATCCATTCCTAATTTGGAATAGTGACTGAGCGTTAGTTTGAAAATGGCGGCTCGATTCAAATGAAAGTTGTTTATGTATTTGTATCGCACACGTCTACATGAAAATAGTGTTGGAATTTTATAAATTTGTATCCGATGTGGCAAGAAATGATTCGCTTTGGCGACCAAAGCAGACTCACGGTGAAAAGAGACGGTAAGGATTTCTAAATAGTATTAGAACGGAGATGGGGAAAAAGCCTTATTTTCATATTAGTTGTCCATAAGAGCTGGCAGTAACGTAGTGGAGAGTGGAGCCGAAACCAATTTACATTACTTAACGTAACTACATCTTCTCTTACTCACAACACCGCAGCACGCCGAGGTGAGATTTGAGTACTGGTTATCTTTTACTTCTTCACACTCTAGTCAAAATTGGTCAACACATGAATAATTGAAGTTTAACTTCAAATAGGTGGAAGTTCACTCTGTGATCAGTAGATTTGAGTGGATCAGGGAAAGCACAATAAATGAACAGGTACAAGTCCCAGTTCATATATTTTAGCTCGTCTCTGCATATGGGCAGTCTTAGACCATCTTTGCTAATAATTCAGACTCAGAATTTTGTCGAACATAAACTGAATATAAATATTGTATTTATAACATATCGTCTATCATTTGTCCTATTGTTCAGCCTTGTTAGGTATTTATTTGCACATAATTTTGGTGGTCTAAAATGAGATATTTCATGCACCACATTTGCTTGTATAAGATTTTAGAGTGGTCTAATAAACAACAGTGAGGAATACATTTTTTTGCGCATGATTTTGGGTGGTGAAGAACACATTTTATTGCGCAAGATTTTAGGGTGGTTTTTCTTAAAAATATTGGTGCGATTTTTTTACGGAAGAATTTTAAAGTGGGTGGGTCTACCCCAGGTCCAGTGACGTCAAATGTTTTTTTATTACTGCCCCTCCGGTCAGCCAGGTCTACTTATATGCCAAGTTTCATGAAAAGTTTACTTCCGGGATGAGATGCCAATGACGTAATTTTCGAAATTCAAAAATCGAAAATAGCAGATTAAATGTAAATGTTTTAAGGTATTGAAAGAAAAGAGTGTTAGTAAAATAGGTCAAATAGTCACAAAGTTGCAGCTTTTTAGGTCAACTTTTTTGCCAGTAAAATTCGGTGATTTCGGATTAGTAAAACGGATTGGCTAGCTAGAAAAGTATTAGTTTCGGTAAAAGTAGACGAATACATGGAACTACGGCCTGTTCCTTTAAGTGGAAATTCGAAATTTTGAATTTTGCAAATATGAAATCATCTACCCGGAGCCCGGCTATTTAGAAATTTATTAATTCAACAGAGACGAATTAAAAAAAAAACTACGGCCCCTTGTGTTTATTTACAAGCCTGTTAATGTAGATTTTTCACTATGTTTCAGCCGTTTGAGGGGCCTTTTCGGGCTAGGGGGATGTCTAAAATTGGGTGTGTGTGGGGGGGTGGGGTCATTATGTTGACATAATTGATGATCATGTTGTGTATTAGTAAAACATAAATTTCTAGGACTGTCTAAAGAAATGTACATGATGCCCCTGGACAACTGTTTTGATTTGTGGGGAGGTGGGGTAGGGGTAGCAGGTATGCGTGTGGGGAGGCGGGAATTGAGTTAGCATTTTTGTTTAATCTGATTAAAACACAAATGCCCTTTCGTTTGATTTTTATTATAGTTCAAAATTTCGTTTTACTTGTCTTAAAAAGAAAGGAATTTGGAAGCGTTGTTATATAACAGGCGATCTTGTTGATGTGAGGAAATAGCCAATGAAAGGTCTAGAAACGTTAACGCTAGTTGATCATACAATGTGTGACGTCATAGGGTCAAAAGCCGCACATATGACCCATGACGCGACCTCAAAGTACTACTGGTCAAATTTTTATGTAGTGTAGACCATCGAAAATATAAAAAAACGAAACGAAACGAAATATACATCTGTATTTTAATCAGATTATTAAATTATAATGGTCCTTTTCAAGAGATCTGGAAATCTACATAAAAAAAACAGGCTTAGTTTATTCTTAGTCTTTGCCAGAAGATTCAAAATAAAAGTTCATAACAGATATCTTCTTGGTGGCTAATCAACAGCTCGCATATATCCTTTGGATCGTCTTCAGTTACTGAGTCACATTTTAAATTTTCATTCCAGCCTTGTATAGCAGGGTCATCTTGTTTGATCATTGGTTTTGCAGCCTGTGACCATATTGTCGCAACATAATTGTTGGGTTTAAGGTAGTTAAGTCTCTAATTCAATATTATCCAATGTCTTTGACATTGAAAACAAAAATTATTTGGCAGCGTGAAATTAACTCGAATTTCGTTTTTCGACATTGGTGAATATTGAAAAACGAGCTACTCGAGCTACTCGTTTTTCAATATTCAAACTTGAAGCTCAAAAGAGCAGATTTAATAGATGTACATCTACATAATGTCCTCAATGGCGATATCTGTGCAGTGGATTCATATTAAAAGAAAGCTTTTTCGGAGAAAGTGCATGTCATTTATGATATTTTTAGTTCCCTTTAGAACACTGATTTAATCAAATGTTTTTGGAGACATTCCGTAGGTATGATTAAAATCTGTATTTTTGAGATTCACGCCTGAATATCAAACAAGGGGAAAGATCTTTTTTTATGTGAATCCACTGCTCAGGCATCCTCGTCTATGATTTAGAACACTATGATTTTAATCAAATCTGCTTTTTCGAGATTCAAGTTTGAATATCGAAAAAAGAATAGCTCGTTTTTCGAGGTTCGTCAGTAGCCTAAAAACCAGGAGAAAGAGTAGTTTTTATGTGAATCCACTGCATGCCCATTTATGATATCTTTAGTTCGTTTGACAAAACTGATTTAATCAAATGTGTTTTGGAGACATTCTGTAGATTCAAGCCTGAATATCGAAAGACGAGTAGTTCGTTTTTCTACATTCGCCAATATAAAAAAAAAAAGAAGAAAGTTCAGTTTTTATGTGAATCCACAGCTCAGGTCCTCATTTATGATATCTTTAGTTCGGTTTAGAACACTGATAGAATTAGTGTTTTGGAGACATTCTGAAGTCATACATGATTAAAATCATAAACAAGGAGAAAGAGCTTTTTTATGATATCTTTAGTTAGTTTTAGAAAGCTTATTTAATCTTATGTGTTTCGTAGACAATCTGTAGATATAAATCCATTTTATATGCTTTTTCCAGATTAAAGTTTTCAAGATTCGCCAATATCAAAAAAAGAAGGAGAAAGAGTTTTTTTTATGTGAATCTACTGTTAAGGCATCCTCATTTACAATATCTTTAGTTTGGTTTAAAACACTGATTAAAAATAATGTGTTTTGGAGACATTCTGCAGATATACATGAGATTCAAGCCCGAATATCAAAAAAACAAGTAGTTTTTATGGAAATCCACTGCTCAGACTTCCCCATTTATGATATCTTTAGTTCGTTTTACAAAATTGATTTAATCAAATGTGTTTTGGAGACATTCTGTAGATATACATGATTAAAATTTGTACTTTTGAGATTCAAGACTGAATATCAAAAAATGAGTAGCTCGTTTTCGAGATTCGCCAATAGCATAAAAAAGGAGAAAGAGCTGTTTTTGTGTGAATACACTGCTCAGGCATCCTCATTTAGGACAACTTTAGTTAGTTTAGAATGCTTATTTAATCATATGTGTTTTGGTGACATTCTGTAGATATGCATCTATTTTATTTGCTTTTTCGAGATTTAAGGTTGTTTTACAAAGCTGGTTTAATCAGATGTGTTTTGGAGACATAAATCAAATGTTTTTTGGAGACATTCTGTAGATACATATGATTAGTCGAAATACGAGTAGCTCGTTTTTAGAGATTCGCCAATATCCAAAAAAAAACAAGGAGAAAAAGCTTTCTTTTATGTGTATCCACTGCTCAGAAATCCTTGTTTATGATATCTTCAGTTTGTTTTAATCAAATGTGTTTTGGAGACACGAGTAGCTCGTTTTTCGAGATTCGCCAATACCTCGAAACAAGGACAAATAGCAGTTTTTATGTGAATCCACTGCTAAGGCATCCCCATTTATGATATCTTTAGTTCGTTTTACAAAAATGATTTAATCAATTGTGTTTTGGAGACATTCTGTAGATATACATGATTAAAATCTGTATTTTGAGATTCATGCCAATATAAAATGAGAGCATCGCTAACGCTGCAATATACGTCCACATTCCTGCTTTGATTGATATGGTACTTATTGAAATAACAAGGTTGTTGAAATGGCTGTAATATCTCAAGAGGCAAAGTAAGCTAGGCGTTGGATTTGTTTTGCGTTGGGGGTCATGCATCAACACCATATAGTTGCCGTCCCTCGAGTATAAGGAATAAGTAAACCAAGACCATCCATTCAGAATTGTGGCTTTCGGGTGCTAAAGGGAAAAAGTTGGCGTGACTCTGCCCCTGGGGGGTTGGGACATTCACCAAAATTAATAGTTGACGCCTTCTGGTTATAAGGAATACATACGCCAAGTACCAAGCTGATTCATTCCAAATTGTGGCCTGTAAACAACAAACAGAAAAAATGGGCGTGGCTTGCCACTGGGGCTCGGGAAATGCAGTTGTCGTCCAAAACTATGGAATACACACAGATACATGTAAAATGGGTATGGCTCACCAAAAAGAGAGAGAGAAATTGGGTTTAACGTCCACTCTACACAAACTAGGTCATTTCGGGACTAACATGGTTTAATCTTATTTCAATAATTCGCTTGCGCGTAGGGGTCTTTAGCAGTGGAAGGAAACCGTAGTAAACCCACGAGGTTGGACAGGCGACCCTACTCCTTGCCACGTGAATCACCAAAAAAACATAGGGGTCATCCTTAGGGTATACAGAATAGGTAAGCAAAGTTTCGAAGGGGTCTGTTACGAATTGCGGCCTGTAGGCGAAACACGAGACATACAAACATTGGGGATTGGCTAATGTACCAAAAATAATAAAGGTCAGTCTTAGATCGATTTAGAATTTTGGCCTGTAGGTGATACACAGACATGATAATATGATAATATGTTGTCTTCCAGTGCCGAAAATTCCATAAATGGAGAAACGAGAATCCCAAATCCACGAAAGCGATCAAGAAAGGGTAAAGCATACAAGTTGGACACCCTTTGTCTGAAATTACAGGACGAGAAATCACCCTATGAGAGCGAGAACGAAAGTTTGGAATCAAATGGAGATGGACCAGCAGAGATGGTGAGCGATTCTCGTGGTAATGAGAATGTTAATCCCACAGGCGATGGAGCTGAATCTGATAGATCAAATCCACTACATATTAATGAGGATCACTATGACAACCAACCAAATGAAAAGACCAATGGGAGTAGCCCAAACACCATATCAGAGTTTGAAAAACTCCAAGCCAACCTCAAATATATGAATGGAGAGAGTGACGAGAATATGAGAAATGGAGAAATGAAGGAATCCAATGGAATCGAAGGCCAGGAATCACCTCTTGATCTCCTGAATTAAGTGTATCAAAATCGCAGAAAGCCAAGGTCATCCGTTTTGCGTCGTGGTGCTGAGGTAGCCTGGAAAATTCTAAATGATCCTGCATCAGGCGAGAAAGCACTTGTAAATGGGGACTTCCTTGATGTTCCACCAAGCCCAACTCAAATTGGAAAGAAAGATTCCATGAATTTCACTCCTTCACCAACAGCTAAGAAACAAATGAAAGACTTCCCTTTCCACCGAGCTGAAAGCTACGAATGCACATTTTGTGATATTGCTTTCCGTGATTGTTTCATGTACACCATGCACATGGGTTACCACGGCTACCAGAATTCATACAAATGTAACATGTGCGGTAACATCAGTCGTGATAAAGTTGAATTTTTCCTCCACATTGCTCGCACTGCTCATAATTAGACTTTGTTCATTATTGTTTTGTTGCTTTTGGTGAACCTTGGACGTAACGTGGCATTATTTCGCTAGATCTACTCACCATGTTTGATATTAAAAAAGAGAACATGTCATAAACGTTTCATATGTGTGAAGTTTCAAAGTCCAAAATCAGACAATGGCATTAAATAATACAGAAAGAAAATCAAAAATTAGTGTCGGTTAATGAGACGTGGAAGAAACAAAAACAATTTTCATGAAAATTATTAAAAGTCTTTTTCGACTGTGGATGTTTAGAATTGTGTGGGGTAGGAGTTGGAGCTTGACTTAGTTGGTGATTGAATGTGCGAGTATGTATGCAGAGTTATTCGCCCCTTGTTAGGTAAACTTGGTGATGCTTGATGTTCATTAGGGTAACCATAGTGATGTTCCTACAAACCAGTTATGTAACTAGTAACCATAGCAACCCGCTTTTGGTAACCATAATAAGTTGTGTTGAACTTGATGTGCAACCATGGTGTTGAAACTAATGTTTAAAACATGTTTCTGTGGAAAAACTTTGTCAAGTAACCATGGAGATGAATAAACACAGCAACACTGAAGATAAAGATTGTATTATTAGCATGTTATAAACTTTAAAATGCAAATGGTGGACATCTAGTAATGGGGAGTTATACACAAGAGTCGATTCTTTGCGTCAATTGTTTGTGTCGCTTGTGACATCATTTGCATCAATTTGAACTTGTTGTCATTAACAACATCACCATTTTATTTGCCATACACCAATAATTATAGTAGATGATTGTTTTTGTTCATTATAATTATTAATTAAGCTTTACATATGCAAATGACTGCCTAATGTGTTGAAATCGGACATTTTTATTTTATTTTATTTTAAACACTTATATTCGTCTTCTCATCATTATTACTGTTTGCTGCTGTACTGCTAATAATATACCATTCACGCATATGTCCCAGTCATGTGTAGCACACATTCAATATTTTCACCCATAAATGTCTACTACTTTGAACTTGTTGTCATTAACAACATCACAATTTTATTTGCCATACACCAATAATTATGGTAGATGATTGTTTTTGTTCATTATAATTATTAATTAAGCTTTACATATGCAAATGACTGCCTAATGTGTTGAAATCGGACATTTTTATTTTATTTTATTTTAAACACTTATATTCGACTTCTCATCATTATTACTGTTTGCTGCTGTACTGCTAATAATATACCATTCACGCATATGTCCCAGTCATGTGTAGCACACATTCAATATTTTCACCCATAAATGTCTACTACTTATATGTATATCCCATGAACTTCGACCTCTGACCTTTGTGTCATTACCTACAGGTTTTTTTTTATGTAAAATACATATAAAGAGAAAAATATATATTTGATAGACTTGTTTATCAAGTCCTGTGTATATAATGTATTTGACTACTAAATTTATTACTTGTCGTTTGTAGTCATTTCAAGACTAATTTTTTGGATAAATCGCTCGATGTGGCCAGTATGACCTTTGACCCTCAGTTCCCTACGAAAGACTTGTATGTTTATAAATGGTGTCAAGATGCAAGTAATCTTTTCAGGCTCCTGCATCAGAATGTGTGGTCTGTCCTGGCCTGCAGATCTTGATTAATCTTCAAAGAGAAATGCATTCTGGCCATCGCTTTATTCTACGCAATATTAGCCACATTTTGTTACCACGATGGCAGGTGTTGTCAATAATAAGCCTGGGGAACCTGGGAAGATATATAAGTCATGAACTATTAAATTAGAAACACAAGAACCAACATCGTTGAGAAATGTGTTCATTCGTCGAGTTATCTTGTGGTATATCGCTCTCACACTGGGTCATCTATTTAAAGTATCTAATAGTATGTTTTCTACGCAACATTCTGCCTCATACCTGAACAACACTCCCCTCAGTCCCTTTTTTATATCTTTAATTTCTGATCTCAAAATTCCTTTACTTAATTGACCGTTTTTAAGACGGACTGACGATTTGTGTTAATTATGTAATTAATTTCAGTTGTTTTGGGTCGCGTCAAATCAAATGGAAAATAGCTGTCCTGACAAAAGTTCCAACATCCCTATAAACGGCTCTTGTCTTTGTACATTTATAAAAAGCCTGAACAGAAGGAACCTGTCGCAGACATTGCCATGTAGAAATTCAGGCACAGTTCCTTCTGGTGCCTGTCATTCTGTCTTTACATATGGCACACAGAATGTTAGATACAAGAGTTCATTAGTGTCTGACATTTTGTCGGGTAGGCCTACAACTAAAACAATTACAGGCCTGATGTACTGCCGATACACATTATGGGGCTGAGTTCATTGTTCTCTAGAGATTTTACAGCTTTGGTCAGTGTTGATTTTGTCTTGATACTAAGTGTTATACTTTGATTATATTATGGCACAATTTACTGCCATTATTTTGAGAATTTGCACATGTTAGCTTCACAGGCAACTGTGAAATGGAAAATCTCTTTCAAAAATAATACTTTGATTATATTATGGCACAATTTACTGCCATTATTTTGAGAATTTGCACATGTTAGCTTCACATGCAACTGTGAAATGGAAAATCTCTTTCAAAAATAATATTAAACTGTCACGAAGTAATATGTCTTAAGTTCATGTACATGTACGTTAGCGGGTTATCAAAGTCAGGAGCAGATAACTTGTCTATAGGTAAGAAACAGATGTTTCAGAGGAGTTATTTGCCACTGAATTTGTGATCCCTCTCACGAATATGAACATAATAGATTTTTTAGATATAATACTTAGTCACAGCTTAGTATTATTTTTGAAATAGTTGTTCCTAGTTACAAGTGCGATTGTTTAGCCTACGAGACAGTCCGATTTAAAACGCCATTAATTTATAGAATCATTTAAATATTACCACTGTAGCGGAGAGACCAAGTGGTGCTATGACGATTTAAGTATTAATTAATTAATGAATGAACGTTTTAATTATTATTAATTATGATTATTTTAATTATTGATTTTTGATTGATTGATTGATTTCTTATGATGCAAACCACACTTTAAGCTCAGGTGACGCTGTTTGTTATTATATTTACTGGAACGTTGTTTTCGCTCTATATATATATATATAGAGCGAAATATATATATATATATATATATATATATATATATATATATATATGTACATGTATATTGTTGAAGCTATTGAATGGATCGATAATCGCCAAATTAATGAGAATTTTTTTTGCCTAATTTAATGATTTCTGCACTTGTTTTTCTTGCTCTTTATTGCAAGTTACCTCTCCCTTTTATTCATTGTACAAAATTTTGAACTATTCACTTTACATATTTGAGTGAGTGATTAAAGGGTCACTTCCATGGGATTTTAATGGCGTATTGAAGCCCTGAAAAATGGAGAACAAGGTCCCATAAACTGAAACTGTTTCAGTTTTATGTTTTCTTTCAACAGAAATTCGCAAATAAAAGAGACAGAGTATGAAGTGTTCTCAAAAGATATCTGTTTATAGGAGTGACCCTTTAATATCATTAAATGGGACATAGTATGAAGTGTTCTCAAAAAATATCTGTTTGTAGGAGTGACCCTTTAATATCATTAAATGAATGAATGAATAATATTCTGTAAGTATGTAGGAATGATCAGTAGATAATGATATGTTATAATTTAGTGCTTGTATATAATTTTACCGTAGTTCAGTAGTTCCGTATTTGTATTTAGAAGTAGTTTTAATTTATTCAAAAAATTCAACCAATCACATTAATCAAGGTAAAATTTCAAATGATTTGATTGGATAGAGTGTAATTTACTCAAAATATTCAACCAATCACATTATTCAAGGTAAAATATCAACTTATTTGATTTGATAGTGTGTAATTTATTCATATTATTTCAACCAATTATATATATTCTTTTTTCAATAGTCTTAATTTTAATAGGATGAAGGTCATGAATGAGGAGGCTTGATAGTCAAATATGCTTATTTATTAGTGTTGCCATAAGAAATATGTACGGCTTATTAAGTTTTGATCAGTTTTTTTTCTTGGTTTGTTAAATTATACACATTTTGCAAAAAGGAGGAATAAATTCTATAATATGTAATGACGTCAGTTCAGATTAATAAATACGCATTTTGAAACTTTAAACCTGGTAGGGCCTTCGTTAAATCTAGCTTGATGTATTTCCTTAAACATTCAAATTTTAGCTGAATGAAACACTTTAGTAGCCTACTAACTTAATGGGTGCCATAATTCACCAACCCCTAAAAACTAACCTGAATGAATTCCGGTTGCTGATTGTTTCTGTTTTTGCCCATTTTAATGCCATTCCATTTAATTTTGATAATATGTTAAGAAATGCAGCCTGTAGATGACAGACAAACAAATACAAGAAATTGGCGTGGCTCTGTCCCAGGGGGACAATATGGTATAAGGAATAAATATGTAAAGTTTTGTTTTCAGTACCAATTTGAAGGTAAGGGTCTATGGAACAATTCTGGTTCGAGTGTCAAGCAATCTGATACAATAAAACCAAAATGGCCGCCCAATCCAAGATGACTGCCAATTTCCAGCTTTTTTCGCATTACCCCTCATAACGTTTGTACTATTCAACCTAGAATGGTGATTTCGGTCTTTATACCTAGGTTTGTATGAGTAATCCAACAAAAATAAAATAAACATGATTGGAGCATATCTTCTCTTATATTGAGTCCTACTTCCAAGTAAATTCTTACACTTTGCCTGAATAAAATTCAGTAAGAAAATGACTAACAAATTAACCGATTCCCGTATAATATATATGTTAGTATTGGAAATTGTTCAAGTTCGGCTATTTCTTGCATGTGCACGTGATCGTGTCTAGGTATGTGGCGACAGTGTTCAAGGAGATCATTTTGGTTGTCTTTCCCGCTTGGGTTATAGGTTAGGGTGCAGATTTCAGCGGCCGAATTCAGGGCCTTTATGTGATGGAAATTAAGACAAGAACGAAGATTGGAAGGGATGTACTAAACACGCATGTCAGGTTACTCATGAATGCACTGATCCATTAGCCAACTGTTTCCAACATGGCGAACTTGATCACCTGCAGTGATGTAGACATTCTTGCCATCTGGGAAATGTTCTTCTTTTATCTTTTTTTATAGTTCCTTCTTGTTAACCACGTTCGCCAGAAAATGCTACCAATTGCCTGGGATTTCAGCGTTGTCGCTCCAATTCGTTGCGAACTCTTGGGCAGAATACCTTGTCAAAATAGAATCAAAGTGAATCAAAGATCGGGCCTTGGACAATTGTACCATTATGTGAACGTGTCAGTACTTCACCGTACATCTGGTGCAAATAGCTCCTCATCGACAAAAATTACCCCCCGATGTACCTGGATGAACATGAATACGACCTGTTGGTACTTGTGTACGAGTATCCAGACTTCGGACGTCGGACTCTGTTAGGAAGCTATCACAACCTAATCCTCAAGAGCCATCTCGATTCCGATGTCTTCATGGGCTCGTTTCAGTAGACTGTTAAGGTCAGTCAACTTTTGTACCAAGAAGGAACTGTTCTCTTATTCATGTCAAAAAAGATAACAGATGAACTTTTCCCAGATGACAAGAATGTCTACATCGCTGCGAGTGATCAAGTCAACCTTCTCGGAAACAGGCCACCAATGGTCCGATGCAACCACGAGCAAGTTGACATGCGTGTCTTATTTCATCTCCCCCTCGCCCTCCAATCTTCGTCACTTGGGATGAGGTATAGTGGATACATAGATCTTGTCGTAACCCTTCTGAGTAATTTCCATCACATCAAGGCTCTGAATCAGACCACAAAGCGGGAAGACAACCAAAATCACCTTCCTGAAAACCATCGCCACAAACCTGGGTACGACAATGTGCAAAGCTATGCCTCTTTTCAACGCTTGCACTGGATCGGACAGCATTTCTTCCTTCAAGTTCAAGGGTAAGCGATCCTGCAGCACGTCGATGCACGAAGTGCTATTCCTAATGGAGCAATTTTCAACTATTGTCGACACTCCATTCCAAACATCGCCAAAGTTGAAAGAAGTGGCAACAAACTTTGTCTGTAGGCTGTACTCAACCAATTCAGGTTGTTCTCACAGAAGACTATGGACGTGGAGTGAATTCTCCCAACTAGTGACACTTTGGATCAACACCTCAAGAGGAGTGTCTTCCACGATGCCTTTCAATAACTCAAATAACCATGGGTAGAAGGAAAGGACGGCAAGCAGCTCCCCATTTGGACCACGCTACCCCTCACCAAAGAAGTGTTCCACTTGGATGTGAAATGCCCTTGACCAATGACCTGCTCTCGGTGCAAATGCCTGACGACAAAGTTGAAGTACACATGCTAAAATAATGTAGCTGGACTGGAATAGAACAATTTCTAATTATAACATAGAGTAGTATTTCATTTCATATAGAGGGGTTATGGTTAATTTATTGAATGTAAAAGGGGTTGGGTAACCGAATGGTTAGCACATGCGCGTTGTATCATAAGGTCTGTCATTGAGTCAGCTAGCGTGGTTTCGGTTCTCCGGTTGTACGTGACATGGAATAGAGTCGCCTATTCCACCTCATGGGATTTCTCCGGTTTCTTCCCACTACTAAAGACCTTAATTATTGAAATAAAATTAAACCACATGTTAGTCCAAAAATAGGTTGCCAGGCAACGAAACATACGCCCACGGCTGCTAAATCGTCCGGGCAGTCAACAAGAGTTGTCGCATATTATGTAATTATCAGAAAATCATTAAAATATGTTTGGTTTTTATAAAGTTCTGCCCCATGCTAACGTTTAGTATATGAAACATTTAATATTATGGATTTAGCTGTACAATTATCAAACTTCATTGAAAATCAATATACTTGTTTGTCTCAAGACAACTCTGCCCACAAGATTTTCCAAAGTCATCAAGGCCCATAACTTTGGCAGTAATTATCGGAAAACACTGAAAATCCATAGGCCTCTTCATCTCATGACCTTTAACACTGTGTATAAATCTGATATTAACTTTGGCCTATACAACGCCCATAAAATTTTTGAAGTGATCAAGGGTCATAACTCTGGTGGAAGTAATTATCGGAAAAAGCTAAAAAAAAAAACCCAATAGGCTTGTTCATTTCATGTCCCTAAACACTGAGTATACATTTAAAGTCAATCGGATATTAACTTTGGAATCAGCATCCACAAGATTTTTCAAAGTGATCAAGGGCCACAACTCTGCCAGTTACTATCGGAAATCGCTGAAAATCAATGGGCTTCTTTTTCTCGTGACCTTAAACACTGTGTATAAATTTAAAGTGAATAGTATAGATTTTCCAAAGTGATCAAGGGCCATAACTCTGGCAATAATTATCGAAAATCGCTGAAAATCAAAAGGCTTCTTTCTCCCATGACTTTAAACACTGTGTAGAACTTTAAAGTGAATCGGATATTAACTTTGGCCTCTAGAGCGTCCACAAGATTTTTTGAAGTGATCAAGGGCCATAACTCTTGAAGCAATTATCAAAAATCGCTGAAAATCAATAGATTTCTTTGCCTCATGACCATAAACACTGTGTATAAATTTAAAGTCCATCGCCTCTACAGCGACACAAAGATTTTTTTGAAGTGAACAACGGTTTTTTAAATCAGGTAATAATTTTGACCTCAAGAGGGACCACAAGCTAATAAAGGCAATTTTGCATACAATCAGGGGCCATAATTCAGCAAGTTACGACCAGATATGCGCTAATATCGAAAGGAACCAAGATCTTTAGGTTATGAACATGTATTTCAAGTTTCATCAAAGTCAAATTAAAAGTATGACCTCTACAGGGTCCACAACCTTGGTATACAATATTGTTACACTTGTTACCTTTTTTCCGGCAATTTTGGTCCGATTTTCACGAAATGGGAACTCAACCTTCATTACGGTTTAACGGTGATATAATCAAATGGGTTTTTTTAAATCGCATAATAATTGTGACCTTCAGGCGGACCACAAGCCATAAAAGGATATTTTTCAGACAATCAGGGGCCGTAATTCAGGAAGTTACAATCCGATATGCGCAAATATTATGTATTTCAAGTTTCATCAAATCGAATTAAAAAAACGCGTACTATTCGCGTACAAACGGCGGCCATTTTGTCTGACAATTTTGGTCTTATTTTCTCGAAATTCGAACTCAACCTTCATTACCATGCAACGGTGATATAATGTAACCTTTTTTTTAAATCGGATAATTTTGACCTTCAGAGGCACCACAAGCTAACAAGGGCGATTTTTCGGACAATCAGGGGCCATAATTCAGGAAGTTACGATCCAATGGGCGCAAATGTCGAAAGAAACAACGATCTTTAAGGGTTATAAAGATACATGTCAAATCGGTTCAAAATTGTGACCTCTACAGTGTTCACAACCTTGACATACAATATTTGTACAATTTTCCCGTACCAGCGGCGGCCATTTTGTCAGTCAATTTTGGTCTGATTTTCACCAAATTCGAACACAACCTTCTTTACAGTGTAACGGCTATATTTTCAGCAGATTTTTAAATCAGATAATAATTTTGGCCTCAAGAGGGACCACAAGCTAAAAAAAGGCGATTTTTCGTACAGTCAGGGCCATAATTCTGGAAGTTATTGTCCGATATGCGCAAATATCGAAAGGAACTAAGATCTTTGAGTTATAAACATGCATTTCAAGTTTCTTCAAAATCGGTCCAAAATTGTGACCTCTACAGTGTTCCATGAAGTTACAGTCTGATACATGCCAATATCGAATGGAACCGAGATCTTAGGGTGACAAACCTACATTTCAAGTTTCGTTGAAATCGGATAAAAATTATGACCTGTAGACTGTTCACAAACAATTGTGGACGGACGGACGGACAGGGGCGACGACAATATACGTCCAGATGAAAATGTGGGCGGTTAAAAATGACCTAGTTTGTGTCGAGTGGTTTACTCATACATACTAACCCGAGTATAGAGACCAAAATCACCATTCTAGGTACAATAATACAAAAGTTATGAGACGTACTGTGATATAAAGTTGGAAATTGGCAGCCATCTAGGATTTTGATATTCTTTATCTGACTGCTTGAGACTCGAACCAAAATTGTTCCATAGACCCTTACCGTCACATTGGTACTTTAAACAAAACTTTTGCATCATTTTGAAATGACTGAGTGCCTGGGCACCCCACTATGTGGCCTGTAGGCGACACAAAAAAAGAAAATGTGCGTGGCTCTGCGACAGGGGGTTAGGTATGCACCCCAAACAATAGGGGTGTTTCTTAGGGTAAAAACAATAAGTGTGCAAAGTTTCAAGATGATACGTTAAGAAATACAGCCCGTAGATGACAGACAAACAAATACAAGAAATTGGTGTGGCTCTGTCCCAGGGAGTCGGGCATGCACCCAAAACAATAGGGATCATCCTCATGGTATAAGGAAAAGGTATGTGGCCTGTAGGCGACACACAGGCACACAAAAAGAAAATGGGCGTGGCTCGGCCCCAGGACATTGAGCATGCGCCCCAGACGACGGGGATGTTCCTTAGGGTACAAAGATAAAGTATATAAAGTTTCAAGATGATACGTTAAGTAATGTTGTCTGTAGACGACAAACAATCAAAAACAAGAAATTGGGATCATCCTTAGGGTATAAGGAATCCAGTAAGAATTGTGCCCTGTAGGCGACCCACAGACATATCTTTAGTTCGGTTTAGAACACTGATTTAATCAAATGTGTTTTGGAGACTTTCTGAAGTCATATATGATTAAAATCTGTGGCTCGTTTTTCGAGATTCGCCAATATCAAAAACAGGGAGAAAGACCAGTTGTATGTGAATTCACTGCTCAGGCATCCCCATTTATGATATCTTTAATCAAATGTGTGTTGGAGACATTCTGTAGATATACATGATTAAAATTCTACCATATCATCCTCACTGCTATCTCCAAGGTCCCGACAGCGAATAACTCCTCTACTTGCATGCAATGACCTAGGTGAACAATGGGCCAAAGCAAATCCCCTCTCAGATTACACGGGTCGTAACGCATGGCAAACACGCTGCTCCATTACAGGAAACCTTTAAGTCGCCTTACAGGACATCCGGAGGGGCTGGGTTTTGCTGTGTAAATCGCAACGGTAAACATTTTGCTTATTCTAGCGAATGTCCAATATGACACAGAGAGAAAAGAATCCAACAGGTAATATCTAAACGGAAAATTCCATACTATGGTCCTAAAAAACAAATAGAGCTTACCTCACTCTTTCCTATTGAACTATAAGGCCCTGTATCCATAGGATGTTCCCCGGTGACGTGTTCCCTTGTGGCGTTGTGACCTTATGACCTGACCATGTACCCGCCCGTATCCATAGGCTGTCCCCTTGTGGCGTGTGCAATGTACAATGGAAAGATAGATAAAAGAAAAGTCTACATACGAACGTTGGTGAGAAAGCAAATAAACACAAGACACAACTATCATTATGCGAACAGTTGTGTTATTGATAGCTCGACGGTGAACTCAACTACTGAAAATCGGAAGGATGCGGAGGATGACGCTAATGCTTTTATTTTCCTCACTGGTGCTCATCTCAGAAGACAACATGTCTTCAGACAACGCCCGCGGTGCTGGGTCCGGTCATTTTTTGGAACTCGCAATGAACTGGGGGAATTTCACACAAGTTTCCCGACCTTGAAACAGACTGGTAGATGTATCTCCATGCAATATCGTACTCGTAATTGCGTGTTCCCTCTTGTGCAGCTGCAAAAGAATGGACATGTTCATTGTCTGTGTTCCCGGTCACAAAGCCACATGTTCCGTGCGCAGGGCACATGTTCCCTGGGTACAACCTATGGGAACCGGCACATTAAAAAACAAAGGTTCATTGTCCTTGTGGCGCGTCACAAGGGCACAAAGGAACTCACCACAAGGGAACAGCCTGTGGATACAGGGCCTAAGACATAACCTCGCAAAGGAAAAAATCTCCATAAAATATCACATCGGGGTATAGTAAAGGGGTCTCAAGCTCCTCTCATATATCTGAAAGCTCGACTGTCCATATGGACCTCGGCTGTCCGTAAGCCGCCAAAAATTAATGATCCCTGACAATGTGTAAATTCAATTATTCCATGGAATTGTCGTGGTTTAAAACCAAATTTTAATCAAGTCTACGTACGAATGAAGTCTACATACGGCTGTCCGTAAGCCGCCAAAAATTAATTATCCCTAACAATGGTAAATTCAATTATTCAATGGAATTGTCGTGGTTTAAAACCAAATTTTAATGAAGTCCAATCATTTTTCTAAAAAATACAATCCGTTAGCAATTAAATTACAGGACACTTTCTTAAGGAATTCTGAAACTTTTTTCGACATTTGTTGGTTATCATAATGAATCTGTTGGTGATGGTAGAGTTCATGGGGGTGTTCCTATTAATCTAAATGGAGATATTTCTCGCAGTCAAGTCACCTTAACTCTCCTTTACAGGCAGTTGCCGTAAGGGTGACTTTGTATATTCCTATAACACCCTGCTCCCTATATCTTTAACCAAGTTTCCATCACAATTCCAGAGACCTTGCTGATCTTGTTGCAGAACTTCCTCTCCCATTTATTCTTAATGGAGATATCCCTCTGAGTAAAATAACCCTCAAATCGCCTTAACAGGCAGTTGCAGTTATGGTGACATTGCAGGTTACTATAGCAATCTGCTTTGTATATATTCACCAAGTTTCCAACTAAATCCCAGAGATCTTGATGCCTTTGTTGCACAACTTTCTCTCCCGTTTATTATTACGAAAGATTTCATTGGTCATCGGATGTAAACAAAACAGATAGCGGACTTAATAATTTGTGTTTTTTAAATCATGACTCACCTATTTTTCTACATACCGCGACAGCAGAACAGTGGGACGTTAAACTTCATTTCATTTCACAACCTGTCACAGCTTCCTTTTTCTTCCCGCGATTTTCACGATTCGCACTCCCGTCCTGTTTCAGGATTTTACATGGAGAGTAAAGACCAAAACTCGATGATGGGTGCATTGTGCATGGGCCTACCCGCGATTCCTATCAATGATCTCGGTAGCCGAAGCTCACGATCACCATCTTTGGAACCAGACGTATAAATGGAAGTATAATCACTATACTTAGACCATAGCTCGCTAAAGAGCGACAGGCACATCGAGACCATTGAAAGGACTCGCGGTTAGGTCCATGCACAATGCACCCATAATCGAGTTGAGTAAGCTTACTAAGATCAAAATCAATCTTTGGGGGGGGGGGGATAAAGGCCACGATGGAGTCCTAAAAAGGAGTATTCGCAATATTGTCAAAGCTGATGCCAGCCTCGGATAAAAGCGGTTGATGGAATAATAAGGACTAATTATGGTGTTAAATGATTTGGTAAAGATGCTATTTTCGTACCATACTGCAGGATCGGTTTATCACGCCTGTTGTGCAGTGGCGGCTCATGCGCCGCGACGTATAAACTGTCCACTGGAGATGTACGAAATGCTACTAAACTGATTGTGTATGGTGTTGAACTCTTTGAGATAGGACTCGCGGGTAGGCCCATGCACAATGCACCCATAATAGAGTTTTGGTTTTAACTCTCCAAATAAAATCATGAAACTGAGTGCGAATTTTGAGATCGCGGTTAGAAAAAGAAGCGGTTGCAACTGCCTTTAAATGTGATTTGAGGGTTATTTGACTCCCGAGGGATATTTCGATTAAGAGTAAATGGGGGAGGAAGTTGTGCATCAAGGTCATCTAGATCTCTGGAATTAATTTGTAAACTTGGAAGATATAGGGAGCAGGGTGTTATAGGAATATGCAAAGGCACCCTAACGGCAAGTTGATTTGACTGCAAGAATAAACGAAACATCCCCATGAGCTCTACCATCACCAACATTTTGATTATAGTAACCAACAAATGTCGAAAAGACAAAGTTTCAGAATTCCTTTAGAAAGTGTCCTGTAAATGAATAGCTAAAGGATTGTATTTTTGGGTTAATTATTAAAATTCGGTTTTAAACCACGACAATTTCATTGAATAATTGAATTTACCATTGTCAAGGATAATTATTTTTTGGCGGTTTAGGGACAGGCGAGGTCCATATGGACATCCACTACGGTAATGCCGTCCATCGAAGCATCCCCATATTTATTAAAGTGATGGATAGGGTTTTGTTGACCCCCGTTATCTCTCTCACACAACTTTAACCATTTGTGTTGCTTCTTTGTAAGCTCTGTTCCCTCCTCTGAGGATGAAGTACTCTTAAACTGCATCCCCGACTCATTGGACCTGGGATGAACAGTGCCAGCTCACGTTCCCTGTTGGTGGGTGAACAATCCAAAGCTTTGCGAATTCTGCTTCGCAATGATAGGTAGAGTCAACTTCGGACCGAATATGGGAAAAGGGTAATTTGTTGGGAACATTCCAAATATGGAAACTTCGGAGCATATCAGGGAACGCTCCACATATGGTAGCATAGTCATGCAGAAATGCTGTAAGGGTTAGATACATATAGCAAGACAGTTGGTGGGGTTTATTCTTTATTTTTAATGAATTACTTGGCTATATAATGTACATATTTGTACATCAGCAACAAAACCGGTAACCGATTTGTACATAACCGTAATCTACATTTGTAACATTATTTACCCAATACAATCGAAGCACCCGCCCAGAATGGAAGCCTTGGTGGAACGCAACACTTTTTTTAGATCTTACCATATCCGAAATTGACATTAATTATTAAATCATTTATATATGGCCACTGGCAACTGTTTTGGGGTCTTGCAGGCACAGACATACTTCATCGAATGAAATCTCCCTTAGGCCGTATGAGCAGGAGAGGTGAAGTTGACTTGTGTCGCTCTCGCGTAGGTCATATTTAAACTCAAATTTTCATCTTAAAGCAAAATCCTCAACCAGAATGTGAACACTGATATGTTCCTTTGACAATGAAGCACATTTTTATTGAGTGCAATCACCTCAAGCACAGGGCTCAAACTAGGGGCAAATTTTAGGCAGAATAGGGAGACTCGAAGGAGAGGTCAAATTTCATACATTAACACCAACACACAACATGCTAAATAAATTAACAACCATCTTTTCGCTGCAAATATATATTTATTTCCTACGCCAACCTTGTGGGTCTTTTCCAGGTACTCCGATTTCCCCCCCCCCACTGCTTAATACCCATTGGCGCAAGCAAATTATTGAAATAAAATTTAACCATGTGTTAGTCACGAAAGGACCTAATTTGTGTCATGTGGATGTTAAACCCCATTTCTCACTCTCTCTTATTTCCGACGACAGTATACGTAACTCACTCAGTAAGAAATTATTCTTTTGACACCCCACTCACACACACTCATTTACATTGTTTGTTTTACGTTCATGTGTTTAGATTAGTAGAACTAATAATACTGCTGTAGCTTTAATAATCAACCCGACATTATACTTATCATTTCGTTAAATTTGTTTTCATTTTGATAACAATTGACAAATTGTTTTGCTATCTCTATCGTTCTGCAGAAATTTTTCCGATGACAGTATACGTAACTCACTCAGTAAGAAATTATTCTTTTGACACCCCACTCACACACACTCATTTACATTGTTTGTTTTACGTTCATGTGTTTAGATTAGTAGAACTAATAACACTGCTGTAGCTTTAATAATCAACCCGACATTATATTTATCATTTCGTTAAATTTGTTTTCATTTTGATAACAATTGACAAATTGTTTTGCTATCTCTATCGTTCTGCAGAAATTTTTCCGACGACAGTATACGTAACTCACTCAGTAAGAAATTATTCTTTTGACACCCCACTCACACACACTCATTTACATTGTTTGTTTTACGTTCATGTGTTTAGATTAGTAGAACTAATAACACTGCTGTAGCTTTAATAATCAACCCGACATTATACTTATCATTTCGTTAAATTTGTTTTCATTTTGATAACAATTGACAAATTGTTTTGCTATCTCTATCGTTCTGCAGAAATTTTCACTATCACAGACGTGTCGTCCTTTACTGAGTGTATCGTATGTTTATAGAACAATATATAAACCTTTTGCCCCTTTCAGTCACATATTTATATTTATTATTCTTTTTATCATTTAATTATTTCAACGAGAGAGAACCAAATCAACATTTTGTCTTTATCTAGACAGAAATACATGAAAAACCTCGTATCCGCCGCCATATTGACCATAATGGCTTTTGATTGGCTGTTATTTTTGGACTAAGCTAGAGGTTGTAACGGAGATTTATGATTCGAGTCTTTCGCTTTATTTTAAAGAATTGTATTTCCTGTTGACATCAAATACAATGTTTATCATTGAAACTATTACACATTATCCAAGCTAACACAGAGAAAATCGAAAAACAAAATATTAATACATGTTTTGGTTTTCACAACTCATCTAATTTTCCCTTTTCCTTTCGAAGCCCACAATGCGAACCACGTGTTGTGTTGTTTTGGAAATGCTTTATTTACCGTTGATATCGATGCTGGTTACTACTTCGCCCTTACACAAATGTACGGCGAAGTGTGGGCGACTTCAGCTTCGCCCTATTGCCTTGTTAATTTATTTAGCATGTTGTGTGTTGGTGTTAATGTATGAAATTTGACCTCTCCTTCGAGTCTCCCTCACTTCTCCCTATTCTGCCTGTAGGGAGAAGTCGACTAAAATTTGCCCCTAGTTTGAGCCCTGGGTTGGTAGGGTTTTTTATGTCCCCCGCCTTTCGAAGAAATGGGTCCGTCTTTCCGTCACACATTTTGGGACACAATAACTCTCTTTCGAATTGAGCTAGAACGTTCAAACTTGGTGTAAGTGTTTATTATGTCTATGCCTTGGTCGAGTTCGAAGATGAGTATTTTCTTCTTAGGGTAAGCAGAGATCAGCAATATGATTGGCTGATGCTTTTTTTTAATATTAGAGATATAGTAGACCTTCCGTAGCATAATATAATATGCGAAAAATCTTCAATATTATGTTAGATTAGATTGAGTCGGCGCCGTGGAACATGAAGCACGATGAATTTATTTGTCTTGTTTTAAATATCAATCGAGCAGATCCTATACCCATGTTTGAAATATAAGTTCACTTGTTTATGTTGAATCGCGTGCCGATACTTATAAGAGCGAAAATTGTGAGGATGTAGCTTTTCGGAATGTGCAGTGGTAAATCTATACGAAACCTGTAGTCTCGATTATCACTTCGGTCGGGATACGGGAACCGAACATTTTTTTTTTGGCCTTACTAAACACAGATTGTTAAGGTTAATCAAATCCGCTATTTATTTACCCCTGTTGTTATCATCTGGGCTACCGCAGAGCGAATGATGATAATTGAAATCTCCCGTAATAAAGATCTCTGGGTTAAGATGTAAATTTGGTGGAAGATATACAGAGCAGATTGTTATAGGAACCTGCAAATTCACCCTAACTGCAATTGCTTGTAAAGGCGAGTTGAGGGTGACTTAACTTTGAAGGATATCTCCATTAAAAATAATAGAAACACCCCCATGAGCTCTGGGTGATTATGGTAACCAACAAAATGTCTAAAAGACGAAGTGTCAGAATTCTTTAAGAAAGTATCCTGTAAATAAATAGCCGAAGGATTGTACTTTTGAATTAATAATTGAGCTTTATTAAAATTTGGTTTAAACCAATTGAACATTGTAATGGAATTTTAATTTGTGGCGACTTACCGTCTATCAGATCATCGTAATATTTATTTAAGAGATGGATAGGGTGTTTTAAAGTATCCTTTTCTCGAAATTTTCAAAGAGTTTCATGTTGTTTTGAATGCATTAATAAACTGCACCCCTGTACCAGTGATACTGGAAACAGCAGTGTCAGATTTAAAGGGGCGCGAGGGATGTCCTTCTTGCCATTTTGGATTGGAGTATTGGGAATTATCTCAATAACTCCAGATGGAGGCAAGGAGGGTACAATCTCATCAAAGGGAGGGGGGGGGGTAGTGCATTGCGTCGAGCTCTCAGTGGATCACAGGACCCCTTTTTTTACATAATCTGATCTTGTTGTAGGCAAAGTCTTCGTAGTTTTCTTCTGCTGGTGAGGCCAGGTTATCTCTGTCTGAACAGATATGGATTTAGTATATACTTTAACTACACGCGAAAAAGATTTCCATTGTGATGCAATGAGAAAGAGTAAAGAAAATTCTACTCGCTTCCTAGCAGCGAAATATGGAATTTTCCGTTCAGATATTACCTGTTGAATTCTTTTCTCTTTCTGCCATGTTGGACAAATGCGAGAAGAAGCACAAAATAAATAGATGACACATATTAATTAATCGCACATGGAGCAATCAAACTACACAAAGTTTCATCCCTCTCTATCAGATAGAATCAAGATTATTTTGCCCCAGAGCATCGACCTTTTAATCAGCTCGAAATGTTAATCATTGAACTCTACATCAAGTTTAAACATTCTACCTCGATTAAAAGCAGAGTTGTTATGTTCCAAAGTCTCGACGAATCAAATTGCTTAACGCTCCTTAGCCATAGCAGAAAATTCGCACTATCAAACTCCATCAAGGTAGTCACCTAATAAACGCCTACGCGTTGCAATATTTTAACTTAATTAGAAAGAGAGTTGTTGTGTTCCAAAACCTCGACCAATCAAATTGCTTTTCGTTCTACCTTCCCTAAGCAGAAAATGTCATTGTCGAACTTAGTCAAGGTATTGATGTAATGAAACTATACACCCAGTTTCATCACTTTCACTTAATTAGAACTAAAGTTATCGTGTCCCAAAGCATCAACCAATCAAATTTCTTATCACTACTTACCCTTTGCAGAAAATGCTCATCTTAAAACTCCATCAAGGCATTGTCCTAATAAACACCTACGCCAAGTTTGATTATTCTAGCTCAATTAGGGAAAGAGTTAGTGTGTCCCAAAAAGTCTGATGGTAGGACGGACTGACGGATGAACCCTTTTAAATAGTCTCCTGCTTTCTTTGAAAGGCGGGGGACAAAAATGCTAACTCTTGCAATAAACGCAGAAAAACTCAACCTTGATTGTCTTCGGTATGTATAGGTGCTTGAAGGAACCACCTTATCTCGTCGTCGGCGTACACTAATTCTATAAACTTGTATGGCGCCTTGGAAAGAAAGGTATTCTACCATTTCATCGGTCTATACGATACACCGGAAAAAAAACAAAAAACAATCGGAAAACTACCGAAAAACACCATGTTACCCTGAATACCGGAAAAACACTAAATGTCAGAAAACACACTAAATGACAGAAAACACACCAAATGCCAGAAAACACACTAAATAGGCTAACCTGAGCCTGGTCCTGTGGAAAACACCGGAAAAACCTAAACCCCCGCACACAGAGAACCCAATCCTCTTGAAAACACCGGAAAAACCTAAGCCCGCACACAGAGGACCTGATCCTCTGTAAAACACCGGAACAACCTAACCCCCCGCACACAGCGGACCAGGCCCCGGGTTACCTATTTAGACTTTTCCGTTATTTAGTGCGTTGTCCGGGTTGCCTATTTAGGGTGTTTCTAGCATTTAATGTGTTTTTCGGTATTTAGTGTTTTTCCGGTATTCAGTATAACATGGTGTTTTTCTGGTTGTTTTTTTTTGTGTTTTCCGGTATATAGTATAGCCCAACAACACCTTTTTGTCCGCCATACTTGAAACAAATTAGTCTTCTACTGGGATATCGTATGTGTTCAGCTTAAAACCGGTTCTGGAGTAGGAACCCAGGGAATTCTTTGTTCTGAAGTTGTGTTTTATTTACTTTGGGACATACCCTATCAGCTGAAACAGGAATCAAAGTTGTACGCCATGTTTGAAATAATCCTACGTACCTTGGTCACTAGGGGCCGTTCTGAAACCAGAAGATAGGGTTTTTATTTATTTAAATTGTCTCGCAAAAATCAACATATGCTTGACGCAATACAGCACGGTGGGTGCTGACGTACCATGAAATCAAATTTCATTTCACTTCAATTCTCATGACTAACAGCGACAGTGAGCACATGTGTCTTTGCCTCTTAAAACGGTCTTGCTATATCCAAATTTCTGGCACTTATATCAGCGAAAAAGATTGGCTATGGAATAATCAACAAGTATATTGAAATAAGCTGCCTTTAAAGTCTTCGGAGTGTCGGGACGATTAAAAGTGAGGATGTAGGTGCTTGTTGGAATCAACTAAACTCCTCGACGTATACTTATTTGTTTAATGTGTTGAGCACCCTGGGAAGAAAGGTATTCCCATCCCCGCTGCTGCTTTTAAGATCACGACAGAGGATTTACACCTCTACATAATCTATGAGGAGACACCTTGATAGGAATGTCTGCTAATGTTGATGATTTAAGTAACATGGTACCATGTTACTCTTTAGCGCATTCTATCAAGAGTGCTACGTTCTTTAATTTCTTAATAGCTTTGGGCACGCCAGCTATGCCCTTTACTATTAAGAACGGCGAAACTTTTGATAAATCCGTTGCAACATTAAATATTACCTTACCTGCAACATTTAATATTACCTTACTTGCAACATTAAATATATAAACGTCCTGTGTATTAGGGTGTTACGTTTGTCAGGGTGGGGGAATCCATGAAGTATTGGGGGGGGGGGTTATTATTCACCCCTTGTAGTCGCCCAGGTTACTGCCCTGTCTACCAGCATTGCCTCAGGGATCAGCGGGGAGTATACTTAAGCCAGAGAGTATAAGTACTTAACCAAGCCGCTACTCGACAGAATGTACTAAATGAAATAAAACGGGGTTAAACGCCCTACTCTTCTGCACCTAACCTGGGCTAATGGAAGATGGGTATACGCCATACAGTGTGCTATGAGGGAAATTTTGCCCGGGCTGCGGCGCTACGGCCTACTCTTATATCGAATTCCAACTGCCAAGAGACCTCGGTTTTTCGTCCCATCCGTGCGACTAGACAGCTGTCCTTAACAGGCCCTCCGTTCTGCATTACTGACAAGGGGAAACCACGCAGGAAAATCTATTTGAACTTTCTCGGCAAATGCAGGGATCGAACACCCGACCTCCAGGCTAGCGATGCAGCGTCTTACCCACGCGATCCCCTGCAGACCGTACTAAGGACACAAGGGTAAATGTGCTGAGTGCAAAAACAACAAATCATGGAAGTTATAAGAACCTACATTCTACAGAGATAAAACGACCAAAGCCTACTGATTAGAGTTTGCCACTCTGACCTCCCGTCTAGGTGAACCATGGACCTAAGTAATGTGTTGTAGAGAAAGGGCTAGCAAGCCAAACCCCCATCCAATTGCAAGGATTCCACTCTCAAACACGATGCCCGATTACAGGAATCCTCTAGGTCTCCTTTCACACACGCAGTACATGCGAAGGGTATATTCTTATCCCCCTACATCCCCGGGTGGGGGGGATTCGATATTCCAGTAGGTCACAGAGCCGCTGCATGGGCAATTTTTTTCTCATAGCACACTGTGTGGCGTGAAATGAAATGAAATGAAATGGGGTTTAACGTCCTACTCTTTTGCACCTAACCTGGGCTAATGGAAGACGGCTGTGTGGCGTATGCCCATCTTCATTAGCCCAGAGCAGAAAAGTTAGACGTTCGACTCCATTACTTCCATTTCTACTTTAAGCCGATTACAAAAATACCGAAATAATAAAATATGCTAACGCCATATCGATCAATTGTGTCCACGTCCGGTTGGTTAATCAACCACCAATTACCTAATTTTAACTTTTTTCACTAGCGCTACTATTGGTTCAAAATGATTATGTTTGCTTGGGCTAAGCCAATAATCAACTACTAAAAGTATAAATATTCAATCTCGATTAGAAAGAGATTTATGTCCAAGAGGCTCGACCAATGAATTTTTTTGTCTCTGCTTGGCCTATAAGCTCACCATCGAACTCGGCCAAGGCATTCGCCGAGTGAAGAACTACGCAGACAGTCTTTATTTCTCAAAATGTGTGAGGGGCGGACGGGCAGAACTATATTTAAATATTTATCAGACATGCCGTGGATGTAAAGATTGGAGATTAGCAAGCTGGGTTTCGATGTAGAAGACAGGTTTAAGACAAACCAGCGGCTGACAGGCACGATACGCCCACATTTTCGAGAGATGGATAGAGAGAAAGCTAAAAAGAAAGTGATTTTTCCTACAGTCAAAGGCCATAATTCATCAAGTTGCAATTCGATTTTCGTCAATATCGAAAGGAACCAAGATCTTGGGTTATAAACATGCATTTCAAGTTTCATCAAAATCGGATTAAAATTGTAACCTCTACAGGGTCCACAACCTTGATATACCATATTTTTTACACTTTTCGCGTCCAAGCGGCGGCCATTTTGACCGGCAATTTTAGTCCGATTTACACGAAATTTGAACTGAACCTTCATTACGGTGTAACGGTAATATAATCCAACGGTTGTTTAAATCGGATAACAATTGTGACCTACAGAGACACCACAAGCTAAAAAAGGCGATTTTTCGGACAATCAGGGGCCATAATTCAGGAAATTACGATCCGATGGGCGCCAATATCGAATGGAACCAAGATCTTTGGGTAACAAACATGCATGTCAAGTTTCATCAAAATCAGTTCAAAATTGTGACCTCTAGAGGGTCCATAAGCTAAAAACGAGATTTTTCGTACAATCAGGGGCCATAATCCATAAAGTTTCGAATCGAAACATGCCAATATCGAAAAGATAAAAATTGTGACCGGTAGAGTGTTCACAAACATGAAAATGAATCATTCCAATATGTGAGCTTTGTGATGAGTAGATTTCAAGATCGTGGACAAACCAACCATTACGGAAACACTAATGCATTATGGTATATCTTCTTTGATTGGCATTTAGTAATTGAACATATAACACAAGGTACAATTTTATGGATACACAATTACTGAGTTTAATACTAAGCGACGTTTCGACGAGGATACTCTCGTCTTTATCAAGCAAATGATACAAAAATGTGAATAGTAGGCAAATATATACAGAATATGCAACAAAGATAAGAATAAATACAATTAAAGTTTAACACCTTTGATTAGGGGGCCATTAAGGACTAATCCTACTCAACGGAAAGCTCTTACAGGGATTTAAAGGAGGCGAATTCTATTATTTATAAAAAGATCAGTGTATTAACACTATTAATGGAAAACCAATTAACCTGAGCTATAGATAAACAATAACATAAAGAGAAGTGTGGATGTATAAGTGAACAAGAGTGATCGCTGAAGCATGTGTAAAGAAAAAACATAACGCTAACGCTACAATATACGTCCACATTCCTGCTTTGATTGATATGGTACTTTGTCAAGAAGGCTAGGCATTTGGTTTGTTTAGCGTTGAGGGTCGTGCCTCAACATCAATAGTTGCCGTCCTTAGAGTATAAGGAATTAGTATACCAATATAATCCATTCAGAATTGTGGCTTTCAGGCGTGGCTCTGCCCCTGGGGTCGGGACATTCACCAAAATCAATAGTGGACGCCCTCCGGCTATAAGGTATACATATGCCAAGTACCAAGCTGATTCATTCAGAATTGCGGCCCGTAAACGAGAAACACAAAAATTGGGCGTGGCTTGCCTCTGGGAGTGGGGGACATGCAGTTGTCGTCCTTAGGATATAAGGAATACATATCCCAAGTTTAAAGACGATCCATTAAGAATCGGGGCCTGTAGGCAACACACACAGCCACAAAGTAAAAATGGGCATAGCTCGGCCCCTGGGGGTTAGGAAATCACCCAAAACAGGGGCCATCCTTAGGGTATAAGGAATAGGTATGCAAACTTTTAAAAGGATCTGTTAAGAATTGCACCCTGAAGGCGAACACAAGACACAAAAACATTGGGCGTGGCTCTGTCCCAGGGGGGCCGGCATGCACCCAAAATATAATGGTCAGCCTTAGGGTATAAGGAATAAGTATAAAAAAATTTCAAGGTGATCGATTAAGAATTGTGGCCTGTAGGTGACACACAGACACACAAAAAGAAAATGGGCGTGGCACTGTCCCTGGGGGTCGGGCATGCACCAAAAACAATAGGGATCTTCCTTAAGGTACCAAGAATAAATATGCAAAGTTTCAGAAATGCAGCCTGTAGTCGACAGACAAACAAAAACAAGAAATGGGCGTTGCTGTCCCAGGGGATCGGGCATGCACCCAAAACAAAAAGGATCATCCTTAGGGTATAAATTACCAGGTGGTTTTGTATGTATAATATTATGCAATACTATGAACTATTGTTTCACACAATGCTTCCAAACGCAAAAAATATTGGCCCGTGTGCACAAAAAAAAATTGCACGAGATGCACATGAAAAACCCAATATTCACGTGCAGCATTTAAAAGCATGTTTTCAACTTAATGTGCAGTACATGAACTGTGAAACGTCAATCTGCCATAATTTGTTGTTGAACGTGTGAAGAAATCGAGCTAGAGATGCCGAGACTTATTGAAAATCAACGGAATGAAGCCATGGGAATGTCCAGGGCTGGCATGTCTACACGTGCTGTTGCCAGACACTTCAATTGTCATCAGTCCACTAGTGTAAGGTTGGTGGAACGTGTTCGAGTTACTGGATCAACACGTGACCGTCAACGTCCTGGTCCACAACGCGTTACAACCCAGGCTCAAGACCGCTACACCCGGGTCACTCATCTGCGTGACAGATTCCGCCCAGCGACTCGAACAGGTGCAGCAGTCGTCGTAAGACATGGACCAGTAAGTGCCAACACCGTAAGACGTCGTCTAAGAGAAGTAGGACTCCGTGCACGACGACCTTATGTTGGAGCTATCCTCAGGGATCATCACCGTCAGCGGCGTATGATATGGGCTCAAGGATACCAGACATGGAGAAGAGTAGACTGGCAAAGTGTGCTCTTCAGTGATGAGAGTCGCTTTCATCTCGTCAACGTGTGCGGTGACGTCTTGGGGAACGTCTTGCAGACTGATGCGTCTTCGAAACGGATCGATGGGGTGGGGGAAGTTAAATGGTGTGGGGAGGCTTTACATTTCATCACCGGACCGCCCTACACTCGATGGGGTGGGGGAAGTGTAATGGTATGGGGAGGCTTCGCATTTCATCACCGGACCCCCCCTACACATTTGCAGGGGTCGCGTTAATGCTGTAGCCTACCGTGATGATGTCTTGCAAGCAACTGTTGCTCCGATGTTTCGAGCGCACCCACAACTTCAGCACTTCCAACAGGATAATACACGTCCGCATACCGCCCGTGTCAGTATGGACTACCTGGCTGCTAACAACATCAATGTCTTGGACTGGCCAGCAATGTCTGCGGACATGCCAACGATAGAACACGTCTGGGATGAGATTTGACGCCGTCTGTATCGGAGACCACAGATGCACACCATTTCTGCTTTAGAAGCCGCTCTTGTCCAAGAATGGAACAATTTGCCCCAGGCCTTCTTTCAAACATTGGTTAATTCCATGCGACGTCACTGCACACGGTGCGTAAGAGCCCGTGGAGGACACACGCACTACTGACATCTGTGTCGTACTTTGGGTTTTGACCCCTCTGACTTTGTACCGTTGATTACAGATTCAACATCCATAAGTGTACAAATGTGTTGTTATTCATGTGTTCCCATTTGAATATTGTTGATAATAAGAAGCAAAATAAATAAGATATGTTTACAGGATCATTTTGTTATACGAAAAACTAAGTTATGCGTTTTCTATGGCGCTCAGTATACATCGGACTTTTAATAAAGTAACCTGACAATTTTTTCTTCAAAACAACGATTGATTATTGTTATTTATGACAATTAAGAATATAAACCTACCTGAAACGGGTACTGACTATCTCTTTTAAATCAAAGCGATAATACTGCCTCCAGGCAAGTTAAAACTAACACATGTTGTGTTCAACAGATAGTTAAAGTACTAAGCTAATACGAGTTGTGCAGAGCTAATTCACGGTAATTATGAATGTTCGTTTCAATTTTGTTTAAAAAAAACCCCAACCAACGCTTAATTCACTTTATTGACGATATTTACAGATAAACGAAAGTTTCATTAGATTGGGCTACGTATGATTAATTAAGTCCTAATGGTTCAAATCAACTCATTTTTAAAATGTTACAGGCATTCATTAACGAAATTAAGTTTGCCAGGTGAAACTATATAAGGCACCCAACCGAAGCTAAAAACAAGCACATCAGTCTATCTCAACCTTCTTAGCTCTGTTCTCGTATCTATAGTTTCCTTCATCCTTTCATTTTCCCGTGTGTATTAACCCGGTAGCGACAGAAACGTAGGACGTTAAATTTTAATTCCACTGTTCCTCAGGTGAACAAAGTCCATTCACATCCGAATAAGAGTTTCTTTCCAATGTCTGACGCCTATGATACTCGGATGGGTCGACCTAACGTATCAATCTGTTTGACAGAGATAACGTGACGGGCGTCTTTTATCTCTGTCCAAGATGACTGACCTTTAATAATAAGTGCAGGTCAGACCGCTATAGTTCTACGGGTGACGTTACATCATAATTGGTGGTAACACGTGCGTTGTTTACATCAAACGCAATAATATGAACTGGTACGGGCAGAATTAAAAAAAAAATTTTACCAATTTTTCGCCTCCGCGTACTATTGTCTGTACTTCTTAATGCTAAATATGGAATACTTTTTATCCAGATATATTTCAAATACCTTTATTTATTTTTCTTATACTTCAAAAAAATGTTTTAGATTTTAATTTTTCGGAGTAAAAAAGTGAATATGCCCGACTCATTAAGTCTTGTCGATATCATCCTCATCAGTGATTGTAGCGGCCTAGCGAATATTCACTGCTAACGTGTTTCATTCTTTGCCATGACCGTTCGTTGATGAATAATTTCAATGAATACATCTACGTCTACAAATACTTGGACTTTTGAGTTGAATCACTAGGGTTTTTGCAATAAATATTCTTACTGTAATATGGTGAATATGGCATGAACTTGAGCAATACTGTCACAGTCAGTCTTCCCGATTTTACAACCTTTATATTGATGCTGGTAGGGTCATTGATATTGGCAGGTACCATCTTGGTTTTTGAAGCGTTGTATCTAGACCGGATGTGTTGAAATCATCTTACAGACTGTTCGTCCTTCACAATATTGCTTGACAAGTGTCAGATTAAACTGCAATATCCTTTGAAAAATTCAATTTTTCACCAGATCTTTTTTTTCGTAACCCTAATCACAAATTATTTGTGATAAGTTAATTGTCAATGGAAAAGATGTTTCTGTGTTATCGATCAATCGGAAGGCTTTCTCATCGTCTGGTTTCTGGGTTATATTAGCCGATATACCATAATGACACAAGGATACTCTCGTCTTTATCAAGCAAATGATACAAAAATGTGAATAGTAGGCAAATATATACGGAATATGCAACAAAGATAAGAATAAATACAATTAACACCTTTGATTAGGGGGCCATTATGACTAATCCTACACAACGGAAAGCTCTTACAGGGATTAAAAGGAGGCGAATGCTGTTATTTATAAAAAGATCAGTGTATTAACACTATTAATGGAAAACCAATTAACCTGAGCTATAGATAAACAATAATACAAAGAGAAGTGTGTATGTATAAGTGAACAAGAGTGATCCTTGATGCATGTGTAAAGAAAAATAAATAATAAATTAAGATTAAAAAATAAAAATATAAAATATATTAATTGAATGTCCAGAAAATCATGAAAGATGTCCAAATATATCGATTCAATAAACTGAAAATCGAGGATTGTGCATTATATCTCCAGACTGTAAAAAAACTGGTTAAGTACTGAAAAGAAACATATATAAAATGTATAATTAGACTGTGAGAAAACTGGATATGAGAATCAATAAGCTGAAAGTCCTGAGGGATAAAACTTATTATTAGAGTATAAACCTGGAAGACTTAATCTAGATGGGGGAAACCCTAAATATATTCTTCCAATAAACTGAAACCAAAAATGTGAAAAATATCCTCCGACTGTAAAAATGGATAAGTGCTGAAAGTTAAGATATGAACGATGTGTAAATAGACTGTGAAAACAGGATAAGCACTCAAATAGAAATAAAGTATTAGAATTAATGTATAATTAGTGCTTATCCGGTTTTCACAGTCTATTTACACATTTACACGGTCATGGCAAAGAATGAAACACGTTAGCACACTGTTCCGCAGTGAATATTCGCTAGGCCGCTACAATCACTGATGAGGATGATATCTACAAGACTCAATGAGTCGGGGCATATTCACTTTTTTACTCCGAAAAATTAAAATCTAAAACATTTTTTTGAAGTATAAGAAAAATAAATAAAGGTATTTGAAATATATCTGGATAAAAAGTATTCCATATTTAGCATTAAGAAGTACAGAAAATAGTGCGCGGAGGCGTAAAATTGGTAAAAAAAAAAATTTAATTCTGCCCGTACCAGTTCATATTACTACGTTTGATGTAAACAACGCACTTGTTACCACCAATTATGATGTGTCGTCACCCGTAAAACTGACCTGCTCTTATTATTAAAGGTCAGTCATCTTGGACAGAGATAAAAGACGCCCGTCAGGTTATCTCTGTGAAACAGATTGATACGTTAGGTCGACCCATCCGAGTAGTAATATCTATCATCTCGATTCTCGGAGGGTTGAAAGATGAGGTTTCTTATCTAGGAAAAATGTACAGTTTGGTTTAAATCGTAAAAGTGGTTCTGAATACTCTTAATGAAGCAATGCCTGGCCGTTCATAAAATGTTTGATCTTCAGGTAAAAAGAAAAAAATGTGCCGTAAAATTACCAAGGGCAATAACCCTCAAACATAAATATCAGGAACGGTTTTAATTGATATTCGTCGAGGTAATTCAACCAAGGAATGTAAATTTAAAGTGGTTCAGATGACAGGCTTCTGAACAATCGGTATATATGAGAACCCTTTAGAGTTTCGGCGTTCAAAAAATTTAGAGATCGAACACGGACTATTATTCTAGAAATAAATAACGACTTCATGAAACAATAAAACATACGCCCTCAGCAGGTAAGTCATCTGGCAGTTCATAATGTTTGATCTTCAGGTAAAAAAAATATGCGGTAAAATGACCAAGGGCAATAACCCTAAAACATAACTATCAAAAACTGTTTTAATTGATATTCGTCGAGGTAATTCAATCAAGGAATGTAAATTTAAAGTGGTTCAGATGATAGGCTTCTGAACAATCGGTATATATGAGAACCTTTTAGAGTTTCGGCGTTCAAAAAATTTAGAGATCGAACACGGGACTATTATTCTAGAAATAAATAACAACTTCGTGAAACAATAAAACATACGCCCTCAGCAGGCAAGTCGTCGGGCAGTTCATAATGTTTGATCTTCAGGTAAAACAAATATGCGGTAAAATAACCAAGGGCAATAACCCTAAAACATAGCTATCAAAAACTGTTTTAATTGATATTCGTCGAGGTAATTCAATCAAGGAATGTAAAGTTAAAGTGGTTGAGATGATAGGCTTCGGAACAATCGGTATGTATGAGAACCCTTTCAAGTTTTGGCGTTCAAAATAATTTACAGATCGTACACGGGTTATCATTTTTGAAATAAATAACAAAAATTATTAATTTATATATATGGGATAACTTTGGGGTTATTGCGTTCACACAAAAAAATCTACTAAGTAGGTACGGGTAGTTAACAGAAATTATTTAAATTCAGAATTGATTATAACCTCTTTCGCTACACAGTTCAAATGATTCTACAGAGTGAACAACGGTCAAAACTAGTAATTAAAATGAATTGTTGAAATGTTACAGGCTTCTTCGATTCACCACCTCAGTCAAGCGTATAAATTTCAAGCAAAACGAGTCATTAGAGCGTTAACGCGATCCTACAAACAAACCATGAATAATGGCGCATATCAGAACTCGACGAAATCCATTGTCTTCTTCAGACTATAGTAAAAGGTTATACATATAAGGTTTTAAATAGATCCGACAACAAATCTGGCCTCAAGTGTTTTCAAGGCATTGGGACAACGTACAGTGTTTTTTTGTATTGCACGCACTCACATAATTCTTTTTGTTTGCGGGGAACAAACGGGCAAGCACTTTAGGTAAAATGAAGAATATTTATGCGATTATGATTATTGTAAACACTACTGCCCACAATCGCCGTTAAAATTTCGAGTATGAGTCGACTGAGTGTTTTATCCGAGAGATAGTCCCTTACTAATAATTGGTGTTACCAGGACGTTACTATGGTGTGTAAATACTACTTTCCAACATTGGCGTGTCAGCGTGTTCAAATGTGAAGCATCTTACAAAGCTTACCAACAAAAACAGCAACCTTGCGTACTTCTCTCTGTTGGCTGGCTGGGGGAAGATGGTGGCGAATCACATGTAGGTTGATGACTACCAGAACGATTGTTTCGCATCCTTACGTCGTTATTGTTGGAAGAGGAATGCCTTCGCAATACCGTAGCGGTACTCATCTGAAATGATTAAGAAATTAGATAAGATATATATTGATCAAAAACGAAAATAAATTCAGTGATTTACTTTTTCCAAGATATCTCTTGTCGCAAGAGCACTCGAAAGATTTTACGAAGTGAATAAGGACCATAATTCAAACGTAAATACCGGAAATTGTTGACATTTACTACACATCTGGTTTTACCAATGCATACAAATCTTAAGTATATCTGGCGATAACTTTTGTCGCTAGAGCATCCTCAGATTTTATAAGAATTAATTGATGAAATCCAGTAGGGTTCTATGTGTCTTTGATTTATGCAATCGGTCTGTATTCCAAACAGATAGAACAGTGACTTGTATCGCTAAAGCGCCTCTAAGACTTTGCAAAGTGAACAAAGACCATAACTTTTTCGCTCAAGATGTCTATTTTGCTAATCACATTAACGTTTATTCCCATTCCCAAAAAGACAATTCATTCTGATACACTCTACTGAACTTCTGGTGGGACATTTCATGAATTTTAAACGTGAAAACTACCTCTCGACCGATGTGTTAAAGATAATTTTGGTAGCTGCTTCTACATTAGGAATTTATATAAAATTTTAGTTTTTATACGTATATTGTCGTCGCCCCTGTCCGTCCGTCCGTCCACAATTGTTTGTGAACAGTCTACAGGTCATAATTTTTATCCGATTTCAATGAAACTTGAAATACGGGTTTATCACCCCAAGATCTCGGTCCCTTTCGATATTGGCATGTATCGGACAGTAACTTCATGGATTATGCCCCCTGATTGGACGAAAAATCTCGTTTTTAGCTTGTGAACACTGTAGAGGTCACAATATTGAACCGATTTTGATGAAACTTGAAATGCATGTTTATAACTCAAAGATCTTGGTTCCTTTCGATATTTGCGCATATCGGGTCGTAATTTCCTGAATTATGGCCTTTGATTGTACGAAAAATCGCCTTTTTTAGCTTGTGGTCCCTCATGAGGCCAGAATTATTATCAGATTTAAAAAAAACGTCTGTTTATATCATCGTTACACCGTAAAGAAGGTGTAACTCAAAGATCTTGGTGCCTTTCGATATTTTGTGCATATCGGATCGTAACATCCCGCATTATGGCCCCTGATTAGACGAAAAATCACGCTTTTAACTTGTGGACCCTGCAGAGGTCACAATTTTGAACCGATTTTGATGAAACTTGACATGTATGTTTATAACCCAAAGATCTTAGTTTCTTTCGATATTTGCGCCCCTTGGATCGTAACTTCCTGAATTATGGCCCCTGTTTGTCCGAAAAATCACCCTTTTTAGATTGTAGTCCTTCTGAAGGTGAAAATTATTATCCGATTTATAACTTAAAGATCTTGGTTCCTTATATTAATTTTCAATGGATTTTGATAATTGTACAGCTAAATCCATAATATTAAATGTTTCGTATACTAAACGTTAGCATGGGGCAGAACTTTATAAAAAAAACAAACAAATTCTAATGGTTTTTGGTAATTACTTAATATGCGATAACTCTTGTTGACTGTCCGGACGATTTAGCTGCTGGTGGGCGTATGTTTTGTTGCCTGGCAACCTTTATTATTTGGGGGGGGGGGGGGATTAGTGTGAAGGTTTTATACAACCTTTAATCGATCAAACCCTTATTGAAAATTACAGTGACATTCACTTAAACGGATGCAAGCGAGTGACGAACTTGTCATGCTGTAGTTGAATAATCAATCTATGTATAACTCTTATGTAGCACGATTGCACTACCCTTCTTTTGTATTGCACTAACGATTACAGCAGATGGAGGTTCATGAAGGGTAACATTGTGAAATGAATAAGTAACCTAATTTTTAATTGATCGTCAAATCTTTTTGCTGGTTGCACATCATAATCTGCCTCTGAACATATACAACAAGAAAAGTGTGAGACTGATGTCCCCCGCCGAAATCCCCAAATAACCAGATGACACATATTGAGTAATCAAACAGAATCTGTGCGTAGTCTAAGCATAAATTGTTCACGATCAGACGCACTCTGAAGTACCTGGCAGTGAGGATTGTTGTACGGACCAATTGTTAGCGCGTGCGCTCTATATTATAAGGTCAGTCATTTAGTCAACTGGCGCGGTTTCAATTCCCAAATAGTACGTGACAGAGGTAGGGTCGCCTGTCCAGCCTCGTGAGTTTTTTCCGGGTCCTCCGGTTTACTGCAACTGCTAAAAACCCCTTCGCGCAAGCGAATTATTGAAATAAAATTGAACGATATCTAAGTCCCGAAATGACCTACCGTGAGTAAAATGGACGTTAAACTCTCTTTCCCCCTCTCTAAGTAGCTTTAACAGGAAATATTAATAATTGAACTCACACAACTAGAACCAAAGTTATCCTGTTCCAAAGTCCCAACTAATCAAATTGTATATCTCTGCTTAGGTTCGATCATGGAAAATGCGCATGATCGAACCCTGCCACACCTACACCAATTTTGAACATTCTGCCTCAATTAAAAAGAGGGTTATTGTGTTCCAAAGACTCGACCAATCAGATTGAAGTATCAATTTTGCCGAAGCAGAAAATTCCTGGCATCGAACTTTCACCACTAGCACTCAATTAAAATCAAAGTTATTTTGTTCCGAAATCTCGACCAATCAAATTATTCGTCGGTTTACTTACCCCCCGCAGAAATATTTTTATTATGGTCTTAACATATTTTATTGCATATAATTTACAACGGGATTAGGACAATTATTGAAATTATGAATGTTCTCCCACTGAAAATAATAATATAATAAGTTGACGTTCAGTCAATTTATGAAATAAAGGGGGAGAACACTCAAAGAATTGTAAGAAAAAGTTTGTTGGTGGTTTTTGGTAGCTGTGGGGGTACTGTATGATATCCTAAAAGTTTACCAAAATTGGAGTACCGGAAAGTCCCAAATTGTGAGGGTAAAGTTTCGTGTTTTTAAGTCAATTTCCTTTAAAACAGTTTTAAAGGCACAACTTAAGACAAACACAAATTCGTCAGGTTTTAATAGAAACTCACGAAACTGACGCCAGGGTCAAACTTTTATATGATATGTTTTTTATATATGACCTCCGGTGCTCTCATGAACCATTTTCAGTCGGGATGGGATAATAAATAGTTTTTTTTTAAAATTCTTTAAACGCAAAGAGGTTTTAGAGGCGAAATATACTGAAAATAACAAATTTGACAAAATTTTTTTCAAAAAATGAATTTTTCACTTGGTGCCGGCCATTTTTTCAAAATGGCTACCAAATTTAGTTTAAAAAATGGCATTTTCTCATATAACTAATCAGTAACTCATAAGATATGTCTTCTAATATGTCTTTTATATGGTTTCCAGGGTGGTTGAATTCAATTCTGGTCTCAAAAATGAATTACGATAATCCAAGATGGCGGAAATTCAAAATGGCGGCCAAATATGGCCGATTTTCAATTAATTGTTATTTTTTCTGTTTGGTATGGCTTCCAGTATGTCTTTTATATGGTTTTTGAGGTGTCGTAATTCAATCCTGGTCTCCAAAATGAATTTAGAAAATTCAAAATGGCGGAAATTCAAAATGGCGGCCAAAATTGTCTCCAAAATGGCGGAATTTCAAATTAATCGTCATTTTTTCTGTTGGATAGGACTTTTAATATGTCTTTTATATGTTTTTCGGGGTCTCTGAATTCAATTCTGGACTCAAAAATTCCTTTCGCAAATCATAGATGTCGGAAATTCAAAATGGCGGGCAAATATATGGCGAAAATTCAAAATGGCGGGCAAAATGGATTCCAAAATGGCGGATTTTCAGGAAAACCGTCATTTTTCTTGTGAATATTTCTTTTCAAATGTACCAAATAAATAGAGTTTCAGTCTTACTGAATTCAATTTTGTGGTCAAAAATAATTTCAGAAAGTCAATACCAACTACCCAGTGCCCTTTTGCGTTTTCTGTATATCCAGTTGTTTAGAATTTACCTCTCCCGTTGGTTCAGAAATGGTAATATGTTTTACATAGACATTTTTTACAGTGAAGACTCTTATGCTCGGCATCGTTTGTGGTGTTATCTAAACCGATGGTAACCACTGATTCATTTTTGTCAGTTATCTATTTCGCAACAATTTCTAAGCTTAAAAAAGAAGTGTCGCGAAGGTAAATTGAAATGCATTTACTAGTAATCATGAAAGTTATGTAGCGCTATTCCCTCTTTCGCTGTAGGTAGTTATCGGATTAAATTTTTTGATCATCACCATTGTCACTACTGAGGCCTTCTTCTGTTTCTTCTTGTACTTTAGCTCGTGTCCATTGTTGGTGAAAAACAGTATTCGCTATTACCATAGTTGTTGGTTGTGAATCTATAATCTACCAAGCTCTGTAGCGGTAACATCAACAAGTGGCAATATAGTCTCCATGGCAGTTATACATATAAAATGCCTCGTCATCAGACGCCATACAGAAACAGTATTGTGCTCAAGGCTTTTTCGAAAGCTGATTTTTTTGCTCTAATATCGAATGCTCATTTAGTCATTCTTTGATTAATTTCATCTACTTTTGAGAACCATGTTTCATGAATACAGCCTCTCATTACTGTGTCCGTATGCCATCTGGGTGTGGTCCGGTCAGATTTTGTCTGGCGTCCAGTCCGCAACAAATGTGCTGATTGGTCCACAATTCAAGATGGCCGCCGCCTTTTGAAACCGTTGGAGTGAGCATTCTAGTATCATTATTCAAGGGTGGCTCCGAAAACCCCAGAACTGGCATATTACAAGTCGTATCTAAGAGAAAAATGACAAATATCAGTAACATCGGCCATTTTGGGGAATATTTGGCCGCCATTTTGAATTTCCGCCATCTTGGATTTCCAAAATTAATTTTAGTAGTTATTTTCATATTAGTGACACCGAAAAACATAGAACTGGCATATTACAAGTCGTATCTAAGAGAAAAATGACGAATATCAGTAACATCGGCCATTTTGGGGAATATTTGGCCGCCATTTTGAATTTCCGCCATCTTGGATTTCCAAAATTAATTTTAGTAGTTATTTTCATATTAGTGACACCGAAAAACATAGGAACGACATATAAGAAGCCATATCTAAGACAAAAATGACTATTATCTGAAAAATCGGCCATTTTGGATAATTTCTGGTGGCCATTTTGAATTTCGGCCATCTTGGATTTCAAAAATTAAATTTTTATGCCATAACTGAATTGAGCGACCCGAAAAACTATATAATTTGACATATCAGAAGCCATATATTAGGTAATACTCAATTATTCGATCGAAAAACTCATTTTTCATCGAAGTTTTGCGGCCATTTTTCAAAATGGCCGGCACCAAGTGAAAAATCCATTTTAGAAATTTTTTTTTGCCAAATTCGTTTTTTTCAGCTAATTTCGCTTCGGAAACCACTTTGCGTTTAAAAAGTTTTGTCATTATCCCATCCCTATGCGATTTCATTACCTCAGAAACACGTTGCCCGGATTCTAAATTTACAAAGGGGCATAACTCTGCACTGTTTTATCATAAAATAGCAATTTTGGTCTCTAAATCAATGGGACCACTCTTTCATTTGAAGATATACCCAGTGGTGTTCAGAGGTTCCTTATACCATTTTGGGTATTCCCCTACCCCAAAACATGCTGACTATACACGAAGTTCCATCACTCTGACTTAATTAGAACTAAAGTTATAGTGTCCCGAGGTATCAACCAATCAAATTGCTTATCTCTGCTTAAACTAAGCAGACAATGCTTATCTTCGAACTCCATTCATGCATTGACCTATTACAGACCTACACCAAGTTTGACCATTCTAGCTCAATAAGATGGAACGTTATTGTGTTCAAAAGTTTCCGCCAATCAAATTGCTTATCGCTCTGCTTACCCTGAGCAGAAAATGTTCATAATCGAAATTATTCACGGCATTGATGTAATGAAACAATACACCAAGTTTCATCACGATCACTTAATTAGATCTAAAGTTACCGTGTCCTAAAGCATCAACCAATCACATTACATGTATCTGCTTACTCTAAGCAGAAAATGCTCATCTTCGAACTCTATCAAGGTATTGACCTAATAAACACCTACACCATGTTTGAACATTCTAGCTATGGTAACGTTATTCGTCCATACGTAATGGGTCATCATGCATACAAACAAAATATGAATACTTAGCGCTGATAATTTTCCAAATTTACGTTAAAACAACGAGCATGTCAAAGTCACCCCATAAAACAGCCAGCCAATATCAAAGGAACAAATAGGACGCACTCACAGGGTAGGACCTAAAGGCACTGGTAACGTACGCGATACCATAGTTCGTTTTATCAGTTATAGAGATCGCGCATCAGTATATGGCAATAACCGTAATCTCAATTCCTACAAACTAACCAATAATTCAAACGTATATGTGAATGAAGCTCTGACGAAAACACGATCGTTTCTCTATAACAGAACAAGAGAATTATCCAAGTTAAAGAAAATTAAAAATTGCTGGACATACGATGGCCGAATTTATGTTAAACCACTTACAGGTGACAGAAATCTAGTCATCAACTCTGAAGAAGATTTGAGTCAGTTTATTCACCCTAACGAACATCGTAACACAGATCGAACACAGTCCAGAACAAATGCTACACCACCGAATGCCGCCAGTAATCTCGGATCGTTAGTAAACACCCACAGGCACTTGAAGGGATTAAAATAAATTAAAATAAAACTTCTTACCACTGCTTAATACAAGAATACAAGGTAAGTCAGACGCAATCTTTGTTTTGACTGATTTACCATTATCGTCTGATATCATCTCACAATACTCACTAGTTCTAACACTTCATGTCATTTTTATTGCTAACGAGACTTTATTTGATTATTATTCACCTTCCGATGTAATTAAATTGGTCATTTAACACTGTTATTGATAACAAATCAAACTTGAACCGGTCCCTTTTTAAACCTATCATTACTCGATATGTGCATAGGAACTGGGTGATCAAGTCTCGCTCAACAGCGGCCTCGCTTCGTAAGTTCTATCACGTGATAAAGCCTACGAAGCGAGGCCGCTGTTGAGCGAGACTTGATCACCCAGTTCCTATGCACATATCGAGTAATGATAGGTTTAAAAAGGGACTGGGTGATACAGACTTCTTTTGACCTTTTTTCGGGTTTCTTCCGGTCTCGGGAAGTTGATCGTCGATAAATGATAGCGGTTCAAGTTTGATTTTTTATCAATAACAGTGTTAAATGACCAATTTAATTACATCGGAAGGTGAATAATAAACAAATAAAGTCTCGTTAGCAATAAAAATGACATGAAGTGTTAGAACTAGTGAGTATTGTGAGATGATATCAGACGATAATGGTAAATCAGTCAAAACAAAGATTGCGTCTGACTTACCTTGTATTCTTGTATTAAGCAATGGTAAGAAGTTTTATTTTAACTTATTTTAATCCCTTCAAGTGCCTGTGTAAACACCGCACCCCGTCAACAATCACTATTTGATGTTGGAATATTGACTTCCACACCCCAAAACGCAATCAACCCCACCATAGCATCTAACATCAGTTACGAAATTGACACTGATCCAGAATTGTGATATTGTGAGAAAAAATAATTTAAAATAAGTTGATTATCCTAAAAACATCAAGCACAACAAGAGCTCATCAAATCATTGTGACTAAAGCACCACGACCATAAATATATTAGTTGTTTCCTATTAAAAAAACGTTGCCATTATGAAATTTTATGTGAGGTTATTGCATATTTTATAATATATTTTAATATTTCCACTGTCTCTTTTTAGAATATAGATATATAGTTTGTTTTATTTTATGTCAGAATTTTATCATTAAATATTATTTTTGTCGATCTACTTAGGACATGCCGGAACTTTATTAAGATAACCCCAATGTTCTAATTAGTAGTCAACTCATACACTTGACGCACTCACATTCTTGCGATAAACCTCATTTTATTTCATTTCTCACATTCCTGAAATAATGAATGGGCTATACCATATCAAGCGAACACTGCGAGGAGTATGCACTTACGAAAATATAAACTCACCTGGCAATAAGCACGTGCATGTTATACATATCATCGGTAACATGTCACGTGACTGACTCACTCCACACGCAGACAGTGTGTCAAGCAATCAGTACAGTAACAACATCATACTGTACTTGTATTATAGATTGTATATATGTTTCTGGGTTCAACTATTTCTTTCATTTACTTCATTGTGTTATTAAAATGTATTATTATATTAGATTTTTGGGACATTGTATGATTATTGATATTTTTTATATGACTGTTTCCATATGTGATAATGTTTATAATTGTGGTTCCCCAGATAGTAGTATGGCATTACTAAAAACTAAATATAAAATATGTATACACCCTATTTTTAACTATATCTTGAAACTCATAAGGCTTTGTAATTTATATATTTTATGCATACTGGTTATCCTATTACTCTGTGGTGATATTGAACAGAATCCGGGTCCTAATCAAAAAAATAATTATTTATCCATGGTGCATCTGAACGTAAGGAGTATCCGAGGTAAAATTGACTTGATCTCTTCAGAGTTAGATAGTTATGATATTCTCTCAATATCTGAAACTTGGTTAAAACTAGATATCCCTGATAGTTTAGTCTCCATTCCATCTTACCAAGCACCAATAAGGAAAGACCGCACAACTAACAAGGGTGGTGGTGTAGCAGTTTATGTTAGAAATACTTTGAAATATAAGACACGATGTGACTTGAAAGTTGACAATACAGAGTGTATTTGGATCGAAACTCGCACTAAAAACAATAAATTTTTATTAGGTACATTTTATAGGTCTCCCAGTAGTTCTTCTCGGGTAAATTATTTTATTTTGAATTCTGTTAGTTTGGCTTTATTAGATGATATAACGAAATGTTTTATCATGGGAGTTTTTAATATCGATTTTTGCCAGGTAAAAGATTCTTTTCTTCACGAAGTTATCAACATTTTCAACAATTAATTGACTCACCAACCAGATGTAACGAACGCGGTAGAAATTCATTACTTGATTTAATTTTAACTAATTGCCCGAATTTTGTTAAGACAACCGGTTGTTTGGATAATTTTTGTAGCGATCACTGTCCTGTGTACTGTCAACTTTCATTTCACTCTCATCCTAAACACAGCTATAACCGACTAATATGGGACTATGTAAATATGGACATACAAGGACCGAGACATGATGTAACAAAAACCGACTAGACCGTAATAATTGCAAGCGACACTATTGACGAAGCATGCTTCAGATTTACAAACAAGTTGATTAATACTGCAAAAAATAATATCCCTATTAAGAATGTGACTATTAGATCTCGAGATAAACCCTGGATGAATAATGAAATTAGAAGAATGAGTAAACTAAAGAACAAAATTTACAGAAAGGCGAAAGATTCCGATTTCAACAGAGCATTGGAATGCATTTCGGAAAATAAAAAATGATTACATTTGTTTAATAAGAAATTGTAAATGTAACTATTACGAAAAAATAGATAAAAACATAAACAACGACTTAAATTTTGGCTCTAAATCCTGGTGGAAACTAGTCAACTTGTTTGTAAAAGAAAATGGGGCATCACACCACACTATCCCACCACTCAACACCAACAATAACAACACAGCATTTAAACCACGTGAACCAGACCAAACTGAACGATACTAATCACCCTCTACCTTGTCCTAGTCACAAAGAGAACTTTATTAATGAACTAACATTACATATGGTGGCTGATTGGTATCATGTCGTATTGTCGTGATGTCGCCTTTCATAACGCGACAACCCGACATCACGACATTTTTACCCGACATCACGACATTTTTACCCGACATTACGACACTAAAAATGTCGTGATGTCGGGTAAAAATGTTGTGATGCCGGGTAAAAATGTCGTATTGTCGGGTTGTCGGGTTGTCGTGATGTCGGGTTGTCGTGATGTCGGGTTGTCGGGTTGTCACGTTATGGAACAAAAAACTGGCAATAAAGAAAATGGTTGATCAAGTGGAAATAGATTCACACTCACATTGCAGTTTGAGTTGCATTCGTATCCATTTGTATACGTCCACATTCACAATGTGAACCGTCTTCATTAGCTCAGTCGGATCAGAACAGTAGGACGTTAAACCCCATTTGAGTTCATAATGTGAACATATTATGCCGCCGCCCATTTTATTTCATAATGTGAACATATTATGCCGCCGCCCTTGTCTGTGTGTCTGTCATTGAGTCGAGTGGTGTGGTTCCAGCCCATGCTTGTCCATGACAAAGAGTAGGGTCGTCTGTCTAACCTCGTGGGTTTTCTCCGGGTGCATGCCCTACCCCGCGGGGTGGTGCCAATCCCGCTTTTTGTTATTATTTTGTCTGTAAATATTCTACAGGTTGCAATCATTAACAGATTTTGTTCAAATTCGGCATGATCAATCATTTCAATAAGAGGATGGTACCTATATTAATATTTAGTCTGTAAACACTCTACAGGCCGCGATTCTTAATGGATTTTCTTCAAATTTGGCATGAGCATTAATATTAAAGAGACAATGGCACCTACTGATGTAAATGCATGCCCGACCCATAGGGGCGTTGTCACGCCCACTTTTCGTGAATATTTTGTCTGTAAACACCTGTCAGACTGTAATTGTTATGAGATTTTAATCAGATTTGGCATGATCAAGACAGGGCGGTAAACACCCTACAGGCTGCAAATTTTATACGCCCACATTGAAATATATCAAGGGCCATAACTCTGGTAGTAATTATTGGACATCGCTGAAAATCATTAGGCGTCTTCGTCGCATGAACTTACACACTGTGCATCAATTTCAAGCGAATCGGATGACAACGTTAGCCTCTAGAGCGTCCACAAGATTTTTTAAAGTGAAACGTGATCATGGGCCATAACTTTGAAAATAATGCTCATGCCAGTCCTTGTGACTAAAGTTATTATCCGATTGATTTGAAATTTATACCAAGTGTTTATGTTCATGAAACTCTGGCAGTAATTATCTGGCAGTGAAAATCAATGGGATTCTACGTCTCATGGCCATAAACATTGTATATAAATTTAAAATCAATCCGATTATAACTTTGGGCCCCAGAGAGTCCACAATCTGACCGATGGGCGGACTGACGGACAGACGGGGGCGACGACGATTTATTTAAATGTGGACGTATGAAATTTGCAACCTGTAAGGTGTTTACCATTCTGTCTTGATCAAGCTAAAACTGAACAAAATCTCATAAGAATTACAGCCTGAAAGGTGTTTTCAGACAAAATATTCACGAAAAGTGGGCGTGACAACGCCCCTATGGGTCGGGCATGCATTTACATCAGTAGGTGCCATTGTCTCTTTAAAAATAATGCTCATGCCAAATTTGAAGAAAATCCATTAAGAATCGCGGTCTGTAGAGTGTTTACAGACAAAATATTAATATAGGTACCATCCTGTTATTGAAATGATTGATCATGCCGAATTTGAACAAAATCTGTTAATAATTGCAACCTGTAGAATATTTACAGACAAAATAATAACAAAAAAGCGGGATTGGCACCACCCCGCGGGGTAGTGCATGCACCCGGAGAAAACCCACGAGGTTAGACAGACGACCCTACTCTTTTCAATGTGGGCGTATAAAATTTGCAGCCTGTAGGGTGTTTACCATCCTGTCTTGATCATGCCAAATCTGATTAAAATCTCATAACAATTACAGTCTGAAAGGTCTTTACAGACAAAATATTCACGAAAAGTGGGCGTGACAACGCCCCTATGGGTCGGGCATGCATTTACATCAGTAGGTGCCATTGTCTCTTTAAAAATAATGCTCATGCCAAATTTGAAGAAAATCCATTAAGAATCGCGGCCTGTAGAGTGTTTACAGACTAAATATTAATATAGGTACCATCCTGTTATTGAAATGATTGATCATGCCGAATTTGAACAAAATCTGTTAATAATTGCAACCTGTAGAATATTTACAGACAAAATAATAACAAAAAAGCGGGATTGGCACCACCCCGCGGGGTAGGGCATGCACCCGGAGAAAACCCACGAGGTTAGACAGACGACCCTACTCTTTGTCATGGACAAGCTTGGGCTGGAAACCACACCACTTGACTCAATGACAGACACACAGACAAGGGCGGCGGCATAATATGTTCACATTATGAAATAAAATGGGCGGCGGCATAATATGTTCACATTATGAACTGAAATGGGGTTTAACGTCCTACTGTTCTGATCCGACTGAGCTAATGAAGACGGTTCGCATTATGAATGTGGACGTATACAAATGGGTACGAATGCAACTCAAACTGCAATGTGAGTGTAAATCTACTTCCACATGATCAACCATTTTCTTTATTGCCAGTTTTTTGTTCCATAACGCGACAACCCGACAACCCGACATCACGACAACCCGACATCACGACAACCCGACAATACGACATTTTTACCCGACATCACTACATTTTTACCCGACATCACTACATTTTTACCCGACATCACGACATGATCAACCATTTTCTTTATTGCCAGTTTTTTGTTCCATAACGCGACAACCCGACATCACGACAACCCGACATCACGACATTTTTACCCGACATCACGACATTTTTACCCGACATCACGACATTTTTAGTGTCGTAATGTCGGGTAAAAATGCCGTGATGTCGGGTAGAAATGTCGTGATGTCGGGTTGTCGTGTTGTCGGGTAGAAATGTCGTGATGTCGGGTTGTCGCGTTATGAAAGGCGACAATACGACATGATACCAATCAGCCACCATAATTACACCCCCAGGAAGTTAAAGATATGCTTGGTTGTATTGATATATCAAAGTCTTCTGGTCCCGATAATATTAGTGGTAAATTACTTACGTCAGTTGCTGAAGAAATTTCTATTCCACTATGTTCTCTTTTTAATCTTTCACTCAATACCCGATCTTTTCCCCAAACTTGGAAACATGCAAACGTTTTGGCTCTCCAAAAAAAAAGACAATAAATCAGATTGTTCTAACTATGGACCGGTCTCATTGTTAAGTTTAGTCTCTAAAATTTTTGAAAAATGCATACACAAGAATATATTTAACTTCCTGCGCGACAACTCACTACTAACAAAGTTTCAAAGTGGTTTCATGAAAGGAGATTCCACTATAAATCAGCTTACAGACATAAACCATTTCTTTTCAAAAGCGATTGATGACGGTCATTATGTGGGAATTGTGTTCTGCGACATCAGCAAGGCTTTCGACAGGGTCTGGCATGCCGGTCTCTGTCGAAAGCTGGACGCTGTTGGTATTAGAGGAGGCTTTTGACGTGGCTTCAGAGCTATTTAATTGATAGAACACAGTGTGTTTTCGTCGAAAATACCTCCTCTAGTACCTCAGTTGTCACGGCTGGCGTTCCGCCCAACTCGGTTCTCGGTCCTCAACTTTTTCTGATCTACATAAATGATATTGTCGAAAAATTACAATCAAATATAAAATTATTCGCAGACGATACATCTTTATACAGTGGACTCTGTCAAATCCGACATCGTACGGGGTCGTGACAATATGTCGGAAGTCACAGAGTGTCGGAATACCCAGTTTTGTCAAAACCGCAAATATTGTAACTTCAAAAAACCGGAAGTATTATTATAATGTTGATTCGAATCACCAGAACGTTATTCCCTTTAAAAATGATAAACTATTCTGTATATTCAAAATTTTTCTAACATTAATTTTTATTTCATTCAACATGCGTAGGCATTTTGAATAGGTCAGGTCTGACGTTAATTTATCCTCTTCGTCGTCTTCAGTTGATAGCACAGTTGTGTTTGCTATCTCGTGTTCATTGATAATCTGTCGTTCTATATGTCAAGGTCGTCGTCACACGGTCCAGTGATTACATGTTGATTAAAGATCCTACAGAAGGTGCCCAAATTTTAAATTCAGATATTGAGAGAATATACACTTGGGCTAAAACACGGCTGGTTTCCTTTAATCCCGACAAAACTGAAATATTAACAATCTCAACCACATCTAAGCACGATTCGATTCTTCTTTGCATGAACTCGGTTAAAATAAATGAAGTATCTCATCATAAACATTTGGGACTTATTTTTCAAAATAATCTTAACACCACCCACGAGTCCCTTGTCTCCCTTTCCGGTCACACCACCACGCCTCACGTCACCAAGATCCCCTTCTCGACCTGTCTCTCCGATCAATCGAAGACCGAGGAGAAAAAAGAAGAGTTCTATGAAAGGACTGAAGGTCTTCATTCGCAAGTTACAACATCTGACTCCCGATATGGCTTATGGACAGTTGACCAAGAATACGGGTAGGGCGCGTATTGGTTTGTTGCAGTGGTTCAAACTGGCGGCCAACCACCTCCTGAATTGCAACATCCAACCACTGCACGCCCAGCACAAGAAATGGGTGGAACGAAATCGACAGGTGTTGACCCAACTGACAGAGAAAAACATGCCAACGGCCGGAAAACTCTCCTTGGTCATGAATCTTGGTGCGATGGAAGGAAAGACTGCAAGAGGAAAGAAACAAGAAACGAAATAAATTCGTTCGGCGGACCGCTCAGCGCGGAAAAGGATTGATCGCCAAGCAGTTGGACCAACATCGAGTGTTGCTTTGCAGATTGACTAATCCGCGAACACGACCCGACGTCAAACAGCGACTTCTCAACCAACAGGGTGGTGCGTTTGAAGCGTTGCTCGCTATGGCTCTCCCCGCTTCGGCACCCTTGGTATCTAAACTATTTGTGGGACAAAAGGGTGGTAAACATCACTTCCTTAGAAGGCGCGATAAAACGAACGCTATGGCTGCCGAGTTATCTAAACTATTTTGGGGATAACCTATTGGACAGAAAGGTACAAAAAGGGAACCGGAGAACGACCTCGAGCTCAGTCATGGAGACACTACGGTATCTATTGAACACTGCACCCAAAGACCTGTGACCTAGAACGAAATCAAGAGCTTGAAAAAGGACGCCGTCTTGTTACGACGGTTGGCCTCGTCTAAAACACCTTGGAAGCAACAAAAAGGGGGATTCTTCATCCGGTTGTTCCGGCCATTCCCGAAAGATGAAATTCGCCAAGAAAATGAAACTGGTACCCTTCGACGGACCCACCGACGTCAGCCCCATCGAAGTCAGACAAGTCGAACGCGCGTACAATCGAAATCCACTGCAGCAGACCGTCGAGAATGTTCACCAAGACATGCAACACGTGCTAAACGATCCAACACTTACCGACGAAAATAAAATGCAACGGTACGGACAGTTGTTACACCGTTATCAAACGATGCAAAAGAAAAGAAAACAGGCCATTCCCTTGTCGGACGAGAAAATACCCGAGCAAAAAGAAGAAGAAGCAGTCGTGGTCTCGGAGGCCAAGCAGTTGGACCAACATCGAGTGTTGCTTTGCAGATTGACTAATCCGCGAACACGACCCGACGTCAAACAGCGACTTCTCAACCAACAGGGTGGTGCGTTTGAAGCGTTGCTCGCTATGGCTCTCCCCGCTTCGGCACCCTTGGTATCTAAACTATTTGTGGGACAAAAGGGTGGTAAACATCACTTCCTTAGAAAGCGCGATAAAACGAACGCTATGGCTGCCAAGTTATCTAAACTATTTTGGGGATAACCTATTGGACAGAAAGGTACAAAAAGGGAACCGGAGAACGACCTCGAGCTCAGTCATGGAGGCACTACGGTATCTATTGAACACTGCACCCAAAGACCTGTGACCTAGAACGAAATCAAGAGCTTGAAAAAGGACGCCCTCTTGTTACGACGGTTGGCCACGTCTAAAACACCTTGGAAGACACGTCGGCGACTTCTGAAGCAACAAAAAGGGGGATTCTTCATCCGGTTGTTCCGGCCATTCCCGAAAGATGAAATTCGCCAAGAAAATGAAACTGGTACCCTTCGACGGACCCACCGACGTCAGTCCCATCGAAGTCAGACAAGTCGAACGCGCGTACAATCGAAATCCACTGCAGCAGGCCGTCGAGAATGTTCACCAAGACATGCAACACGTGCTAAACGATCCAACACTTACCGACGAAAATAAAATGCAACGGTACGGACAGTTGTTACACCGTTATCAAACGATGCAAAAGAAAAGAAAACAGGCCATTCCCTTGTCGGACGAGAAAATACCCGAGCAAAAAGAAGAAGAAGCAGTCGTGGTCTCGGAGGCACCCATCCTGGAGTCGGTCCCCGTGTCTATCAACCTCGGGCTCGCCTTTTGTTGAAACATATGAAAGAAAAGACACATTGGTCGTGGGACGAGGACTCGGAATTGGTTCGGAATGGGGTACGCGTACCCAACACCAATGCCATTGATGTCGTGAACGAATTGGTTCGTCGGAGAAAGAATACCCAGGCTCCTTTGGGATGGTTTGGGGTAATGCAAAGTTTGAAAGCCACGAACGTACCGCGCGAAGCCATCGGGAATCAAGACCGATGGAACGTTTTGTCCACACCACCCTCAAAGATCCCCGTTCCACCGCGACCCCGCGAAAGAAGAAAATCTCATGTACGGATACCCCTACTACGAGTACACCTACTGGGCGAATCACATCTGCGAGTACACCTACCAGACGAGCCAGATGGATCCCTCTGCAAAAACTATAAATAGCCTGTTCATATGGCAATCTACTGAAACATGGAACGAAAGCTGAAGAATTCTTCGGGATAGAAGGTGCCTTGTATGGGTTCGCCTCTTTCGTCCAACAGTTTGTAACTGGGACCGACGTTGGGTGCGACGTTGAATGTTTCCAGAGTCCAGTTCGACCAGTAACATTTGGGAAGTTGATCTGGCCGTGGCCAGCTTGCCCAAAAAATGGAACGACGTCGATCACCTACACAACACGATCGGCCTACGCGTTCATCACTGGGAAAATTCGAGTGAAGAACCCGAACAAAAGATATGCCTGGAACGCCTAGATATGAATCCCTCGCATTGTTTCAAAGGTGTGAAGGGCGACGAGGTCAACGGAAGGATCGAAATGGAAACGCACATCAAGAGCGACGACTACGAGACGGCTGAACACTCAACTAGACGGTTTGTGGAAACTGTTCCCCATTCGCAAGCACCTCGCCAATCAACCCGTCCGCTTAGATCCCAACAACAAGGAAATGACCGACCACGCGAAGAAACAGCAAAGAAATAACGAAACTCGAGAGATGATGCGGCAAGGGCCGAACAAACAGGTCCCTTCGTTTCTTTCAAGAAAGACCGCACCAGAGACAGGGTGTATCTGCAGATCAATCACATGGAAGTGCTTTACTACTTTGAGGTCTTGCCGAAAATCGAACTCCGCCTGTATGGACCGGTCGTGTCCATGTTAGGTTGGCCTGGAAGCGAACTGTTGATTTCCCTACAGTCAATAGCTTTGACCGGCATGGATGGTCAAAGTCTCATTCCCTTCTACGTCGACTATCCCCCACACTTACAAGTAAAGTACGATCTGTTTTACCTGTACACGAACATTATCGAAAACCAGATTGTGGGTGACATGACGGCACCGTTGATGGATGTGATACCCTTTGATCAACTGTATCATCGTCGTTCCAGTATTCATTACTATCCCCTGCAGTACAATCTACTAAACTCCATTGGGGTCTATATAAGGAATGGAATGGGTGAAGCCGTGCCATTTATCGACGGTAAGGTGGTACCCCAACTTCATTTCCGTCGATGACGATTCGGGTGTACAAAAACGGTATGCTCAGGCAGCGATGATCCGTTGGTAGTCCATTGGTGTACAAGGGAGGAATACTGAGACAACGGGGTGCCGGGCGATGGTCGGGATTGTTGAATGCCGTTAAATCGGTCGGAAAGACCCTGTGGTCGGCCGGCAAAGTGCAGCCCAAGTGCTACCAAAAGTGGGACAGAGCGTGCTCGACGCCATCAGTAGTCGGGAAAAATGGAACTGTAAGAAAGTCGCTCTGGACACGCGTCGACCCGCAGCGTCAAACACAATGTCCCACACACTCAAGAACGTGGTCGCCCACCTGGAACCTATAAAAGAACCCCCGCGATACCCGTCTACTTCACATCGCCCGAAAAGGAAGAAGAAGACACAGGTCACCTCTCACAAACGATGCAAACCTGATATCTTCGACCATGGCTACGCAGGTAATGCGCAATGATTCCTGTCCCTGCCCATATATCCCCTGAAGCGTTTGGTGGTCCGAGACATGGTGATTCCTAGACAATCTGTTCGTCAACGAAAGCCTGCTTAAGAGACTGATCGTTGGTATGGTACGTAACACGGCCTACGACGGAAGAAAAACAGAAATCCCTTCCAATTTGAACACAATCAATCGGAAAACATCAAACTGTTCAAGAATGGGGAAATTGTTGACGAATACGACGTCAACTTTCCCCAGCGACAAGCCATCGCACCTTACCTGGATTTGATGAAAAGAGTGGTCGTCTTAAACACTAGAGAAAACCTGGACCTGCCTTTCAACGACTCTATCAATGGGTACACCTTGTATTGTTTCGATTTGACCAACGACCACTGAGCCGACGGCTGATAATCTGTCTTTGGAACTCAAGTTCGATGCGGCCCCGACAAACCACCTCATCAGTCTTGTTCTGTTTGTCGAATACGACAATGTCTTGGAAATCGACGCTAACCGACAAGTCACCACCGATTGGTGAAGCTCTCTCCAATCAACAATTGACACGGGCATTGGAAACACATTTCCTTCCTACTATTTATTGGGGGCATGTGGGCTCGTAATCACCTGGATACACTGCGACCAACTTCGTACCCCAAAGCCTACGTCATCAACACGGACGACGAAGACCAACCCGGCAAACACTGGACAGTGTTTGTGTGCGAAAACCCAGAACACGTTACCTTTTTTGATTACAACGGCAATTCGTCCAAGATCTACAGCTCCACTACCAGCCCCGATAGATTCAAAGATGTAGCTGCATTATCACAACAAAAGGTAAATGATCTAGAACAATGGACCAGAAGATCGAGTGTACGTATGTATGGATTACCTGATAATCTTGATTCATTTTACCGTAATGCTGTTATTATTTTAATCTTTGCTTTAATTCAAACTTAAATTCTGCTAAGATCAAATAAAGGAAGTGCAGGAGGGCCGCACCCCACACAATAATCAACACGAGATTCAGAAGACAAACATGTGGACAAGACATGTATGTTGTTTGACCCTTTTTTTGAAATCATCTTAAAAGCTTGGGTTGCCATCGGCGAAGATTGTCCCTTTAAAATCCAATATTGGCATTTAACCAATTAGTTAGTTATACTACTGGATTGAAAAGTCAAATTATCGACCGGACAGTGACCCTTTAAAAAGAAATGTACACATATTATTCAAAAAGTAAATAAATGTTACATATATTGTTACAGTCGTTTTGACTTTATTTAAACATGAACCATTGATTATTTTCTTGTGCAACTCTATCAACTTACACTAAGGCGCATGTTTAGACTGATTGTTTAGTACATAATTAAAACATATTAAATGTACAAAAAACTTACAACGCAAGCAAAAGTAACTTTTCTTCCCCTAATTCATCCTAAAATTTACTGGCCGAGAAAGAATTCTTGTCAATAGTCAATAAATATTTCGCTAATATAGGCTATCAAATAAATTGTGGTTTTACCTACATCGTTAGTGAGTAATGTTTTACATGTTACGACGCATCTTATTGATAATTCTTAACGCTGATTTTTCAAACTTAACCTCGTGGGTTTTCTCCGGGTCCTCCGGTTTCCTCCCACTACTAAAAACCCCTATGCGCAAGCGCATTATATAAATACAATTGTTATAGTGTATACCTTTGTATATATTTTATTATATGATTTTTAGTCCGGCAGCCAAACCCCATTTTAAGCCTTAACGTGGAAATATAGTCCACCTAATGTTTTTTGATGGATTATATATCTTCAGTATGTGTAGATTAAGAATCCGGATGATGCCACCCTGGCACCCTTGGGGAAATTTAAATATTCAAGATGGCTGCCATGAGACCTTTTCTGGTTATTTAATGGGGTAAAATACGTGACAGATGCTCTCGGACCACGAGTTGAAGATGGGTTTTACAAGAATTTGACCCACTGAATCCAATGAGCATGGATATTCCCCCTAAAAGTGACGGCTAATTCCGCTAGGAGGCCAAATTCAAAATGGTGGCTTATTTTGGCTGGAAATGTATAAAGTTACCTGAAACGGTGTGTAATTTATTGAAATATAGGTTTTTGGTGTATTATATATCTTCAATCTGTGCTTTTCCTTGAGGAAATTAAAAAATTCAAAATGGCCTTCATGAGGCATTTTCTGGTTATTTACTTTAATTTAGCGGGGTAAAATTCGGGACAGATTCTCTCGGATTTCGATATAAAGGTGATTTCTGTCAGAATTTGACCCTCTGAATCCGATGATCTTTGGTATTCTTCCTTAAAAAGCTGCCCAATTCCACTAGAGGCCCAAATTCAAAATGGAGGCTAATTTTGGGGGGAAACTCATAAAGTCGCCCCAAAAGGCTGTGCAATATACTAAACAATAGGTTTTCGGTGTCATTTACTTCAGATATAAACATAAAAACATGTTCTGACCAAAAAGTATTCCATATTGAGCTTACATTCAAAATGGTGGCCATATTTGGGAAGACATAACAATATTCATAATGTATCAAACAATAGGTTTTCGGGTTCATCAAATTCCTATCTGAATGGAGAAATATGCCATGACCTAACGAAAAGTCAAAATATGGTTCCCAAGTTCAACAAAATAACTAAATTTAGTGACCATAGAACATAATAGAGCCGTTAACGTAAAAACATATGTATCACTTTACTAAGAGCACAAATTACAGAGCCATATGAACAGAAGCTACGGAGAGCGAATTGTCAAGCATAAATTATGATCCACTATGACACCCGTCCGTGTCACCTTCTCTACTAGAAAACAGAGTAGAATGAGGGATGAAAAATGTTTCTCAGCGTGATATAAACCCCAGCTTTACCGCCCCGTATGAATGACCAAATAACTTGCAAGACAAATGTCATCCCCGTTGCATAACATGGATGAAATGGGAAGAATCAGAATGTTCTACCGATTGCGAGTATTCCAGTGATTCAAGAGAGCATGAGTTAGACAAATTCCCGAGGTTGCACAAGACACATATGTGACAAATATGTGACAAATTAGCTTTCAACTCCCGATGGTCTGATAGTTGATTGTGTTTGACCGTGTATACTTTGTCTCCTTATAAGAATATTAGGGGAAGAATATCATCGGATTGGAACACTTTTTGCTTGAACATGTATTTATGTTTATATCTGAAGAAATTGACAATGAAAACCTATATTTCAATATATTACACACCGTATAAGGGAACACTATGAGTTTACCCCCCCCCCCCCAAAAAAAAAGCTGCCATTATGAATTTGGCCCCCTAGCGGAATTAGTCGTTACTTTTAGGATGAATACCCAAGCTCATTAAATTCAGCGGATCACATTCTTACAGAAACCAACTTCATACCGAGGTCCGAGAGAATTTTCCCCGAATTATACCCCATTCAATTAAAGTAAATAACCAGAAAATGCCTCATGGCGGCCATCTTGAATATTTTAATTACCCCAAGGATGCCAAGGTGGCATCATCCGGATTCTGAAACAACACATATTGAAGATATATAATATACCCAAAACCTATATTTTAATGTATTACACACTGGTTTAGGGGTCTTTGTAAGTTTCCAGCCAAAATAAGCCATCATTTTGAATTTGGCCTCCTAGCGGAATTAGCCGTCACTTTTAGGCGGAATATCCATGTATAAAACCCATCTTCAAACCGCGGTCCGAGAGAATCTGTCACATATTTTACCTCACTAAATAACCAAAAAATGCCTAATGGCGGCCATCTTGAATACTTACATTTCCCCAAAGGTGCCAGGGTGGCATCACCCGGATTCTTAATCTACACGTACAGAAGATATATAATCCATCAAAAAAAAATTAGGTGGACTATATTTCCAGGTTCGTCGACCTGCTGTCGGACTAAGTAGTAATTGACCAATGTCCGAATTGATATCTCATTAATCTTTCAAGTCTTTTAACTGTTTGGGTTTATACTTAATGTACCGATATATGTTACGTAATCATAGTTAACATACGTTCTTGCTATGTCCATATCTTCTTCTGTATTTAAACATCTGTTTCCTATGTACAATTTAACATCTTATCAAATATTATTATATAATTATTTTCATCCTAAGCTTGTATATATGTTCTGTTCTGTATTCTACTGTAACTTTAGTCTGATAACTGGCTCGCCCTAGCGATACGTATCTCGTTATTGCGACCGTTAGCCAGTTTTGAACACTTATTATTGAAGTACAATTTTAGAATTTCTCTATCTCTCCCCCTTTCTCTCTCTCCCTCCCTCTCTCTCTCTGTAAATTATGTTACACGGATGAGGGTCAACGTAAAAATGACGGGGAGAAACGACACGCTCCTCAGCTTACAAATTCCAATAAAATAAACAACGACCAATGAAATAATTAACAAGATATTGTGACACAAATAAAGTACACAAGAACTCAAATGATTCAATTTACAAACTGAAAATATGTCAACAATGGCAATTGTTCCATGCAGTCCAAATTCCAAAAAAAAAACCAACACAGTTATCCGAATGCTTAACCGCTAAAAACACGCTCCACTATCTGCAACAGAACATTTAATGTCTAACACTCATTAGCCAAAAGAAACTCACAAATTACTCACTTAACTGTTGAAAAACAAACCTAAAGTTTGTGTGGTGTGGTTTTCATGCAGTTACAGACTGCGGAACCGCCACGAAGGTTATAAAAAGACACAAATCAAAGATGGCGCCCATGTGGCTGCACATGTGAAAGTGCTCTCACATTTTGTTAATTTGTGTCTAAGTTCTTGGATTTACATTCTTAAATTTTGGATCTGTGTATACCTTCAAGTTTCAAGATCAGCATAGGGATAAAATTGTCCCTCAAAATCTGTGTTTTGAAGTGGAATTTGAAACCAAACAACTTGTGATCTTGATTTAGTTGAAGCCTTGAATTCCCTTGATTTTCACTCAGAGGATTAATTAGATCTCGATTTAGTTGAAGACTTGAATTACCTTGACTTTCACTCAGAGGATTAATTGGATTTCAAGCTGATTAATGTATTTTGGTGTTAACCTATTGTTATTGCATCATGGTTTGATCATCATGATCACCTACTCACAAGCACAACTCATGCACTTACAACAATCATCAACTATAAGAACACTATCTCACAATGATTTTGTATGTCTTAAAGAAATTGGTATTCTTAAAAAATTTAGAGGGAAGCGTTCTGGCGCCCAGAAGCAAAATGAATCTTACTCTCAGGCGCTTCCAGGGTCTTTGAAAATAGGTCTTTGGAATGCCCAGTCTGTTAGAAACAAAACCCTTGAAACATTTGATTGTATAACCGATTGTGAATTTGATGTCTTCTTAATAACTGAAACATGGTTGTCTCAGAGTGGTGACGAAGCCAGGTGTGCTGAAATGACACCACCGGGTTTTATGTGTGTTCACGCTCCACGAATAACTGGTAGGGGAGGGGGTATAGCTGTTATTTTCAAGGAACACTTGCGGCTACAGAGGCTTCAAACACCGAAAACGTACACATCTTTTGAACATTTATCATTTACCATAAAATCTGCATCAAAAAACCTAAAGATAATCTGTATCTACAGACCACCCCCTTCAAGAAAAAACATGTCTACCGATTCAGACTTCGTAACTGATTTCAATAATCTCTGTGAAGATCTTGATTGCAATGATAACATCCTAATTGCTGGAGATTTTAACGTGCATTTTGATTCTTCTAATAACAAAATTACAAAACGTATCTGCGAGCTTCTGGATATTCACGGCTTGGTGCAGACCATTACTCAGCCGACACATCGTTCAGGGCACACCTTGGACTGGGTTGCTTGCCGTAATCATGAACTTATTCATAATGCGGATGTCATTGACAAGCTAATGTCTGATCATTTTGTTATATCCTTTAATTTTAATTTCTCAAATACTTCACGTAAAAACCGGAAAATATGCTATAGGAACTTCAAATCCATCAATTTTGAAGAATTTAATATCGATCTTCTAAACAGCACTCTATTCACACAATGTTCTAATGATGTTGACCATATGGTAGCTGTACTCGATAAAACATTACTTGACCTCCTTGATAAACATGCACCCATCCAAACCAAAACCATCAACCATTTAAAGAAAACACCATGGTATGATGCGTCTGTAAATGATGCTAAGCGAACACGCCGAGCAGCTGAAAGGAAGTGGCGTAAATCAGGGTTAGTGGTACATAAACAAATTTACACAGAGTCTCGAAAACATTTTATGAAATGTGTTAAAAATGCCAAATCACAGTATTTCAACGAAGAAATATCATCATGCTCACGAAATCCGAAATTATTGTTCTCAACGCTAAACTATTTACTGGGAAAAGAAAAGAGTGTCATCCTTCCAGAGGGAGATGATAGTACTGTTGCTCAAAATTTCAGTGATTATTTCATTGATAAAATCGATAAGATTCGTCATGGTCTTGGTTCTATCAACGCACAAGGGTGTGATGACAGTAGGTTCGTAGTTCCATCAATTCAATTTGACTCCTTTAATCCAGTCTCACCTGAGGAGATAAGGAAGATAATATGTCAATCCAAACCAACGTCTTGCTCCTTGGATGTCATACCAACACATTTCCTGCTTAAAATTCTTGATACAATTTTACCCATTATTACTAACATCATAAATACGAGTTTGCAGTCTGGAATAGTACCGGTATGTTTTAAAACTGCAGTAGTCAAACCACTTATAAAAAAGTCGACACTTGACCCACAACTACTGAAAAATTATCGACCAGTATCAAATTTGACCTTTCTGTCTAAAATTCTAGAGAAGGTTGTCAAGCAGCAACTTCTTAGTCATTTAGAAAAATTTCAACTTCTTGAGGAGTTCCAGTCCGCTTATCGCTCTGGCCACAGCACTGAGACAGCACTACTATGTGTTCTTGATGCCATAAAATCATCTGTTGATGAAGGAAAGATCGGAGTGCTGGTCCTGTTGGATTTATCAGCAGCTTTCGATACTATTGACCACGGTTACCTACTGAATCGACTTTCATCAGATTATGGACTAACTGGAAACATTCTAAAATGGTTTTCATCCTATCTCACTGGACGATTTCAGTATGTTGAAGTTAACAACTCCTCATCAAGTCATCAACAACTCTTATATGGTGTTCCCCAAGGATCTGTCTTGGGCCCGATAATCTTCACAATGTATACTAAGCCGTTAGGCAAACTTATTCATGATGACAATCTGCTGTATCATTTTTATGCTGATGATTCTCAGCTCCTTGACAGCTTCAAGCCACTTCCAATCGATCAAAATGCCATCATTAAGAATCTGGAAGGGTGTCTTGAAAATGTCAAAAAATGGATGTCATCCAATATGCTTAAACTCAACGATGAAAAGACTGAGTTTCTTCTGGTGGGTCCTGCCAGCAGACTTAAGAAATGTGACATTCGAAAGATCAGCATTTCTGTGAGAAATCTTGGAATTCTTGTCGATTCTCGTCTCAGCTTTGAAAACCATGTGAACAACATTTGTAAAATATGTCATTTCCATCTCCGAAGGATAGGGTCCATTCGTCATCTAATAACTGAAGATGCTGCTGCAACCTTAGCTCGATCCTTCGTCCTGTCCAGAATAGACTATTGTAATTCAGTACTAACTGGTATTACGAACGAACAGATTTCAAAACTCCAAAGATTACAAAACCGTGCTGCTTACATCGTCACAAAAACTAAATCAAGATCACACATCACCCCAGTCCTGAACAAATTACATTGGCTCCGTGTTCGAGAAAGGATCAACTTTAAAGTCTTATCGTTAACATATCAATCGATAAATAAATCCGCGCCAGGTTACCTTCAAAATCTAGTATCACTGTATCAACCTAAACGATCATTAAGATCAGAAGGGAAACTATTATTAGATGTACCTGCCTATAAATTTAAATCTTTTGGGTCTAGAACTTTTCGATACAGTGCATCAATTGTTTGGAATACACTTCCAGAAAATATCCGACAATGTGAATCTCTGTCGGTTTTTAAATCCAAAGTGAAAACTTGGTTATTTAGTCACTATTATTAACACTCCAAAGTGAGAACATTTTCCAGCGCCTAGTGCATTCCCTAGTGGATTGAATAGCTGCGCGATAAAAATATCATTATTATTATTATTATTAAACACCAATCATGTCCTATTTCGACGCCATCACTCACAACCCCAACCTGTTTCATAGAGAATTACTTACGAATTATCTCTGTAACAGATGACTGTCCACAACACGTGCGTTGACTGCACGTGGCGTCAGTCATTGGCTCAACGGCTCGTGCAATGTTTACATAACACCTAACTGTTTCGGGCAAAATGATGCATTTTACTCATTTTAATACCCATTTACACTAAATAGGAAATATTTTTTAACTACAAATACTTCAAACGTCCTTATTTATTTTTCTTTTACCTCAAAAAAATGTTTGAGAATTTAATTTGTCGGAGTAAAAAAGTTAATATGCCGAACTCATTAAGTCTCGTCGATGTCATGCTTATCAGTGATTGTAGCGTCCAAGCGAATATTCACTGCGGGATCAGTTTGTCACGACCCCCCACATAGTAGCGTCTAAAATTTGGATGAGGAACGTGTTCATGGGATTCACACCGCAATTAACAAAATGTAGCAACTTGGCATGGTAGCCACACCAACCCCTACATAAAAGCCTAATAAATGGTGTTTTATGTACAAGTATATACACAAGCTACCATGCTTTACATTATGGGAAACAAAATAACTTAATTAACTGAAATTTAAAAGATATATAAATACAACTGGAAATATCTTGATGAGATCAGTAAAAATACACATGCATAAGTCATGACTAATATAGTTCTGTCACTCGAGCTCAAGAACACAAATCGTAGTAATCGGTCGTCTAAGCATAATGGTAGAATCCGAACTCTTTAAGATCTTCTGCCTCTTAACATTTGCAGCAACAATCTTTAGGTCAACTGAACGCACACATTCGTCATCTGATTTATGAACGTCTACGATACGCGCCAAAGGCCACTGTCCTCTTGGAAAGTTGGCATCTGCCATTAACACGATATCGCCCATTTCTACATTCTTCCGTCGTGTAGCCCACTTGCTTCTCTGTATCAATGTCGGTATATACTCCTTAACCCATCTCCTCCAGAACACATCACTCAAGTATTGTGCTTGTCGCGACTGCCTTCTGATGTATAGATCTTCTTTACCGAACAGTCCTAGGGGTAAGGTTGGACATGGTCTCAGATGAGGCATATGATTCGGTGTGAGTGGATTCTCATCACTAGCACTGTCGCTTACTCTTGTAAGTGGACGATTATTTAAAATCAATACCGCTTCCGCCATGACAGTCAATAAAACCTCATTACTAATAAGCTGTTCTCTAATGACCGAATTCATAATCTGCTTCACATACCTGATCATCCTCTCCCAGATACCACCCATATGACTAGCACCTGGGGGAATAAAACACCAAATAATGTCCTTTAGTTCTTTGTCTGCCTTCGTGAAATTCGACCATTATCACTTAAAAGTTTCTCTGGGTATCCGCGAACGCTTATAAATCTCCGCAAACAGTTTACCATCGAATCAGCGTTGAGACTTTGTCCCACTTCTATATGAATAGTTCTTGTTGTTAAGCATGTAAACAGGCATCCGTATCTCTTAGCCTTAGTTCTACCGACTTTTACTTTTAGCGGCCCAAAATAATCCACTCCTACATAGGTAAACGGAGCCTTATCCGCTTGTAGACGCTCCATGGGAAGGTCAGCCATGAACTGTTGCTCCTTTCTCTTGTGTTGTCGTTGACATGTGACACACTTTCTGATAACGCGTCGAACGGCTGAACGGCCGTTTATCACCCAATATTTTTGCCTCAGAGCACTTAAGACACTCTCTTGACTCATATGTCCAACAGCTAAATGGAACGAAGAGAGATGATGATATAAGTTACATGGTGCTTGTAAGGAACAATGATGGGTGCTTCACATGATCATCTACTGATGCATGGCGTAGTCTTCCACCTACACAGATCAGACCATTAATCATTTTGGGACTCAATGTCACTAATGCAGAACTACTACTCTTAATTGTCTTCTGACCACTTAAACTCTTAATAACATCTGGAAACTTCTCGTTCTGCCTATAACGAATTATTTCAATCTCTGCAGCACCGATTTTTTCCACTGTTAAATACTCTGAAATTTGATCAGCATCTGGATTCTTATTCACGCACTTAAAGGTGCGTCTGTACAATATTCTCTTGAACCTCAAAATCCAGGCAAAGGCTCTTTTTAATCTCCACCATGAAGAGTAATGATGAATAAACTTCATCAACATATCTGGCTCCCCATCGGATGTACCAGTGGCGTAAATTCGGTCTTCTTTCCGTACTTCAATATCACCATCAGCCAACACGGGACTCTCTATTCACTTTGGCCGTAACTCTTCTTCTTTCCACAAGAAATCAGGAACATTTACCCATCTATTTCTGTTAATCATGCTATTTAGTTTTAAATCCTTAGAACCATCGTCTGCTGGGTTGTTGTCTCTATTTATGTATCTCCACTGGTGAGGTTTAGAGTCTAAGTGTATAAGCGTCAGCCGATAGCCGATAGGACTCAAAGGTGTGCAATCCTTTTGATGTATTATTTATGCATTTGAGAACAAACATTGAATCAGTCCAGCATATAACTTCCCTAATCGGTAATTCTAACTCCTCTAAAACTAACCTACAAAGTCGAACAGACAAAACTGCACCTGCCAAATCTAACCGAGGAGTGAATATCTCTTTAATCGGCGCCAGCCTACTCTTACCTATCACAAAGGCACAATGAATCCTAGTATCTGATCCCACAAAACGTAAATATGCTACCGGGGAATAACCTACCCTCGAACCATCCGAAAATAAATGTAACTCTACTGAACTTAAAATGCTTAAGGACTTTGGTTTATAACACCTGTCCACCGTTAACCTTGACAATTGCGGTAAATCATTTAACCATCTCAAACACTGGTCTCTGTCAGCTTCACCCAACTGTTCATCTAATCTCAAACCCTTCCTACTAAACATCTGTAACAACAACTTAGCTTTGGAGCAAGAAATCCTAAAGGGTCGAACAAAGAATATACTACAGACAAAACGCCTCTTCTGGCCATCGGTGCATTCTCAGCCTTCTTGTGCATCTTTTCCAGGATTTCCCATACAAATTCGTCGGTCTCAGTATTCGATTTTAAACCTAAAGTGCTTCCGGTCGGTAAACTATCTAAATCCAGGGATACTTGCGACTTCTCTCTTCTTTTGGAATTTGGAGTACAACATCTCTGTTGTTACTGCACCATTCCTCAAATGGAATCCTCCCCTTGCTAATACATCTTTCAATTCTGCTACTAACTTCAAAGCTTCTTCGGTTGTCTTCGGTCATCTACATACATATCTCGATTTACTGTCTCTGCAGAAAATTCTTCTCCAAACATCTTTGCTGTTGTTCGTAAGCAATGGTTCGCGATAAAGGGCGAGGACTTGGCTCCAAATATATGTTTTACCATTCTGTATTCTTGAACTTGATCTGTAAAGTCATCATCTTTCCACCATAAAAACCTCAAGGCATCACAATCCTGCTTTGCCACTCTGACTTGATGAAACATAGCTTTAACATCCCCTACAACTCCTATACTCTCTCCTCTAAATCTCATCAGCACTCCGTCATGGGGGTTTGTTAAATCTGGTCCTTGGAGTAATTGTTGATTTAGAGAAGTTCCTCTAAAGGAAGCTGCACAATCAAAGACAACTCTGACTGTATCTTTAACCGGGTGTATCACGGGACGATGAGGCAAATACCATAGCGGTTGACTCATGCTATTCAGGTCTTCTGAGGGTACTATTTCAGCATGGCCATTTTGAACCTAATCTTGAATGGTTTCCCTATACTTAAGATATAACTCTGGATCTCAATAAATCTTTTCTTTAGCCCTTTTAGTCTCTTCAAAGCAAGCTTTTTATTGTTTGAAAGTTCTGGTGGTTGATGTTTCCATGGCATGGGAACTATATACTCCATCTTCCAACTTCAACGAATTCTTACCTAATTCTAATGCTAGTTTGTCATCCACTGACAAACAAACTTTGTTGTCTACTTCTAAGTCTTTAAACTCGTTGTTCCATAATCTGTCTAACTGATATCTCATACTTGGTCACTAACATCGGTCACTTGTATAAAATTCACTAAGTAATCGGAGTCAATTTTATCTATTCCTAAACGTCCCAAAATGGTCCATCCAAGTGGGTATCTCACTGCTATTGGCTCATCATCGGCTCTGGAACGACTTTCCAAAGGTACAAACAAGTTTGGTAACCCCTTCAAGCCAATTAATAGACCAATCGCTCTTGGTTCTACATGCTCATAATATATATCTCTTAAATGTGACCATATCCGGATATCTACCGACTCCGGTATACATTCTTTGTTGACAGACATGAAATGAACACTCTTCACAGAATTTAAAGAATGAACTGAACGACCATCTAGTGACTTGATAGTAATATTAAACGCCTCTAAATCTATTTTGGCAGAACCTGTCATGCCTGTGATTGTAAAAGACTTCTTAACTCCAGAATATCCTAGCCTATCAGCAACCTTCTGACTCAATAGACTTACTTCACTTCCTGTATCTAGTAAAGCATATGTCTTAATAAACGTACTATCTTCTATCTGTAACTGTATTGGTATTACACCCACGCTTATTCTGGTCTCACCAGCCCCAGTTGCAGCGGTTGTTGTACTGGCCACATTTGGTGGTGGCTTTGATTTGATGTCTCCTCTGTCAGTGGATTTCCCATTTGACACTGGTTTCTTCAGCTCGGTATTTGGAATCTGGAATGCCTCAAATTGATTTACACCGTGTAAAATTGTGTGCTGATTCTTCCCACGGCCCTTCACTTGACACACACGGTCAGCTCTACCACAAACTTTAGCATAATGACCCTTATTTAGACACCTTAAATATTAATATTCATAACAAATTTTAACCGATCCCTAATTTGTAACTCATTAAACGTGAAACATTTCCAGATGACATGACTTCCAGCACAAAACAGACATTTAGCTGAACTATCCAGTCTCTGTGGAGGTTTATTTGTGGCAGTGGCCAAAGTAGTATTTTTTCTCTTTATGCTCCCCTTGTTTTCTCTCTTAAATTTTTTTTTTCTTTAACAAGACTTTCTTTAAATCGTCTCCAAATTCGTTATTCACCAAACTGGGCTTCTCTTTAGGAAGCTCAGGAAATCTTCAAACCTTGGCCTTACTCCAGATTCAATAATACCCCTGTCCATTTTGCTCTAAAAAATGTCGGTAATTTCTTATTCAGGGTACGCAGGGTGTTCACATGATTCAACTCACTCAGGTAATCCACACCCATGCCATATAATGATCTGTATGTTACTTCTAGATGTTGAGCGAATTCCAGCAAAGAAGGTCCATCTGCTGTTTTAATTATTGGTAACTTCTCTAGTTTATCCAAATGTGCCTTGGCTATTATATGCACCTTCCCAAAGTTTTCCTTCAGTGTTCTCTTGGCAGACAGATACCCCTCTTCTACGGGTAGATTAACACAGATCTCTTTTGCCTCTCTGGCTCTACCATGACAATGCTGAATTAATAATTGCAGTTTGGCACTATCATCTGAATTCTGGAACTCCGGGCAGGTTTCACAGTTGTGCACGAAAGACACATGTCTAAGTGTAAAGGGTCTTCAAATTGTTTTACGTATACTTTGGAAGATGATTGGTAATTCTTCTTGTACAGGCAAATCACTGGTATTATGAAGTATGGGTATAGCCTATGCAGTTGCAGATTTGAGATTGGCACCAAAGTTTGTGCCACATTAGATACAGTTACATTACTATGATTTCTTATACTGGTTTGTAAAACTGAAATTCTGTCATCTTCTCTTACTGAAGTGTCTTGCACATAATCTGTTTTAATTATCTCTGGAAATGCTGACACTCCTGCTGCTTTATCTTCAAATTGGTTTCTACTCTGCTTTTCTCTATTCCCATTATGAAATTCTTCATATATCTGTAAACAAATCTTAGCCTGCTCTTGCTGCATCACAGCTTCTAGTAATTGCTCTTGGTTTTTTATTTCCAATTACTGTTTTTCAATCTCATGTTTCTTCGAACTTGAGCTGCTGTAACTTCAGCTGAGCAATTACCAACTCTTCTTTCTTTTTGAGAAATACTGAAGAACTTGTACTCCTCTTGCTTTTGCGGGAAGATGTTTTAGAAAATAAGCTGCTTGTGCGTTCTAGTTTGTCTTCATCTCTTCTCTTCTGTAATAATAATAACTCTGTCTCATGGCAAAAAACAAGCATTCTCCATAGACTATCATAAGCCATAACTTTTTCTTCAATTAAATCTAAGAAATCCCTGTCTCAATACTAACATTTATCTCTTGATTCAAATTACCAAGTTTCTCAATAACATATATATGTTCCAGCTCTAACCAATTTAAATCTCTCTCCTTAATATAAAATGTACCATTATTACCACCAACTTCCAAACTTGCACCAAACGGATCTAATCCTCTACTATTTTCACTTTCAAAAACAATCAAGCCCCTAGTAGTTGACATAATTAACACAGCAATGAAACTAAATACCATCTAGCCTTGTATTCTCTCTCTAATTAACTGTAAATAAAACTGACGCAATGATCATTGCATGAAAACTTCATGTAAATTATGTCACACGGATGAGGGTCAACGTAAAAATGACGGGGAGAAACGACACTCTCCTCAGCTTACAAATTCCAATAAAATAAACAACGACCATTGAAATAATTAACAATATATCGTGAAACAAATAAAGTACACAAGAACTCAAATGATTCAATTTACAAACTGAAAATATGTCAACAATGGCCATTGCTCAATGCAGTCCAAATTCAAAAAAAAACACACAGTTATTCGAATGCTAAACCGCTAAAAACACGCTCCACTATCTTCAACAGAACATTTAATGACTAACACTCATTAGCCAAAAGAAACTCACAAATTACTCACTAAACTGTTGAAGAACAAGCGGCGTGAAGCTAGCTTGTTGTTCGTTGTTCGTTGTTCGGTATCCGCGAATACCGAACAACGAGCCAGTTTGTTGTTCGGTATTCGCGAATAACGAACAACGAGCTGGATTGTTGTTCGGTATTCGCGAATAACGAACAACAAACTGGCTCGTTGTTCGTTATTCACCAGATATGGAATTAGTAATATAATAAAGAAATATTTGTAAGGAATACGCCGGGAGTGGGTTTTTAAGTTTTATTGCCTATTTAGGCTCATGAAAACCCGCCTGTGGCGTATTCCCTACAGAAGTACCTTTATTATATTACTAATTCCATATACGGTGAATACCGAACAACAAACCAGCTCGTTGTTCGTTATTCGCGAATACCGAACAACAAACTGGCTCGTTTAGTTTGTTATTCGCCAATATGTAACAGCTCTTTCTTCGGATAGAAAGAGAAGTTGTTAGAATCTATTTCCCAGAAGTTTGAAGTTTTATTGTCTATTTAAGCTCATGAAAACCCGCCTGTGGTGTGTTCCCTACAAAAGTACCTTTATTATATTACTAATTCCATATACGGTGAATACCGAACAACAAACCAGCTCGTTGTTCGTTATTCGCGAATACCGAACAACAAACTGGCTCGTTGTTCGTTATTCGCCAATATGAAACTGCTCTTTCTTTGGATAGACAGAGAAGTTGTTAGAATCTATTTCCCAAGAGTTCGAAGTGTTATAATCCATTTAGTCTCATAAAAACCCAACTGGGGCGTATTCCCTACAAAAGTACCTTTATTATATTACCAATTCCATATACGGTGAATACCGAACAACAAACCAGCTCGTTGTTCGTTATTCGCCAATACCGAACAACAAACTGGCTCGTTGTTCGTTATTCGCCAATGTGTAACAGCTCTTTATTCGGATAGAAAGAGAAGTTGTTAGAATCTATTTCCCAGAAGTTTGAAGTTTTATTGTCTATTTAAGCTCATAAAAACCCGCCTGTGGCGTGTTCCCTATAAAAATACCTTTATTATATTACTAATTCCATATACGGTGAATACCGAACAACAAACCAGCTCGTTGTTCGTTATTCGTCAATACCGAACAACAAACTGGCTCGTTGTTCGTTATTCGCCAATATGTAACAGCTATTTCTTCGGATAGAAAGAGAAGTTGTTAGAATCTATTTCCCAGAAGTTTGAAGTTTTATTATCCAGTTAGGCTCATAAAAACCCGCCTGTGGCGTGTTCCCTACAAAAGTTTTTTTTATTAGATTACTAATTCCATATCTGATGAATACCGAACAACAAACCAGCTCGTTGTTCGTTATTCGCCAATACCGAACAACAAACTGGCTCGTTGTTCGTTATTCGCCAATATGTAACAGCTCTTTCTTCGGATAGAAAGAGAAGTTGTTAGAATCTATTTCCCAGAAGTTTGAAGTTTTATTATCCAGTTAGGCTCATAAAAACCTGCCTGCGGCGTGTTCCCTACAAAAGTTTTTTTATTAGATTACTAATTCCATGTCTGATGAATACCGAACAACAAACCAGCTCGTTGTTCGTTATTCGCCAATACCGAACAACAAACTGGCTCGTTGTTCGTTATTCGCCAATATGTAACAGCTCTTTCTTCGGATAGAAAGAGAAGTTGTTAGAATCTATTCCCCTGAAGTTTGAAGTTTTATAGTCTATATAAGCTCACAAAAACCCGCCTGTGGCGTGTTCCCTACAAAAATACCTTTATTATATTACTAATTCCATATACGGTGAATACCGAACAACAAACCAGCTCGTTGTTCGTTATTCGCCAATACCGAACAACAAACTGGCTCGTTGTTCGTTATTCGCCAATATGTAACAGCTCTTTCTTCGGATAGAAAGAGAAGTTGTTAGAATCTATTTCCCAGGAGTTTGAAGTTTTATTGTCTATTTAACCTCATAAAAACCCGCCTGTGGCGTGTTCCCTACAAAAGTACCTTTATTATATTACTAATTCCATATGCGGTGAATACCGAACAACAAACCAGCTCGTTGTTCGTTATTCTCCAATACCGAACAACAAACTGGCTCGTTGTTCGTTATTCGCCAATGTGTAACAGCTCTTTATTCGGATAGAAAGAGAAGTTGTTAGAATCTATTTCCCAGAAGTTTGAAGTTTTATTGTCTATTTAAGCTCATAAAAACCCGCCTGTGGCGTGTTCCCTACACAAATACCTTTATTATATTACTAATTCCATATACGGTGAATACCGAACAACAAACCAGCTCGTTGTTCGTTATTCGCCAATACCGAACAACAAACTGGCTCGTTGTTCGTTATTCGCCAATATGTAACAGCTCTTTCTTCGGATAGAAAGAGAAGTTGTTAGAATCTATTTCCCAGAAGTTTGAAGTTTTATTATCCAGTTAGGCTCATAAAAACCCGCCTGCGGCGTGTTCCCTACAAAAATTTTTTATTAGATTACTAATTCCATATCTGATGAATACCGAACAACAAACCAGCTCGTTGTTCGTTATTCGCCAATACCGAACAACAAACTGGCTCGTTGTTCGTTATTCGCCACTATGTAACAGCTCTTTCTTCGGATAGAAAGAGAAGTTGTTAGAATCTATTTCCCAGAAGTTTGAAGTTTTATTGTCTATTTAAGCTCATAAAAACCCGCCTGTGGCGTGTTCCCTACAAAAATACCTTTATTATATTACTAATTCCATATACGGTGAATACCGAACAACAAACCAGCTCGTTGTTCGTTATTCGCCAATACCGAACAACAAACTGGCTCGTTGTTCGTTATTCGCCAATATGTAACAGCTCTTTCTTCGGATACAAAGAGAAGTTGTTAGAATCTATTTCCCAGAAGTTTGAAGTTTTATTGTCTATTTAAGCGCATAAAAACCCGCCTGTGGCGTGTTCCCTACAATAGTACCTTTATTATATTACTAATTCCATATGCGGTGAATACCGAACAACAAACCAGCTCGTTGTTCGTTATTCGCCAATACAGAACAACAAACTGGCTCGTTGTTCGTTATTCGCCAATATGTAACAGCTCTTTCTTCGGATAGAAAGAGAAGTTGTTAGAATCTATTTCCCAGAAGTTTGAAGTTTTATTGTCCATTTAAGCTCATAAAAACCCGCCTGTGGTGTGTTCCCTACAAAAATACCTTTATTATATTACTAATTCCATATACGGTGAATACCGAACAACAAACCCGCTCGTTGTTCGGTATTCGTGAATACTGAACAACAAACCAGCTCGTTGTTCGTTATTCGCCAATACCGAACAACAAACTGGCTCGTTGTTCGTTATTCGCCAATATGTAACAGCTCTTTCTTCGGATAGAAAGAGAAGTTGTTAGAATCTATTTCCCAGAAGTTTGAAGTTTTATTATCCAGTTAGGCTCATAAAAACCCGCCAGCGGCTTGTTCCCTACAAAAGTTTTTTATTAGATTACTAATTCCATATCTGATGAATACCGAACAACAAACCAGCTCGTTGTTCGTTGTTCGCCAATACCGAACAACAAACTGGCTCGTTGTTCGTTATTCGCCAATATGTAACAGCTCTTTCTTCGGATAGAAAGAGATGTTGTTAGAATCTATTTCCCAGAAGTTTGAAGTTTTATTGTCTATTTAAGCTCATAAAAACCCGCCTGTGGCGTGTTCCCTACAAAAATACCTTTATTATATTACTAATTCCATATACGGTGAATACCGAACAACAAACCAGCTCGTTGTTCGTTTATCGCCAATACCGAACAACAAACTGGCTCGTTGTTCGTTATTCGCCAATATGTAACAGCTCTTTCTTCGGATAGAAAGAGAAGTTGTTAGAATCTATTTCCCAGAAGTTTGGAGTTTTATTGTCTATTTAAGCGCATAAAAACCCGCCTGCGGCGTGTTCCCTACAAAAGTACCTTTATTATATTACTAATTCCATATGCGGTGAATACCGAACAACAAACCAGCTCGTTGTTCGTTATTCGCCAATACCGAACAACAAACTGGCTCGTTGTTCGTTATTCGCCAATATGTAACAGCTCTTTCTTCGGATAGAAAGAGAAGTTGTTAGAATCTATTTCCCAGAAGTTTGAAGTTTTATTGTCTATTTAAGCTCATAAAAACCCGCCTGTGGCGTGTTCCCTACAAAAATACCTTTATTATATTACTAATTCCATATACGGTGAATACCGAACAACAAACCAGCTCGTTGTTCGTTATTCGCCAATACCGAACAACAAACTGGCTCGTTGTTCGTTATTCGCGAATACCGAACAACGAACAACGAACAACAGGCTAACTTCACGTCGCCTGAAGAACAAACCTAAAGTTTGTGTGGTGTGGTTTTCATGCAGTTATAGACTGTGGAAAACCGCCACGAAGGTTATAAAAAGACTCAAACACCAATCATCTCGACGCCATCACCCCCCCCCCCACCAAGTCGATTGGATCGCAATTAACAAAATGTAGCAAATTGACAAGGTAGCCACACACACACTCTCTCTCTCTCTCTCTCTCTCTCTCTCTCTCTCTCTCTCTCTCTCTCTCTCTCTCTCTCTATTATGGCGGTATATTAGTGCCAAAATTCTAACATGCTATCGTCTAATTTCTTACTTCTGTTCATGTAATTTCTAACCTCCATTCATGTAACTTCTAACTTCCATTCATGTAATTTCTAATTTAAGACAATGTATAACCCAACTTCTTTATTTGTTCAGTGTAAATTTCAATTCTGTTCCAACTTGTTTCTATTATTTAAACGAAAAATGTCTTCTTAATAGATGCTTTACATGTTTAGCATCAACATCAACGAATTTAGAATTTATACATTTCTGCCTAGCAACCATCATTATGAAGACGTTTGGTGTCGCCACTGCGTGCTCAGTTGGGTGATTGCGCACCTGATCGGGACTATTATTTGGTATAAACGACCCATTCTTCGTTTGGTTGAAGGTTGGAAGGCGTGCTGAGAGAGAGAGAGAGAGAGAGAGAGAGAGAGAGAGAGAGAGAGAGAGAGAGAGAGAGAGAGGGGTCACTTAGTATTAAACTCAGTATCTGTGTAGGCCTATCCATAACATTTATACCCTGTGTAAATATAGACCAACTGCATATAAATATTAATTATTGGCTCAACCGTAAAAAAAATAAAATAAAATTCTCCAAATCCCGTTTAGCTTATATTTGAAATAGAAAATGAAATGAAATGAAAGAGGGTTTAACGCCCTACTGTTCTGTTCCGAACCGGGCTAATGGAGACGGACATACGCCACACAGTGTGCTTTAGGGAAATATTGCCCGGAGAGCGGATCTACGACCTGGACTTATATCGAAGTCTAACGGTCACGGGATCTTTGTACATGGAACCTCGGGTTTTCATTCCATCGGAACGACAAGACACTAATAAGGGGGAACCACGCCAGAAAATCTGGATGAACTTTTTCCGACCCATGCCGGGATCGAACTCCCGACCCACAGCCTAGCGAGCCTGCGACTTACCCACTTAGCCATGGTATTCGAAATAGTATTTGCAAACCATACATTTATATCACGTTCAATGTTGTTTAGAGGGTAGGATGGCCGAATGGTTAGCACGTGCACGCTGTAACATAAGGTCTGTCATTGAATAAACTGGCGTGGTTTCGATTTCCCGTTTTTACGTGACATGGAGCAGGGCCGCCTTTCCAACCTCGTGGGTTTTCTCCGGGTCCTCCGGTTTCCTCCCACTGCTAAACACTCCTACGCGCAAGCGAATTATTGAAATACAATTCAACGGTGTTAATATCGAAATGACCTGGTTGGTGTCGAGTGGATGTTAAACCCCATGTCCCCTTCTCTCTCTCCCGATGTTGTTTTCAATTTTAACTCTCAGGCAAGCCACTCAATCTGACGAAGAGTCGTTTGTATCAATAGAATGGTTCCGATCAGGTGCTCAATCGCCAAACTGAGCACATGGTGGCGACACCAAACGACATCATAATGATGGTTGCCAGGTAGAAGTATCATAATTCTAAATTTGTTTGCCGTTCATGCTTAACATGTAATACCACAATGAAGTAGACATTTTTCGCCCCAATAATAGAAATAAGATGAAACAGAATTGATATTTACACTGAACAAATAAAGAAGTTGAATTATACATTGTCTTAATTTAGAAATTACATGAATGGAAGTTAGAAGTTACATGAATAGAAGTAAGAAGTTAGACGATAGCATGTTAGAATTTTGGCACTAATATACCGCCATACTCTCTCTCTCTCTATTTTCGGCTATGGTTCAAATAGTAAGTGCAGGAAGACGCACCACCACCAATCAACAAGAAAATCATATAAGACACGTGCCGTTATTTGTCAAGGTTATCCATTAACTTATTTGTTATCATTTAGCTTTTATATTCATTCTAGAAAGTTTAGTCTTAAACTTTGATATAACCTTACCGCTACACCAATGTTCACGCTGTATAAATGTATGTATCTTATGTTCATACTATTGTATATGTGTATAAATGTTACTATTTTGGAGTACACGGAATGTCTCTCCAAATAGTTGATTTTTTTAATCACTTTGTATATTTAATTTAAAGCTTATTGAGCATATTGCATATTGTATTATAATATTGTATGTAACTGCTACCATAAAATATGTAACTAAGAATGATGGCCATATTAATATGAAATTGATCCTGTTCTTAATTTATAAAAAAATTAACGTTAAGTGTTATAATAGCTCTAGTATCACGTCTTATACAAATAGACATTCATCCCAATTCGGGCCCCATTGATACAAATTCTATTTTTTTGGTATGTCATTTGAATGCGAGATCAGTCAGATCCAAAATAGAGAGAGAGATAGAAATGGGGTTTAACGTCCACTCCACACAAACTAGGTCATTTCGGGACTAACATATGGTTTAATTTTATTTCAATAATTCGCTTGCGCGTAGGAGTCTTTAGCAGAGGAAGGAAACCGGAGTACCCGGAGAAAACCCACGAGGTTTGTCATTTGAATGCGAGATCAGCCAGATCCAAAATAGACTTCATTACAAACGCACTATCTGATTTTAAGATATTATGTTTTACTGAAACCCATTTGTATAGTAATATTAAACATGAAGTGATAGATATTGCTGGATATAATTTACCATACCGTAAAGATAGAAATAATCGTGGTGGGGGGATTTTAATTTACACTCAACATGATATTATATCCTTCAGAGTACCTACACTGGAATTTGGTGCTGATATTATTTGGCTGAATATTGAAATGAATACAATTAAATTATTGTTATGTTGTGTTTACAGGTCTGATCAATCGCCAGACAACTTTTGGCCTTTATTGGATGAATCAATCGAGAATACTCTAGATATATCGAATAACATAATAATTTTGGGTGATTTGATACCAGCTTACAAGTTACAATCATTGATAAATTTTTATGATTTTCAAAACGTAATAACTAAGCCCACCAGATTATCAAACACAAAATCTACATTAATATATCCCATCTTTTATGACCTAGGCTATAGCCGATACTTTAGATGTTCCTATTTTTGTATCTGTTCACAGAACAACACTTATCTGTTTAAATCATAGTATACCTTTTTAAAGATCTTTTAAACGGGAACTTTTTATTTACAAAAGAGCAAATTTTACCACCCTAAAAATGAAATAAACGGTTTCAATTTGCGCGAAATTATTAACGATTCGTACCAAATTGATAATATTATTGATAAATTTGATGAGAAAATTGAACAACTAATATCTCTATATATTCCTACTAAAACAATTGCCGTCCATCTTAAGAATGTATCCGCGAGAGCACCATGCAGGGATTTCGGGCATATTTTCCATGTGGGATAGGTTAGGGCCCAAATGCACGCAAAAGCGATATTTGACCGATTGGACCCCTCCTTATCCTCCGGAATGGGGTTTGGGGTTTTATCCTCAGAAAAACGGCAAAAATCTATATTTTTGAGGTTGAAATTTGAGAGGCTGCCTCAAGTAAACCAATGGAGATACAATAACCTTATTGCGATATAATATAGTCAAGGTTGTTCTCTAACAGTACATATTAGTTAAAGTTCGAAATCTGCACAGTGGTCCTTATTCAGACTGGATGCCAAACCCAATCCTAGGAACCATAGATTTGATACCCTAACTTTGAACAGTTGTGGCGCCCTCTTTGCGGGGTTGCGGGAGAAATGTAGCCCAATGTTGTGGATCACAGTGAACGGTCAAAAATAGTGAAAAAAGAAGAAAATTTATGAAAAACGGCGAATTTGATACATCTATCATATTGTATTTCTCAATATAGTCCGGCAGCAGGTCGACGAACCTGGAAATATAGTCCACCTAATATATTTTAATGGATTATATATCATCCCTGGCACCTTTGGGGAAATTCTATATTCAAGATGGCCGCCCTGAGGCATTTTCTGGTTGTTTACTTTAATTTAATGTGGTATAATTCGGAAAAAAATCTCTCGGACCTCGGTATGAAGGTGGTTTCTGTAAGAATTTGATCCGCTGAATCTAATGAGCTTGGGTATTCATCCTAAAAGTGACGACTAATTCCGCTAGGGGGCCAAAGTCATAATGGCTGCTCCTTTTTTGAGGTAAACTCATAGTGTCCCCCTATACGGTGTGTAATATATTGAAATATAGGTTTTCATTGTCAATTTCTTCAGATATAAACATAAATACATGTTCAAGCAAAAAGTGTTGAAATGCGATGATATTCTTCCCCTAATATTCTTATAAGGACACAGAGTATACACGGTCAAACACAATCAACTATCAGACCATCGTGTCCCTTGGTTGTGTTTTAAAAAAATGCTCCAAGCTTCGCACGCCCGTGAAACGAACTATCTGTATCGCAGTCGGAAAACATCGTTTATTTCCATGCTGCGAAGTAACGGAATACACTCTATGAGATGATTGGATTTGACATATGTACGCATGCGCAAACGCTTAGTTGTTTTAACTGTAGACCCACACCTTCAAATGTCTTAATATTAACTGTCTTTATAATGCAACAATGGAAATTAAAATACACGTTTAGATGAAAATGAAAAGATCGACGTTTGACATGAATTGTTTCAAGATAAGCCTAATACATGTATTAAAATGAACAGTGCCTTTACTTATTTATACCCACAGACACTGGTCTGTTTATAATGGCATGTTATAAGGAGGGAGCAAGAGAGAGAGACGTCTATAAATCTAATAATGTAACACTTTAATGTTAGTCCCAAAGATAAATAAATATTATAGTGTGCAGCATGATGTTTGTTATGAAAAGTAAATTACCGGGTAAAGTACGAGGAAAGTATACTATTCAAAAAAAGTAGGGGATATTTGATTTTGGGGGCATAATACTAAAATATGCAAATGACTACGAAAAAGGTCACTATGGAACCTAACAGAAGAAACATTTCCAGTTACATGTGACGCCCAAACGCACCAATAGCTACCGCATGGAATGCAGGTGATGCTTGGGATCATCATGGGGGTCCAACCCAAGATTTGCACGACTCTGACTTTGAATGTTACAGTCATTGTGGCATTGAATTCCAGGGTGGAAACATCAGTTTAATTGTTTTAGTGACCAGAAAACAAATTTTGATATGCGTCGGCTTACCCAAAATGAAAGGTTACGTGCCCTTGGCATGCTACAGATCGGCACAACACAGGCGGTTGTGGCGCGGACGATGAATGTTTCTCAGTCTGTCATAAGCAGGCTATGGTCCAGATACCGTGATACACAATCTGTACAGGACAGACCACGCTCAGGTCGACCAAGGGCGACAACTCAAGTCCAGGATCGATTTATCCGTATCTTGGCCTTGAGAAATCGTGTCATCACAGCAAATCAGATCAGCGCTCGTCTTCAAACAGACACTGGTGTGAGAGTGAGTGGTCAGACGATTCGGAATCGACTGCATAGGGGTCACCTTCGCGCCCGACGTCCTCACGTTATCCCTTGTTTGAGAGATCATCACATTCAGACAAGACGTCGTTGGTGTAGGGATCGTCAACACTGGGATAATCGACGCTGGAGCAATGTGATGTTTTCAGATGAGTCAAGGTTCACTGTTGATTTTTTGGACAGACATAGGAGGGTGTGGCGTCGTCGTAACGAGCGCTTCCAAGACGTTAACGTCATCAGACATGATCGATTTGGGGTGGTTCTGTTATGGTGTGGGGAGGCATCACTGTTGCTGGAAGAACGGCTTTACATGTTGTTGCAGGGCGTGTTACAGGCCAGTACTACCGGGACAACATCTTGGCAGTCCATGTTGTGCCGTTCGCACGACGTCATGGCCGTCGTTTCATCTTCCAGGATGACAACGCAAGATGTCACAGGGCCAGGATCGTTACAGGTTACCTCCAACAACAGAACATCACCAAATTACCTTGGCCAGCACTGAGTCCCGACCTCTCCCCCATCGAGCATGTCTGGAACATGCTTGGACAGAGGTTACGTCAACGTCAACAACGTCCTGCCAATGTCCAAGAACTTGCTGCTGCGTTGCAACAGGAATGGGACAATCTGGACCAAAATGACCTTAGACGTCTCATTAGGAGTATGCCACGTCGGATCAATGCTTGTTTGGCAAACAGAGGAGGATTTACCCGTTACTGACTTTGTTGTGATGCTGTGGTAACTTTGCTGTTTGACCCCGGGTATCATTTTACCCTTATAATGGTCAGTCTGTGCCTTACTTAGTCTAACGATCATTTGGAATAAATCGATGAATGTGAACTTCATTTCATTTTGTCATCTGTTTCTTCGTCAGTTTCATTAGGTGACTTTAATAACACTTAAAAATCAAATATCCCCTACTTTTTTTGAATAGTATATAATGATGGCATGTAACACGGAGAGTGAGAGAGAGGGATAAAAACCTCTATAAATCTATTTAAGACTTTATTTTTTGTCCCACATATAAATAAATATATTGTGCTATATGAAAAAAGAACACATTGCCGGATAAAGTATGGGGACGATATTCTATAAGTATTACAAATACAATACAGATCCAGCTTCAGGGAGATTTGAATTCGAATTTGGTATAGTGAGTGGGGATGGGTAAATACAACATAACAATATATTAACAACAAGTTCAAAGTCGCGCGACAGCCAAACATGCGGTTATAACCGCTGCTACGTTACCATTCGAAACGTTTAGATTTTTAAGTTCCGTGACCAATTTATGGCATTCTGCTGTGTAATTAATTCGTTCATTTTAAAAGGTTTGGACTTGCAACCATTTTTTTACCTGCCATTTTTTTATTTATTTTCCTTAGCCTTCATGCGAATCATTCCTTTTTTAGTCTTCCGAAGTCAATTTTGTAACTGGGCGATCTTGCTTTTATGACACTTTGACAATCGCCGCAAATACTTATTTTTCCTATTTAAATCAGTCAAGGTCACATCGGCAGATGTCTGAGTCTCTCTATTTATTAAATTAATTTCACTAGTGTCTGCCGATGGAGTTTTGTCAACTATCCCCGGAAAAAATGGGTTGTCAAGAAAATCGTCGTATAATTTCATACATTTATTGGACTTAGCCTTACTTTTACCCAGCTTCCTAGTCTTTGTCTTCAGTCTGACCAGTCTATTTTGAATGTATTTGTCACCAAACGTCACACCATCGTCATGTAAAGCAGTTATGATAGACCGGTACTAAGTAGTTGTCGGGAATTTATTAACAATGCCTAGTATAAGCCTATTTGTCATTTTTGCCATAGGTAGTTTGGTTACAGTGCTCAAATCATAGGGCAGGGGCGGATCCAGTGGGGGTGTTTGGGGGGTCCAAACCCCATCCTGCTCAGCTACATAGAAAAAAAATAATGCCTTGCACCAATGAAATTACATCACAAAGTGATCCTACATCAGTATAAAAATGATTTCTCTGTTTAAAAAGCTCAATTTGTATGTATGCCTATGTAATTTAGAGACGATGATGGCAGATTTCTGTAACAGAAACCTGGCAAACCCCCTCCTGCAAAAATTCCTGGATCCGTCCCTGTAGGGGTACTTGTCCAATCCAATGCTGGATAGCAAATCATCGGTGGACGTCACCTTGCAGGGCTCAGTCTCAAATCTAGAAAAAAATAAGTCCGTCGATCAAAGCCTATGACTACAGGATAATTAAATAATATACTACGATTATGAAAAAATTTACACTAAGTTACCGAAAGGTGTGTGGAAAATAAAGACTACCAATAAAAAGTTTGTTTTAGAGCTAGCAAATATTTATTTTGTAACCTGAAAAGAGCGCTCGTAAACGAAGGTTGTAACCAATTAATAACAGTAATTCTCGAACGGTTGTAATGAATTTATCTCGACGCTCTCATGTACTTGAAAGTTAGAAATGAAACGAAGCTATTACAACTAGCTCTGTATTTAAATCACCAAAATCGCCAAAATCAAAAATCATATCAAGGAGTGAAATCGAAATTTTTGCTCAAGTTCGCTATTAAATAAAGACGAAAGTCGAAGCGCGTAATGACAGATAAGTGGGTCAGTTTTTATATGATAAATAATTGAGTCTCTGAACCACTCTACTATTGGGCTTGGCATCTTTGGACCGTGAAAAAAGATTCTGTGCAGTTGTAATTGTATGGTGTGTTGGATAAGAACTAATAGTATAGATGTTTATTAAAGTTCACAGACCTAGTTCGCTTACGACCAAGTTTCTTTCTGTTTACTGTCCCTGTCGTAATATATTGTCCACGAATTTGGGTGAGAGAGAGTTCAGAAAACAGATTATAAACCTCACGCGTGATTCTACAAGAGAACAGCAACTCACTATTTTATAGAAATAAACTCATCTCTGCTGTAGGTGATCATGATGAAAACTCGCCATAAAAATGGTAATCTGTCTGATATCAAAAACTGCAATCCTAAGTTATCCCTAAAAGACTAAAGGCGTGGAGTTCATCGTTACTGATTCCCTGTCCTCGCCTCAAGCAAATAACAAATGACGTCGTAACTTAGAAAGTGATAAAGATTCCCAATAAAACCTTAAAAACTCAAAGTTTTAGCGACCAACCAGAATTATAAAGTTATGTAATTGTATAAACCATAATATATATATTATATAATACCCCACGCAAGAAATGCAAAATAGGAATGCGGAAGAAATCGTACTTTGTATGTGTATTCATAAAGGCATAAAAAGAAGGGCGATAATTCAGACAGGATTAGATAACTACAGAAAAAAATTTAAATAAATATTAAATTGAATCACTATCCAATATGTAGTCAGTTATATATTTTATTCGGGAAAGAAATAGCTCCCTATTGTTACATATTTTCAAAAATCGTAATGCCCGTGAATAGAAAACACTATATAGCGTTGTATCTCGTATGTTACTGTAACTTGGCCAATATTTTACTACTTCAATACCAAATTTGTCCGTTTTCTCGAATATACCGACATTAAATTTATCGTTAATTATACTGATCTCCAAGTCAAGAACCGATGCCCGAATTTTCTTTATTTAATATTAGTTCAGGGGGGTATATTTCACTTTTATATTTATTGAAATTTCCGTTACCGTACCTTGTAATCTGTCTTTATTTTATGGTCATGAAAGCAAATTAAAATTTTCGCTTTTATATAAATATGCATTTGCCATAAATGGGGCGGGGTCAGTTCCCATTGGTAAACCAATAGTTTTCTGTATTATCTGATCCCCAACCTCAAATATGGCATTGTCAATGAGAAAATTTATGATATTTTGAAATTATTCCTTATCATAAACTACAGTATCGGCATTGGAGGATATTATGTATCCGAATTTTACTGGGTTATTATGAAATTTAGGTATTAAATAAATGTAAGGTAGTGCATCTATTTTCACATTATCTTTAATATCATTACTCCTGTTTAAAATATATTGGTTTTGTAAAATGTCTAGTTTAGATAAATCCGTAATGCATTTATAAGTGTCGTTATTAGTGTTGGGCCTAAGTCAAACTTCAAGAAGGCTAGTATCTTTTACAGATAAAGGCAGTATTATTGCTGGCCTTATCGAAAAGTAGCAAGACATTCAACTGCAGATGTGTTATTTATGACTTCGTGTGGCGGGTGTCTGGGATTAAGTTTTATATATATTTGATTCTCTTTGACAGGAGATCAAAAACAGTGTTTTTCCATTCTCCAAAAGATTCTAAAGGTGCACGAAATTTCCGGATATTAGATTTTAGATTATTATGTAATTTTTTTAAGTTAATTTTACTTTGTTGTTCTTGAAATTGTGTCACAAAGCGAAAATGTTTTCTAAGATTTTTATCTTCAACAATATCGAAGTTTCCTGTCAGTATAGGGTCATGAAACTTAACTTTAAAGGGAGAGTTTGCGCATTGACATGTGGTATTATCGTAACTGTCAATAAATTCTTGAACGTTAAGGTTAATAGTTTCGTGGTAGTTAAATATTTTTTACGAATTGGAGGTAAAAAATTGTATACGACTGTATACATTGTATATGTTTATCTGTAAAAAGGATTTAACATAATACCTCAGGTGAGTCCTTTTTTGTGTAACAACAGGATCAATTTTGCCATTAGTGAGGTGTCATGAACCGGGAAGTTTATTAATTATTTGTATTCGATATCCAAAATCCGTACAGGGATTTTGTTTAAAATGTTGATACAATAGTTTGTGTGCATTTTCAGAATTTCCTGAAGATCTATGGTTATTGAATCTAGTTTTACAAGACTTACTTGTTTCCCCAGCATCTGCAGTAATTGCAGGTAAATAAATATACTATAATTTGCGTTTTACAATTAAGGTTTTCATCTGTAGAAATATGGTAGGATCTACCAGTAACGGAGCTACCAAACGTGTGGGCTTCATTGTAATCAGTACATAATTTACACTGTATATAGTTAAAAGCACCGATTACAAGTGACAATTAATATTCGAATCAATTGAATTAAAGGCCGCTGGCAACGGTCTTGGGATTTTGCAGGTACAAAATTCAATCTTAAAGCGACAGCCTCAAACGGAACGTAAACATTGTTTCTCTTCCAATTTAATTGTTTATACCCTTAAAGTATTTGATATTTATTTTTAATTTTGTACATTATCTGTTATATTTGTTTTTATTTATGGATATAAATATGATTTTGTGGGGGGGGGGTCACATGGTTAAGTGGGTAAGGCACTGGCTCGCTAGAGGTCGGGTGTTCGATTCCTGCATTCACCGAGAAAGTTCATCTAGATTTTCCGGCGTGGTTTCCCCTTGTCAGCGATGCAGAACGGAGGGCCTGACAAGGACAGCTGTCTAATCGTTTGGATGGGACCACAAACCGATGTCCCGTGTACACATGGGCGTTGACGTAAAAGACCCCTTGGCAGTTGGAATTCGATATAAGAGTAGGCCCGGGCAAAATTTTCCTCATAGCACACTGCATGGCGTATGCCCGTCTTCCATTAGCCCAGGTTAAGTGCAGAAGAGTAGGACGTTAAACCCCATTTCATATAATTTTGTGGTCTGTTATATTTGTCTTGTATAATTCTACTCATGTTTGCCGCAATACAGCCCGGTTGGAGCTGATGTTTCATAAAACCACATTTCATTCATTCATCCATTAGATTAACTCACGGATAATGAAATTGACTTCCTAGTAGCAGAAATTTAACGGACCGTTAACAAACGACACGTTGGCAAAATAACGATCCGTTAGTAGACAATGTAGGAACATTTATATATAAAGAGAAATGGAGTTTAACGTCTTCTCGACACAATTTGGGACTAACGTATGGTTTAATTTATTATCAATAATTCGTTTGCGCGTAGGGATCTTTAGCAGTGGGAGGAAACCGGAGGACCCGGAGAAAACCCACGAGGTTGGATAGGCGACCCTACTCCTTGTCACTTACAACAGGGGATTCGAAACCATGCCAGTTGACTCAATGACAGGCTTTATGATACAGCACGAACGTGCTAACCACTCAACCATCCACCACCCCCACACAGTTATAGTGTATAAATATAGATTAATATAGTGAATACTCAAATTTGAACAATGGAGAACTATCTTCACAGCCAATAAAGCTACAATTTTGTAATTTTGCAAGAAGATATGGACTATCTTAAACATAAATGAGAGTACAATGTTACGGAACACGGCAAACATGCTAACTATCATGATAACCATGAAATCTCTTTTTCAGATTTTTTAAAAGCTGTCAAAACGTTAAAGCGCTGTAAAAACGATATTATGCCGGTCAAATTTCCAAACATATTATCCGTGCTTCCCATTTATATTATTGTCACTCGTCTTATCAGCTATGCTACATCAGGGATTTAATCCACTTAATTTTACGATATCAACTATAATGTAATTATAAAGGAATTCAGTAACATCACCGGTAAACTGTTAAATGGGTTATTTTAAATAAGACAACGAGAGAGAGGGAAATGGCGTTTAACGTCCACTGGACACAAACTAGGTCATTTCGTGATTTACATATGGTTTAATTTCATTACAATAATTCGCTTGCACGTAGGGGTCTTTAGCAGTGGGTGGAAACCGGACATCCACCCACCCCCATCCCCTTTAAATAAGGCAATGATGTGCTGAAATCGTCTGGCTTACAATTTGGATTCGAGGTTGATCACTCAACCACTAATTGCTCCGGTGTAATAACCATAATTAGTCAGATGTGTGTATGTGCCTGCTAGATTGAAGCCGGACCATTGACGAGATCCACTTTATAAAGTCATTCAGGATCCTTATTGACTGTGGAATCTGTCCTTTACTAGCCCAATTCTTTCTCAATCATTATGTAAAATAGAGTAAAATGATCAAATTGCACACCCGAATCATTTAATGTTTCAAATGGAGTTAAGCAGGACAGAGTTCTCTCCATGTATTGTTCACAGTATACTTAGACAAGTTATTAAGAAATCACCCCCGTCACTCCGTCAAGACAAACTCTCATGTCACTACTACAGTAGTTATATGTGCCAGATTCCCATGGGAATATGACGTTAAATTTATCCCTGACAAATGTAAACTGCCCATTTTAAGTCATAACAAACAGAGCGATAGCAATTTTAAAGATTTTTATTTCAACGGTAAATGTATTAATGTACATTCTGAACCGCATTGGTAACTCTCTACTTTGTGATAGTAAAGAACATACAATTCAGAAGGCAATAGATAGTTATATTGCTATGTTACTTTTAATCAATTTAAGTTTGCATTATCAGACAAAAAATATAAGCTTTTTAAGACCTTTTGTATGCCTTTATATGGTAGTGTATTGTGAGACTTCGAACACAGGTCTATTGATAACTTCTACTGTACCTGGCGTAAATGTATTCGTTGACTACTTAGTTTACCTTATCGCCCTCATTATAAACTTCTACCTCTTTTATGTCAAGATCGTCCGCTGGAAAATCAGCTGCACTCAAGATTTGGTCGAGCTGCGTATCCAGCTGCCTTGATTCACCTCTGGATATGTTGTTTACGTTAATGACACGACGAATCTTGGTGAATTTCATCGATTTCAGAGTTATTGCCAACAATCACTTCGTAGATTCTTGTGACGTTCCGACTAAAAAAATGCATCTCATACATATACATGTACAAGAGAATATTACATTTACATTATAAAACGAGATAACAAAGAGCATAAAACATATACATAAAAAGTGCTGTTTACATAAAAGTACTTAGTCCCAAAATGACCTAGTTTGTGTCGAGTGGACGTTAAACCCCATTTCTCTCTCTCTCACATGAAAGTACACGTTATTGGAACTTAAATAGCTGTGAATGCTCCATATAAATGACTCACTGTGTAAAAGCCGTTTTAAACAAACATGTCTTTAGTTTAGTTTTAAAAATAGTTACATCATTGATATTAAGAATTTGAATTGGTAATTTATTCTATAACAATGATGCTTGAACATAGAATGACCGGTAACCATCTGCTGATAAATTATGAGACCGCTAATACAAGTAATGATGTGTCATTAGAAGATCGCAGTTTCTTACGGGTTTATAGTATTCAAGTGCCCCAGAAAGATAGGGTGAGGGCCAAAGTATTACACAATACATTACCTATTACATTTGATACAGCGCATAATTTCTATCACAAACGTTAAGGGAATACTTTACGGCAAAGGTATGTTTTGAGTTTCTTTTTAAATCCAGTTACAGTCTGACATGCCGGAAGGATATTTCAGCATCGCGGTCCTAAGACACTGAAAGACATGTCAGCAAATGTTTTATATTAAGTCTTAGGTTTTGATAACATGTTCTGTGATGACAATCTGGTATTGTATGATTTAGTTTTTGAATAATAATTCAGAAAGTTTGGTAGGGGTAAGTTTGCGAAGACACTTATACAGCAGTACCAGTAGCTTGAATTAACATCGAACTTCAATTGGCAAAATATTATGTTCCTTCAGAGCAGCATTGGATCTATGGTCGTAACTAACACTGATAATTAGTTTTGCAGTACAATTTTGAATTCGTTGCAGACGTTGCACAATAGTTGCTTGCAGATCACAGGGCAGACCATTTATCACAAGTTTAAGAGATAATTCTCGCGAAAGAAAATTTTGCCGGAAGTTTTACATTTCCCCATTAATGACCACTTCACATTGTGTTTCAGTATTCTTCATCTTCAATGATAGCATCCACAGGAACAACAAATACCACATTTCGGTTCTACATTTTATATCAAGCACTGCTACATACAGGTTACATGATTACAAGCATTATAATAAAGTCTTTCTCTTAAACCCCATCAGCCAGACTCTGCGAGTCTGCTTAAAAGAACTACTACATCTTCTCCCTTCAAGAACTACATGGCTGTCTGTTGTAGCGCACCAGGTCCAATTATTGTATATGCCTAGATTTCCCTTACTAATTATTCAATTGGTCAAATATGACGTAATTAATTATAATGATTGGATAAAAAGCCCATCATGCGTTTTTAGACCTTATCGATATAACGCGTACCTTGCATACCAATAGGGACGCATTGCCAAATTTGGTCACCACATACATTCCATTCTTGACCATATGACAAATGTTTTTATTAACCTACAGTCACGTGATCGCCTTTTCTACAATCGACCAATCACGTTATTGTCTACATTCGCGTGTGTTGTTGGTAAACACAAAATGGCGTGCTCAACGAGAAGCACATTCCAGTTATAGAATCTACACGAAATGGCGACAAAGGCCAAATATACTGGTATTGTTCACTTACACAGTGTTGAGAAGGACGGTGCAAAATCCTTTACAAAATCAAAGTGGGACAAGTGTCGAAGGATATTATATTATTTATACTGAAGATACAGTCGACAGTGGTGTTTGATTTCACCCAACGTGTTATAGATGTTTTATGGACAAAATGAGCCTCTTAAAATAAGTTAAAAGAAAGTGAGAAGGCAACATCTGCAACCTGCAACTAGATTAATTATTTCGTTATTACGAATTAATATTTCGTTATTACGAATTAATATTTCGTTTAAACGAATAAATTTTTCGTTTAAACGAATAAATAAATCGTTTAAACAAATTAATATTTCATATTAATTCATAATAACGAAATAATTAATTCGTTATAATGAAATAATTAATTCGTAAAAACCAAATAATTAATTCGTTATAACGAAATTATTAATTATTTCGTTATTACGAATTAATATTTCGTTTAAATGATTAATTCGTTATAAAGAAATAATTAATTTGTTATAAAGAAATAATTAATTCGTTATAACGAAATAATTAATGCGTTATAACGAAATAATTAATTCGCTATAACGAAATAATTAATTCGTTATAACGAAATATTAATTTGTTATAACGAAATATTAATTCGTTATAACGATTTAATATTTCATTTAAGTGATTAATTCGTTATAAGGAAATGATTGGTTCGTTATAACGAAATAATTAACTCTTTATAACGAAATGATTGGTTCGTTATAATGAAATATTATATCGTTATAACGAAATATTATATCGTTAATACGAAATATTATATCGTTAATACAAAATATTATTTTGTTTATACGTTTAAACGAAATATTAATTCATAATAACGAAATAGTTAATTCGTTAAAACGAAATAATTAATTCAAATTATTAATTATTTCGTAATAACGAATTAATATTTCGTTTCAATGATTAATTCGCTATAACGAAATGATTGATTCGTTATAACGAAATATTAATTCATTATAACGAAATATTAATACGTTATAACGATTTAATATTTCATTTAAATGATTGGTTCGTTATAACGAATTTCGTTTAAACGAATTAGTATTTAGTCATAACGAATTAATTATGGCTTTGTTTACAAATGCTTTGACCTGGCACTTGACCCCATAACGTTAGACCGCGACCCCTCAAGCGCGACCCGTAATTGGTCAAATTTGAAATACCTGCGCAGCATCCAACTCACATATACGCAAATATGGCTCCGCACTACAAAGAAATAGGTCATGGATTTCTGGCCAATTTCGAGCTTAAACTATTAAATTAACAAAATATATTGGAGAACTTTGTTGACATGTTGATTGCACGATTATTAATAGTCCGATTTCTAGACCCGTTTAGCGGGAGCGAAGGTGACAGCTTTTCGACCCGAGAATGCGGCCTATAGTCTTAAAATAAAAACTTTCCTTTTCTCTAAGTAGAGTTTTCTCGTTAATCACTAGTCTTCTCCGACTTTAAAGCATTTCCATCACTCTTCTTGATGATCACGTGTTTGGGACAAATTCATTCATCCTCAAATCAAACATGTCATGGCCATCAGACCAAGAACTAACATTATTATTTTAAATTAGTTAACATTATTATTCTTAAACCTTATTATTCACTCCTAATCTTAACTAAAAGTAAACCTTCATTTAATTATTAATAAACTCTGATGTGTCTCTTTAATCATCAGAATTCTAAATTATAAATGTACAAACAACTTTAACCTCTTGACCTTTACTCTGTAACCTACAATTTTATAAGTGCGCTTTCATTTTATAATTCCGCCAAAACAATTACAATGTTATTCTAACATTTCATCATCCCGCATACTAACTTTTTCTACCCATATTACTACAGATTTAAAGTTACATGTGGAGAGATGAACTTTATGATTTGGCCATTATTCCATATATGTTATATATCAAAATAAAATTGAACAATATGTTAGTCCCAAAATGAGCTAGTTTGTGTCGAGTAGACATTTAATCCCTTTTCTGCCTGACTGTCATACAGATATTAATTAAATTAAGCACTGTATGATCGTGTGCAACTGAACAAAAAGTTTCAGGCCGTGACAACACTCAACAGGAGCATCGCTAACGCTGCAAATGTGCACATTCCTGCTTTTATTGATATGGTACTTTTTAAAATGAAAAGAATTATGAAATGGCAGTGACTGTAAATATACAAGAGACAAATATGGCTCACCGTTGTGTCACCACCCTGTAATCAATAGTAGCCGCCCTTACGCTATAAGGAATACATATGCAAAGTTCAACGACGTTCCATTAAGAATTGTGGCCTGTAGGCAACACACGGAAACACAAAGAAAAAAAAATGGGCGTGACTCTGCCCCTGAGGTTCGAACAATCACTATTGGGATATGGATATTGTCATGTAGTACATGATATTGTTATGTATTCATAATTATTTTCTCTACGATTATAATGACTATTCAGTTCATTGCTTTTACTAAAGTTGAGTCGTGATTTGTCTGCTATCATTGTTGCATAATTTAGATACTTGTTGGTCAAGACGAGCACGTGCTGTTACCAACGTGATGCTGATGTTTCAGCAGAAGAATAGCAACCAGCGGCATGGTGGAGATTTGTTCTGGTGTGTCGTGTGTAAATTCTTTCATTTTATAGTTGTATATAAGTTTTTCCATTATTGTATACCTTTTGATTGTTCGGTAATATTTTTAAATCATCGTAGGTTGCTCGTGCTGTGTTCGTTTCGTGGTTGTGGTGAGTAATTCGCGACAGAGTAAAAGATTCAAGTACCATCGCAGATTCCAGAATAGTTCGACCCATGTGACATCGGAATGTGTGTTGAAGGAATATTTGTGTTATGAACTGATTATTTAAAATATAATTAATAATACTGTCTAATTTTAATGTCCATTACTAGTCCGTTACGTATGTTTTTGTATGGTTCTCTTGTATTACCATGTTTGTGATTGTTGTTTACAGTAGATTGTAATAAATCATGTTTTTTAATTGTACATTGGCGTTTTCTATAATTTCTGCTGACTGGACGTATTTCATGAATAGGTTATTTCTTTGACGTAACAATATCTAATTCAAATAAAACATCACTGGGAATGATTATAAGGGCGCTTACATGGTAAATATTTAAATATTCTCTATCAAACTTTTTCCTATATTAGACGGACGCCAATATTACGGTGCATTATACATCTGTCATCCGTATAAAATATGTAGTTTAGTTTTACAATTTGCAATTTCCATTGCTCCACAATACCAATGTCTCAATGTTAAAATACAGAATACAGATTTCAATAATAGTTATACACTTCTCCATTCTGCATTTTGCATAATATATAAATGCACAATGGAAGTTAGCACATAAGAACATATACCTTATATGGGATCTACGGCAAAGTTCATTTGCATACGGAAAAAAGTCCGGACTAGGACGGAAATTACGCGATCAATCTATAAGGTCAAGGTCAGTAGAAATGGGCGGTACTCATATTTTCAGTCCTTCGCAAAAGGACCAATGAAATGAAATCAAATGGGTTTAACGTCCTACTGTTCTGCTCTGACTGGTTAATGAAAATGGGCATACGTGCACGCCAATGTGTACACGGGACCTCGGTTTTCCGACCGATTCGAACGACTAGACAGCTGTCCTGGTCAGGCCCTCCATTCTGTATCACTGACAAGGGGAAACCACGCCGGAAAATCGAGATGAACTTTCTCGGCCAATGCAGAGATCGAACACCTGACGTCCAGGCTAGCGAGCCAGCGCCTACCCACTTAGCCACGTGATCCCCGATTCTATTTTAGAGGCCAAAAGGGACCATAATAAGACCGAACATCTATGGGTGTAAACAAATCTACATGTCCATAAACAGATTTATAAATCTTTAAAACAACGTGAATAAATTAATTGAAGAGGCTAAAATTACATTTTACTCTGATAAAATAGAAAATGGCGAACACAGACAAAAAGACCTGTATAAAGTTGTGAATTCCCTTTTGGATCATAATGCTGAGCGGACTATTCTCCCGGACAATGATAATGATACTGAACTTGCGAATTTATTCTCTGATCTCTTTCAAATAAAAATACAGAAAATACAAACTGAACTTGATAATTTAAATAAAACTATTGTCTTTAACGCTCATGATTTTGATAAGTTAGAAAATTCTGTTTATTTAGAAAATTTTAACTTGGTTAGTGAATCTTTTGTTTTAAAGTTAATTAAAACGTCTGCTCCTAAATCTTGTTCATTAGATCCTGTTCCAACTCCTTTTATAAAGGACTGTCTATACGAATTTATTAGTTTTTACCAATATTAGTAATTCTTGTATATCATCCTCTACTACTCCCAGCGTTTTCAATTAAAAAGTCTATACTGGATCCTAATGTTTTTAAAAATTACAGAACTGTCTCTAACTTAAGTTTTATTTCTAAAATATCGGAGAAATGCATTGCTTTTCAGATAAAGGCCCATCTAGATGATAACTGTTTGTATGAACCATTTCAAAGTGCTTATAATCAATTCACCTAATTGTCAATCCTCTTTCAATTTAACAAAATTGCAACTTGAGAACTGTATTAGTGAAATTAGAAAATGAATGTCAAAGAACATTCTAAAATTGAATGATAATAAAACCAAATATTTGTTATTAGGCTCAAGGCATCAATGTAAGTTCCAATTTCATATTTTAAGTTATATTTTTAAAATGTATTAAAATATAGCCCTAAAATAGATGGAATATATAAACAGTCCTACCTTAGCACAATATGACGTATGCCGTTTGGGGGATACCTTTTAAGGTATCGGTCAACCAGGCATCATAACCACAGACCTTGACGATCGAGACAACACCCGCTATGCGCTCGTTTTCATTTCGTAGATCTTTATTTACTGATTCTGCGAAGAAACGCAAGAGAATATTATACCAAAATATTATAGACAAAGAATAGCTTTGACTCAAATAAATATTGGAGTTGAAAGACTAAGAAAAACTCAAACTAGAAACAGGTTTTGAAATGGCTAGAGTTTTATTCAGGGGCGTACATAACGATTTTGTTTGGGGAGGAGGGGGGTGTTTAGCCAAAATGCGACCGACTGATGCACATCCACCCCCCCCCCCCGCCATCCCCTCTAGTACGAGTGACGCAATCAGGGGCCTTTCTCTTCACAGGTGCGAGTTTTCCAGGAAATATGGGGGTCGGGTAGGGGCGGTTTCAAATCTACGGCGCCATCCACAATCCCACCCCACAATGAGTGTCAACAAAATACTGGCCATAACATTAAGCGTCCCGGTAAAACATAGATAGTATTGTATAATTATATAGTTGTTCGCCGATCGTTGTCTCGCCGGAAAGCAGTTTTATTAAAGTTCACATAGTTTCTGTCATAGATGATGATTGTGCCTATAACACTGAGTAATTTGAGAAAATTTTGGAAATTGATTCAATATCCTGGCATTTCAGGTCATTGCTGGGAGAAATTCTTGTGGGCGAGTGGACCAGAAATGTCAGTCAATGGGACAGAATCTCGAGATCTGTTTTGCAAGAGTTGACATAACATCTGTACAATCTGACACCCCACGACCCACACACCAGTGATACTACAAACTGGGCAGTTCACTATAATCGTGAGTATGATAGTGCTGAGATAAGACAACAGAGGAGTAGAAGAATGATGTTGTAATTGAATCGAGCGCCGCAGGCGCGAAACAATTTCAGATATGTAAACGAGTGGAAGAATGATGTTATAATGGAATCGGGCGCCGAAGGCGCGAAAAAATTTCCGATATGTAAGAGAGCTTTTAAATTTGGGGGACTGGGCTTGAAAATATGAATCAATGTCATGGCAAATGGAACCAAATTCTCGTTAACGGGAGGAAAAGAAATGGGGCTTATCTGTCAATTTCGCCTGTTTTGTGATTGTTTGTTTACCTCATTAATTAATTTAGTCTGCAGAGACTGACTGCGGTGTGTCCTTTTTTTAGACCGACTATTTTTTGCCATGGTAGAAAACATTTCATAGAACAACATACTCACAACAGAATAAGAGTGACAAACATTTTTTTCAAACACGACAAGCAGACATGGTTATTTTATACTGTAGTTTTGTGTGACGTATGCAATTTAGGCTCATGGATTCACACAAATAAGTATTTGGAATCTATCCTGTCATTGTTTTTGAGACCGACTGCAGTGACTGCACTTTTTGAGACCGACTATTTTTCTCCCTGGGTGAAATATTGTTGTTAAACCAACATACTCACAACAGAATAAGAGTGACGTATGCAATTTAGGCACACGGATTCACGCAAATACATAGTATTTGGGATCTATTCTGGCATTCTTTGTGAGACATACTGCAGTGACGGAACTTATTTTGAGACCGACTACTTTTCTCCATGGGTGAAATTTTGTTGCTAGACCAACATACTCACAACAGAATAAGAGTGAAACACAACATCTTTTCAAACATGACAAGTTGACAAGGTTATTTTATACTAAAGTTTTGCGTGAGTAGCGTTACGTATGCAGTGAGCACTTATTTTGATACCGACCTTTCCTATTTTGCGACCGACTATTTTTTTTCCTGGGGGTTGTACCACCCCCCGCACACCCCTCCCCACATTTACGCCCCTGGTTTTATTAGACAAGTAAGATTAGGTTTTATCATTTCTGCCGTATAACATTTTTATTTTCCACAATTCCATGACCTAGTAAATAGCTATTATGATAAATTCAGTGATGTTGGTATTGTTGGCCCAAAGAATATAGTGTGTTTACTTTTTGATCAGTCCAATTCATAGTCTAATTTTTTTCCCCAGGTATTGTGGAATTAGTTCACAAACGCAAATCACCAGTACTCCAAGCAAAGAAGGAACCCCAATTTTACCACAAATGTCCGAATTATCGTCAATTCCAAGCAGGTACGGTATATCTAGTACTATTATTGTACTGCAAACATGTTTATATTTTTAGACTATTTTAATTAATACTATGTTGGGGGCTTGCATTTCAAATGTAGGCCTATGTCAATAATAATGATAATGTGTGTTTTTATTAATTTTGCAGTTCTGGTGCAGAGCGTAATAAATCTGTACCTGAAAAAAGTGTTCAACATACGTCTTATGAAGATGACATAACAAATGACAAGTGAGTTATTTTTATATATTCAGCCATTTTTTATTGGAGCACTGGGGGCTCAGTGGGTAAGGCACCGACACACTAATCAGGAGTTCAGGACCGGACAAGGGACATCCTCTAGTCGTTCGGCTGGAACAGAAAACTGAGATCCCATGTAACGAAAGAGAACCTTTGTTTGAATACAATGGCTGTCCGAGCCAAATGTTTCCCATATCACACTGCATGGTGTATGCTCATCTTCATTAGTCCTGTTACAGCAGAAAAGATTTTAAACAGCATTCATTTTTTCCATTTTTATAATAATTTTGATCCAATATAAAATATATACAAGTTTGTATTTCTCAGTGTGTGGGTTTCGTATTTTACAGATCATTGAAATATACTATTCAAAAAAAGTAGGGGATATTTGATTTTGGGGGGCATAATACTAAAATATGCAAATGACTACGAAAAAAGTCACTATAGAACCTAACAGAAGAAACATTTCCAGTTACATGTGACGCCCAAACGCACCAATAGCTACCGCATGGAATGCAGGTGATGCTTGGGATCATCATGGGGGTCCAACCCAAGATTTGCACGACTCTGACTTTGAATGTTACAGTCATTGTGGCATTGAATTCCAGGGTGGAAACATCAGTTTAATTGTTTTAGTGACCAGAAAACAAATTTTGATATGCGTCGGCTTACCCAAAATGAAAGGTTACGTGCCCTTGGCATGCTACAGATCGGCACAACACAGGCGGTTGTGACGCGGACGATGAATGTTTCTCAGTCTGTCATAAGCAGGCTATGGTCCAGATACCGTGATACACAATCTGTACAGGACAGACAACGCTCAGGTCGACCAAGGGCGACAACTCAAGCCCAGGATCGATTTATCCGTACCTTGGCCTTGAGAAATCGTGTCATCACAGCAAATCAGACCAGCGCTCGTCTTCAAACAGACACTGGTGTGAGAGTGAGTGGCCAGACGATTCGGAATCGACTGCATAGCTGTCACCTTCGCGCCCGACGTCCTCGCGTGATCCCTTGTTTGAGAGATCATCACATTCAGGCAAGACGTCGTTGGTGTAGGGATCGTCAACACTGGGATAATCGACGCTGGAGCAATGTGATGTTTTCAGATGAGTCAAGGTTCACTGTTGATTTTTTGGACAGACGTAGGAGGGTGTGGCGTCGTCGAAACGAGCGCTTCCAAGACGTTAACGTCATCAGACATGATCAATTTGGGGGTGGTTCTGTTATGGTGTGGGGAGGCATCACTGTTGCTGGAAGAACGGCTTTACATGTTGTTGCAGGGCGTGTTACAGGCCAGTACTACCGGGACAACATCTTGGCAGTCCATGTTGCGCCGTTCGCACGACGTCATGGCCGCCGTTTCATCTTCCAGGATGACAACGCAAGATGTCACAGGGCCAGGATCGTTACAGGCTACCTCCAACAACAGAACATCACCACATTACCTTGGCCAGCATTGAGTCCCAACATCTCCCCCATCGAGCATGTCTGGGACATGCTTGGACAGAGGTTACGTCAACGTCAACAACGTCCTGCCAATGTCCAAGAACTTGCTGCTGCGTTGCAACAGGAATGGGACAATCTGGACCAAAATGACCTTAGACGTCTCATTAGGAGTACGCCACGTCGGATCAATGCTTGTTTGGCAAACAGAGGAGGATTTACCCGTTACTGACTTTGTTGTGATGCTGTGGTAACTTTGCTGTTTGACCCCGGGTATCATTTTACCCTTATAATGGCCAGTCTGTGCCTTACTTAGTCTAACGATCATTTGGAATAAATCGATGAATGTGAACTTCATTTCATTTTGTCATTTGTTTCTTCGTCAGTTTCATTAGGTGACTTTAATAACATTAAAAATCAAATATCCCCTACTTTTTTTCAATAGTAGTTGTGACCTCAGTTATTCTCGTCCCGTGAATAAAAATGACCTATATTATTTGCTCTATATTGCATAAAACTTGAATTACCGATCATCAACGTGGAAACGGTATAAAACACGCCATTTTGTAAATAGACTTGAGTTAGTACATGTAGATCGGCACCTCCTATTGGATAACGTTGATAAAAATCGGCCAACGGGAGCGCGTTTACGAATAAGTGCGGATGCAGTGTCAAAGGTTATGCACGTGCATTCTCCAGTGTAGATCGTATACATAGGGTATATAAGGACAGTCAAAGCCAGTCTTAGTGGAACGGTCGGGGGTGGGGGTGCGGACCTCAGCAGGAATATTCATATATTTCGTTCTGTGGTAAGCATTCGCAAGGGGAGACTCTGTCTCTGGTGGCAAGCTAGTTCTCCGGAGTAGAGTTTAGTGACGTGCGAGTCCGACGGGCGTGACCAATTACGCCGCTTAGGATAAGTACGGATTAAGACGGGCGTTCCAAACTTTAGGGACAGGAATGATTAATCATTTCGCTCGGGTCAAGCAAGATCTCCGGAGTAGAGTTTAGTTTAGGATAAGCACTACGTTCCAATTTATAGGAGGGTTAAGTTATGAGTTTCTAGTTTTTTTAGGGTTCCGATTGGTTGATGTAAGATTTATTGTTTCCCTATGTGCGAATATTGAAGTTCGGGCTGAAGCAGGCATAAGCCATGAGGTTTATATTTATTCGCGGAGTTATGAGTTTCTAGTTATTTTTAGGGTTCCGATTGGGTGATGCAAGATTTATTGTTTACCCCATGTGCGAATATTGAAGTTCGGCATAAGGCCATGATGTATATAATTTAGTGTGGAGTTATTAGTTTCTGGTTATTTTTAGGGTTCCGTTTGGGTGATGTAAGACTTGTTGTTTTGTTGAACGAATACTGTTAGTTCGGGCTAAGGCAGACACTACTATTGTTTAAAAGTTGAAGGGCTTGATGCAAGACTTTTTTTTATTTCAGCTGGTTAACCATTGGAGAGAAGAAGACGAACCCCGCGGACGCGCGTATCGGTCATTGAATCTTTGTAATTTATGAAATAAAGTTTTGAAACTTAATAAAAGTGTTCTCTTTTACTTCAGTTCACGTAAGAAACCTGACATCCTGCGTTCGAGCTATACTATATACCGGAAAACACCAAAAACCACCGGAAAACCACATGTTATACTAAATACCGGAAAACACTAAATACAGGAAAACCTACTAAATACCGGAAAACACCCTAAATAGGCAACTCGGAGCCTGGTTCTCCGGAAAACACACAAAGAAAACTAAAACTAACCCTTACCCTAACCCACAACGGAAAAACCTAACCTTAACCCACGCACCCAGAGGATCAGGCTCCGGGATACCAATTTAGGTGTTTTCCGGTATTAAGTGTGTTATCCGGTATTTAGTGTTTTCCGGTATTCAGTATAACATGGTGTTTTCCGGTTGTTTTCTGGTGTTTTCCGGTATATAGTATTGCCGCTGCGTACGAACCTGGACTTTCGGTTTGAACGAGAGCCAGTCATTCCCGACGCTCGAGTGCAAATCGATAACAACCCGCCCTGTTACAATAGCATAGAAATAGATGTACAAATGAACTCAGAATATGAAGGCATGAATACAGACTCGGGTGATGATAGAGATTGAGGAATAACATATTGATGCTGAAGATGATATTGATTATGAGCCGCAGTTTCTAAAACCATCATATTGGTAAGTATAAGTGATTAAGAGTAAATGAAATGAAATGGGGTTTAACGTCCTACTCTTCTGCACCTGACCTGGGCTAATTGAAGACGGGGATTAAGAGTAAACTTTATACTAAACAGCAGTTGTTCACTTAGAAATGGAGACAAAATAACATAGGATAAAACAAATACATGAGCAAATATATTGATAAATGCTTTCATGTATTATAACACAACTGTAAATTGATGAAATTTCATGTAGAGCAATGCCGAATGACTTATCCAATAGTGTTAATGTATTTTGTACATTTTGTGACTTATTATAGTAATAGATCCACCTATACCGAAGGCTTGCCTGTTGCTGGAGCAGAAGATATTGATGAACATGGTGATGATGATGATGAAGATGATGATGAAGAGGCAGATAATGACGCTTTAAATGATAGCATTGTGGTTGACGAGATTGCAGATATGTTGAATGATAAAATGGGGATTGTTTTTTGTTCAAAATTGCTTGAATTAGCCCATATGACACCACCTGAAATTTGCCACAGAAAAATATGTAATGCTCCAACATATACTCAGCTATTTACGACAGCAACTGGTTTAAGAGTACACTGGGTATGTTTTTGTTTGTTTTCATGTAACCCATATGATTTTGAATTAGGCCATTTGATTTAAATTTGATATATTTAACTTTGGTGGTATTCATGGGTTCCTGCATAAATTAACTATTTTTATACGCCCACATTTTCATGTGGACGTATATTATATTGTGGTCGTTCATATCCAGACGACTTTCTATCAACAATTTGATTGTGGACACTCTACCGGTCACAATTTTTATCCGATTTTGATGACACTTGATATATAGGTTTATCACCCTGAGATCTTGGTTCATTTAGATATTGGCATGTTTCGGATCACAACTTCATGGATTGTGCGAAAGAGGTCACAATTTTATTCCATTTTGGTGAAACTTGAAATGTATGTTTATAACCAAAAGATCTTGGTTTTTCGTTTGTCTACAAATTTGTGTATTTTGCTTCAGGTTTGTAACAACGGACATCTAGTAAAGATTTGGCGTTCACAACCTCTTATTAAATCAGTGCTGGAGAGTTTTTACTGTCTTGTTGTGTTTTAACATCTGGGAATAACTGTTTGATTTGTTGAACATTGGTTGTTTATCTCCTGCAACATACTTTGTCATACAATCAAAATATGGATGTACAGCTGTATATGAGTATTGGAATTGAATGCAGAAAAAATTTTGAATGAAATCAGGCCAAGAAAAACCAAGGTCCTGTGTACTTGTATGTGTGCACATAAAAGAACCTTTAACAGCTGGAATTTGAAATAAAAGTAGGTGGTAGAACCACTGTCCTGCCAAACATTTCCCCATGGCACACTGCTTGTCGTATGCCAATCTTCATTAGCCCAGTTTGTGCAAAATATACTGAGCGCCATTGAAAACGCAAAACCAAAAGTACGACACAGATGGTTAATTCCATGTTACGTCGCTGCACAGCGTGCGTAAGAGCCAGTGGAGGACACACGCGCTATTGACATCTGTGTCGTACTTTTGGTTTTGACCCCTCTGACTTTGTACCGTTGATTACAGATTAAACATCCATATGTGTACAAATGTGTTGTTATTGATGTGTTCCATTAGAATATTGTTCACAATAAGAAGCAAAATAAATAAGATATGTTTACAGGATCATTTTGTTATACGAAAAACTAAGTGATGCGTTTTCTATGGCGCTCAGTATATATGATGCCTTTTCAATTTGTATTTTATATCCAGTTCATCTATTTATTTAGGTAATACAAAGTAGAAACAACAGAGATTTGATTACTTGGGCCAAAAAAGTTGTCAACCATTTCTGGTATTGTGCCAAAACTTGTGAAGGTGATCAAAATATTTTCAAAGTAAGTAATATTTCTACAAAATTAATACTTTAATTCACTATAAAATATGTTTTAAATTTAAAATATCAGTTCATTTTTTAAGGCTTGATGGCGTGGTGTATTACATCATGTTGTCGATGAACATGTATGGCTCACTGGGGACGGTGTGATTGAACCCAAATGTGAGCATGGAGAACTACTCTCTGATGAAGAAAGGAAATGGTTGTCCAAAGGATCATCGGCTCACACAGCACTGATAAAAGTTGTGTTGGACAAAACATTACTTAAGAATGTTCCTTATTATGTAAATTTTCGGTAAGCATTGTTGCCTCTTCCAGTGAAAATTGTATGATGTGTTAAATTGATCTAGTTGGTCGATTTAATATGGATATATTGATGTGTTACAGTAGACTAAATCTTCTTCATTCTCCTTGATTATCGTGATTTGGACAGCTTTATTCATTTTATTTCAGACACATTGGTAATATCGAATCTTTTCATTCTTTCAAGTTAATATATACAAGCTAAAGATTTGCCTACAGTAGAGTGGTTCACACTCGAAGTGTTTTATAACAAAAATACACTATTTCGGGATTATTTAAACATTATATGATAAGACTTACTATAAAAACTTCATTCATCAACAATGGCCACATTTGATTTTTGAGGATATATAACCATTTGGACATATGTTATAAATGGCTCAAAATCTTTCCGGCTTCCATAATCAATGGAGTTATCTCTTAGTAAGAATAAGAGCTATGTCCCTTGGTTGTACACTCTATGAGACGATTGGATTTGACATCTGTTCGCATGCGCAAACGCTTAGTTGTTTCAACAGTAGACCCACGCCTTCAACTGTCTTAATATCAACCGCACGTTTTAGTGATTTGTCTCTATAATTTCGGCCACTTTCGTATAGAGGACAAAAAATAATAATAAGTAACTAAGATATTTTGATAAAGCGGGCTGGAACAAAAGAAAAACTATAACTCGAAGAAATCTAAAATACAGAATACACCATGGCGTTATTCTTCCTGTCGGGTATGACAAGGCAGGGTTGTTTTTTGTTTTGTTTTGTTTGTTTTTTTGTTTGTTTGGGTTTTTTTTGGGAGGGGGGGCGGGGGTTGTTTGAATATAACATGTCTCTCTCGGCTATTATTCAAGATATATTAAATTGATTCGTATATTATCTCCCTATGTATGTCTGTCTACTACATCGTTGTCGTGTTCATTTTACATACTGTAGTCCATTGGCCAATCATGCTATTTTATTGAAATTTCGTCTTATAGTTTGGATGCGAGTGTGGCGCCAGGTTTTGGTGAATATTCATGATTTTGAGGCGGAAGGATACTTGAGTTGTGAGGTTGGTGACGTTGAAATGTAGGGCTTAAAATAGCATGTTTACCTATTTCTACTTCCAGCTTGTGTATCAAGTTTTTCAAGAAGAACCTCATACATGCTTTTGGTCAAGAGTTTGCCACATGTTGCTCTATCTGTGACAGAAAGCGTTCTGCCCACCGAAAATATGGGGAAAAGTTACAAGCCGGTCTAAGTGACGAGAATTAACATTAAAGTCAATGGAGAAATATTAAGTGTTCTGTGGCCGACTCTCAGGGAGGATTGGCGTTTGAGGAGAATATCTTGTTTGTTAGCGATTTTCAACTTTTTAAAAGTAGCTTTCAATTATAACCACTTTTGATACTACTTGTGGCTCTACAACAAATAAGAAATAAATATTTGCTAGCTCTAAATACGCATAACTATTTGAGACCGGAAAATAACCGAAACAAAATTTTATTTGTAGCCTTTATTTTCCAGACACTTTTCAGTAACTTGATGTAAAATATTTTCATAATCATAGTATCTTATTTAATCATTGTGTAGGCTTAAGCCTTGATCGTCGGACTTAGTTGTATTTTTCTAGATCTGAGACTGAGCCCTACAAGATGGCGTTCACCGATGATTTGCTAATCAGCATTGGAATGGACAAGTATCCCTATGATTTGGGCACTGTACCCACTATACTTGCCCTTGTTAAAGGAGAATGCTGCCGCAAAAAGTTGTTTTGATATGAAAAACAACGTTTAAAATAAAAGTCACTCTGAGTATTCTTACAAAGGAAAAATATACCCCCAAAAAGCCACCGGGTTGACATTATGCATTTTTGCAGCCTCGTGGATGACGTCATAGCCGACATTTCCCTAGATAGAAGCCTTAGTCATTTTGACGAAATGTTAGCAGAGAGAGGGAGAGGGGGTTTAAAAGTCCACCAGGTTGGACAGGTGACCCTACTCCTTGTCACATACAACCGAAATGTTAGCATAAACATTGTCAATTGCGTTGCATGTGGATGTACTAATAGCATAAATAATAAATCACAAAGCACGTGTCATTTTTTTTTCAAATTTCAAATCGAGACAACATGCAGATAGTTCAAGACACAGCGATGTCAAATAGTACGACTACGACGAGGCGATGTAAAAACACGCTTCTTTCTTGTTTGGAGAATTTCGAGTTTCTGCTTAAATACGTACGTGACCAGCGCAATTTTAATAATATTATGTTATCTTTCTATGTTAAAACATGTATTCTATGGTGAAACCGACGCGCTTTCACAATCTACCAATAGAAATGAGAGATGTAACCATAGCAACGAAATGTAAAGTAAGTGTAGGTAGTCCTAGCACAAATAAAGTAAATTAATATCCCCTTTTCGAAGCGTCTCCCGTGTAAGGGATCTTTTACGTGCACGCCAATGTGTACACGGGACCTCGGTTTTTCGTCCCATCCGAACGACTAGACAGCTGTCCTTGTTAGGCCCTCCGTTCTGCATCACTTACAAAGGGAAACCACGCGAGAAAATCGAGATAAACGTTCTCGGCCAATGCAGGGATTGAACTCCCGACCTCCAGGCTAGCGAGCCAGCGCCTCACCCAATTAACCACGTGATCCCTCGGATAGGCGTTTAAGGAGAATGTCTTGCGTGTTAGCGATTTTCAACTTTTTAAAAGTAGCTTTCAATTATTAACACGTTTGATACTAGTTGTGGCTCTGCATGATGATATGGGACACACGGGAAGAGACCGAACTACAATCCAAAGAAATAATTGTATAATGTCAGCATGAGTCATGATCTGTCATATGCTGCAAGAAATACGAATACAAGCATATTGTATTAATTCCGCTTTACAAGTAACCACACCGGTGAAGTAGTCCAAAAAACTAAATGCACTAAATCAATAAAGAAACGTTTAGGCATACAAGGGAATCGAAGAATATTGAATGCGTTTTGGGCACATATTCCAACCGTCACAGAAACAGAACTGAATTCAAGGAAGCAAAGGAATATAGACCGTCTCGGAAGACAGCCGTGTGCTGACTGAATGGCGTGACGTTGTAACTTAAAAAGCGACATATATATATATATATATATATATATATATATATATATATATATATATATATATATATATATATATTAGAATAATTAATTAAAGCTGCTCTTTGGTAATATATAATTGAAATTAAAGACGGCAAAATAAAACTACATTTTTATGCTAACGTTTTCACCGCGATAGCGGCTCATCAGGCGTTTTATTAAACAATAATTGAATTAACAATAGTCTATGACGTCAGGGTGTCATAGTTACATGATAAAATTATTGTACAGGCAAGGGTAGTTAGTTAGTCTACAGACTATAAATATTTAATCCCACCACAATCTTTATTTCATATAACTTATATATTCTCTTATTTAGAATTAAGTTTTGGGTGGTACTTCTCAATAAAATAACTTTCTTTTGCCTCCAAGAGGTCGTTGTTTTTGCTATTAAGTTTATATAAAGGAAAACCACTAACTTTACCCCCACCACATACTTCAAGGTGCTCACTGAGCGGGATCATCCTATATTTTGGTTGAAGTATGTGCTGTCGATGAAGGTTCATTCTAAGCCTAAGCATCATTTGGATCTTTCCTATATACTTCCCCTTGCATCCCGGACACGTCATAAGGTAAATTACATAGTTCGATTGGCAATTCATTGCCTGTTTGACATAAAATGTATTATCATCATTAATTGTTATGGATGATCCCTCAATGATAATGTCACAGGTTTTACACCTTGAACTACCGCATTTCGAAACTAATGGAATTGAAGCGACTGAATCATATTTAGAAGATGTTATAATCCTAGCTAGATTGGAAGGTTGCTTAAGACTGTTGATTATATTCGTTTTTCTCAATATTTTATGCATTGTTTGGCTACTTTTAAGAATATGGATATAATTTTCAATGATAGATTTCCCATTTTCCTGGGACGGATTGAATGTAGTAACTAAAGCAACGTTCCTTTTATCAGAGTTTACAGGAACTTTAGGTAGTCTTAAGACGCTTTGATCCAGACTCAATGCTCTCTTGTTAGCATCGTCTATTAATTTACCTGGATAGTTTTGTTTTAATAAGAAACCTTTTAGTTCCTGTAATCTCTGAACTTTGACACCTGGATTGGACACAATTGTACAAATTCGTCTAGCCAGGTTATAAGGGGTGTTTCGTTTCGTATGAGATGGGTGACAAGAGTTAAAATTTAGATATTGATGTGTATCGGTTTTTTTATAATACACATCAGTTTCAATAGAGCCATTCGCGTGAAGCTTAACTCTCACATCCAGAAAATTTAATGTGGTTTGACTCTGCTCCATTGTAAACTGTATGCTATCATCTAACTTATTTAACATTTTATGAAGCTCTGAGATGATTTCTTGGGATAAACTAAAAACCGTTTCCATGATGTCTAAATTAAATCACCGAATTCATTGCCAAACGTTGTTGTCACCCTCTCATACCATATTTCCTCATGATAACCTAAAGTTAAAGTAGCATAGGTAGGGCCAACTTTCGAACCCATAGCGACTCCCTTGATTTGTGTATAGTATAGGCCATTGAAGAAAAATATGTTATTTGATATCACAAGATCTAATGCACCAAGGATAAATGAATTTGAAAACCGGTCTGGTATGAGGTCTGCATGGTTATTTAACCAATATTCGACATCTTTTAGTCCCAGATCTTTGCGTATATTGTTATATAAATTAACTACATCAAAGCTGATAATTGTACTACCAGGTTCTACCTGTGCAGGTAGTTGGTGTAGAAAGTCAATATCATCGCGAAGAAAGCTTTTAACGCGAGAACATAATGGTTTCAAGATGATGTCTATAAATTTGCTGAGTCGCTGGGTACTGCTGTTGGGCCCCCCTACGATTGGTCGAAATTTTAAATCTTCTGGACTAAGTACTTCAATAACTTCATCCTTTGAGTGTTTGACAGCTTCTTCTATCAGCTTACTCTTGTGTACTTTTGGTAGACCATAGAAGTAAGCCGTGGTAGGTTCAAAATCCTCTAAATATTCCTCTTCTCCTTTATGTAGAGGCTTAGCGTTTTTGGTGATGAATTTCACTACCTTTTTCTTTGCAGCATTGTTTTCTTCGATGCTCGATGGCTGGTAGTATTCAGTGTCATTCAGCATTTCTACAATGTTCTGTTCGTAGAATGAGCTGTCCATCATCACTATAGCCCCTCCTTTGTCAGCTTGTTTGACAATTATATTTGGATTGCTCTTCATCTCATTTAAAACCTTCAGCTCCCCCTTACTTAAATTTTGTTTGTAGGGTCTTGGTTGAATTTTGTGAGATGCAATGGAAGTAATGAAGTTATCTAGGTGTGCATCTTTTCCTAATCTCGGTGTAAAGTTTGATTTATTTTTTACGAGACACTCCGATTCAGTGACAGTTTCATTCAGGTCATCCTCATCTTTGTGAAAATGATATTGGAGTCTTAACTTCCTGCAAAATTGGGAAATTTCAGATCGTAAAATACAGTTATCACTTCGGGGTGTTGGCGTAAATTTTAAGCCCCTTTTAAATAAACGAATATGATCCAAGGTGAGTTTCACGCTGCTTAGGTTTATGATAACAGGATCTACATTCTTTGGTTCTTGTATTGACTTCGGGTTTTCTGTCGGCCTTGGCCTAAAAAATTGACCCGATTGTCATACGTTTTTTCTGTATCGCGGAAAGCTTGTGAAGAATTCCCGGTACTGTAATTTGTTTTTTGTGGCCTTTTACGGCGGGGTTCCACTTCTTGCCATGCATCGTTTTTACGATACGTTCGTGCTTTTGGCTTTGGCCGTTCGGTGTTAACACGTCGGTTTGACGGCTGTTTCTTTTTTGAACACTTTATCCAATATCATTTTCACAAAGATGAGGATGACCTGAATGAAACTGTCACTGAATCGGAGTGTCTCGTAAAATATAAATCAAACTTTACACCGAGATTAGGAAAAGATGCACACCTAGATAACTTCATTACTTCCATTGCATCTCACAAAATTCAACCAAGACCCTACAAACAAAATTTAAGTAAGGGGGAGCTAAAGGTTTTAAATGAGATGAAGAGCAATCCAAATATAATTGTCAAACAAGCTGACAAAGGAGGGGCTATAGTAATGATGGACAGCTCATTCTACGAACAGAACATTGTAGAAATGCTGAATGACACTGAATACTACCAGCCATCGAGCATCGAAGAAAACAATGCTGCAAAGAAAAAGGTAGTGAAATTCATCACCAAAAACGCCAAGCCTCTACTTAAAGGAGAAGAGGAATATTTAGAGGATTTTGAACCTACCACGGCTTACTTCTATGGTCTACCAAAAGTACACAAGAGTAAGCTGATAGAAGAAGCTGTCAAACACTCAAAGGATGAAGTTATTGAAGTACTTAGTCCAGAAGATTTAAAATTTCGACCAATCGTAGGGGGGCCCAACAGCAGTACCCAGCGACTCAGCAAATTTATAGACATCATCTTGAAACCATTATGTTCTCGCGTTAAAAGCTTTCTTCGCGATGATATTGACTTTCTACACCAACTACCTGCACAGGTAGAACCTGGTAGTACAATTATCAGCTTTGATGTAGTTAATTTATATAACAATATACGCAAAGATCTGGGACTAAAAGCTGTCGAATATTGGTTAAATAACCATGCAGACCTCATACCAGACCGGTTTTCAAATTCATTTATCCTCGGTGCATTAGATCTTGTGATATCAAATAACATATTTTTCTTCAATGGCCTATACTATACACAAATCAAGGGAGTCGCTATGGGTACGAAAGTTGGCCCTACCTATGCTACTTTAACTTTAGGTTATCTTGAGGAAATATGGTATGAGAGGGTGACAACAACGTTTGGCAATGAATTCGGTGATTTAATTAAGACATCATGGAAACGGTTTTTAGATGATTGTTCTGTGATACTCAGGGTATCCCAAGAAATCATCTCAGAGCTTCATAAAATGTTAAATAATTTAGATGATAGCATACAGTTTACAATTGAGCAGAGTCAAACCACATTGAATTTTCTGGATGTGAGAGTTAAGCTTCACGCGAATGGCTCTATTGAAACTGATGTGTATTATAAAAAAACCGATACACATCAATATCTAAATTTTAACTCTTGTCACCCATCTCATACGAAACGAAACATCCCTTATAACCTGGCTAGACGAATTTGTACAATTGTGTCCAATCCAGGTGTCAAAGTTCAGAGATTACAGGAACTAAAAGGTTTCTTATTAAAACAAAACTATCCAGGTAAATTAATAGACGATGCTAACAAGAGAGCATTGAGTCTGGATCAAAGCGTCTTAAGACTACCTAAAGTTCCTGTAAACTCTGATAAAAGGAACGTTGCTTTAGTTACTACATTCAATCCGTCCCAGGAAAATGGGAAATCTATCATTGAAAATTATATCCATATTCTTAAAAGTAGCCAAACAATGCATAAAATATTGAGAAAAACGAATATAATCAACAGTCTTAAGCAACCTTCCAATCTAGCTAGGATTATAACATCTTCTAAATATGATTCAGTCGCTTCAATTCCATTAGTTTCGAATTGCGGTAGTTCAAAGTGTAAAACCTGTGACATTATCATTGAGGGATCATCCATAACAATTAATGATGATAATACATTTTATGTCAAACAGGCAATGAATTGCCAATCGAACTATGTAATTTACCTTATAACGTGTCCGGGATGCAAGGGGAAGTATATAGGAAAGACCCAAATGATGCTTAGGCTTAGAATGAACCTTCATCGACAGCACATACTTCAACCAAAATATAGGATGATCCCGCTCAGTGAGCACCTTGAAGTATGTGGTGGGGGTAAATTTAGTGTTTTCCTTTATATAAACTTAATAGCAAAAACAACGACCTCTTGGAGACAAAAGAAAGCTATTTTATTGAGAAGTACCACCCAAAACTTAATTCTAAATAAGAGAATATATAAGTTATATGAAATAAAGATTGTGGTGGGATTAAATATTTATAGTCTGTAGACTAACTAACTACCCTTGCCTGTACAATAATTTTATCATGTAACTATGACACCCTGACGTCATAGACTATTGTTAATTCAATTATTGTTTAATAAAACGCCTGATGAGCCGCTATCGCGGTGAAAACGTTAGCATAAAAATGTAGTGTTATTTTTCCATCTTGTTTGAAAAAGAAAACAGACTACATATTTAAAGCTAGCGCTTTCAGGTCCGTGGGAACCTCTTCAGACTTTTTAATATAATAGCGTAACTATATAAACAAAAATGTTAACAATAGAAAGACGTCACATCCGACAATCCCGAACTTATGTTAAAGTTTAACTCATGTATTTTATAAATTTACATAACTAAATTTTAACGTAAATTGTTATTAACAGTAGTAACTCAACATATTGTAAACGTCGGATGTGACGTCTTTCTATTGTTAACAATTTTGTATATATAGTTACGCTATCATATTAATATGTCAGAAGAGGTTCCGACGGAACTGAAAGTGCTAGCTTTAAATATGTAGTCTGTTTTCTTTTCAAACATCTTATTTATTTATATATCACCTGAGAGTTGTTTCCAGAACTTTTTGTGTATATATATATAAATAAGATGTTTGAAAAGAAAACAGCCTACATATTTAAAGCTAGCGCTTTCAGTTCCGTCGGAACCTCTTCAGACTTTTTAATATGATAGCGTAACTATATAAACAAAAATGTTAACAATTGAAAGACGTCTCTAAAGCGTCACAAGATTTTTTTGAAGTTATCAAGGGAGATAACTCTGGCAGTAATTATTTCAAATCGCTGAAAATCAATAGACTTCTTCGTCTCATGACCTTAAACACTGTGTGTAAATTTAAAGTCAATCGGATATTAATTTTGGCCTCTAGAGCTTCCACAGGATTTTTTGTTTTGAAGTGATCAAGGGCCATAACTCTGGTACTAATTATCGGAAATCGCTGAAAATCAATAGGCGCCTTCGTCTGATGACCTTTAACACTGTGTATCAATTTAAAGTCAATCGGATATTAACTTTGGCTTTTAGAGCGTCCACAAGATTTTTTGAAGTGATCAAGCGCCATAACTCTGGCATTAATTATCAGAAATCGCTGAATAGGCTTCTTCGTCTCATGACCTTAAACATTGTGTTTAAATTTGAAGTCAATCGGATATTAACTTTGGCCTCTAGAGCGTCCACAAGCAATTGTGGACGCCGGACGGACCGACGGACCGACGGACGGGGCGACGACAATATACGACCACATTTCAATGTGGGCGTATAAAAATCGTAATGCCTGTGAATAGAAAACATTATATGGCGTAATATCTGGTATGTTACTGTAAGTTGATGGGTATTTTACTACTTCAAAACCAAATTTGCCCGTTTTGTCGAATATACCGACATTAAATTTATCGTTAATTATATTGATGTCCAGGTCAAGAACAGATGCATTTATAGTGTCAGAATTTTCTTTATTTAATATTAGTTCAGGAGTATATATTTCACTTTTATATTTATTGAAATTTCAGTTATGATGAAAGTTATGTCATCAATGAAACGGAAGGTATAATTTAGACTTTTAGCTACCTTGTAATCTGTTCTTCTTTTATGGTCTTAAAAGCAGAATTCATATCTATATAAATGTGCATTTCCCATAAATGGGGCGGGGTCAGTTCCCATTGGTAAACCAATAGTTTGCTGTATTATCTGGTCCCCAACCTCAAATATGGCATTGTCAATGAGAAAATGTATGATATTTTGAAATTTTTCTTTATCAAAAACTACAGTGTTGGCATTGCGCCGTTTTATAATCCATCTCGCATCTTGTGAGTAGATGGCCATCAAGTTTCTGCCTTTTCCGAAAGCTCCATTAAAGGCTTTATCTACGAACCAATCCAAATTATTTTTGAGATTTGCATGCTGTAGCATAGTATAATATAAGGTATTGATTTTATCTAGGGTATCTACTATGGTTTTTTGTTAGATAAATTATGAAAAAACTGTTAATTCCAGTATAGTTACGAAATGTTTTGCACCAATTGGCATGTTGGGTCTGGCATAATTTAAGGCCTTTCGTGATAGTCACTGCAAGAGGTTTCGTCTGACAGATACTAGGGGAAATTATGTAACTGAATTTTACTGGGTTTTTATGAAATTTAGGTACAGAATAAATGTAATGTAGTGCATCTATTTTCACATTGTCTCTAATATCATTGCTCCTGTTAAAAGTAAATTGGTTATGCAAAATATCTAGTTAAGATAAATCCGTAATGCATCTATAAGTATCATTATTGGTGTTGGGCTAAGTCCAACTTCGGTAAGGATATTTTTAATATAGTATTTTTTACACATAAAGGCAATATTATTGCTGGCCTTATCGGCAGGTGTTAGAACAAATCTCTCTTGAAGAGCAGCAAGACATTCAACTGCAGATGTGTTATTAGGACTTCGGGTGGCGGGTGTCTTGGGTTAAGTTTTATATATTTGATTCTCTTTGACAGGAGATCAAAAACAGTGTTTTTCCATTCTCCAAAAGATTCTAAAGGTGCACAAAATTTATCCGACCAAGCTACTATGCATTTCCGGATTTGAGATTTGGGATTATTATGTATAAGTTAGTTTTACTTGGTTGTTCTCGAAATTGTGGTCCAAAGCGAAACAGTTTTCTAAGATTTTTATCTTCAACAATATTGAAGTTTCCTGTCAGTATATGGTCATGAAACTTATCTTTAAAAGGAGAGCTGGCGCATTGACATGTGATATCATCGTAACTGTCAATAAATTCTTGGACGTTAAGGTTTACAATAGTTTCATGGTAGTTAAATATTTTATTACGAATTGGAGGTAAAAATTTGTATACGACTGTAGGTGAAATTTTAGGGATAGTATCTGGTGTAGATTTTATTACTGATCTCTCTCGAAAGATTCTATTCAATCCGGGGTCTTCTATATGTTTATCTGTAAAAAGGACTTTACATAATATCTCAGGTTTTTTTCTTTCGTACTTTATGAGGCTGTGCTGAATGTTTAGGTGAAAATTTACTGTTTATCAAATCGGTAATAACATCGTAATATTGAGGAAGAAAGCTTTCATTAAGTTGATTAGAATAGATAATATCCCGTATGAGGACCCCAGGTTTCTTAGCTGTTGATTTTTTCAAAGTGTGTACAATTTGTCGGGCTAGGTTGAGTACACAAGCTGCATAAGACAATTTATCGTTCAAAATACTTTCCGGGTCTTTTTGGATTTTCGATTTTTTTATAGGACGTTTTTTATTTTGAAAATTATGGTCAAGTTTTTTGTAACAATTTCTAGTAATCAAAGTGTTTTCATCACGGTTGTTATAATCGATATTTTTAAATATATCATTAAGACCATAAGGGAAAATGGTCTGTGGTTTGATTATCCAAGTTTCTTCTGCGTGAGTTTTTTTTGTGTAACAGCAGGATCAATTTTGCCATTAGTGAGATGTCCTGAACCGGGACGTTTTTCAATTATTTGTATTCGATATCCAAAATCCTTATAAACTTTGAAAACCATCTTGAGTTATCATTTCTCCTCACCCTATCCAGAACATTCAAAGCACGATTCAAAATTTTCTCAGTCGCCGCATATAACTGCGACAATAATATTTAGAAAGCTTAATCAATTACCTTTCAGAATATATATAGTAGGATGCTCAGAGTTTTGTACGATGATACAAATTTGAACTTCGAAAAAAATACCGGTCTATCTCGAAAAAAATTAGTTGGATTATCAGAGTTTTGTACGATGATCAGAATTTTTTCCCGGAATATTAAGTGTCACCCCTTTTAGAATATTAAAAAAATTGCCGTTTAAATATGATTGTGTCATTTTTTACTAATAATGTTAGAAAGCTTTTTTAATTGCTTTTCCGAATATTCTGAATTGGATGCTCAGAAATTTTGCATAAGGAGCCGAATTTAGACTCGGAATATTACCTTTCTTCCACTCAATAAAATATTGAAAAATTGGCTACGTTTAGGATGGCAGTGCACCCCTTTAATATAATTGTTCCAACTTTTATTAATAATATTTGGATAGCTTACTTTATTACTTTTTTCGAATATATGTGGTTAGATTCTAAGAAGTACACCCAATTCCGAGCTAAAGGAATGGATAATATATGCTACTTTCATTTTATACATGTAACGTTGGATTTTATTGGTTGATAAAAATACATGAGTTTGGGCGATTGTGGTTTTTATTCTAAATAGGTTGCCAACGAACAGTTTTCCTGCTTAATCGGTTGAATAGGTCGCTAGGCGACTTGGTCGGCAATTTGTGTTCGTTCTCACGCGCTTAGCAGTCAGACCGAGATATTTGCGTTCTCACCACTCTCCCGTTACGACATACTCCTCGCAGTGTTCCGTTTGAATAGAGGTAATCCCACTACTCACTGCTGTAATGAGTGGATATTGTTGTTTTAAATTTTGATCGGTCAGTAGTCCGACTAACAACCAATGACTAACTGCTTTACAAAAGCTTTACATTTAAAACGAGTGCCAATATTGGACCAAATATGTTTACATAACGTTACGTCATGGCTCACGATTTTATTATGGCCAATTAACCCCTGCATAGCAGAGTACTGCAGTAAAACTAATTGCGCGTCAAACGAAGCTATCAAGTCGAATGAAATGTAAACAATGCTGTTTGGAAACGAACATACTTTCACCGTTTTTAAAACCTTAAATCATTGTCCAAAGTTTTAGGGAAGACCCAAATTAAACGTAGGACTGTCATGTTGATTGAACGGGAAGAATAGAAACACTCCCTCAAAAGTTCAAGAATCAGAAGTCAATCCAGCAATGGGCAGAGAGGGATTTCTCTGGCCATTGCTTCAGGAATATGCCGTTACGCCAACCCTATAGAAACTGCGCCATGCTCACCTTGTCCCAATTCACGTTCAAAGCAGAAAATACCCAAAGGTAAAACCAATCAAGAACACTTTTCAGTTTTCTTGATGTTTCCTCTTTGAATGCTAGACTGGGGCTGATGGACGAGGCTCGGTGCTTTCCCTATATATACAAAGGGGACATAACAGTGTAGCAAGCGTGCGGCCAGGAGCTTCGTTCCATCCTGGCGATAACGTGGTTGAAGGTGGTGGGGACGTGACTATTAATAAAAAAAAACTTTCGTCGCATAGATTATGTTATCAACTGACTTTCGAGCTGAAAATAGATAGGGGGTGGTGTTAAATATGGATTTTTTCGGGGCCCCCTCCAAAAGTTGTAGTTACCCTTCCAATGTATGAACATATTTTTTTTTAAAAATTCTGACCGTCCTAACCCCCTGTACATACCCTCTGAAGAAAGTGGGGGTTAAATTGATGGGGATAATTTAGATTTTATTAAAAAAATCTTCATTATTTTTCTCCGTATAAACCTCATCTTTTCGGGTAGCTGAGTTCATTGGTGATCTTAAATTTAAGATTTAAAAATCCAAAATAGCGTAAATCCAAGATGGCGGCAATATTTCTACAAATTTCATACGTGTTGATATTTTTTCAGTTATTAGCGACCTGTCTAACATTTACCGTCTATAAACATTTTATGTGTACATATTTACATACTCACATATATTCATCTATATTCTCACCTATGTAGGCTATGTGTGTCTATATTCTCACGTGTATGTGCTTATTGTATGCATGCAAACTAAAGTACCGTAATAACCTGGCCAAAACCTAAATAGTAAGTGCAGGAGGGCTTCACCACACACAATTCTACACAAAAACAAATATATGGACAAGACATCATACTCAGAGACCACAAACATAAACAAATCAAAAAGAGTGAATGGATCCGGGGGCTAGCCGTAAGCGTCCACTGCGCTGTACAGTCCCGGGCCTGTGGTGACACAGACTTCACTCATATTTGAAAACAAATGGGAATGCAACCCAAAGAAATAATTATATAATGTCAGCATGAGTCATGATCTATTATATGTTGCCAGAATTACGAATGCAAGCATATTGTAGTATAAATTCCGCTATACAAGTAACCACACCGTTAAAAGTATCAAAGAAGTAGGCCTAGTTCAAAAAACTAAATCAATAAAGAGGATTGAAGTATATTGAATGCATTTAGGACACACATTACAACCGTCACAGAAACAAACAAAACTGAATACAAAGAAGCAAAGGAATGTAGACCATCTAGGGAGACAGCCGTCTGCTGACTGAGTGGCGTGACGTGAATCTGCCGTAAAAGTTGTTATGGCGTCGTGGTTTAGAAGGTGCGATTTCCCGATAAAAGGGCGATAATCCAGATAAAATAACGTTAAAATATAAAAAACTATTAGTTTTTGAGACCATGCAATTGTACAAACCATAGTATAATTATTATATAATGTCCCACGTAAGAAATGCAAAACAGGAATGCTAAAGAAATAGTAAGTTATTAGTGTATTTATAAAGGCATAAAAATAAGGGCGTAATCCAGACAGGACTAGACATCTAGAAGAAATTTATATAGAATCATTATCCAATATGTAGTCAGTAATGTAGTTATAAGAAATGTCAAACTTATTATGTTGAAGAAATGGAAGTTCTGAAATTTCTTTTAAAATGCGTAATTGTGTACCGCCTTTGGCCGTGCACTTAAAATTTAGAGTTTTTATTCGGGAAAGAAATAGTTCTTTAATGTTGCATATTTTTAAAAATCGTAATGCCTGTGAATAGAAAACATTATATAGTGTCGTATCTGGTATGTTACTATAAGCTGACGGGTATTTTACTACTTCAAAACCAAATTTGTCCGTTTTATCGAATATACCGACATTAAATTTGTCGTTAATTATATTGATGTCCAAGTCAAGGACAGATGCATTTATAGTGCCCGAATTTTCTTTATTTAATATAAGTTCAGGAGGATATATTTCATCTTTATATTTATTGAAATTACCATTATCATTGATTGGTGTTATGTCATCAATGTAACGGAAGGTATAATTAAGACTTTTTGCTACCTTATAATCTGTTTTTCTTTTATGGTCTTGAAAGTCGAATTCGTATTTATATAAATGTGCATTTGCCATAATAAATGCGGCGGGGTGAGTTCCCATTGGTAAACCAATAGTTTGTTGTATTATCTGAACCCCAACCTCAAATATGGCACTGTCAATGAGAAAATGTATAATATTTTGAAATTTTTCTTTATCGAAAACTACAGTATTGGCATTGCGCCGTTTTATGATCCATCTTGCATCTTGTGAGTAGATGGCCATCAGGTTTCTGCCTTTTCCAAACCCGCTCTTTGGTGCGAAAACAGTTACGGGAGGAATTGTATATAGAAAAAGCTGGATTTGCCAGTGGACTCCTACCTTTTAAAAAAGATATCATAACTAATATGATGTATCTGATGAGACCAACTAGAGCTGGTCAAAGTGGACGTTAAAAAAATAATGCAACTCTAGTTTACCAGTTTATTCACCAATAACATACATATACATATATATTATACATGCATACATAAATCATAAATATAAATATCAAACAATCTTGATCTGTTGATAATTTAAAACTAGTATTGAGGAATATATATTACCTATATAGGGAACATAAAGAAATGCACATAATATCTGTGAATAAATATTTTTAATGATTCTGTATATTAACTTATTTCAGGTTTAATCTTTAGGATGTTGTATCGGTCTTCTGTGTTGTATATTATCTCAGTTTTCATTTCGATGTATGAAGTATAACTTCTGCCATTTGGAACACTTTCTTTGATCTTACATGAGTAGATATAATATTTTGATAACAGTATAAGTAAATTAACAGTATTTAATTCTTTTTCATTTTTGAAGTTCTCATGAATAAGTATACCTAAGTGTTTAATTATACTAGTGAGATTAATATATATATTATTATAGATTAATATTTCATGTAGTTGCTGCCATACTATTTGAGCATACTCGCATTGAATGAATAGATGATCTATATTTTCAATTGTAGAATTACAAAAATCACATAGTAATGAGTTAGATAATTTCATTTTATATAATCGATTGTTAAGGTAGATTACATGGTGTATATATCTAAAATGAAATGTCACCATTTTTGAATCTCTAGTTATTCTTCGTATCTGTGTAAAAATGTGTTTAACTTGGTCCTCTTCTAAGGTAATGCTATAATTTTTTTCCCATTTGGCAATAGCTGGCGGTTTTGTGTAGTTATTTTGTACAAGTTTTTTATAAATGTCTTTTGAGGTTATATTTGATATGTTTTTGTTATATAATATTTCTAAAAAGTTATCCAAATTTGCGTTTAATCTATTTTCAAAAATTTTAGTATTCCAACTGTATTCCGTTTCCGATATGGTCTCCTTTACCTTTTTAATTTTAACCAAAATTTGATTGATCTCCATTAACTTGATAAGATCATTACCATATTTGGAAAGATTGATGTCTGCGATATCCTCAAAAAATAAAATGTTATCGTTAACTAATATATTCTTGGTTGAAGGTTTAATGGTAATACTTAAATTATGATTATTCCAAATCAATTGATTTTTGAAGGGAACCAATCCATCAATATAGCACGTGTATATGTAATACCAGTTTTGAAATAAGTTTGTATAAAAAGGTGTCGAGACAATGTCTCTAATATTGAAATTAGATAACGGTATTAAATATCCATTCTGATTTTGTAGGATATGTTCGTAAATAATTTTCCATGGTTGTTCTTGTACGGAGTATATTTTCTTTATCCAAAAGATACTTTGGCTTTTCAACAATTCATTAATGTTGATCATATTTAAACCCCCCATTTCAAATTGTTGGGAAATAACATTTCGTTTTATTTTATCTGGGCCTGACCACAGGTATTTATATATAATCGTATTAAACTTTGAAATGATATAATTTGGAATATTTATCGTTAATGTTGGGTATAGTATTTTAGAGATACAGAACGTTTTTATAACCTGAATTTTTCCTATTAATGTTAAATTTCTTTTTTTCCACCTATTCAGTATTGTTTTGATATCCGAAATCCTTTCTTCATAATTATATTTATTGCTTAAACATTTATCATTTGTGAAATAGATTCCCAAAATCTTAATTATTTCTTTCTGTAAAATTATTCCGAATTCATTAGCAATGGATTGTATATTTTCAGTTTTACTATTTAGGTCTGCTATCTCGGTTTTGGTTGCATTGATTTCAAGACCGGATACTTACTAAATTTCTTTAATATTTCGAAAAGGTGCCTTGCTGATTTGTAATTTTTCAGTAAACAAGTGATGTCATCAGCAAAGGCGGTCAGTTTTAATGATTTTTGTCCAAATTCTATGCCTTCAATATATTTACAGTTTCTAATATTCTGACATAATGTTTCTAAAACGAGGTTAAAAAGGTTTGAACTACTTGGATGCCCCTGTATAACTCCCTTACTTACTAGGAAATATTTCGTTGAAAAGCCATTGTTCATAACAGTGCAGGTAATATTATGATAAAGGGTCCTAATCCACCTCACAAAGTTTTTTTTGAAAGCCAAAATATCTAAGCACTGAAAACAGATAATTATGGTTAACACTGTCATAGGCTTTCTGAAAGTCTAGTGCTAATAATATCCCAGTGATTTTTTTCTAAGAGGCTAGAGTAAAACAGTCGCTTATTATCCTAGTATTCTCCTGTATGTGTCTACCAGGCACAAAACCTGTTTGATTTGGATGAATAAGGTCGTTTAGAAACGGTTTTAGTCTTATAGATAAGGGTTTGCTTAAGATTTTTACATCTACGTTAATTAAACTAATTGGTCTCCAGTTAGTTAGTTGAGTTTTATCTTTTCTGGATTTCTGGAATTAATTTTATTACTGACTGTCTCTGCGAATTAGATAAGGTTCCATTTTCGAAGGCATAATTGAATGAATTAAGTACATGGATCCTTACAAGTTGCCAGTGTTTTCTGTAGAATTCAACAGTAAGTCCGTCGTTACCCGGTGTTTTGTTATTTTTGAATGATTTGAGGGCAGTTTGAAATTCATAATCACTAACCTTGTGTTCAAATATGTGGGCCAAATTATCTTCAATTACTGGATGTTTATTATCATTTATTATAAAAATATTTTGTGTTTGTATAGATTTATTCGTTTGTGTATACAATTTTTCATAAAATTTATAAATTTCAGACTGAATTTTGTTAGAGTCTGAAATCATTTCGTTATTTTTATTCGTTAGTCTTTGAATAACCGTGTTTATTTTGTTTCTTTTTTCTATTCCGAGGAAAAATTTTGTATTTTTTTCTCCTTGTTCGTGCCACTGAATTTTTGCACGTAGGATTGCCCCTTTAGTTTCATTCTCATAAATATTGTTCAATTTAGTTTTCATCTCGTCAATACGATTCAAAATGTTTTCAATATTTAGGGTAACGTTCGTACTAACTAGTTTATTTTCGTAATTATTAAGCTCGTTATTCAGAGTTTCTTTTAATTTTCGTTTGATAGTTTGTTTACGTTTGCAGTACCATATTGTTTCATGTTTAATTTTAAATTTGAGGAAATCCCATAACCCTCCCTTATCATCTTGATCATGATATGAGCTACACCATTCTTTTATCGACTTATTCAATAAGTTATAGTAATTATTATCATTGTTTAAGTCATTATTATAAATCCATAGACCTGGACCTCTTTTTTCATTCATGATAACGCATTCGATAAAGATTGCGGAGTGATCGCTTATTGTATTACGTATGATAGAGCAAGATTTTATATAATTTTGAGTACTATCCGATGTCAACCAAAAATCAATTCTACTCTGTATAAGTGGTTTATTTTGTCGCCATGTAAACTGCCGCAGTTTTGGTTTTCTTATTCTGAATATATCTACCAATTCATATTCATTAATAAGTTCTTTTAAAGCTGACAATCCCTTGGATTTTACTCTGTAATTACCCCCACTTCTGTCTAAGTTTGTATCTAACACATTATTGAAGTCTCCCCCAACCAATATTATATCATATTCTTGGTTAGAGAGAGTTTTTGTGAGTGTATTACGTAATTTATTAAAATAAACATTTTGATCACTGTCGGATGTTGGACTGTATGTATTTACAAGAACAGTAATTTTTTCTTCAGCTTGTATTATTAGTATAACAAAGTACCCATTTTCATCTGATATACTCTTAATGACTTTTGGTTGAAAATTCGGATTGAATAATATTGAGGTTCCAGCAGAATTTGTTGAACCATGAGAGTAGTAGATTGTCCCACCCCATTCTCCCTGCCAAAAGTCTTCATCTTTCCTTGTACTATGAGTTTCCTGTAAGAATATTATTTGACCCCTTTGCTCTCTTAGCCATAGGTAGACTTTTTCTCTCTTTTGTTTATTACGAAGTCCCCTGACATTAAGTGAGAGTGCCCTTATTCCTGCCATTTTAACGGACAATATTGTATATTATGAATTATCATCGAGATGTTACTTAAGGTAATATTGATGTTTTTTATGGTTATACATTTAATAATGATATTTATGTGATTGTATATTATATGGTGCTTGTATATATGTATATTATATGGTGCTTGTTGAAACTGGTTTCTTATAATTCGCGTTTGCTTCATCCTCCTGAGTTGTTAAATTGGATTGATGTGTACAAGTGTTTTACGCTATAAGTATAAGTAACACAATCTATAATTTGTATTGATTATACAATTGCGCTTACCCATTCTTAGTCACTATCTAGTGATAATGATATATGACATTACATGATATAAATACATAAATGATATAAATATAAAACTGATATAAATATAATAGTTCGTCCTTATTTACAGTAATTATAATTGAATATTGGTGACGAGATGTGTTGGTGATGTCTACGAATAAGACATTTGATGTCACACCGTCGTCGCCTCCACCCATGGGCTTCCTCGATAGTAGAACATCTCATCTAATTAAATATATTCGTTGGGTGATTATCACAAAAGCCTGTGACTTGTACTTACAAATTAAGTTTTAGTTCTAATTTCCAGTCTCCAGCGTACTAGCGTAACAATATTTGTGACTGGTTATTAGTGTCTATAAAGATAACCGATTTGGGTCAATGCATGTTCATATACGAGGCATCTGTAAACAATAATATTTACGTCATGCTTGAAAGATCCGTTGACTGCCTTCTTTGATCAAAAGGGGCTGACATGAACTTGTCTCGAAAATTTTCGAATAAGTTAATCTTGATTTTTACTCTTCCTTTAGATTTAGCATATACCTGACCATTGTAATACCACGATTTTTCTACACAGTCCATGTTATTAGCCCTATTCATCAAACTCAGATTAGATTTAGTAATGTCGTCAGTACACTTCACGTTTTTTTCAGCTACTATTTTTTTGTGCATCATTAGGTTTCGTTTGGCTTCCGAGTTCGACATTTTTACTAAAATCAGGCTAGGCTTATCGAAACTTGTGGAAGGGAGGGGGTGAATGGCTGTTATTTCAGTTGGTGATATCGAAACTCCAATATGCTTATGAACAAACTTCATGATTGTTTCTTTCATAGGTTCGTCACTGTCAGGAAAATGTATGCCCGATACTCGGATATTGTTTTTACGAGAATATTGCTCGTTGTAATTCGCCATGCTTATGGCTTCGTTTATTCTCTGTCTCTCACTTTCGCTTGTTTCCTTCAATTCATTAAAGTCGGCCCTGAGTTTATCATTTTCCTTCCTTAGAAGCTCATTTTCTTTCAGTGTTGTATCAAGTTTTTCGTGAATTGCATTAAGTTCTTCCTTAAAGCTTAACAAGATCGAACTATTGTGTGTCCCATGGTAAATAATATACGGATTTCTACGATTATGAACAAACTACTCTACTTAAGTTATTATAAACTTACCTATGTGTTTAAAATCACCTCCGGTTAAATAAAATTAATTGCACAATTAAACATCCCAACGGAAAAAAGGGGTTCTCTCTTGGAAAGTCAATGTTTTTGCTTGTATTTTCGTCTGTGTCTATCACAACATTATGCACGTGACGTTATGGGCTAAACCATCGTAATTATGTTGAAGGGGGTAATTTGTGACAACCACGTATGTTGTAATCAAAACAGCACACGGCCTTTTCGATCGTTTGAGTTTGGGCAAGAAAATAGCAACTGGAGACAATGACATTAATTTTAAACCATTTGATTGTCAGTCTACTAAATTTTATTTACCGATTATACGAATACTCGTATATACATGTATAATATTACTTTTCACCCCGTAATTTCACCCGTGTATAATATTATATATATTTTTATAAAACACATTTACAGCCCAGTCAATCATAGTCAACTTTGATAAGAACAGTTCAGGATGTCTAAACACCATTTATCGTCTTCATAAAAATGTATTTAAAACAAAAAATCACACGTCAGATTGCGTGTATTATTTGGTTTTGTGTGTTAATTATGCAGACCACGGGGAAAATTTGTGCAAGTTTCGCGGCACTAAATTTAACCATCTGTGTAGCATACAATAACTCATATGACACGGTACCTTTTACGGCAATATAATTCAAAGCGTTGATTAGCTGGGACATGATCGTGATCTACGAAATGCCATCGGAAAATTCCATTCTCCGTGGATTTCATAATTCGTTAACAACTGAGAATACAATCTTATGGATAAACAGCCTTGTGAATTTCACGATTATAAAATTCTGAACACACCAGAAATAATATACAAAGAGAAATAGAAATATATGGAACTATCTACCGATAAATAAACCTATACGCGGTATGATTTGTTGATAATAATTATTGGTATTTATCTATAAAAAAAAAACCCGTTATATTCCTATTCAATGGCCTCGGCTATTAATTTTGCCGAGGCAAATGTAAAATACATCGGAATTTAGGCCTACCTCGGCTACAGCAGATTGCCGAGGTTAATTGGCAGGCCTGCTTAAGTTCATCATCAGGAAATATTAAAAATATTCATGGGTGATATTCAAGGCCAGTAAAACAAATGTAATTCAAAAGAAAAATATTCCCTCCGAATTCTCTAACCAAATAATTAATACAAGGCGGAAACAAGATATCGGACTATGGGCGTATTTATGTTTGTAAACGCCCAAACTCATTACTGGGTCTCAGAGCAATAGCTTATTCGTACATGTCGCGTTCGATTATTTGCTCCGTGCTTACTCGGCCAGGATCCTCGAGTACGTTTCGACATGCGCAGTGGGAATGGGTAATCGAAGGGCACGGCGCTTTCTTCGGATATCAAAATGGAAGATAAACGCCTCCAAACAATTAATTATGCTCGATGTTCTGATAAATAACAACGAGTAGACAATAATCCATCAACAAACTTTAGACTTTTTCATTGGAACCTCATTGGAACTATTAAATCCAGAGAAGCGAAATAAAGCCCATATTACGCAGAACATACTTTAAATCACATTTTCGTTCAACCAATGTAACGTTTGTTAACGAGCCCCATGGCTTACAAGAATTGTAGTTAGAACGGCAAGGTTATGATCGCACACTATATAGATTTATTTCGCTCACTATCTGACAGATTTGGAATATAGAATTCAACAAATGCTTATTGAACGAAAAGAACAAAGGAAGATCTCCTGTCCGTGTTACAGTTGCCCATTACTCCACAAACGTGAATAAATTTATTACGGTTTTGCTAAATATTGTAAATTTCCCGGAATAATCGGAGGTATGGATGGCTGTCATATTCGAATTATGGCGCCCAAGATGAAGGACAATCGAATATCACACATAAACCGCAAAAAGGTCACTCGGTCGTACTCCAGGCTGTAGGCTATGTGATCATCGAATTCGATTTACTCATGTTCACATCGGCTGGTCTGGGTGTACACATGACGCTAGGGTTTTGAAGACTTTCCTCTAATCAGTTACCAAATTCAGTAGGAAGAATTCCTACTTGGGGACCCAGTCTGCTCCCTTTAGCCATGGAATTATGACTCCATGCATTGGTTTGGGGAAACTGACCCGTTATCAAGAAAGAAAAATATTTAATAAACATCTTAGTTCTGCGATCGAGCGTGTCTTTGGGCAACTGAAAGGACGCTGAGTGGCTTTTTCTAATTCTTGGAATCGTTAAACCAAGAGGTAGAATCACTAAAATAAACACAACACTACTGAGAAAAGTGTCAACAATAATTATTCCGTCGCCTAAACTTTATCTGCAAATATAACTTCGATCAAATAATTTATTTGCTTCCATGTTGAATAATGCTATACTTCCAGAAGTAACTGGCTCCTTGGGCAGGTTACTTCGGTCTGGTGCGAGTAAGCCGTTCACATGACGTCATCGGTAACCTGAACGCATTCGCGGTGGCTAGAGTAAGCGCCTGTAATCGAACGCACCAACACAAAATTTGAACTGCTTTAACCCCCTTATACGAAATGATCCATTCCGATAAGTGACGTAATAAGCTTCCATTTTTTATTTCTCGGTGTCAAAGTTTGTGAGAAGTTCAATTTTACAAGAGAGAACTTTTCTATTCGTTGGTATATTTAATTGTGCAATGGATTTTATTTAACCGGAGTTTATTTCAAACACATAGGTAAGTTTATAATAACCATAGTTAAGTAGTTTCTTCATAATCGTAGAAATCCGTTTATTATTTACCATGGGACACACAATAGTAATATCACTGACTATTGTTTTAATATCATCTTTTGTTAGCATATTATTTTTCATTATTGTGAGTTTATTGTTCATATCTGTCATTTCTGCAGCGTTAAGGCTTTGCCTTCTTTGATCAGTATCTACTTTCTTAAACGCTCCCCTAGTGCCAGACGACATTATTTGTTTAGTAGTATGAGTTTTATTAATATTGTTCAACACGCGTGTGCCACTTTAACTCCCAGGGTTGTTATACAGTCATACTATACTATAACAATATACCCTGCTTGTCAATCTATAAATAGGTCAATGTCTTCACTTTATAGAAAAAAACTCACTTACAAGTTAACGTCTTTTCCGATCTTCTATATATATTTACTAGGTATTCACGGGTATATATAGTGTATGATTACCGACTTTTAGTAAATAGTTTCACATATTTTAAAGGCTATTACATAAAAACACCTGTACACATCTGTGTGTGTTGTTGTCAGGTCGCCATCGATGTGAGCTTTGGTCAGGTTATTTTGCAAAGTATAGTATATACTATCACTGCCAAACATATACTAACTCCTTACCCAAGATTTCGAAATCTCACCCAAACATATCAAAATGAATATACTTACTCTCTTCACGCGGTACGAAAATCTCATCCAAACGCGCCAGGCCAGGAAAAATGAAAAATAGAAAGAGAATGTTAAACTATTTAACACTGAATATTCTCAATTGTTTGATATCTCTTGTGACGATACAAGAGAGAGAGAGAAATGGGGTTTAACGTCCACTCGACACAAACTGGGTCATTTTGGGACTAACCTATGGTTTCAACTTTATTTCAATAATTCGCTTGCGCGTAGGGGTCTTTAGCAGTGGGAGGAAACCGGAGTGCCCGGTGACGATACAAAGGTTAGAAAGCGCTTAGTTCTCATGATGTGAAAATGACCTCAGTCGAATTTGATTTCTTTAGAGATTAACCATGTGAGAGGAAAATGGTAAGTGAAAACTTCATCGATGAACAGTGAATGGAAACTATGGAGACATTGAGGCATTAGAGAAGCGTGCTAGCAAGCAGTTCTCATGGTGTGAAAATGACCTCAGTCGAATTTGATTTCTTTAAAGATTAACCATGTGAGAGGAAAATGGTAAGTGAAAACTTCATTGATGAACAATGAATGAAAACTATGGAGACATTGAGTCATTCGAGAAGCGTGCTAGCAAGCAGAAGAATTAACTTATCTACTTCGAAATTATGGGAAGTTTAGTCGGTAATAACGTTCAAACAGACTTGTGACTGGTAAAAGCATCGAAATGGTTGTATTAGACGAAATAGTGAAAGAGCTAATGGAACAAACTTCCCATAATTTCGAAGTAGAGAAGTTACTTCTTCTGCTCGTTAGTGCGCTGCTCTAATGCCTTAATGTCTCCATTAAGGTCATTTCCACACCATGAAAACTAAGCGCTTTATAACCTCTGTATCGTCACAATAGACATAAAACAGTTGAGAATGTTCAGTGTTAAATAGTATAACATTCTCGTTATATTTTTAATTTTTCCTTGCTTGGCGCGTTTGACTGAGATTTCAAAATCTTGGGTAAGGAGTTAGTATATTCGTTTTGATATATTTGGTGTGAGTTGCTTTAGGTTTTGGCGATGTTATTACGGTATTACTTCAGTCTGCAAGCACACAATAAACACACATAGGTGAGTATATATAGACAAATATAGATAAGTATACATATACATAGACAAATATAGATAAGTATACATAAAAAAAAATTATAGACAAGAAAATGTAACAGTAAAATGTTAGACATACCGTTAAACGCTGAGAAAATATCAACACATATGGAATTTGTGGAAATATTACCACCATCTTGGATTTTCAAATCTAAAATTTAACATCACCAATGAACTCAGCGACCCCGGAAACCCAACTATAGAGTCAAGATGAGGTTATACAGGGAAAAATAATGAAGATGTTTAATAAAATCTAAATTATCACCATCAGTTTAACCCCCACTATCTTCAGGGGGTATGGGGATCAGAAAGAAATAAAAATCATATGTTCATACATGGGTAGGGTAACTACAACTTTTTGGAGGGGGCCCCGAATTTGAACATCAACATTTGTAAAATAACACCACCCCCTAATATAGAATGAGCATGTTGAATGCTGTTACGCTAGAAACATAAATTATGTCACCACATACACAACGACGTGGGCGGCTACTTTGACACCACTGCCACCAGTTCTTTCAATGGTGATGGCAGTGATGTCATAGATGACGAGTCACGTTGTCGTTTAAGTGGTGATGTAGTTTGTCTTTCCAACACAACAGCATTCCTCTGAACGACTCATTGTACACCTAACTTGGGGTCAGTTGATAATATATAATCTATGCCACGGAGGTTACTTATAGCAAGTATTAAAATACCTTTCATCTACCGTCCTTGTTTTTATTTCTTTGTATACTGCTTTATATTTAATATCATATATTACTGCTCTAAGTTTTAATTTATTAATCATCTTTTCAAATATATATACCGTTCTTACATATGTTTCCCAAAATTGTGACAAGAACGCGCCGTTACTCATGTAGTTATTTTTATGTTATGTATTTTCATTATCTGTTTGAACTTATTTTAGATCTGAAACCCCTAACGTATTATATTCTTGAAATATCACAAGTAAATGATATGAACGTCTGTAAAGCTATAGTATCTTAAAAAAACTGTTATGATATATGTTGATATTTTACGATATTGTTTAAACCAATAATCATCTCCAAAAGATAGTTGTAGGTTATGTGAAAGCGAACGACGCTGTCTTTGATTGCTTCTACTTGGTTTACATTAGGTAAGTTAAGAGGGGTACGATTCTTTATGTAACGAATTATCAATTTTGTTTGGTTTTTTACTTGTGAGTCAATCATGCTTCTATGTTTCGTTTTGCTAAATTATATATATTTATTGGTCTGATTTGTCACATTGGTTAATGCACGACGTTTAATTTCGAGTAATAGTCATTTTGAGCTTTTTAAAGCATCCCCATGAAAAATATGTCAAAGACTAATTAAATAAAAAAAAAAAATGAGTGTTAATATCTCCCATGAATAATATTATCTAAAAAAAACTAAATCATTCGATTTACCGTAAATTCACAAACACGTTAAGAAATAAATTTGTTAATCATTCTAGTGAACACGTAAATTATGTTCATTTTATTGTATTTGGCAGTAATGTATGGTGGCTGATTGGTATCATGTCGTATTGTCGTGATGTCGCCTTTCATAACGCGACAACCCGACAACCCGACATCACAACATTTCTACCCGACAACACGACAACACGACAACCCGACATCACAACATTTCTACCCGACATCACGACATTTTTACCCGACATTACGACACTAAAAATGTCGTGATGTCGGGTAAAAATGTTGTGATGTCGGGTAAAAATGTCGTATTGTCGGGTTGTCGTGATGTCGGGTTGTCGGGTTGTCGTGATGTCGGGTTGTCGCGTTATGGAACAAAAAACTGGCAATAAAGAAAATGGTTGATCAAGTGGAAGTAGATTCACACTCACATTGCAGTTTGAGTTGCATTCGTATCCATTTGTATACGTCCACATTCATAATGTGAACCGTCTTCATTAGCTCAGTCGGATCAGAACAGTAGGACGTTAAACCCCATTTCAGTTCATAATGTGAACATATTATGCCGCCGCCCATTTTATTTCATAATGTGAACATATTATGCCGCCGCCCTTGTCTGTGTGTCTGTCATTGAGTCTAGTGGTGTGGTTTCCAGCCCAAGCTTGTCCATGACAAAGAGTAGGGTCGTCTGTCTAACCTCGTGGGTTTTCTCCGGGTGCATGCCCTACCCCGCGAGGTGGTGCCAATCCCGCTTTTTTGTTATTATTTTGTCTGTAAATATTCTACAGGTTGCAATTATTAACAGATTTTGTTCAAATTCGGCATGATCAATCATTTCATTAACAGGATGGTACCTATATTAATATTTAGTCTGTAAACACTCTACAGGCCGCGATTCTTAATCGCGACAACCCGACATCACGACAACCCGACAACCCGAGAATACGACATTTTTACCCGACATCACAACATTTTTAGTGTCGTAATGTCGGGTAAAAATGTCGTGATGTCGGGTAGAAATGTCGTGATGTCGGGTTGTTGTGTTGTCGTGTTGTCGGGTAGAAATGTCGTGATGTCGGGTTGTCGCGTTATGAAAGGCGACATCACGACAATACGACATGATACCAATCAGCCACCATAGTAATGACATTTTTATCAATAACTTTCTCAAATTGCACCAACCATGCACTATCAAAATATAACCACATTATATAGATTTCATAAAGTTTTAATGTATTTTTTAGAACATATTATCATCAAATATCTTGCAAAGACTGCAATAACTATTATAGAATGGTAATGTATCTAAATGGTTTTTAAAATCGGAAAAAAATTGTTACATCTAGAGAATCCGCAAGCTAAAAATGCGTTTTTTCGAACAATCAGGGGACATTATCCAGGAAGTTAAGTTCGGGTATCAAAAGCAACAAAGATCTTAGTGTGTAGCAGTGATATATTCACACGTTTGGGTTTTTTTAAAATCGGATAAAATAAATTTTGTGACCTCTACTGGGACCACATACTAAAAACGTGATTTTTTGTTCAATGAAGGGCCATAATTCAGGAAGTTACGACCCTATATGCTCGAATATCGAAAGGAACCAATATTTTGGGATTTTAAATATGAATTTCAAGTTTCATCGAAATCGCATCAAAAATGTGACCTCTAGTAGAATGTCCACAACCTTGATTTACCAGATGTTTACACTATTTGCGTATGAGGAGGCGGCCATTGTGTCCGGCAGTTTTAGCCCGATTTTCTCGAAATTTCAACTCAACAAACATTACGGTGTAACCGTGATATATATTTTTTAATCGGATAAAAAATTGTGACCTCTAACAACGCGATTTTTATACGCCCACATTTTCATGTGGACGTATTATGTCGTCGCCCCTGTCCGTCCGGACGTCCGTCCGTCCACAATTTGTTTGTGGACTCTTTACAGGTCACAATTCTTATCTGATTTTGACGAAACTTGAAATATAGGTTTATCCCCACAAGATCTCGGTTCCTTTCGATATTGGCATGTATCGGATCGGAACTTCATGGATTATGGCCCCTGATTGTACGAAATATCATGTTTTTAGCTTGTGGACCCTATAGAGGTCACAATTTTGAACCGATTTTGATGAAACTTGACATGCATGTTTATAACCCCAAAATCTTGGTTCCTTTCGATATTTGCGGCCATCGGATCGTAACTTCCTGAATTATGGCCCCTGATTGTCCGAAAAATCACCCTTTTTAGCTTGTGGTCCCTCTGGAGGTCAAAATTATTATCCGATTTAAAAAACCGTTCGATTATATCACCGTTACATGGTAATGAAGGTTGAGTTCAAATTTCGTGAAAATCGGACCAAAATTGACAAACAAAATGGCCGCCGTTTGTACGCGAATAGTGTGAAAATATGTTATATCAAGGTTGTGGACCCTATAGAGGTCACAATTTTGAACCGATTTTGATGAAACTTGACATGTATGTTTATAACCCAAAGATCTTGGTTCCTTTCGATATTTGCACCCATCGGATCGTAACTTCCTGAATTATGGCCCCTGATTGTCCGAAAAATTGCCCTTTTTAGCTTGTGGTCCCTCTGGAGGTCCAAATTATTATCCGATTTAAAAAAACGTTTGATTATATCACCGTTACATGGTAATGAAGGCTCTGTTCAAATTTCGTGAAAATCAAACCAAAATTGACGGACAAAATGGACGCCATTTGTACGCGAATAGTGTGAAAATATGTTATATCAAGGTTGTGGACCCTATAGAGGTCACAATTTTGAACCGATTTTGATGAAACTTGACATGCATGTTTATAACCCGAAGATCTTGGTTCCTTTCGATATTTGCGCTCATTGATTTGTAACTTCCTGAATTATGGCCCCTGATTGTACGAAAAATCACCCTTTTTAGCTTGTGGTCCCACTGGAGGTCAAAATTATTATCCGATTTAAAAAAACGTTTGCTTATATCACCGTTACATGGTAATAAAGATTGAGGTAAAATTTTGTGAAAATCGGACCAAAATTGACAGACAAAATGGCCGCCGTTTGTACGCGATTAGTGTGAAAATACGTTATATTAAGGTTGTGGACCCTATACAGGTCACAATTTTGAACCGATTTTGATGAAACTTGACATGCATGTTTATAACCCAAAGATCTTGGTTCCTTTCGATATTTGTGCATATCAGATTGTAACTTCCTGAATTATGGCCCCTGATTGTACGAAAAATGACCTTTTTTTTAGCTTTTGGCCCCTCTGGGGTCAGAATTATTATCCCATTTACCCACTTAGCAACATGATCCCCAGTCGAATTTGAAGCCTACTGAAATGAACCTTTATAACCCAAAGATCTTAATTCATTTCGATATTTGCACATAGGAAAAATCACTTTCGGTATTGCTTGTTCTCTATCCATCTCTCGAAAATGTGGGCGTATCCTGCCTGGCAGTGCCAGCCTATCTTTCATACAATCAGGGACCATAGTTCAGGATGTTACGATTCCAAAGGAACCGAGATATACGAAACTCCAAAGTAACCAAGATATTTGAGTTATAAACATGCATGAAAATTGTAACCTCCACAACCCTGATACTCAATATTTTGACACTATTTGCGAACACGGGGCTGCCATTTTGTCCGTAAGTTTCGGTCCAATTTTTACGAAATTCGAATTCAAGCATCCATAGGGTGTAACGGTGATATCTTCAAACGGTTATTTAAATCGGATAAAAAATTTGTCGTTCAATTAGGGACCATAATTCCTGAAGTTATTGTCCGATGTGCGCGAATATCCAACGGAACCGAGTTATAAACATACATTTCAAGTTTATTTTTTCTAAACAATATTTATTCACAGAAACTGGATTGAAGAACGGGCAGAAGCCTATAGACCCCCTCTCCATTTTAATCATTTCAAGTTTAAACCATATCGAATAAAAATTGTGACATCTACAGTGTTCACAAGCTAAAAACGTGATTTTGCGTACAATCAGGGTCCATAGCCCATGAAGTTGTAGTCCGATACATGTCAACATCGTACGGATGGGCGGACGGACGGGGGCGACGGCAATATACGTCCACATGAAAATCATATTCAAAAAGTAGCAGATGTAGTCATTAAGTTACAGGTTCAAACATGAGTTTATAGAATTGTTACAAGTCCTCATGTGAAAATTTACAATATTATGATAATCTACCTGAAATATACATTACATGGATAGTATGACATAACGTTTCCACGATATAATAACCACGTAAGTGAACAACCAACACACATGGGCGCATCAAAATTCATAGGTTCATTAAATACAAATCTTAACAATCTGTGCAGAGATACGATGAACATTCATTCAAAACACAGAAAATATAAAATATGTGACTTGACAAAAAATATAACTACATGTATATGATATATATGTGTCCATATAGGAAAATTTCCGCTGAGATCGAAATACTAAATTAATATCTGCAGATTATGAGGAACTCTGTAAGACGTCCATCAGCATACATATCCCTTTTATTTCGAACAAAATATAAAAAAAAACAACTTCATCGGTAAGAGTGACTTAGATATATATCCTCAGAGAAATTTATACCGAAAACATGTATAATGATTAATAGTTATTTTCGAATGATATTTACTTGTTTAGTGAGGATGGCTTATATTATACCGAAAATATGTATAATGATTTATAGTTATTTTCGAATGAAGACTGGTGAAGTGAGGATGGTTTAAATACTTTTCAGTATTTAATAAATTGCAACGGTGATTTTTCGAGGTGTTTGGTTTAAACCTTCAGTTTTAAGTATGTTTTCTACCAGACAATGTAACGGAATACATATATCGGAAATTGCACTTTTATTTAAGTTTAAATGTTTGGAGTGCATATTCCATATCTTATGAATGCGCCAAGGGAAACAATGCATGTCTGTTTTTAATCCGTCATAACAAATCATCCAGAAACCTTACCTTAAAACCGAAATTCAGTTACCCAATACCACCCAATGTCACAACATACTACCCAACTTAATGATGAAAAATAGACATACTATTTGATTTTTTTCACAATTAGACAGTTACGTCGGGGGAAATGTATTTCAAATGCGAATCCGATGCCTGACTGTTTTATTTGCCTCAGTATACCACCCCAAACAAACCAATAATAACCTAATACTTCCAAATACTCATCAAATACTACCCAATATGATCCAATAACAACCTAATATTGTCATATAACAGCACATTAGTATAATTACTGCAACGAATATTCGACATTTTAGACAGTTGAAATGTTTACCCAGTAATCTCCCTTTACAACCGGCGGAACGATTTACCCAATACTACCCAAATACCACTCCAATATCACCACATACCACCAAATACTACAACATAATTGTATCAAATGAGCATATTACTTGATTTTTTTCAAAAATTGTGTGATATATTCTGGGAAATGTACTTCAAATGTTATTACCACGATCTGGCTGTTCCATTTGCCTTCCTACATCACCCAAACCAAGCAAATAATAACACAATACTACCAAGTAGTTATCAAATTCTACCCAATATTATAAAATACATAAACAAATCTAATATCGCCAATTAACAGCACACCAGTATATTATTTGCAAAGAATATTCGATAATTTGCAGAAAATTGAGATTGTGTGCATTTATCTCCCTTTTACATGTAGATGTTACATAGCTACTCAGATTAATCATCTTGTTGGGTTTTGCAGTTTGTTTCCAAGAAGACTAAGTGAAAATAAGGAAAACATGTTAGTACAGATGCCCCCGCTATAGTGTATTCATACAATATTACACGTTAAGAGCATATCAATATACATGTATAACATCACACAAAATAAAAAGAGATTTAAAAGAAGTCAACAAAGATTTAAAAACGCATTAAAATAAAATAGTTAATAAAATAAACACCCAAACATCCAAATAAAAGACCATTTTAGAGGTTGTTTTATAAATGTTCATTTAACAGTCTCGTGGCCAACTCAAAGGTCTTCTTATAATAATAATAGTCTATTATTGGGGTCGCGAAACAAGAGAAGTAGGAGCACCAGCCAGTAAACTATTGTAGTAATCTATTCTGGAAAGATTCAACGAGGACACAAGTATCTTAGCAGAGTCAGCATTCAGATACTTCCTGATGCACCCAATGTTCCGTAGAATGAGATAGCACACTTTAGATATATGGTTGATATGGGTTTCCATATTAAGACTGCTATCAAACATCACTCCAAGATTTCTTATGCTATTTGAAATTGGGATAGAAAGGTTGCCAACACGTCGAGATTTCGGACCAAGAAGTAAAGCTTCAGTTTTCTCATCATTAAGTTTAAGTTTATTTGCTGTCATCAACAATTTAATTCGGTCATAACATCTTGAAAGTTTGGAATTGGTTGTAGCAGCTGGCATTGGTGTAGGCTTGAATATAGACATAATTTGAGAGTCGTCAGCGTAAAAATGTTTAAGAAGGTGATGGTCACTAATAAGTGAACCCAAATTTTTAGTATATAGGGTAAACAGTACCGGCCCAAATACAGATCCTTGGGGAACTCCACAGGTTAGATCAACAGGAGTAGAGACACAATCGTAAACTGCAACACTTTGACTTATGACCCAAACCAATTCAGTGCGTTACCAGCAAGTCCATCGTCATCTTTAAACCTCGAAAGTAGATTATTGTGGTTGATGGTATCAAATACTGCACTCAGATCGAGTAGTACCAAGAGAGCAGCATTGCCACTGTCAATACCAGTACGTATATCATTGGACACAAGTAGAAAAGCAGATTCTGTAGAATAGAATGGCCGATAGGCAGACTGATAAGTCTCGAAAAGATTATGTAGTGACAAATGTTCTGAAAAACGAAGACAAACTGCACGTTCTATAACTTTGGAAATAAATGGAAGGTTTGATACTGGGCGGCAGTTCTTTAACTCCTCAGAATTAAGACCTGGTTTCTTCAGCAACGGTTTAACGAGAGCTGTTTTGAATATTGTAGGCATTTGTCAATTTAAATCAACATTGATGCTGTGATCGTACCGGAAAAAGGTGGGCTTCTGATATCCAATATCTAAGACAAAATAAACATTTTACCATTGGTACCGTGTACCATAATGCGTTTCAGCCCCAGTTGTAACGAGAGACTCGAGGGACGAGGCTAGACAAATTGCACCAAATCAAACAGCGTATGTGGACTGGAATAACCAGACAATAGAAATTTGCATTCAATTGAGACTACTGGCTTAACTCGCCGAACATAACTGCTTTGAAATTAGAGTAAAAACGGAAGCCATTGAATGTTAATCAGTTTATATACATTCATATTACAGTATTATATTATGCTTTCCGACCCACTTGTGTCAATTTGTTGGTCCCAAATGTTAACGATTTAGCTTCTTGAAACTGACAATGCATAGTCGTAAGTTTGTTATTAATTGACCTATTTTACTAATTCTTTTTTCTTTGAGTACCTTGACGAAAGCCATTTTTACCTGCAATTTCAACTTTTCGAATTTAGAAAATTCGTCGCTGTGATTTCGTTCCGGAAGTTATGACCAATTTGACAACTTCTTTAATAGATGCACGGTTTTTATGAAATTTAGTATGTAAGTAGATCTTACTGATGCGACTTGAAAAATGCCTTTAAAAATTTTCTAACTTATCTCCCCTTGGAGAAATTAAGGATCAGCGTTTCCCAAAAAAATATAGATCAGATCACCTTGAATTTTTTTCTGTACTAGCGACGAGACTACTGACTTTTGGCGCCCTCCCCCCAAAAAATGACAACATTTCAATTATAAAGTAATACACTTGATTATGATCACACAATGATGCTCTCAAGGCACTGATTAGTCGGTTGATTTGAAGGGTGTCTGGTTCGTTTACTTAGATCCAAACTTTCTTATATAACTTATGTGAAGGCGCTGATCCAATAGCCCATCCTAAAAAAATCTTGCTGTCCCGCTGAATAAAATCGATCATATAAAATACAAAATCGACTCTTCGAATTCATTATAGTAGCCGATAAATGTGTTAATATATCTCCGGTACATTGTAATGAACATTAAGTTTTGAATTTGTGCAAAAAATCGCTTCTTTTTTTTAGCTTGTTCTTTGTTTATCTCTCGCAAAATGTAGGCGTATTCTTGCATGGCAATCGCTTGTTTGAATTTAAAGCTACAATCAGTCCATAGATCTACCTAGATGTCAATGTTTTTATTCACTTACTGTTGAATTTCGGGTTTTTGAAGATTTCAAGAAGGAATGAATAAAATTCTGCACTAAACAGAATGAAGTGTTTTATGAGGGAAATATTGCACGGACAAAGGCGCTACAACCTACTGGTATTTCCGTTCTGATCGACTAGCCAGAGACAGGCCCACCCTCCACTGACACCAAGAAGTCACACTAAATATATAAAGAATATCTAGTTCTAATAATCACTAGCTGCGAGTACAGCCAATCAACTTGTAACTCTATCCATATATTCATTTTTTCAGGTACACGATTTTGATTCTGTGTCTATTAAAGTCTTCTACCATGCCTCGTGTTATAAGACATGTAAACAAGATGTCTCTATGAAGGAGAAACCGACAAACAACGACACCCTCTCATAGAATTGTTTTCTTTATTTTGCAATGGGATATGAATGGATGTGTCCAATTCCTTGCACTTCTAAACTGGACACCTTTGCACAGCTATACAAGTTGGCTAATTCAGACTGCTAGTTCATCACTCAGAGGGGTTGAAATCTGGCCACCACTTTTAAATTTTATTATATGGTGCTACAGTATGTCTGATGTATTTTCAAGAGATAAATTGAAGCTACAGAGACTTGAAATAAAAAGAAAGTGTTAACACCCTTCAATGAAAAAATTAAATCGATATTTCACCTTTTTAGGCTTTTAACCGAATCAAAGTGGTCAGATCATCTTGAATTTTTTTTCTGTACTAGCTAATAGACTACATAGATTCGTAGCCTAATTATCTTATACAGATGATGTGGTGTATAGTGCATATTAAGTATCATATTACACTGCTCTATATTTAGATTGTACAAGTTTACTGTTTAGTTAGGTTTGAGATCTGGACGTAAATGTAGGTGGTGGGGGGGGGGCGGGGTACACCCCAAAGAAAAAAAATAGTCGGTCGCAAAATCAGTGCAATCGGTCGCATAATAGGAGCAGTCGGTATCAAAATAAGTGCTCACTGCATACGTCACGCTACTCACGCAAAACTTAAGTATAACAAAACCTTTTCAACTATTCATGTTTGAAAAAATGTTGTGTTTCACTCTTATTCTGTTGTGTTTATCTTGGTCTAAGAACAAATTTTCACCCAGGGAGAAAAATAGTCGGTCTCAAAATAAGTGCAATCACTACGGTCGGTTTCAGAATTATGCATCGGTGACTTATTGAATCAATGAGGTCAACAGACAATGCCAGAATAGATCCCAAATACTATGTATGTGCGTGAATCCGTGAGCCTAAATTGCATACGTCTGCTTTTCACGTTTGGAAAAAATGTTTGTCACTCTTTTTCTGTTGTGAGTATGTTGTTCTATGAAATGTTTCCCCCACCCCACATGGCAATAAAAAACAGTTGGTCTCAAAAAAAGTACTCACCTAAATCGGTCCCAGAGTAAGTGAATTAATGAGGTAAACAAACAATTACGAACAGTTGGTAAGGAGTTATCGGAAGCATAGTTTGTTTCGGAAATACGTAAAAAAAATCCTTTAAGTTATGAAATGTTGCATATTTAATCCCAGTAGAAATTAAAACGTATTTTACTCATGTTCTAAGTATTTTTTGACAATCAGAATTCTGCAAAACCTTTCCCCAGACCCCAAAGTCCAGTAAATGCCATTTCAGGGACCAAGTAAACGCCCCTGTGCGACAAAGTCCTCTCAGACACAGTCCCAAAAATTATACTACAACGCCCCTGTCTTATACAATCTGATCACTAACATATTCATTGCTACATTGAATCGCCCAGTTAGTAGTACCACTACGGACGGGCCTCAAGATTCTGTCCCATTTCTTATCCTCTCGTTAACGAGAAATTGGTTACATTTGCAATGACATTAACTAAAATTTCCAAGCCCAGTACCAAAAATTTGAAAGCTTGGTTGCATATCTGAAACTTGTTCGCGCCTGCGTCGCTCGATTCCATAATAACACCATTCATCTACTCCTCTGTTCTCTTATACTGTCTCAGCACTGCCATATCCATGGTTATAGTGAATTGCCCAGGTATACTGGTGTGTGGGTCGTGGGACGTCAGACTATACAAATGTTGTCAATTCTTGCAAAACAGGCGGGATTAACAAGGGCAGATCTTGAGATTATGTCCCATTGACTCACATTTCTGGTCCTCTTGTCCACAAGAATTTCTTTCATTCATCATGACGTGAGGCACTGTGAAATGAAAGACCGTGGACTCTTTCAACATGAAAGTAAACTATTATTATTAAACTGACCTCATGTCACAGCCTATATTTATGGGGCGACAAATCTTTGTTATTCTTCCTATATAAGATATTGCACGTGTCTGATTTCGAAGGGGATAGGATGGCTGAATGGTTAGTATAAAACTATTGATAGTCCTCTATGTAGTATTTGTTTAAGCGATATAGAAAATATGCAGCATTTATTTCTTAATTGTCCAGATGTCTTAGAATTTATTAATGATTTAAAATCTATATTAATCAATTTTTACCCAGAAGGATTTAGCACTGTCCATTTTAATAAAATATTGTTATTCGGTGTCCAAGTAATTAAAGGTAATAAAAAGAATAATATTTTAATTCTGCTACTATCCTTTGCTAGATTAGCTATAATTAGACGCAGGAATATGTTTCTAAAGACTGATAAAATTGTAAATGTTTCGAAACTTTTTATGTCAATGTTACAACATCATCTATAGTACCTGTATTTTTATTTAATAGAACAGAAATTTAATGATTTAATTTGTACACCAAATCTTGTATATATAGAAAATAATGAAGTTAAATTATGTTTAACCTGATTTATTTACAAATGGTGAACTCAGTCCATAACCCACCTTCGGTACTTCTCCCTTACTACACCGTCTGCGCGGCGTGTGACCCAGTTTTTAACCTCTCGCGTACACACTCAATAGCCCCTTTTATCCAGCTGTAATGCTACTATATGAATCACCATAGACTAGTCCATCCAGTACTCTTACTACTACACCATGTAATATACCTATTGTAAACCTGTTAGAAGTATTTTCTCTGTAAATTCCTTATTATTAAGCTTTCATATTACATATGAAAGCTTATTGTTTTTGTTAAGATTATTATTAAGCTTTCATATTACATATGAAAGCTTATTGTTTTTGTTAAGATTATTATTAAGCTTTCATATTACATATGAAAGCTTATTGTTTTTGTTAAGATTATTAAGCTTTCATATTACATATGAAAGCTTATTGTTTTTGTTAAGATTATTATTAAGCTTTCATATTACATATGAAAGCTTATTGTTTCTGTTAAGATTATTATTATTTTTTTTTTGTGTATTTTCTGCAAATCGGATTTCTCAGAATCTAACCATGGGATCTTTCTGAAACTTTGACCTACCCCCCCAAAAATTGGGTGCGAACGTTGTTTAAATATATTTTCAAAACGTTTTACGAATCCGAAATCACCGAATTTTACGAACGAAAAAACTGACAATGCATAGTCGTAACTTTGTTATTTTTTGACCGATTTTACTAATTCTTTTTTCTTTGAATACCTTGAAAAAAATCATTTTCATCTGCAGTTTCACATTTTCGAATTTCGAAAATTCGTCGCTGTGATTTCGAACCGGATGTTTAGACCAATTTGACAACTTCTTTAATAGTTGTACGATTTTCATGAAATTTAGTATACAAGTAGATCTTACCGATGTGACTTCAAAAATATAATTAGAAATTTTCTAAATTATCTCCCCTTGGTGAAATTAAGGATCAAAGTTTTCAAAAAAATCGTCGAAATATAGGTCAGAATGACCTAAATTTCTTTTTCGATACTAGACAAGGAATTACTGATTCGTACACAAAATATGGAGTTTGTCGATCGAACCGGAAGTGCCACCATCTTTAAACGTGAAAAATCAATAAGGCTTTTTTGCTATTTTACTTACAGATTCGGGGGTCATATTTTCGGAATCCTTGAAGGAATGCCTAAAAATCTGTCGGATCAGAATTTTGATTTCGGTCACGTGATGGTCACCATTTTGAATTGAAAATGAAAAATAGAAGCAATTTGAAGGGCCGGGATTTTAGAACACAATAACTCTCCTTCTAATTAAGGTAGAATGTTCAAACTTGATGTAGACGTTCACTAGGTCAATGTTATGATTGAGTTCAAAGATGACCATTTTCTGTGCTTAGGGTAAGCAGAGATAAGCATGCTGATTTGTTGGTTCTTTAGGGCACGATAACTTCGGTTATAATAAAGGGAGGGCGGTGAAACTTTTGTCAATAGCGAGTCTAATAGCTAGCCTGTTGTTTGAAATCATTGTATCATTTTTTTAAATATCAGGGATAGCCGAAAAAAAGAGATTGAAAATCCAAAAAGTCGTATTTTTACAATTTGGAGCATGTTTAGAGGTCTTTCGCGTAAAGTCAACATAATATTTTTGGGGAACTTCTTCTACAAAGAGTCTTATTGGTAGTCTTTTATATGAAACCATCGATCAACAGTCCAACATATCAGGAGTAGAAGAACAAAAGGATCGAACATTGAAAACGGCACCCTTTCATTGTTAAGCGAAACATGCAGTGTGGGTGACTACAATCTACACATTTAGTCACCTTATAGAGCTTATTCAACAGTATCGAATTCCAACTGCTTAGGGATATTTTACGTGCACTCCAATGTGTACACGGGACCTTGGTTTTTCGTCCCATCCGAACGACTAGACAGCTGTGCTTGTTAGGCCCTCCGTTCTGCCTCACTGACAAGGGGGAACCACGCCGGGAAATCAAGATGAACTTTCTCCGTGCAGAACTTTCAATTCAGGACAAACGTTTATTGCATACGATTAAGCTGGTCAGTTGGAGCTTATTTTCAAAAGTTTTGTAATAATCGGTTGGTAATTAAAGTACCGTGCACATTAAACTGTTAAAACAGAAAATTTCGCCCGGTTGAAATGTTTCTTGCTATAAGTCAGCAATTTTCCGAATTCGGGGAGGCTGAATGGTTAGCATGTGCGCACTGTATCGTAACGTCTGTCATTGAGTCAACGGGCGTCGTTTCGATCTCCAGGTTGTACGTGACATGGAGTATGATGTCCAACCTCGTGGGTTTTCTCCTTGTCCTTCGGTTTCCTCCCAACGGCTAAAGACCAGTAAGCGCAAGGGGAGTTTTTAAATAAAATTAAAAAACATATGTTAGTCACGAAATGACCTAGTTTGTGTCGAATGGACATTAGGCCGCATTTCTCTCTTTCTCTTTTATTTTTAAAGTTTTGTAATAATCGGTTGGTAATCAAAGGTACTGTAAAAGTGATAAAACAGAAAATTTATCCCGGTTGTAATGTTTCTCACTTTAAAGTCAGCAATTTGCCGATTTTAAGGGGCAAACGTTTATTGCGAACGATTAAGTTGGTCAGGGGGAGCTTATTTTTAAAAGTTTTGTAATATTCGGTTGATAACTAAAGGTACCGTGCAAATTAAACTGTTAAAATAGAAAATTTGGCCCGGTTGAAATGTTTCTCGCTGTAGGTCAGCAATTTGCCGATTTGGGGGAGGTTGCGTGGCTGAATGGTTAGCACGTGCGCTCTGTATCATGACGTCTGTCATTGAGTCAACTGGCGTTGTTTCGATTTCTTGGTTGTACGTGACAAGGAGTATGGTCGCCTGTCCAACCCCGTAGGCTGTAACGCCGCTGCCCGGGTAAAATTTCCCTCATTGCACACTTTATGGCGTATGCCCGTCTTCATTAGCCCATTTTAGGAGCAGAACAGTAGGACGTTAAACCCCATTCAATTTCATTTCATTTTCGCTATATTGCTTATTTATTATAGTGGATAAATATTTTTCTGGTTCTAGCAATTATTTAATTTCTGCATAGAAATCTTGCTTTGGCCAGTTTTTTTTATTGCAGAGTGCCATTCTTGTATAATTCAGTCTATGATCCTTTGTTTAAAACATGCTTAAGAAGTCATCGTGATTTCCTACTTATAACCAAACATATTGGAAATATTAGTCTGGCATTATTAAATCCTAATTTTATTGGTCTTATTTAAAATTAAACTTTCATTTAACTATGAACAACCCTTAACGTGTCTCTTTAAAACTATTAAATACTCTAAAACAGTAGCTCAACCTTTTGACCTAAACTCATTAATTTACCATTTTCTTGTGAGCGACTTCTTATTCTTCCTATATGACATATTGCACGTGTCTGATTTCAAAGTGGGGTTGGGTGGCTGAATGGTTAGCACGTGCGCCTGTCATTGAGTTAACTAGCGTGTTTTCGAATGCCCGGTTGTACGTGACAAGGAGTAAGGTCGCCTGTCCAACCTGCCATTTTTAATTTTTTTTTCCCGCCATTTTCATTTCATTTTCTCATCCGTCTCATTACAGTAATACAAGTTTCAGTTATTTCCCTTTAGTTTTCAGATTATTGTTATGCCTGGGTGCAATATTTCATACTATATTTAGACTTATAACTTCGCGAGATTTTGACCAATTTTGATAATTTTTTCTTCTTATCCTTTTATTTAGGATACTTGATACAATCAATGACACGTGACGATAAATATGAAAGCTTTCATATCTGCATGGGACAGTAGCAGATCTAGTTAAGCTTTCATATTACATATGAAAGCTTATTGTTTCTGTTAAGATTATTAAGCTTTCATATTACATATGAAAGCTTATTGTTTTTGTTAAGATTATTATTGTTATTATTATTTTTTTTTTTTGTGTCATTTCTGCAAATCGGATTTCTCAGAATCTAACCATGGGATCTTTCTGAAACTTTGACCTACCCCCCCAAAACTGGGTGGCAGTTTTTGATTAAATATATTTTCAAAACGTTTTACGAATTCGAAATCACAGAATTTTACGAACGAGTGAATTTGACCTGCATTACTGTAACTCTGTGACTATTTGACCTATTTTACTAATTCTTTTTTCTTTGAGTACCTTGACAAAAATCATTTTCAACTGCAGTTTCAGATTTTCGAATTTCGAAACTTCGTCGCTGTGATTTCGAACCGGAAGTTGAGACCAACTTGACAACTTCTTTAATAGTTCTACGATTTTCATGAAATTTAGTATGTAAGTAGATCTTACCCACGTGACTTCAAATATATAAATAGAAATTTTCTAAATTACCTCCCTTTGGTGAAATTAAGGATCAAAGTTTTCAAAAAAATCGAAGAAATATAGGTCAGAATGACCTGATGTTTTTTTTGAATACTAGATAAGTAAATACTGATTCGTACCCAAAATATTGAGTTTGTGGATTGAACCGGAAGTGCCGCCATCTTGAAACGTGAAAAATCACAAAGGCTTTTTTGCTATTTTACTTACAGACACGGGAGTTATATTTTCTGAATCCTTCAAGGATGGCCTAAAAAACGTTCGGAGTAGAATTTTGATTTAGGTCAATTGATAGTCGCCATTTTGAAGTGAAAGTGAAAAATAGAAGCAATTTGAAGGGCCGAGAATTTGGAACACAATAACTCTCCTTCTAATTGAGCTAGAATGTTCAAACTTGGTGTAGACGTTCACTAGGTCACTGTCTTGATTGAGTTCAAAGATAAGCATTTTCTGCCTAGGGTAAGCAGAGATAAGCAAGCTGATTTGTTGATTCTTTAGGGCACGATAACTTTGGTTATAATGAAGGGAGGGCGATGAAACTCTTGTCAATCGAGAGTCTAATAGCTATCCTGTTGTGTGAAATCATTGTATCATTTTTTCTTAAATGTCCGGGGTAGCCGAAAAAAAGAGATTGAAAATCCAAAGAGTCGTATTTTTACAATTTAGAGCATGTTTAAAGGTCTTTCTCGTAAAGTCAACATGTGTTTCCTGCAAATCGGATTTCTCAGAATCTAACCATAGGATGTTTCTGAAACTTTGACCTACCCACCCAAAAATGGGTGGTGAGTATTGATTAAATATATTTTCAAAACGTTTAAAGCATTCGAAATCACCGAATTTTACGAACGAGTGAATTTGACCTGCATTACTGTAACTTTGTGACTATTTGACCTGTTTTACTAATTCTTTTTTCTTTGAGTACCCTGACAAAAATCATTTTCAACTGCAGTTTCAGATTTTCGAATTTCGAAAATTCGTCGCTGTGATTTCGAACCGGAAGTTGAGACCAACTTGACAACTTCTTTAATAGTTCTACGATTTTCATGAAATTTAGTATGTAAGTAGATCTTACCGATGCAACTTTAAAGATGTCCTTAGAAATTTTCTAAATTATCTCCCCTTCGTGAAATTATGGATCAAAGTTTTCAAAAAAATCGAAGAAATATACGTCAGAATGACCTGATTTTTTTTTTAGATTCTAGATAAGTAAATACTGATTCGTACACAAAATATTGAGTTTGTGGATCGAACCGGAAGTGCCGCCATCTTGAAACGTGAAAAATCACAAAGGCTTTTGCGATATTTTACTTACAGACATGGGAGTTACATTTTCGGAATCCTTGAAGGAATGCCTAAAAATCTCTCAGATCAGAATTTTGATTTCGGTCACGTGATGGTCACCATTTCGAACTGAATATGAGAAAAGGTGAAAAATCGACATTAACGAGCACGTGAATGAAAGCAATAGGCCGTAGTTTGGAGAATATGTCTCCTATTTCCAAAATGAATACATTTCTGGATAGTCGGGATCAGGGTCGAAATTGTCTTTGATGTTTTTCGTGCCGATAAAGTTGTTTACGATTGAAAAATCATAAAAACTTCGCTATATTTTGACCGATTTTAATGATTTTTTTTTTGTTGATGAGATTATTTACATGACCCATGACATGTGACAGGAAGTGACTGTTAATATGAAAGCTTTAATATCTGCTTTGCAGATCTAGTTATTATTTTTTTTTTGTGTATTTTCTGCAAATCGGATTTCTCAGAATCTAACCATGGGATCTTTCTAAAACTTTGACCTACCCCCCCAAAAATGGGGTGCGAACGTTGTTTAAATATATTTTCAAAACGTTTTACGAATCCGAAATCACCGAATTTTACGAACGAAAAAACTGACAATGCATAGTCGTAACTTTGTTATTTTTTGACCGATTTTACTAATTCTTTTTTCTTTGAATACCTTGAAAAAAATCATTTTCATCTGCAGTTTCACATTTTCGAATTTCGAAAATTCGTCGCTGTGATTTCGAACCGGAAGTTTAGACCAATTTGACAACTTCTTTAATAGTTGTACGATTTTCATGAAATTTAGTGTACAAGTAGATCTTACCGATGTGACTTCAAAAATATAATTAGAAATTTTCTAAATTATCTCCCCTTGGTGAAATTAAGGATCAAAGTTTTCAAAAAAATCGTCGAAATATAGGTCAGAATGACCTAATTTTTTTTTTCGACACTAGACAAGGAATTACTGATTCGTACACAAAATATGGAGTTTGTCGATCGAACCGGAAGTGCCACCATCTTTAAACGTGAAAAATCAAAAAGGCTTTTTTGCTATTTTACTTACAGACTCGGGAGTTATATTTTCGGAATCCTTGAAGGAATGCCTAAAAATCTATCGGATCAGAATTTTGATTTCGGTCATGTGATGGTCACAATTTTGAATTGAAAATGAAAAATAGAAGCAATTTGAAAGGCCCGGACTTCGGAACACAATAACTCTCCTTCTAATTAAGCTAGAATGTTCAAACTTGGTGTAGACGTTCACTAGGTCAATGTTATGATTGAGTTCAAAGATGAGCATTTTCTGCTTAGGGTAAGCAGAGATAAGCATGCTAATTTGTTGATTCTTTAGGGCACGATAACTTCGGTTATAATGAAGGGAGGGCGGTGAAACTTTTGTCAATAGAGAGTCTAATAGCTAGCCTGTTGTGTGAAATGATTGTATCATTTTTTTTAAATATCAGGGATAGCCGAAAAAAAGAGATTGAAAATCCAAAAAGTCGTATTTTTGCAATTTGGAGCATGTTTAGAGGTCTCTCTCGTAAAGTCAACATACTATTGGTAGTCTTTTATATGAAACCATCGATCAACAGTCCAACATATCAGGAGTAGAAGAACAAAAGGATCGAACATTGAAAACGACACCCTTTCATTGTTGAGCGAAACATGAAGTGTGGGTGACTACAATCTACGCATTTAGTCATCGTATAGAGCTTATTCAACAGTATCGAATTCCAACTGCTTAGGGATATTTTACGTGCACTCCAATGTGTACACGGGACCTTGGTTTTTCGTCCCATCCGAAGGACTAGACAGCTGTGCTTGTCAGGCCCTCCGTTCTGCCTTACTGACAAGGGAACCACGCCGGGAAATCGAGATGAACTTTCTCTGTGCAGAACTTTCAATTCAGGCAAAACGTTTATTGCATACGATTAAGCTGGTCAGTTGGAGCTTATTTTCAAACGTTTTGTAATAATCGGTTGGTAATTAAAGTACCGTGCACATTAAACTGTTAAAACAAAAAATTTCGCCCGGTTGAAATGTTTCTTGCTATAAGTCAGCAATTTTCCGAATTCAGGGAGGCTGGATGGCTGAATGGTTAGCATGTGCTCGCTGTATCGTAACCTTTGTCATTGAGTCAACGGGCGTCGTATCGATCTCCAGGTTGCACGTGACATGGTGTATGATGTCCAACCTCGTGGGTTTTCTCCGTGTTCTTCGGTTTCCTCCCAACGGCTAAAGACCAGTACGTGCAAGGGGAGTTTTTAAATAGAATTAAAAGACATATAGTAGTCCCGAAATGACCTAGTTTGTGTCGAATGGACGTTAGGCCGCATTTCTCTCTTTCTCTTTTTAAAGTTTTGTAATAATCGGTTGGTAATCAAAGGTACTGTTAAAGTGATAAAACAGAAAATTTGGCCCGGTTGTAATGTTTCTCACTTTAAATTCAGCAATTTGTCGATTTTAAGGGGCAAACGTTTATTGCCAACGATTAAGCTGGTCAGGGAGAGCTTATTTTTAAAAGTTTTGTAATATTCGGTTGATAACTAAAGGTACCGTGCAAATTAAACTGTTAAAATAGAAAATTTGGCCCGGTTGAAATGTTTCTCGCTGTAGGTCAGCAATTTGCCGATTTTAGGGAGGTTGCGTGGCTGAATGGTTAGCACGTGCGCTCTGTATCATAACGTCTGTCATTGAGTCAACTGTCCTTGTTTCGATTTCTTGGTTGTACGTGACAAGGAGTATGGTCGCCTTACCAACCTCGTAGGCCGTAACGCCGCTGCCCGGGTAAAATTTCCCTCATTGCACACTTTATGGCGTATGCCCGTCTTCATTAGCCCATTGTAAGAGCAGAACAGTAGGACGTTAAACCCCATTCAATTTCATTTCATTTTCTCTATGTTGCTTATTTATTATAGTGGATAAATATTTTTCTGGTTCTAGCAATTATTTAATTTCTGCATAGAAATCTCTGGTCAGTTTTTTTTATTGCAGAGTGCCATTCTTGTATATTGCAGTCTATGACCCTTAGTTTAAAACATGCTTAAGAAGTCGTCACGATTTCCTACTTATAACCAAACATATTGGAAACCATAATTATATAACATATCTTGGAAGCCCGATTACAGCTATACAAGTTTCAGTTATTTCCCTTTAGTTTAAAGATTATTTTTTTGCCCAGGTGCAATGTTTCTCACTACATTTAAATTTGTAACTTTGTGAGTTTTTGACCGATTTTGATATTATGTCTTTATAATTTTCCAAATCTACATATTTAACGTACATATTCAAACAGTTGAGTTCAACCTGATTCAAAAAGTTTTAGTTTTGTTCAAAGTTATCTCATTCATCCCGATTACAGCAACACAAGTATCAGTTATTTCCCTTTAGTTTTCAGATTACTCAATGTTTCATACTATATTTAGACTTGTAACTTCGCGAGTTTTTGACCAAATTTGATAGTTTGTTATTCTTATCCTTTTATTTGAGATACTTGATATAATCGATGACACGTGACGATGAATATGAAAGCTTTCATATCTGCATGGGACAGTAGCAGATCTAGTTATTATTATTTTTTTTTTTTGTGTCATTTCTGCAAATCGGATTTCTCAGAATCTAACCATGGGATCTTTCTGAAACTTTGACCTACCCCCCCAAAACTGGGTGGCAGTTTTTGATTAAATATATTTTCAAAACGTTTTACGAATTCGAAATCACAGAATTTTACGAACGAGTGAATTTGACCTGCATTACTGTAACTCTGTGACTATTTGACCTATTTTACTAATTCTTTTTTCTTTGAGTACCTTGACAAAAATCATTTTCAACTGCAGTTTCAGATTTTCGAATTTCGAAAATTCGTCGCTGTGATTTCGAACCGGAAGTTGAGACCAACTTGACAACTTCTTTAATAGTTCTACGATTTTCATGATATTTAGTATGTAAGTAGATCTTACCCATGTGACTTCAAAAATATAAATAGAAATTTTCTAAATTATCTCCCCTTGGTGAAATTAAGGATCAAAGTTTTTAAAAAAATCGAAGAAATATAGGTCAGAATGACCTGATGTTTGTTTTGGATACTAGATAAGTAAATACTGATTCGTACACAAAATATTGAGTTTGTGGATTGAACCGGAAGTGCCGCCATCTTGAAACGTGAAAAATCACAAAGGCTTTTTTGCTATTTTACTTACAGACACGGGAGTTATATTTTCTGAATCCTTCAAGAATGACCTAAAAAACGTTCGGAGTAGAATTTTGATTTAGGTCAATTGATGGTCGCCATTTTGAAGTGAAAGTGAAAAATAGAAGCAATTTGAAGGGCCGAGAATTTGGAACACAATAACTCTCCTTCTAATTGAGCTAGAATGTTCAAACTTGGTGTAGACGTTCACTAGGTCACTGTCTTCATTGAGTTCAAAGATGAGCATTTTCTGCTTAGGGTAAGCAGAGATAAGCAGGCTGATTTGTTGATTCTTTAGGGCACGATAACTTTGGTTATAATGAAGGGAGGGCGATGAAACTCTTGTCAATCGAGAGTCTAATAGCTAACCTGTTGTGTGAAATCATTGTATCATTTTTTCTTAAATGTCCGGGGTAGCCGAAAAAAAGAGATTGAAAATCCAAAAAGTCGTATTTTTACAATTTGGAGCATGTTTAAAGGTCTTTCTCGTAAAGTCAACATGTGTTTCCTGCAAATCGGATTTCTCAGCATCTAACCATAGGATGTTTCTGAAACTTTGACCTACCCCTCCAAAAATGGGTGGTGAGTATTGATTAAATATATTTTCAAAACGTTTTAAGCATTCGAAATCACAGAATTTTACGAACGAGTGAATTTGACCTGCATTACTGTAACTCTGTGACTATTTGACCTATTTTACTAATTCTTTTTTCTTTGAGCACCCTGACAAAAATCATTTTCAACTGCAGTTTCAGATTTTCGAATTTCGAAAATTCGTCGCTGTGATTTCGAACCGGAAGTTGAGACCAACTTGACAACTTCTTTAATAGTTGTACGATTTTCATGAAATTTAGTATGTAAGTAGATCTTACTGATGCAACTTTAAAGATCTCCTTAGAAATTTTCTAAATTATCTCCCCTTGGTGAAATTAGGGATCAAAGTTTTCAAAAAAATCGAAGAAATATAGGTCAGAATGACCTGATTTTTTTTTGGATACTAGATAAGTAAATACTGATTCGTACACAAAATATTGAGTTTGTGGATCGAACCGGAAGTGCCGCCATCTTGAAACGTGATAAATCACAAAGGCTATTGAGATATTTTACTTACAGACATGGGAGTTACATTTTCGGAATCCTTGAAGGAATGCCTAAAAATCTATCAGATCAGAATTTTGATTTCGGTCACGTGATGGTCACCATTTCGAACTGCATATGAGAAAAGGTGAAAAATCGACATTAACGAGCACGTGAATGAAAGCAATAGGCCGTAGTTTGGAGAATATGTCTCCTATTTCCAAAATGAATACATTTCTGGATAGCCGGGATCAGGGTCGAAATATTGTTACTTGAAAATGTCACATTTTCGAATTTTGTCTTTGATGTTTTTCGTGCCGATAAAGTTGTTTACGATTGAAAAATCATAAAAACTTCGCTATATTTTGACCGATTTTAATGATTTTTTTTTTTTGTTGATAAGATTATTTACATGACCCATGACATGTGACAGGAAGTGACTGTTAATATGAAAGCTTTAATATCTGCTTTGCAGATCTAGTTATTGTTAAGCTTTCATATTACATATGAAAGCTTATTGTTTTTGTTAAGATTATTAAGCTTTCATATTACATATGAAAGCTTATTGTTTTTGTTAAGATTATTATTGTTATTATTATTTTTTTTTTTTGTGTCATTTCTGCAAATCGGATTTCTCAGAATCTAACCATGGGATCTTTCTGAAACTTTGACCTACCCCCCAAAAACTGGGTGGCAGTTTTTGATTAAATATATTTTCAAAACGTTTTACGAATTCGAAATCACAGAATTTTACGAACGAGTGAATTTGACCTGCATTACTGTAACTCTGTGACTATTTGACCTATTTTACTAATTCTTTTTTCTTTGAGTACCTTGACAAAAATCATTTTCAACTGCAGTTTCAGATTTTCGAATTTCGAAAATTCGTCGCTGTGATTTCGAACCGGAAGTTGAGACCAACTTGACAACTTCTTTAATAGTTCTACGATTTTCATGAAATTTAGTATGTAAGTAGATCTTACCCACGTGACTTCAAAAATATAAATAGAAATTTTCTAAATTATCTCCCTTTGGTGAAATTAAGGATCAAAGTTTTCAAAAAAATCGAAGAAATATAGGTCAGAATGACCTGATGTTTTTTTTGGATACTAGATAAGTAAATACTGATTCGTTCCCAAAATATTGAGTTTGTGGATTGAACCGGAAGTGCCGCCATCTTGAAACGTGAAAAATCACAAAGGCTTTTTTGCTATTTTACTTACAGACACGGGAGTTATATTTTCTGAATCCTTCAAGGATGGCCTAAAAAACGTTCGGAGTAGAATTTTGATTTAGGTCAATTGATAGTCGCCATTTTGAAGTGAAAGTGAAAAATAGAAGCAATTTGAAGGGCCGAGAATTTGGAACACAATAACTCTCCTTCTAATTGAGCTAGAATGTTCAAACTTGGTGTAGACGTTCACTAGGTCACTGTCTTGATTGAGTTCAAAGATAAGCATTTTCTGCCTAGGGTAAGCAGAGATAAGCAAGCTGATTTGTTGATTCTTTAGGGCACGATAACTTTGGTTATAATGAAGGGAGGGCGATGAAACTCTTGTCAATTGAGAGTCTAATAGCTATCCTGTTGTGTGAAATCATTGTATCATTTTTTCTTAAATGTCCGGGGTAGCCGAAAAAAAGAGATTGAAAATCCAAAGTGTCGTATTTTTACAATTTAGAGCATGTTTAAAGGTCTTTCTCGTAAAGTCAACATGTGTTTCCTGCAAATCGGATTTCTCAGAATCTAACCATAGGATGTTTCTGAAACTTTGACCTACCCACCCAAAAATGGGTGGTGAGTATTGATTAAATATATTTTCAAAACGTTTAAAGCATTCGAAATCACCGAATTTTACGAACGAGTGAATTTGACCTGCATTACTGTAACTCTGTGACTATTTGACCTGTTTTACTAATTCTTTTTTCTTTGAGTACCCTGACAAAAATCATTTTCAACTGCAGTTTCAGATTTTCGAATTTCGAAAATTCGTCGCTGTGATTTCGAACCGGAAGTTCAGACCAACTTGACAACTTCTTTAATAGTTCTACGATTTTCATGAAATTTCGTATGTAAGTAGATCTTACCAATGCAACTTTAAAGATGTCCTTAGAAATTTTCTAAATTATCTCCCCTTGGTAAAATTAGGGATCAAAGTTTTCAAAAAAATCGAAGAAATATTGGTCAGAATGACCTGATTTTTTTTTTAGATTCTAGATAAGTAAATACTGATTCGTACACAAAATATTGAGTTTGTGGATCGAACCGGAAGTGCCGCCATCTTGAAACGTGAAAAATCACAAAGGCTTTTGCGATATTTTACTTACAGACATGGGAGTTACATTTTCGGAATCCTTGAAGGAATGCCTAAAAATCTATCGGATCAGAATTTTGATTTCGGTCACGTGATGGTCACCATTTCGAACTGAATATGAGAAAAGGTGAAAAATCGACATTAACGAGCACGTGAATGAAAGCAATAGGCCGTAGTTTGGAGAATATGTCTCCTATTTCCAAAGTGAATACATTTCTGGATAGCCGGGATCAGGGTCGAAATGTTGTTCTTTGAAAATGTCACATTTTCGAATTTTGTCTATGATGTTTTTCGTGCCGATAAAGTTGTTTACGATTGAAAAATCATAAAAACTTCGCTATATTTTGACCGATTTTAATGATTTTTTGATGAGATTATTTACATGACCCATGACATGTGACAGGAAGTGACTGTTAATATGAAAGCTTTAATATCTGCTTTGCAGATCTAGTTATTGTTATTATTATTATTTTTTTTTTTGTGTCATTTCTGCAAATTGGATTTCTCAGAATCTAAACATGGGATCTTTCTGAAACTTTGACCTACCCCCCCAAAACTGGGTGGCAGTTTTTGATTAAATATATTTTCAAAACGTTTTACGAATTCGAAATCACAGAATTTTACGAACGAGTGAATTTGACCTGCATTACTGTAACTCTGTGACCATTTGACCTATTATACTAATTCTTTTTTCTTTGAGTACCTTGACAAAAATCATTTTCAACTGCAGTTTCAGATTTTCGAATTTCGAAAATTCGTCGCTGTGATTTCGAACCGGAAGTTGAGACCAACTTGACAACTTTTTTAATAGTTCTACGATTTTCATGAAATTTAGTATGTAAGTAGATCTTACCCACGTGACTTCAAAAATATAAATAGAAATTTTCTAAATTATCTCCCTTTGGTGAAATTAAGGATCAAAGTTTTCAAAAAAATCGAAGAAATATAGGTCAGAATGACCTGATGTTTTTTTTTGGATACTAGATAAGTAAATACTGATTCGTACCCAAAATATTGAGTTTGTGGATTGAACCGGAAGTGCCGCCATCTTGAAACGTGAAAAATCACAAAGGCTTTTTTGCTATTTTACTTACAGACACGGGAGTTATATTTTCCGAATCCTTCAAGGATGGCCTAAAAAACGTTCGGAGTAGAATTTTGATTTAGGTCAATTGATAGTCGCCATTTTGAAGTGAAAGTGAAAAATAGAAGCAATTTGAAGGGCCGAGAATTTGGAACACAATAACTCTCCTTCTAATTGAGCTAGAATGTTCAAACTTGGTGTAGACGTTCACTAGGTCACTGTCTTGATTGAGTTCAAAGATAAGCATTTTCTGCCTAGGGTAAGCAGAGATAAGCAAGCTGATTTGTTGATTCTTTAGGGCACGATAACTTTGGTTATAATGAAGGGAGGGCGATGAAACTCTTGTCAATCGAGAGTCTAATAGCTATCCTGTTGTGTGAAATCATTGTATCATTTTTTCTTAAATGTCCGGGGTAGCCGAAAAAAAGAGATTGAAAATCCAAAGAGTCGTATTTTTACAATTTAGAGCATGTTTAAAGGTCTTTCTTGTAAAGTCAACATGTGTTTCCTGCAAATCGGATTTCTCAGAATCTAACCATAGGATGTTTCTGAAACTTTGACCTACCCACCCAAAAATGGGTGGTGAGTATTGATTAAATATATTTTCAAAACGTTTAAAGCATTCGAAATCACCGAATTTTACGAACGAGTGAATTTGACCTGCATTACTGTAACTCTGTGACTATTTGACCTGTTTTACTAATTCTTTTTTCTTTGAGTACCCTGACAAAAATCATTTTCAACTGCAGTTTCAGATTTTCGAATTTCGAAAATTCGTCGCTGTGATTTCGAACCGGAAGTTGTGACCAACTTGACAACTTCTTTAATAGTTCTACGATTTTCATGAAATTTAGTATGTAAGTAGATCTTACCGATGCAACTTTAAAGATGTCCTTGGAAATTTTCTAAATTATCTCCCCTTGGTGAAATTAAGGATCAAAGTTTTCAAAAAAATCGAAGAAATATAGGTCAGAATAACCTGATTTTTTTTTTAGATTCTAGATAAGTAAATACTGATTCGTACACAAAATATTGAGTTTGTGGATCGAACCGGAAGTGCCGCCATCTTGAAACGTGAAAAATCACAAAGGCTTTTGCGATATTTTACTTACAGACATGGGAGTTACATTTTCGGAATCCTTGAAGGAATGCCTAAAAATCTATCGGATCAGAATTTTGATTTCGGTCACGTGATGGTCACCATTTCGAACTGAATATGAGAAAAGGTGAAAAATCGACATTAACGAGCACGTGAATGAAAGCAATAGGCCGTAGTTTGGAGAATATGTCTCCTATTTCCAAAATGAATACATTTCTGGATAGCCGGGATCAGGGTCGAAATGTTGTTATTTGAAAATGTCACATTTTCGAATTTTGTCTTTGATGTTTTTCGTGCCGATAAAGATGTTTACGATTGAAAAATCATAAAAAATTCGCTATATTTTGACCGATTTTAATGATTTTTTTTTTGTTGATGAGATTATTTACATGACCCATGACATGTGACAGGAAGTGACTTTTAATATGAAAGCTTTAATATCTGCTTTGCAGATCTAGTTATTATTTTTTTTTGTGTCATTTCTGCAAATCGGATTTCTCAGAATCTAACCATGGGATCTTTCTGAAACTTTGACCTACCCCCCCAAAACTGGGAATGCAGTTTTTGATTAAATACATTTTCAAAACGTTTTACGAATTCGAAATCACAGAATTTTACGAACGAGTGAATTTGACCTGCATTACTGTAACTCTGTGACTATTTGACCTATTTTACTAATTCTTTTTTCTTTGAGTACCTTGACAAAAATCATTTTCAACTGCAGTTTCAGATTTTCGAATTTCGAAAATTCGTCGCTGTGATTTCGAACCGGAAGTTGAGACCAACTTGACAACTTCTTTAATAGTTCTACGATTTTCATGAAATTTAGTATGTAAGTAGATCTTACCCACGTGACTTCAAAAATATAAATAGAAATTTTCTAAATTATCTCCCTTTGGTGAAATTAACGATCAAATTTTTCAAAAAAATCGAAGAAATATAGGTCAGAATGTAAATACTGATTCGTACCCAAAATATTGAGTTTGTGGATTGAACCGGAAGTGCCGCCATCTTGAAACGTGAAAAATCACAAAGGCTTTTTTGCTATTTTACTTACAGACACGGGAGTTATATTTTCTGAATCCTTGAAGGATGGCCTAAAAAACGTTCGGAGTAGAATTTTGATTTAGGTCAATTGATAGTCGCCATTTTGAAGTGAAAGTGAAAAATAGAAGCAATTTGAAGGGCCGAGAATTTGGAACACAATAACTCTCCTTCTAATTGAGCTAGAATGTTCAAACTTGGTGTAGACGTTCACTAGGTCACTGTCTTGATTGGGTTCAAAGATAAGCATTTTCTGCCTAGGGTAAGCAGAGATAAGCAAGCTGATTTGTTGATTCTTTAGGGCACGATAACTTTGGTTATAATGAAGGGAGGGCGATGAAACTCTTGTCAATCGAGAGTCTAATAGCTATCCTGTTCTGTGAAATCATTGTATCATTTTTTCTTAAATGTCCGGGGTAGCCGAAAAATAGAGATTGAAAATCCAAAGATTTACAATTTAGAGCATGTTTAAAGGTCTCTCTCGTAAAGTCAACATGTGTTTCCTGCAAATCGGATTTCTCAGAATCTAACCATAGGATGTTTCTGAAACTTTGACCTACCCACCCAAAAATGGGTGGTGAGTATTGATTAAATATATTTTCAAAACGTTTAAAGCATTCGAAATCACCGAATTTTACGAACGAGTGAATTTGACCTGCATTACTGTAACTTTGTGACTATTTGACCTGTTTTACTAATTCTTTTTTCTTTGAGTACCCTGACAAAAATCATTTTCAACTGCAGTTTCAGATTTTCGAATTTCGAAAATTCGTCGCTGTGATTTCGAACCGGAAGTTGAGACCAACTTGACAACTTCTTTAATAGTTCTACGATTTTCATGAAATTTAGTATGTAAGTAGATCTTACCGATGCAACTTTAAAGATGTCCTTAGAAATTTTCTAAATTATCTCCCCTTGGTGAAATTAGGGATCAAAGTTTTCAAAAAAATCGAAAAAATATAGGTCAGAATGACCTGATTATTTTTTTAGATTCTAGATAAGTAAATACTGATTCGTACACAAAATATTGAGTTTGTGGATCGAACCGGAAGTGCCGCCATCTTGAAACGTGAAAAATCACAAAGGCTTTTGCGATATTTTACTTACAGACATGGGAGTTACATTTTCGGAATCCTTGAAGGAATGCCTAAAAATCTCTGCAAATCGGATTTCTCAGAATCTAACCATGGGATCTTTCTGAAACTTTGACCTACCCCCACAAAACTGGGTGGCAGTTTTTGATTAAATATATTTTCAAAACGTTTTACGAATTCGAAATCACAGAATTTTACGAACGAGTGAATTTGACCTGCATTACTGTAACTCTGTGACTATTTGACCTATTTTACTAATTCTTTTTTCTTGGAGTACCTTGACAAAAATCATTTTCATCTGCAGTTTCAGATTTTCGAATTTCGAAAATTCTTCGCTGTGATTTCGAACCGGAAGTTGAGACCAACTTGACAACTTCTTTAATAGTTGTACGATTTTCATGAAATTTAGTATGTAAGTAGATCTTACCCATATGACTTCAAAAATATAAATAGAAATTTTCTAAATTATCTCCCCTTGGTGAAATTAAGGATCAAATTTTTCAAAAAAATCGAAGAAATATAGGTCAGAATGACTTGATGGTTTCTTTGGATACTATATAAGTAAATACTGATTCGTACACAAAATACTGAGTTTGTGGATTGAACCGGAAGTGCCGCCATCTTTAAACGTGAAAAATCTCAAAGGCTTTTTTGCTATTTTACTTACAGACACGGGAGTTATATTTTCTGAATCCTTCAAGGATGGCCCCAAAAACGTTCGGAGTAGAATTTTGATTTAGGTCAATTGATGGTCGCCATTTTGAAGTGAAAGTGAAAAATAGAAGAAATTTGAAGGGCCGAGAATTTGGAACACAATAACTCTCCTTCTAATTGAGCTAGAATGTTCAAACTTGGTGTAGACGTTCACTACGTCACTGTCTTGATTGAGTTCAAAGATGAGCATTTTCTGCTTAGGGTAAGCAGAGATAAGCAAGCTGATTTGTTGATTCTTTAGGGCACGATAACTTTGGTTATAATGAAGGGAGGGCGATGAAACTCTTGTCAATCGAGAGTCTAATAGCTAACCTGTTGTGTGAAATCGTTGTATCATTTTTTCTTAAATGTCCGGGGTAGCCGAAAAAAAGAGATTGAAAATCCAAAACGTCGTATTTTTACAATTTGGAGCATGTTTAAAGGTCTTTCTCGTAAAGTCAACATGTGTTTCCTTCAAGTCGGATTTCTCAGAATCTAACCATAGGATGTTTCTGAAACTTTGACCTACCCCCCCAAAAATGGGTGGTGAGTATTGATTAAATATATTTTGAAAATGTTTTAAGCATTCGAAATCACCGAATTTTACGAACGAGTGAATTTGACCTGCATTACTGTAACTCTGTGACTATTTGACCTATTTTACTAATTCTTTTTTCTTTGAGTACCCTGACAAAAATCATTTTCAACTGCAGTTTCAGATTTTCGAATTTCGAAAATTCGTCGCTGTGATTTCGAACCGGAAGTTGAGACCAACTTGACAACTTCTTTAATAGTTGTACGATTTTCATGAAATTTAGTATGTAAGTAGATCTTAGCGATGCAACTTTAAAAATCTCCTTAGAAATTTTCTAAATTATCTCCCCTTGGTGAAATTAGGGATCAAAGTTTTCAAAAAAATCGAAGAAATATAGGTCAGAATGACCTGATTTTGTTTTTGGATACTAGATAAGTAAATACTGATTCGTACACAAAATATTGAGTTTGTGGATCGAACCGGAAGTGCCGCCATCTTGAAACGTGTTAAATCACAAAGGCTTTTGCGAAATTTTACTTACAGACATGGGAGTTACATTTTCGGAATCCTTGAAGGAATGCCTAAAAATCTATCGGATCAGAATTTTGATTTCGGTCACGTGATGGTCACCATTTCGAACTGAATATGAGAAAAGGTGAAAAATCGACATTAACGAGCACGTGAATGAAAGCAATAGGCCGTAGTTTAGAGAATATGTCTCCTATTTCCAAAATGAATACATTTCTGGATAGCCGGGATCAGGGTCGAAATATTGTTATTTGAAAATGTCACATTTTCGAATTTTGTCTTTGATGTTTTTCGTGCCGATAAAGTTGTTTACGATTGAAAAATCATAAAAACTTCGCTATATTTTGACCGATTTTAATGATTTTTCTTTTGTTGATGAGATTATTTACATGACCCATGACATGTGACAGGAAGTGACTGTTAATATGAAAGCTTTAATATCTGCTTTGCAGATCTAGTTGTTATTATTATTATTTTTTTTGTGTCATTTCTGCAAATCGGATTTCTCAGAATCTAACCATGGGATCTTTCTGAAACTTTGACCTACCCCCCAAAACTGGGTGGCAGTTTTTGATTAAATATATTTTCAAAACGTTTTACGAATTCGAAATCACAGAATTTTACGAACGAGTGAATTTGACCTGCATTACTGTAACTCTGTGACTATTTGACCTATTTTACTAATTCTTTTTTCTTTGAGTACCTTGACAAAAATCATTTTCAACTGCAGTTTCAGATTTTCGAATTTCGAAACTTCGTCGCTGTGATTTCGAACCGGAAGTTGAGACCAACTTGACAACTTCTTTAATAGTTCTACGATTTTCATGAAATTTAGTATGTAAGTAGATCTTACCCACGTGACTTCAAATATATAAATAGAAATTTTCTAAATTACCTCCCTTTGGTGAAATTAAGGATCAAAGTTTTCAAAAAAATCGAAGAAATATAGGTCAGAATGACCTGATGTTTTTTTTGGGTACTAGATAAGTAAATACTGATTCGTACCCAAAATATTGAGTTTGTGGATTGAACCGGAAGTGCCGCCATCTTGAAACGTGAAAAATCACAAAGGCTTTTTTGCTATTTTACTTACAGACACGGGAGTTATATTTTCTGAATCCTTCAAGGATGGCCTAAAAAACGTTCGGAGTAGAATTTTGATTTAGGTCAATTGATAGTCGCCATTTTGAAGTGAAAGTGAAAAATAGAAGCAATTTGAAGGGCCGAGAATTTGGAACACAATAACTCTCCTTCTAATTGAGCTAGAATGTTCAAACTTGGTGTAGACGTTCACTAGGTCACTGTCTTGATTGAGTTCAAAGATAAGCATTTTCTGCCTAGGGTAAGCAGAGATAAGCAAGCTGATTTGTTGATTCTTTAGGGCACGATAACTTTGGTTATAATGAAGGGAGGGCGATGAAACTCTTGTCAATCGAGAGTCTAATAGCTATCCTGTTGTGTGAAATCATTGTATCATTTTTTCTTAAATGTCCGGGGTAGCCGAAAAAAAGAGATTGAAAATCCAAAGAGTCGTATTTTTACAATTTAGAGCATGTTTAAAGGTCTTTCTCGTAAAGTCAACATGTGTTTCCTGCAAATCGGATTTCTCAGAATCTAACCATAGGATGTTTCTGAAACTTTGACCTACCCACCCAAAAATGGGTGGTGAGTATTGATTAAATATATTTTCAAAACGTTTAAAGCATTCGAAATCACCGAATTTTACGAACGAGTGAATTTGACCTGCATTACTGTAACTTTGTGACTATTTGACCTGTTTTACTAATTCTTTTTTCTTTGAGTACCCTGACAAAAATTATTTTCAACTGCAGTTTCAGATTTTCGAATTTCGAAAATTCGTCGCTGTGATTTCGAACCGGAAGTTGAGACCAACTTGACAACTTCTTTAATAGTTCTACGATTTTCATGAAATTTAGTATGTAAGTAGATCTTACCGATGCAACTTTAAAGATGTCCTTAGAAATTTTCTAAATTATCTCCCCTTCGTGAAATTAGGGATCAAAGTTTTCAAAAAAATCGAAGAAATATAGGTCAGAATGACCTGATTTTTTTTTTAGATTCTAGATAAGTAAATACTGATTCGTACACAAAATATTGAGTTTGTGGATCGAACCGGAAGTGCCGCCATCTTGAAACGTGAAAAATCACAAAGGCTTTTGCGATATTTTACTTACAGACATGGGAGTTACATTTTCGGAATCCTTGAAGGAATGCCTAAAAATCTCTCAGATCAGAATTTTGATTTCGGTCACGTGATGGTCACCATTTCGAACTGAATATGAGAAAAGGTGAAAAATCGACATTAACGAGCACGTGAATGAAAGCAATAGGCCGTAGTTTGGAGAATATGTCTCCTATTTCCAAAATGAATACATTTCTGGATAGTCGGGATCAGGGTCGAAATGTTGTTATTTGAAAATGTCACATTTTCGAATTTTGTCTTTGATGTTTTTCGTGCCGATAAAGTTGTTTACGATTGAAAAATCATAAAAACTTCGCTATATTTTGACCGATTTTAATGATTTTTTTTTTGTTGATGAGATTATTTACATGACCCATGACATGTGACAGGAAGTGACTGTTAATATGAAAGCTTTAATATCTGCTTTGCAGATCTAGTTGTTATTATTATATTTTTTTTTTGTGTCATTTCTGCAAATCGGATTTCTCAGAATCTAACCATGGGATCTTTCTGAAACTTTGACCTACCCCCCCAAAACTGGGTGGCAGTTTTTGATTAAATATATTTTCAAAACGTTTTACGAATTCGAAATCACAGAATTTTACGAACGAGTGAATTTGACCTGCATTACTGTAACTCTGTGACTATTTGACCTATTATACTAATTCTTTTTTCTTTGAGTACCTTGACAAAAATCATTTTCAACTGCAGTTTCAGATTTTCGAATTTCGAAAATTCGTCGCTGTGATTTCGAACCGGAAGTTGAGACCAACTTGACAACTTCTTTAATAGTTGTACGATTTTCATGAAATTTAGTATGTAAGTAGATCTTACCCACGTGACTTCAAAAATATGAATAGAAATTTTCTAAATTATCTCCCTTTGGTGAAATTATGGATCAAAGTTTTCAAAAAAATCGAAGAAATATAGGTCAGAATGACCTGATGGTTTTTTTTGGATACTAGATAAGTAAATACTGATTCGTACCCAAAATATTGAGTTTGTGGATTGAACCGGAAGTGCCGCCATCTTGAAACGTGAAAAATCACAAAGGCTTTTTTGCTATTTTACTTACAGACACGGGAGTTATATTTTCCGAATCCTTCAAGGATGGCCTAAAAAACGTTCTGAGTAGAATTTTGATTTAGGTCAATTGATAGTCGCCAAGTGAAAAATAGAAGCAATTTGAAGGGCCGAGAATTTGGAACACAATAACTCTCCTTCTAATTGAGCTAGAATGTTCAAACTTGGTGTAGACGTTCACTAGGTCACTGTCTTGATTGAGTTCAAAGATAAGCATTTTCTGCCTAGGGTAAGCAGAGATAAGCAAGCTGATTTGTTGATTCTTTAGGGCACGATAACTTTGGTTATAATGAAGGGAGGGCGATGAAACTCTTGTCAATCGAGAGTCTAATAGCTATCCTGTTGTGTGAAATCATTGTATCATTTTTTCTTAAATGTCCGGGGTAGCCGAAAAAAAGAGATTGAAAATCCAAAGAGTCGTATTTTTACAATTTAGAGCATGTTTAAAGGTCTTTCTTGTAAAGTCAACATGTGTTTCCTGCAACATATATTTTCAAAACGTTTAAAGCATTCGAAATCACCGAATTTTACGAACGAGTGAATTTGACCTGCATTACTGTAACTCTGTGACTATTTGACCTGTTTTACTAATTCTTTTTTCTTTGAGTACCCTGACAAAAATCATTTTCAACTGCAGTTTCAGATTTTCGAATTTCGAAAATTCGTCGCTGTGATTTCGAACCGGAAGTTGTGACCAACTTGACAACTTCTTTAATAGTTCTACGATTTTCATGAAATTTAGTATGTAAGTAGATCTTACCCACGTGACTTCAAAAATATAAATAGACATTTTCTAAATTATCTCCCTTTGGTGAAATTAAGGATCAAAGTTTTCAAAAAAATCGAAGAAATATAGGTCAGAATGACCTGGTGTTTTTTTTTGGTACTAGATAAGTAAATACTGATTCGTACCCAAAATATCGAGTTTGTGGATTGAACCGGAAGTGCCGCCATCTTGAAACGTGAAAAATCACAAAGGCTTTTTTGCTATTTTACTTACAGACACGGGAGTTATATTTTCTGAATCCTTCAAGGATGGCCTAAAAAACGTTCGGAGTAGAATTTTGATTTAGGTCAATTGATAGTCGCCATTTTGAAGTGAAAGTGAAAAATAGAAGCAATTTGAAGGGCCGAGAATTTGGAACACAATAACTCTCCTTCTAATTAAGCTAGAATGTTCAAACTTGGTGTAGACGTCCACTAGGTCACTGTCTTGATTGAGTTCAAAGATAAGCATTTTCTGCCTAGGGTAAGCAGAGATAAGCAAGCTGATTTGTTGATTCTTTAGGGCACGATAACTTTGGTTATAATGAAGGGAGGGCGATGAAACTCTTGTCAATCGAGAGTCTAATAGCTATCCTGTTGTGTGAAATCATTGTATCATTTTTTCTTAAATGTCCGGGGTAGCCGAAAAAAAGAGATTGAAAATCCAAAGAGTCGTATTTTTACAATTTAGAGCATGTTTAAAGGTCTTTCTCGTAAAGTCAACATGTGTTTCCTGCAAATCGGATTTCTCAGAATCTAACCATAGGATGTTTCTGAAACTTTGACCTACCCACCCAAAAATGGGTGGTGAGTATTGATTAATTATATTTTCAAAACGTTTAAAGCATTCGAAATCACCGAATTTTACGAACGAGTGAATTTGACCTGCATTACTGTAACTTTGTGACTATTTGACCTGTTTTACTAATTCTTTTTTCTTTGAGTACCCTGACAAAAATCATTTTCAACTGCAGTTTCAGATTTTCGAATTTCGAAAATTCGTCGCTGTGATTTCGAACCGGAAGTTGAGATCAACTTGACAACTTCTTTAATAGTTCTACGATTTTCATGAAATTTAGTATGTAAGTAGATCTTACCGATGCAACTTTAAAGATGTCCTTAGAAATTTTCTAAATTATCTCCCCTTGGTGAAATTAGGGATCAAAGTTTTCAAAAAAATCGAAGAAATATAGGTCAGAATGACCTGATTTTTTTTTTAGATTCTAGATAAGTAAATACTGATTCGTGCACAAAATATTGAGTTTGTGGATCGAACCGGAAGTGCCGCCATCTTGAAACGTGAAAAATCACAAAGGCTTTTGCGATATTTTACTTACAGACATGGGAGTTACATTTTCGGAATCCTTGAAGGAATGCCTAATAATCTATCGGATCAGAATTTTGATTTCGGTCACGTGATGGTCACCATTTCGAACTGAATATGAGAAAAGGTGAAAAATCGACATTAACGAGCATGTGAATGAAAGCAATAGGCCGTAGTTTGGAGAATATGTCTCCTATTTCCAAAATGAATACATTTCTGGATAGCCGGGATCAGGGTCGAAATGTTGTTATTTGAAAATGTCACATTTTCGAATTTTGTCTTTGATGTTTTTCGTGCCGATAAAGTTGTTTACGATTGAAAAATCATAAAAACTTCGCTATATTTTGACCGATTTTAATGATTTTTTTTTTTGTTGATGAGATTCTTTACATGACCCATGACATGTGACAGGAAGTGACTGTTAATATGAAAGCTTTAATATCTGCTTTGCAGATCTAGTATATAATTTTTTTTTGTTTAAACTTTCATTATTATATATCAAAGTCACCAAATATAGCAATATTTGATACTTTAAAGACAATATTTTAGTTATAAAGCCCTCTTTCCTGACAGACACTGCTCAAACATTGCACAGAATTATTTACATTGAAATGTCCCATTGCAAACCTGTACTGAACATTTTCTATATAAAATCCTAATTCAATTCAATTTATTTTTTCACACCTAGTCCATTTTTAAATAAAGTCACCAAATATTGTAAACTTGATAAAATTGAAATGTATATTTAAAATTTAAAGGCTTTCAGCCTTCATCATCGGTAGTGACCGAATTTAATATCTGAATACTGCAGTATAAGTGTATAAAATAAGCCTGGGCAATGTTTTTAATTGTAAATAATATATATTTTACCCTTACACTTCTGTACACCATAAATAACCAAAAAAAACCTTTGTTTTTACTTTTGTAATATAATTTTTGCCTGGGTGTATATGTGTTACTATTATAGCCCTATCTAATTATTAAATTATGAAATGTATTTAATTTGGGAAAAAATTGAAATAATTGTAATATGTAATGTATATACTTATGTTTCTGTGAATAAAAAAAAAAAAAAAAAAAAAAAAAAAGTACGCACGCACTGTATCATAAAGCCTGTCATTGAGTCAACTGGCGTGGTTTCGAATCCCCGGTTGTACGTGATAAGAAGTTAGGTCGTCTGTCCATCCTCGTTAGTTTTCTTCAGGTTCCCCGGTTTCCTCCCACTGCTAAAGACCCCACCGAGCAAGCGAAATAAATTTGAACCATATGTTACTCCCGAAATGATCTAGTTTGGGACACAACGACTGTCTTTCTAATTGAGCTAGAATGTTCAAACTTGGTGTCGGTGTTTATTGAGTCAATACCTTGATGACTTTACAACACTCTCCTTCTAATTGGGGTACAATGTTCAAACTTTGTGTAGGCGTTCACAAAGTCAATGTCTTGATGGAGTTCGAACATGACCATTTTCTGCGAAGGGTAACCAGATATGAGCAATTTGATTGGGTGATGCTTCGGCACACAATAACATTAGTTCTGATTAAGCGATAGTGATGAAACTTGATGTATAGTTTCATTAAATCAACACCTTGACTAAGTTCGATAATGAACATTTTCTGCTCAGGGTAAGCAGAGATGCCAGAGCGATAAGCAATTTGATTGGCCCAAACTTTTGAACGTTAGTCTTATTTAAAATTAAACTCTCATTTAAGTATGAACCCCCTTAACGTGTCTCTTTAAAACAATTAAATAATCTAAAACAGTAGCTCAACGTTCAAATCTGCAATTTCGGATTATCGGATTTCGAAAATCCGTCGCCGTGATTTCGAACCGGAATTTGAGACGAACTTGACAACTTCCTTAATAGTTGTACGATTTTCATGAAATTTAGTATGTACGTAGATTTTACCGATGCGATAAGAAATTAGAAATTTTCTAAATTATCTCCCCTTGATGAAATTAAGGATCAAAGTTTTCAAAGAAAAATCGTCGAAATATAGGTCAGAATAACCTGATTTTTTTTCGATAGTAGATAAGTAATTACTGATTGATATACAAAATATGGAGTTTGTCGATCGAACCGGGAGTGCCACCATCTTGAAATGTGAAAAATCCACTGGGCTTTTTTGAGTTATATTTTCTGAATCCTTGAAGGAATGCCTAAAAAGCGTTCAGAGCAGAATTTTAATTTAGGTCAACTGATGGTCGCCATTTTGAAGTGAATATGAAAAATAGACATTTACGGGCTTGTAAACAAACACAATATGCCATAGTATGTTCAATGTGTCTCCTATTTCTGAAATTAATACATTTCAGGATAGCCGGGATACGGGTCAAATTTGTGGTATTTTTATTTCAAAATTCGAATTTCGTCTTTGACATTTTTCGTGCCGACAAAGTTGTTTACGAGTGAAAATAGTTGGAAGAATACGTCTCCTATTACCAAAATGAATACATTTCTAGATTGCCTGGATCATTGTCGAGTTTTTAGTAGTTGAAAATGTCACAATTTCGAATTTTGCCTTTGACGTTTTTTGTGTCGACAAAGTTGTTTACGAGTGAAAAATCACATTAACTTCACTAGATTGTGACCCCTTTTAACGATTTTTTTTTCTTGTTCGGATTATTTATATGACCCATGACATGTGACAGGAAGTGACTGCGAATATGAAAGCTTTAATATCTGCTAAGCAGATCTAGTTATTATTATTTTTTTTGTGTGTGTGCAAATCGGATTTCTCAGAATCTAACCATAGGATCTTTCTAAAATTTTGACCCCCCCCCCCCAAAAAAAAATGGGGTACGAACCTTGATTAAATATATTTTCAAAACGTTTTACGAATCCGAAATCACCGAATTTTACAAACGAATGTACTTGACCTACAATGCTGTAACTTTGTGAACTATTTTACTAATTCTTTCTATGAGTATCTTGAGACATGTACATGTACTTCAAATCTGCAATTTCGGATTTTGGAATTTTGAAACTTCGTCGCTGTGATTTTGAACCGGAAGTTGAAACCAACTTGACAACTTATTTAATAGTTGTACATTTTCATGAAATTAGTATGTAAGTAGATCTTACCGATGCGAGTTCAAAAATATGATTAGAAATTTTCTAAATTATCTCCCTTTGGCGAAATTAAGGATATTTGAAAATCTATGTTTTCCGTGCCGACAAAGTTGTTTTGGAGTGAAAAATTCCGTTTAACAACTTGAAAATAATCAAATAGGTCGCAGTTTCGTGATTTTTCTCATATTTGGAAAATCAATTCATCTGGTGAGCCTGGTTCCAGGAATGGGCGTTGGCTTTGGAATCAATCGATTTTCAAAAAATTTTACGAATCCGAAATTTCGTAAATTTACCGATTAAAAAATGGACCTACATAGCTATAACTTTGTGAGTTTTTGATCAATTTTACTAATTCTCTTTTCTTTGGGTACCTTAAAACATTTACTTTAAATCGGCTATTTCCGATTTTCGAATATTATGTCCTTGACATCTCATCCCGGAAGTAAAACTTCTTGAATATCAGTACAATTTTCATGAAATTAGGAATGTTAGTAGATCTGGTTGATCCAACTTCAACGATGTCATTAGAAATTTTCAAAGTTATCTCCCCTTGGAAAAAATAGGGATCAAATTTTTCAGAAAAATCGACGAAATATAGGTCAGATCACCTTGAATTTTTTTTCTGTACTAGCTAAGAGACTACTGATTCGTAAACAAAAAATTGAGTTTGTAGCTCAATCCGGAAGTGCCACCATCTTGAAATGTGAAAAATCCACAGGGCTTTTTTGATATTTTACTTACAAACACGGGAGTTATATTATCTGAATCCTCGAAGGAATGCCTAACAAGCCAACAGTGAGGCTGATGTCCCCCGCCGAAATCCCAAAATAAATAGATGACACATATTAATTAATCGCACATTTATTTTTTTCAAACGTATCGAGCAATCAAACTGTACACGAAGTGTCATCCAAAAGTGTTTTATAAAGAAAAATGCTAAAACCGACGAGAAAAATGAAAATGTACCCTAGTTAGGGGGACCCTAAAGGCAGACAAAAGGGCCCCCACGCTTGACAAAAGGACCCCTCTGGCCAAGGGAAAGGGCCCTCGTGTCCGAGTCAATCGTTTCTATACACTGTTACTGTTGAATCAATTACTGAATGAGAATACAGTCATTGTATTGGCATAAAAATCATCAATCAAGATGAACCTAAGTTATCTTGTCCCAAAGTATCAACCAATCAAATTGCTTATCTCTGCCTACCCTAAGAAGAAAATGCTCATCTTCGAACCCATCAAGGCATTGACCTAATAAGCATACACACCAATTTTAAACATTTTAACTCAATTCGAAGGAGGGTTATTGTGTTCCAAAGTCTCGGCAAATCAAATTGCTTATCGCTCTGCTTACCCTGAGCAGAAAATGTTTATTATCGATCTTAGTCAAGGTATTACTGTAATGAAACTATACACCAAGTTTCATCACTCTCACTTAATTAGAACTAAAGTTATTGTGTCCCAAAGCATCAACCAATCAAATTGCTTATCTCTGCTTACCCTAAGCGGAAAATGCTCATCTTCGAACTCCATCAAGGCATTGACCTAATAAGCATATACACCAAGTTTGAACATTTTAACTCAATTAGAAGGAGAGTTATTGTGTTCCAAAGTCTCGACCAATCAAATTGCGTATCGCTCTGCTTACGCTGAGCAGAAAATACTCATTATCGAACTTAGTCAAGGTATTACTGTAATGAAACTATACACCAAGTTTCATCACTCTCACTTAATTAGAACTAAAGTTATCGTGTCCCAAAGCATCAACCAATCAAATTGCTTATCTCTGCTTACCCTAAGCGGAAAATGCTCATCTTCGAACTCCATCAAGGCATTGACCTAATAAGCATATACACCAAGTTTGAACATTTTAACTCAATTAGAAGGAGAGTTATTGTGTTCCAGTGTCTCGACCAATCAAATTGCGTATCGCTCTGCTTACCCTGAGCAGAAAATGCTCATTATCGAACTTAGTCAAGGTATTACTGTAATGAAACTATACACCAAGTTTCATCAATCTTACTTAATTAGAACTAAAGTTATCGTGTCCCAAAGCATCAACCAATCAAATGGCTTATCTCTGCTTACCCTAAGCGGAAAATGCTCATCTTCGAACTCCATCAAGGCATTGACCTAATAAACACATACACCAAGTTTGAACATTCTAGCTCAATTAGGAAGAGAGTTATTGTGTCCCAAAATGTGTGACGGACAGACAGACAGAAGGACAGACAGACAGACAGACAGACGGACGAACCCATTTTAATAGTCCCCAACTTTCTTCGAAAGGCGGGGGACAAAAACTGTCAACTAGAGTAGAATTTTGAAGGGAATATGAAAAATAGATTGCCGGGCAACAAAACATATGCCGACACAGCAGCTAAATCGTCCGGGCAGAATACAAGTAATTATCAGAAAATCATTAGAATTTGTTTGGTTTTTATAAAGTTCTGCCCCATGTTAACGTTAAGTATACGAAACATTTAATATTATGGATTTAGCTGTTCAGCCATCATTAATGTGTAGCTGGTATATAGTCAAACATTTTTTTAATTCAGAATAAAATTGTGACATCCATAGGGTCCACAAGTTAAAAAACATGATTTTTTGTACAATCAGGGGCCATAATTCAGGAAGTTATGGTCCAATGTGCCCGAATATCGAAAGAAACCGCGATCTTTGGGTTATAAACTTACATATCAAATTTCATCAAAATCGGATTAAAATTGTGACCTCTACAGGGTCCACAACCTTGATATATCATATTTTTACACTATTCGCGTATTAGTGGCAGCCATTTTGTTTGGCAGTTTTGGTCCGATTTTTACGAAATTAGATGTCAACCTTCATTACAGTGCAACAGTGATATAATCAAACGTTTTATAAAATCAGATAATAGTTGTGACCCCCAGAGGGACCACAAGCTAAAAAGACGATTTTTAGTACTAATCAGGGGCCATAATTAAGGAAATGTCAATTCGATATGCGCAAATATCGAAAGCAACCAAGATCTAAACATGCATTTAAAGTTTCATCAAAATCAGTGATATAATCAAACATTATTTTAAATCCGTTAATAATTGTGACCTCCAAAGGAACCACAAGCTAAAAAATGGGACGATTTTCGTACAACGAGAGGCCATAATTCAGGAAGTTACGATCAGATATGTGCAAATATGCAATGGAACCAGGATCTTTAGGTTATAAACATGTATTTCAAGTTTCATCAAAATAGATTCAAAATTGTGATCCCTGTAGGGTCCACAACCTTGATATAACATAGTTTCACATTATTCGCGTACAAACGGCGACCATTTTGTCCGTCAATTTTGGTCCGATTATCACGAAATTCAAACTCATTCTTCATTACCATGTAACAGTGATATAATCAAATTTTTTTTTTAAATCGGATAATACTTTTGACCTCCAGAGGGACCACAAGCTAAAAAAAAGCGATCTTTCGGACAATCAGGGGACATAATTCAGAACGTTATACGATCCGATGGGCGCAAATATCGAAAGGAACCAAGATCTTTGGGTTATAAACATACATGTCAAGTTTCATCGAAATCGGTTGAAAATTGTGACCTCTATAGGGTCTACAACCTTGATATAACATATTTTCACACTATTGGCGGCCATTTTGTGTGTCAATTTTGGTCCGATTTTCACAAAATTTGAACTCAACCTCCATAACCATGTAACGGTGATATATTCAAACGTTTTTTGAAATCGGATAACAATTTTGACCTACAGCGGGACCACAGGCTAAACAGGGCTATTTTTCGGAAAATCAGGGGCCATAATTCAGGAAGTTACGTTCCGATGGGCGCAAATATCGAAAGGAACCAAGATCTTTGGGTTATAAACATACATGTCAAGTTTCATAAAAATCGGTTCAAAATTGCGACCTCTATAGGGTCCACAACCATGATATAACATATTTTCACACTATTCGCGTACAAACAGCGGCCATTTTGTCTGTCAATTTTGGTCCGATTTTCACGAAATTTGAACTCGACCTTTATAACCATGTAACGGTGATATAGTCAAACAGTTTTTTAAATCGGATAACAATTTTGACCTCCAGAGGGACCACAAGCTAAAAAGGGCGATTTTTCTGACAATCAGGGGCCATAATTCAGGAAGTTACGATCCGACGGGCATAAATATCGAAAGGAACCAAGATCTTGGGGTTTTAAATATGCATTTCAAGTTTCATCCAAATCAGTTCAAAATTGTGACCTCTACACTGTTCACAAGCTAAAAACGTGATTTTTTGGACAATCAGGGGCCATAACCCATGAAGTTACAATCCGATACATGCCAATATCGAAAGGAACCAATATCTTAGGGTGATAAACCTATAATTTAAGTTTCATTGAAATCGGATAAAAATTGTGACCTGTAGACTGTTCACAAACAATTGTGAACGGACGGACGTCGGACAGACGGACGTCCAGACGGACCGACGGACAGGGGCAACGACAATATACGTCCACATGAAAATGTGGGGGTATAATAATGGTAAAATATCGCAAACGTTTTTTCATAATCATAGTTCAAAATTTCATTTTACTTGTCTTTACTACGCTAGGATCTGCAAGAGTTCATTGACGTGTCTTGGATGGTGTGAGGGATAAGCCAACAAAACGGTTTGTTATGGTGAACTTTAGACATGTTTTGAACGGAACTGTGGGTAATCCATAGTAGAAACATTAATGCTGATTGGTTAATCAAATGTCTAGCATCATAGGGTTAAAAGCCACTCGTATGACCTCTAACACAAACGATCGCTACAACCGGTCAGATATTCAAATAATGCAGGCCATCGAAAGTATAAAAGAACGAAACGAAATATAGATCTGTATTTTAATTGCAGTTTGTAGCTCAATCCGGAAGTGCCACCATCTTGAAATGTGAAAAATCCACACGGCTTTTTTGATATTTTACTTACAAACACGGGAGTTATATTATCTGAATCCTTGAAGGAATGCCTAAAAACTGTCAGAGTAGAATTTTGATTTAAGTCAACTGATGGTCGCCATTTTGAAGTGAATATGGAAAATGGTAAAATATCGCAAACAATTTTTCATAATCATAGTTCAAAATTTCATTTTACTTGTCTTTACTACGCTAGGATCTGGGAGAGTTATGATTGACGTGTCTTGGATGGTGTGAGGGATAAGCCAACGAAACGGTCTGTTATGGTGAACTTTAGACATGTTTTGAACGGAACTGTGGGTAATCCATAGTAGAAACATTAATGCTGATTGGTTAATCAAATGTCTAGCATCATAGGGTCAAAAGCCACTCGTATGACCTCTAACACAAACGATCGCTACAACCGGTCAGATCTTCAAATAATGCAGGCCATCGAAAGTATAAAAGAACGATACGAAATATAGATCTGTATTCTAATTGTAGTTTGTAGCTCAATCCGGAAGTGCCACCATCTTGAAATGTGAAAAATCCACACGGCTTTTTTGATATTTTACTTACAAACACGGGAGTTATATTATCTGAATCCTTGAAGGAATGCCTAAAAACTGTCAGAGTAGAATTTTGATTTAAGTCAACTGATGGTCGCCATTTTGAAGTGAATATGGAAAATGGTAAAATATCGCAAACGATTTTTCGTAATCATAGTTCAAAATTTCATTTTACTTGTCTTTACTACGCTAGGATCTGGAAGAGTTATCATTGACGTGTCTTAGGTGGTGTGAGGGATAAGCCAACGAAACGGTCTGTTATGGTGAACTTTAGACATGTTTTGAACGGAACTGTGGGTAATCCATAGTAGAAACATTAATGCTGATCGGTTAATCAAATGTCTAACATCATAGGGTCAAAAGCCACTCGTATGACCTCTAACACAAACGATCGCTACAACCGGTGTTATTTCCTCGATTATGGCCCCTGAATGCAAAAAATTGCTTTTTATACACTCACACTTTTGTGGACACTCTACAGGTCACAATTTTAATCCCATTTCAATGAAACTTGAAATACTGGTTTCTCTTTGGGGGGGGGGGGTGCAGTGGGTGCATTGCCGAAAAATATGGCGTCCCCCCCCCCCAATGACAACCTTTCAATTATAAAATAATGCACTTGATTATGATCACACACTGATGCTCTTAAGGCACTGATCAATCAGTTGATTTGAAGGGTGCCTGGTTCGTTTGCTTTGATCCAAACTTTATATTATCACTTATGTGAAGGCTATTGAATGCCATAACAGGCGCTGATCCAAAAGGGTGGGACACCGGGAGCAAATGCCCATCCTAAAAATCTGCTGCCCCTGAACAAAATCGACCATATAAAATACAAAATCGACTCTTCGAATTCATCAAAGTAGCCGAAAAAAGTGTTTCCAGCAACGTTATTTTTCAAACTTTTCTGAGGGAAGACCCCAGGCATGGGTGCCGCTACCATATTGTCGCCCCCATAGGGAAAGTGCCCCTCCTATCACTCCTTGCTGGATCTGTGCCTGCGCTGCCACATGACTTGTGACAGGGCCTTATCGGTCTTTGGGCGCGCAGCCACCAAATGATATTATTAGAGATTCTCGTTGTGGTCGACCTATCCACATGGCCTTATTACTGTTTCGAAATGTTTGTTTGGGGCGCGCCAACAATGATGTGCAGATTACGAATTTTTTATTACTTTGTAGTTAAAATTGTAATCAGGTACCGTAGTTGTAATCTGCTATTGGTTGGCAAATCTTTTACATTACAAAGTATGTGTTGTATTTTCCCTATACATCTCACAGCGACTCTCATGGTCTGAATCAACACATTTGGATTAAAAAATTAGTATTCATCTTGATGTCTAGTTTTGATCTATTCATGAAGTACCTGGTGACTAGTTCTAGCTTAGAGGACAAGAAGTTTCTCATTTTGGTGTGTTACACATCAAAATGAGAAATAGCGCCACCGAAATTGACACAGGCGATCACTTGCTATAGCGACTTTGAATGCACTCAAAGTGCATTTTAATTTTCAAAATTTTCTGGGGGCGTGGGGTTGCTAGAGCGCTAGCTGCTCCGTGCAAAGTAACATGGGCATTATATTGGCGCCCATAATTTGGCGCCCACAACTCAATTTGTAATTATCTGAAAATCATTAGAATTTGTTTGCTTTTTATAAAGTTTTGCCCCACGCTAACAATTAGTATAGGAAACATTTAACATCATGGATTTAGCTGTTCAGTTATCAAAATTCATTGAAAATCAAAATACTTGTTCGTTTCAACACCTTAAACTCTGTGTATTAATCTGAAGTCAATCGGATGATAAGTTTGGCATCTATAGCGTCACAAGGTTTTTTGAAGTGATCAATGGAGATAACTCTGGAAGTAATTATTTGAAATCGCTGAAAATCAGTAGGCTTCTTTGTCTCATGACCTTAAACAGTGTGTGTAAATTTAAAGTCAATCATATATTAACTTTGGCCTCTAGAGCGTCCACAGGATTTTTTGATGTGATCAAGGGCCATAACTCTGGCAATAATTATCAGAGATCGCTGAAAATCAATAGACGTCTTCGTCTCATGACCTTAACCACTGTGTATAAATTTAAAGTCAATCAGATATTAACTTTGGCCTCTAGAGCATCCACAAGAATTTTTGAAGTGATCAAGGGACACAACTCTGGCACTAATTATCAGAAATCGCTGAAAATCAATAGGCTTCTTCGTCTCATGACCTTAAACACTGTGTATAAATTTGAAGTCAATCGGACATCATCTTTGTCCTCTAGAGCATCCACAAGATTTTTTGAAGTGATCAAGGGCCATAACTCTGGCACTAATTATCGGATATCCGCGAAAATCAATAGGCTTCTTCGTCTTATGACCTTAAACACTGTGTATAAATTTAAAGTCAATCGGATATTAACTTTAGCCTCTCGAGCATTCACAAGATTTTTCAAAGTGATCAAGAGTCATAACTCTGGCAGTAATTATCGGATATTGCTGAAAATCAATAGGCTTCTTCGTATTATGACCTTGAACACTGTGTATAAATTTAAAGTCAATCCAATATTAACTTTAGCCTCTAGAGCGTTCACAAGATTTTTTAAAGTGATCAAGGGTCATAACTCTGGCAGTAATTATCGGATATCGCTGAAAATCAATAGGATTCTTCGTCTCATGACCTTAAACACTGTGTATAAATTTAAGGTCAATCGGATATTAACTTTAGCCTCTAGAGCATTCACAAGATTTTTCAAAGTGATCAAGGGTCATAACTCTGGCAGTAATTATCGGATATTGCTGAAAATCAATAGGCTGTGTATAAATTTAAAGTCAATCGGATATTAACCCTGGCCTCTAGTGCGTTCACAAGAAATTGTGGACGATGGACGGACGGACGGACGGACCGACGGACGGACCGACAGACGGACGGACGGACGGGGGCGACGGCAATATACGTCCACATTTCTATGTGGGCGTATAAAAATGATAATTTAGATAAATATATTTGTACATCTGTCACAGACTGTAATAATGACTATACTATCCTTCGAAAGTCTCCGGATAAAGTTTTAAACCTGTTTGGTAATAAATTAATTGATTTATGCAAATCAACAAACTGTCTAATCGCCAATGGCCGGCTAGGTGGAGATAGAAATTTAGGAAAATTTACATTTTGTTCGCCAAGTGGCACCAGTGTTATAGATTATCGTTTATTCCCAAGAGATTATTTAGATTATATATATAATTTTGAAGTTTTAGATGTTACTGAGTTTTCGGACCATTCACCACTTACATTTAGATTAAGAGTTAAATCTCTAACAGATATAAACATAACTAAACATAACGCCAGTGAATATAAGACTGAACTTGTGGTTAAGTGGGATTCATCTAGGATTAACGAATTTCGCGATGTTGTTATTAATAAATACGATTCTTTAAACAACATTGTTTTGACTAACCGCCTGAATGGTAATATCCATAGTCTAGTTAGTGAAATCACTGATGTTTTCCAGGATATAACGGTTTCTTTATTTGGCAAAACTAAAACCAACTCCAATGCCATTCGAGCTGGAAATGGGAATCTTAAGGATAACAAATGGTTCAACAATGATTGCAAAATAGCCCGAAAACAATTTGCTAAAAGTAGAAATAATTTTCTAAAAAACAAATGTGAATTTCAATTTACATCGAAGTGAATATAATCAAATTAAAAGAAAGTCTAAATTTAAATTCAATAAAGCATGGGGGTCTCATCTTTGTGCCCTCTCAAAATCCAATCCCAAAAGTTTTTGGAATACTATAAAAAATAAGAAGAAGTTCAAAGTTTCAAACTTGACATCTTGTGAATTTTTAAAGCATTTTGAAAATGTGTACGGTAAACACTCTGAAATAATTCCACACCCTGACTTACCTTTTATTAATAATAGTATATGTGAACAACTAGATAAAGCTATATCTAAGAATGAAGTACTTTTTGCGGTTAAAAAACTCAAAAGAAATAAAAGTAGTGGTATTGATCAAATATGTAGTGAATTTTTTATTGAAAGTATAAATATTTTAATGCCTCTAATGGTTACAATTTTTAATTCTATTTTTGACAGCGGTTGTTATCCGGAATGCTGGCAAGAGAACGTAATAGTACCCGTCCCTAAAACAGGTGATTTGAATATACCAGATAATTATAGGGGAATTTCAATAATGACAATTTTTTCAAAAATCTTCTCTTCAATTCTAAATCATAGACTGTACACATGGTGCGAAATCAATAATAAATTAGATGAAACTCAGTTTGGTTTCAGAAAAGATAAGAGTACAATTGATGCCCTTTTCATTCTTAATGGTTTAATCAGTCACTCACTAAATAACCGTCGTAAACTTTATTGTGTTTTTATAGATTTGCGTAAAGCGTTTGACACGGTGAATAGAGATCAAATGTTGTTCAAACTTAACTCAATTGGTGTAAGTTCTAAAATGTTAACAATAATCAAATCAATGTATAGTAAAGTGAGCAGTTTTGTAAAGTTTAAAGGATTATTATCATCAGCATTTTCAAGTTTTTCAGGGGTAAAACAAGGCGAGTCACTATCCCCACTTTTATTTTTAATATTTATCAACGACTTAAGAGAGTTTTTATTCAATGAAAATCCAAATTTTATACATTTAGAAAATATGATTATATATTCATTACTCTTTGCTGACGATACGGCCCTCTTTGCTATAAAACCGGAAGCTTTACAAATACTTTTAAATAAATTTGTCGATTTTTGTAAAATTTGGAATTTAGAAATAAATGCTAAGAAAACCAAAATAGTAATCTTTCACCGTGGTAGGCTACAAACAAACTTCAAATGGTTTATAAATGATACACAACTCGAAATAGTTAAATAATACATATATCTTGGTCTTTTAATATGTGATAATGGTAAATTCTCAAAAACAGAAATACGCGTCGCGTCTCAGGGTAGAAAAGCTGTGGGGGCACTTTTAGCTTCAACAAAAACTTTTTATTTTAATACGAATGTTTATTGCCAATTATTTAACACTATGGTTTCATCTATTTTTAATTATGCTTGTGAAGTTTGGGGTTTCCATAAGGGCAAATCAATAGATAAAGTACATACTATTTTTATGAGATACATTTTAAAAGTAGGTAAAAATTGCCCCGTTGCTGCAATGTTGGGCGAATTAGGAATGCTTCCAGCTATAGTTAACCGTAAAATAAGATTAATAAGTTATTGGTATAAAATATTGAATAATAAGAATTCACTAATATATAAGGTATATACTATTCTATATAACGATGCGTTAAATGACTCTCCAAACTGGGCAGCTGACATAAAATTACTTTTAAATAATGTGGGGTTTTCTTATATTTGGGACCAACAATATTACCAGGAATGGTTCGCCACACTGGAAGGCTCAAGTAAACTTAGATTTTATAAACTATTCAAGACTATTCATGAACCTAAAAGCTACTTGCAATCGAATATTCAAATGAAATACAAAACTATTATCTGTCATTTTCGTTGTGGTATTCCCCAGCTAAATATTGAAACCGGGCGCTATAACAAAATCGAAAGAAACAACAGATTATGTAAATGTTGCAATATTAGAGCTGTTGAAGATGAATTCCACTTTCTGTTGTGCTGTCCCGCTTATATTTCTCTCCGAAGAAAATATTTTTCGCGTTATTTTTGGTCTTTTCCATCACTCCAAAAGTTTAGAAATCTGATGATTCAGGGTAATAACAATATAAAGTCACTGGCTAATCTTGGAAAATATTTATACTATTCAATGAAAATTAGAAATCAACTGTTAGAATCGTAATACTTTTAATTATAAATCGACCATGAATAAATATCCTTAGTCTATCATACTATGCGTGAGTGCGCGGTGACGGGGTGGGTATAATTCGTTTTTACTTGATTGCGATGTGTTAGTTTTTGCGTGTGTAATATAGTACATGTATAAGGTTTTATTTCATTTAAATTATTATTTGGTAGAAACCGAAAGGGGGGTTGTGTTGGGGGCGTTATCAAAATAGTATATTATATTCTATGGTCTTTGTCCCTGATATATATAGTTATATATGTGTACATACATTTTCGAAATATTTAGGGTAGTGATATGAATTTGCACCTAGGGAGGTGGGGGTATTTACACTCTATTGTTATTCATACTTTTATTAACTATTAATGGGTTTTTTTTGGGGTTTTTTGTATATTTGTATACATGTTTTGGCTACAGAAAAACATTTTGCTTCGCCTGTAATAAAGTTCAGTTCAGTTCAGTTCATTAATCTGTGTTTTTCTGGCAGACTAGTTAGCTTGTTACCTGTCCATCTCTTGCATATCTTGCATGGCAACCACTGGTTCCTTTTACAATTTTGTTTTCCAGAGTATACATGTTATCATAAAGCATGTACAAATATCAATCTATTTATTATAGTAGTAGTGCATTTTGCTAATTAGAAGTTTCTTAAAAACAAATTTCTCTGTTGACTGATATTTTTATTTCTACCACAACACGTAAACGAACAAGGCCTTTTGATTAAGTTTATATTTACTATACACACCGTTTACGGTCACGAGATGAAGAATTCTATTGAGTTTCAATGATTTCCTATAATTATAGCCCATGTTATTGCCCTTGAAAACTTTGAAAAATTGTGGAGGCCAAAATTTTAACTTGTGCCATTGCTATCGAAACATAAAGCTTTAGTAGCAGTTGAGCAAAACATGTATTGTCTGTTCTGTAAATAATGAAATATTTGTTCAAATGCACCCTAACACAAACGTATATACATGTTTAAATAATCTTAAATTTGATTTCAGTAGCCTGTAGACAATTACATGTAAACAGTATTATTAAAGAGATCAATGATCTCATTGGAGATACCCTCGAATAGGCTCAGATAATCAACTTTATCATATTTATTTTCAATTTGAGAGAATGTTGTTGCCATTAAAGTCAGTCCATTAGTCTGTAAAATTCCATTAATTGTGAAACTTCATCCAGCAAGAGAAAATCATAATTCCAAAACTTAGAGGCTCAATAACTGAATGATATGTCCCAATCTTTATTCTGGTCAACAAATTGTTCTATTTTACAATATTCCAATATGATTCCAATTAATTGATGATACAAATTTCATCTTAACACACCTAATTTAAAAAATTGGAAAAATTCAACTAAATGATTTGAAAAGCCTTACGTAAACCTTTTCAGATGTGACTTGGATTTAACAATATTTTCGAACCCCCATACAAGTAAAATCGGATGTAATGGATGATTTACACAACATGTAGGACACTTAAACATCTAGTACTTGGAATAAGGCTATTTATTTTCTGGAGCTGTCAAGACAGCAAGAATGTTATTGTCCCTGTAAGTAGAGTGGTTCAGAGACACTTATAAAAACTGACCCACTTATCTGCCTGGTTGCTCCTTCGAGAAATTTTCTAGAGTGAACAAAAGTCAGTCCCACGCACGTGATTTTGGATGTCGCAGCAAATATACCTCACACCGGGGTATTTTACACACATGTAGGGTGCCCCACGTGTCTACTGAAAAGTTGTTCTTGACACGTTGATTGTGCACGCTTTAGTTGAATCACTAACTACTGATTTCTGACTGTCTCGCACAATCGTTGAGGCTATAAATAGCAATAGCATGCCGAAATGTTCAACACACTATTAACTACTACAGTCGTAAAACATCTATTGTTGACAATTCTGAATAGCAATAATATTTAACTTTTTGGTTATTACGGCATCTTTCGAAATTACGCTCGTTTTATTTTTTAAATTGCCTTATAATTAACTGTACCGTTAGAAGCTGCATATTTTGGTTTAGTACAAATAATATCTCTGAATCACGTTCGTAAAGCAAGAACATGATACTAGCAGTAGTTTTATTTTACTTTGACAAGGTTCTTAAAAATATTGTTGAGTTGTCTAATATGTGTGTTTCTAAATTCAATTTCTTGTTCCAGCTTTCTGTTATGTTTCGTAAAAAAGTAGTCTTGATTATCCCGACCTGTCAATTAGACGTAGGATGATCTGTAGACTGGGTAAGCGAGACTTATTTCAAAACAAGGGCACGTAACCTATATTTTACTCAAAGGTGTCTGCATGTTATGGACGACACTCCAAACCATTTTTCAGTATTATTTATGTATGAACAAAACACATACTTATGGAAAACAGTTACTAGTGTATTTTAGGCGACGTTTCGTAGAGTATTCTCTCAACGTTATCAAGCTAATACAGTATTACAGTATTAGCTTGATAACGTTGAGAGAATACTCTACGAAACGTTGCCTAAAATACACTAGTAACTGTTTTCCATAAGTATGTGTTTTGTTGTTACTCTATCCAGTTACTAAATGCCATTTAAAGATCATTATTTACGTATGGTTAAATGGTCATAGCTTATTAAATACAACATGGTCGTTTATTTAGTGACTATAAATGTGTGAAACAGATTTAAGGCTTGGTAAATATATTAGTATTGTGGTGTAATTGTCGAGATATTTGGAGATATTTATTTGGGGTGGGTCACCCTACCACATGTATTGTTATATAAAGCCGAGTAAAAAATACACTCATTACGGGCTTCGACTTGCGTGTTTATTTAAAAACGAACGTGAGCAAAAATTTCAATTGCACTCTTTGATTTAATTTTTGATTTTGGCGATTTGGGTGATTTCGATACAGAGCTAGCTGTAATAACTAATAGCTTTGTTTCATTTCTAACTTTCAGGTTCATGAGATCGTCAAGATAAACTCATTACAACATTTTTGGATTTACTTTTATATAGTGGTTACACCCTTCGTTTACGGGGCGATCACTTCATGTTAAGAAATAAATATTTGCTAGCTTTCAATACGCAGAACTATTTAAGACCCGATAATAACCGAAACAAAATTTTAATTGTAGTCTTTATTTTCCAGACACTTTCGGTAACTTTGTGTAAATTATTTTCATAATCATAGAATCTTATTTAATTATTGTGTAAACTTAAGCCTTGATCGAAGTAAATAGTTGTTTTTTTCTAGATCTGAGACTGAGCCCTGTAAAATGTCGTTCACCGATGATTTGCTATCCAGCATTGGTACCTCTATGATTTGACCACGGTTACTACCGCAAACTAATTGGAACCATAAACATGGTCAATTGCGTTGCATGGGAACGTACTAATAGCACCAATAATAAATCAGGAAGCACGTGTCATTTTTTTTAAAAATTTCCAAGCGAGACAACACGCAGAAAGTTCCAGACACAACGATGTCAACGATAGACCCTACTGATGATAAAGTGATTAGACAAGGTGCCCACGCTATTTTTAGTGCCCATTTATCATTCTTCGTCGCTAGAAATGATAGAATGTTCCGAGCCATCACCGCACCGTTGTTCCTTGCATTTCTAATTGGCTCGTACTGAGGATAGGGAAGAACTCACTTTCTGCCGATGCCACATTGAAATATACATCGACTGCTACGCGAGTGTCGTCATGTGATTTAGCTTCAGCTCATTAATTGTCGGGTGTTTCCGTAATTGCGGAAATCCGAAAGTGTTCTTTTTAACGTTATTTGTAACTAAAACTTTTTTTTTTCACACATTGAACTAAGTAAATGATCAACTTAAACTTTCACAATAGCATTCTCCTTTAATAAATTCCCGACAACTACGGACCATCGGTCTATCATAACTGTACGTGTGACGTGTGCTCTGTTTTGCCTGTGTATTTTTTTATATTTGTCTGTGATAATTATTGAAAATATAATATGATTATTAAAAGGGATATTTAACGTCTACAATGTGTACTGTAAGTACTTTATCTATACTGCGTTTATAAGGTCAACTGCCAATTTTTCCGTATATTGCGTTTATAAGGTCAACTGCGTTAAATGTAATCGTTATTTGAACGAAGTTTAAAAACCGAAGAATTCCGAATTATTTATTCTTTCCAGAGAGAAGTTTCAAATATTATTGTAACCAAGAACCACAACTCGTTTTGTCACTAGGAGTTAACTCCCTTGAAAATGGGAGATGAAAACTTTTTGAGCAATTTAAAAACAAATCCAGATGGTAATATCTTCGAAAATCAAACATGGCACGACATTCGTTGTTGATGAATGAAGTTTTTATGGTAAGCCTTATCATATATGTTAAAATAAACCCCAAATATTGTCTGTAGGATGAAATTTCTTCTGACCCTGAACCACCCTACTTTAAGCGTGACTCTAGTCCAAAGATTTGTCTTATCTATGATGAGGAGATCTAAACAGACTTGCGAAAATGTTAGCTGCGAAGGATCTAAAACTTTTCTTCATACATTTATCAGGAATCATAACACATAATCAAATGTTATTGCGGCCATGGTTCTCAATATTTTTTCGAACGTGATTTGCAGAACTGTAAATCAAATGAGGTAAATTTAGGCAATTGATTATCAATTTCCAGTTTTGATAAGCAATTTTTAGGGAAAATTGTGATTAAAGAATGTCTACCCGTTGAATTTACAAAATAATGTAAGGGCTTTATCTAAGTATAAATATTTCAAAAATTATTATCATAAATATAGATTTCAAAATTTTTCCACCGATGTACTTGCATGTGATACAAATACTTTCTTCAAAGCAGTAGTTTAAATATATTTTATTGCAAATAATTTACAAAGGGATTAGGACAATTTATAAAAATTATGAACCTTCTCCCAGGGAATAGAATACAATAATATCATATAATATATGATGGCATAACAAGCATTTAAAGATACATTATGGGAGATTTTTATAAGGAGTTAGCTATTCTTGCTATAACAGTTCAAAAATAAATGATTAAAGAAGAATATATTGAAAATTTCAGTCAAATTACTTTATTCTGAACATAGTTATCGCCACTGTTGTTTTTGACTAGAAATGGTATAGAATTCCATCTACACCGATGGCCGATCGTTTGATTGACATGCGTTAACTCCACCTACATAATCTCGATTATCAAGTAATGTTTTCAGTGACTGTGGTAGGCCTACATTTAGCCTATTTGGTTTGAGACGTGGCTGCATTACATTTATTTTCTACTACAAATTAGAATTAAGACTTTTAATATATAGATAAGAAGAGAAAGTCGGCAACAGAATTTTAAAGTTTGAAAGGAATGGACCAAATCAATGAGGCAGTATTGTAAATAATTGTACTATAGCCGACTTCTTCCGTTGCCTGCGTGTATTCTTGTACTTTAGGTAGACCTACGTAACTCCCGAAGCAGACGAACAGAAAAAAGTGATCCGATGGGGCTGCAATTCAGCTGGTTGATGTTAGCTGCGATGTTTATCAATTTCCATAATTTTACTGTAAACGCAAGTAACAAAAGAGCGACAGCGTGTTGACCTAATTACCTCGCTCAACAGCGGCCCGGCTTCATACACTCTATCATTAATAGCCTCGATTTAGGAGTATTACGTCTTCTCACGACGCCATTTATAATTAAATCGATCAATGAAATCCTGTTTAAATCCAAGCTCAATCCAAGTCATCCGTGGGTCTACAGAGATAATTTTATGCTTGTTGTTTAAATAAAGATCTAATTTATCATTTCTATGACATCTGACGCCTAAATAAAGACTTGCAATAATCAGATTTTGTTCTTGCATAATGTATGTTTAACAGCTATATACAGCTATATACAGCTATATACAATATGTACACGTATCTATAATTATATATCATCTATATAACGTCGGTGGAAGCGGACGTTAAATAAAGCTATTTCACACACATCTAGTAGCCTTAATAATGATCTATTTCAATCTAACATTATTGACACTCCTCTATGTTCTTGTAAAATGTCAGTGGAAAATATATACCATTACTAGATGAATAACGGAGTCGGTTATGAAGGATTGTTAGTTTACGTAATGCCAGTGTTTCTATAATGTCGTGTGGGAAATTTAATTGAAATAGACTTTTTGAAAATGAGATATGAATTTGCATTCTTTTTATCAGTTGATAGTCTATTATATTCAGATATAGTTTTAGGAAAAAAGGATTGTTTTTTAAGGCTTAGTCTACAAAAGGGAATCGGTATATTATCTTGCTTTCTATGGTATATGGTATATTATTGATAGAAGGAACTAAATCAGATAAGAATGAGGGACATTGGCCATTTATTATTTTCCAGAGTAAACAAAGTCTGCGGATTTTTCTACGATCTGATAGTTTGGGCCAACCTGTTTCAAAATATAAAGCTGATGTTGGTGTGTATATTGTGCGTCCCGTGACAATTCTTGCTGCCTTAAAGTAGCTAAGTATCTCACTCAATAGCATCCAAAATCTTCAACATTGAAAACACGAATTATTTGTCAATTTAAATCAACATTGATCAACATTGATGCTGTGATCTGACCAGAAAAAGATAGGCTCCCGATATCCAATATTTAAGACAAAAATAAACATTTTACCATTGGTACACGAATCGTGTACAATAATGCGTTATAGTCCGAATTCTAGCAAGAGACTCGGGGAACGAGGCTAGACACAATGCACTAAATCAAACGGCGTATGTAGACTGGAATAACCAGACGCTAGAAATTTGCATTCAATTGAGACTGTCGGCTTATTTCGCGGAACATAACTGATTTGAAATTAGAGTAAAAACGGAAACCATTGAATGTAAATCAGTTTATATACATTCATATTACAGTATTATATGCGTTGCGACCCACTTCTGTCAATTTCTAGGTCCCAAATGTTAGCGATTTAGCTCCTTTACGTTGAAATAATTCTAATTTATAAATATTGAAATTTGCACAGGAATCCCAAACTTCAGATGCATATTCTAAAACAGGCCTAATAAAGCATATGTACAACTTATTTAAGGAGGATTGTGATAAAATATATTTTACTTTTCTTAGATGAAATAATTTTAAAGAGGCTTGTTTTAGCATATTATCGATTTGAAAATCCCACTTTGCATCACCCCTAAATGTTTATGATAGTATGAATTAACAGGAAATGTTTTATGAAATTTAATATTTAATGGATAGCAGATACTTTTGTTTGTAAAAATAAGTAAGGATGTTTTCTCAGGATTAAAATTAATCAACCATTTCTTTGACCATGTATATAAGATATCTAGATCTGAATTTAAGTTTTTTTTCAATGTTGTTGATAGTTATATCAGTTGAAATTAGAGATGTGTCATCTGCAAATAATCTAGACGTGCTTATTAGACCTTCATATATGTAGGGGGGTTGGGATGGCCTAGTGGTCTAGAGTGCCGCGCTTCGACCTCTAGCTGGCCGGTCACCTCTGGCTTGCGGCTGTGGTTTCGACCCCTGGTGTGAGCGTATGTGACATGGAGATAGGGGCGCCTTCTCAACCTCGTGGGTTTCCTCCGGGCACTCCGGTTTCCTCCCACTGCTAAAGACCCCTACGCGCAAGCGACTTATTGAAATAAAATGAAACCATATGTTAGTCCCAAAATGACCTAGTTTGTGTCGAGTGGACGTTAAACCCCATTTCTCTCTCTCTCTCTCACCTTCATATATGTCATTTATATAGATAAGAAAAAGTAGCGGACCAAGTACAGAACCTTGTGGGACCCCGGCACTGGGAAATCTAACACACGATTGACAGTTTTCAAGTATGACTTGTTGTTTTCTATTTGTTATGTAATTGGAAACTAGCTTAAGTAATTCACCTTTAATTCCATAATTAGACATTTTATGAAGTAAACCGTTATGCGAGACTTTGTCAAAAGCTTTCGAAATATCACGAAATATTATTGCTGTAATTTGTTTGTTATCTAACGCGGTACATATATGATTATACATCTCAATAAGATGGAAAATCTCGATGTGGAAAAGCCGGGTAGAAATCCTGATTGAAATTTATATATTAAATCATTATTTAATAAGAAGTCTAAAATATGTTGATAGATAATTCTTTCGAATAATTTGGACACACTGTTAAGCAGAGATATTGGCCTATAATTTTTTAACGCCGTGGCTATTCTTACGACGAGGCGTAAGAATTATTGAGGGACTATTCTTACGACATGGTGGAAGTTCCAGTAGCGCATGCGCAAGTTACACAAGTTGGACTTAAACTATTATTTGCAGTTTGCAAGAGGGGGTGTCATAAGAATAGGCAATGCTTTATTTTTACGACGACATCGTCGTAAAAATAGCCTGTTTCTTTTGCAAGAGGGGGTATCGTAAGGATAGGCATTGCTTTATTCTTACGACGAGATCGTCGTATTATATAGCCTGTCTCCTTTTCTTACGACAATCTCGTAAGAATATGAAACAGGCTATTTTTACGACTACTACATTGTCCAACTTGCATGCTTAGCCTGGCCATGGACCGCATTATATCACAGAGTAAAGATAACCAGTGTGGCAACTCGCATTACTACCCATAGAAACACAGCGACGCGCAATGCATCTTGGGAATCATCTGTAATAAACACCCGCTGACAATTCGCTCAACGTTACGATATCTATATCGATGAACTAAATCTCTTTAATTTCGTAGTTTTATAGTATTTTCGGTAACAAAACTACTGAGAATTATGACATACAATCATATGTTAGTTGTGTGTGTGATTCGGGAATTTATAAAACATGATTCATATTTTTAAAACATACATAAACGGAGCGTAGCGTGGTACGGCACGGAGTAAATATGAAGTATCATTACGAGTTGGTCTATAAGGCCGTTAATTATTGCCGATTTTAAATTTTTTTTATTATTAACTTTGAAAATAATCCACCAAATACTATTTGTTTCAATTCGTAGATTTGAAATTTAATTTCTATAAACCTTAAAATGGCCCATTTGAAAATGTCAAAGTGCCACGCCCTTTTTGGATAAGGCCTATTTTACTCAACATGATTTATTTTTTCTATCACAGAAAATTACCTTTGTCTTCTAGAGCTTATTACTGTGTGATTCCCTTATTTATTGTATGTTAATAAAGTAAGCTTTCAGTAAAATATAAAATAATAATTTAAGAATATTAAAATTTAATTTCAAATAGGCCTATAGGCCTACCATTTTCCAAAGAACATATTTGTGCCGTTGGTTGTTTTCCAAGATAAATACTTTTGGCTGAAACATTAACTCACTGTGTACTTTTATGATCTATTAATTAATGTAGGCTTTCATTTTTATACGCCCACATTTTCATGTGGACGTATTATGCCGTCGCCCCTGTCCGTCCGTCCGTCTATCCACAATTTGTTTGTGGACTCCCTACAGGTCACAATTCTTATCCGATTTTGACGAAACTTGAAATATAGGTTTATCCCCATAAGATCGCGGCTGTTTTCGATATTGGCATGTATCGGATCGAAACTTCATGGATTATGGCCCCTGATTGTACGAAATATCATGTTTTTAGCTTGTGGGCCCTATAGAGGTCACAATTTTGAACCGATTGTGATGAAACTTGACATGTATGTTTATAACTCTATATTTGCGCCCATCGTATCGTAACTTCCTGAATTATGGCCCCTGATTGTCCGAAAAATTGCCCTTTTTAGCTTGTGGTCCCTCTGGAGGTCAATATTATTATCCGATTTAAAAAAAACCGTTTGATTATCTCACCGTTACATGGCAATGAAGGTTGATTTCGAATTTCGTGAAAATCAGACCAAAATGGACGGACAAAACGGCCGCCGTTTGTACGCGAATAGTGTGAAAATATGTTTCATCAAGGTTGTGGAACCTGTAGAAGTCACAATTTTAAATCAATTTTGATGAAACTTGAAATACATGTTTATAACCCAAAGATCTTGGCTCCTTTCGATATTTGCGCATATCGGATCGTTACTTCCTGAATTATGGCCCCTGATTGTCCGAAAAATCGGACCAAAATGGCCGTCGCTTGTACTCCAAAAGTGTAAAAATATGGTATATAGGTTGTGGAACCTGTAGAGGTCACAATTTTAAATCAATTTTGATGAAACTTGAAATACATGTTTATAACCTAAAGATCTTGGTTCCTTTCGATATTTGCGCATATCGGATCATAATTTTGTGAAAATCGGACCAAAATTGACGGACAAAATGGCCGTCGCTAGTACTCCAAAAGTGTAAAAATATGGTATATAGGTTGTGGAACCTGTAGAGGTCACAATTTTAAATCAATTTTGATGAAACTTGAAATACATGTTTATAACCTAAAGATCTTGTTTCCTTTCGATATTTGCACATATCGGATCATAACTTCCTGAATTATGGCCCCTGATTGTATACGAAAAATCGCCTTTATTAGATTGTGGTCCCTCTTGAAGTCAAAATTATTACCCGATTTAAAAAACCGTTTGATTATATCAAAGTTACAATGTAATGAATGTTGAGTTCGAATTTCGTGAAAATCGGACCAAAACTGACAGACAAAATGGCCGCCGAGAGAGAGAGAGAGAGAGAGAAATGGGGTTTAACGTCCACTCGACACAAACTAGGTAACTTCGGGACTAACATATGGTTTAATTTCATATCAATAATTCGCTTGCGCGTAGGGGTCTTTTAGCAGTGGGAGGAAACCGGAGTGCCCGGGGGAAACCCACGAGGCTGGACAGGCGACCCTATCTTCATGCCACATACGCTCACACCAGGGATCGAAACCACAGCCGCAAGCCAGAGGTGACCGGCCAGCTAGAGGTCGAAGCGCGGCACTCTAGACCACTAGGCCATCCCAACCCCCCAAAATGGCCGCCGCTTGTACACGAATACTATAAAAATATGGTATATCAAGGTTGTGGACCCTGTAGAGGTCACAATTTTAATCTGATGTTGATGAAACTTGAAATACATGTTTATAACCCAAAGATCTTGGTTCCTTTTGATATTCAACGGATAATATCGGATTGTAACTTCCTGAATTATAGCCCCTGATTGTACGCAAAATTGACTTTTTTAGCTTGTGGTCCCTCTAGAGGTCTCAATTATTATTCAATTTTAGAAATAATATTAAATGTTTCGTATACTAAACGTTAGCATGAGGCAGAATTTTATAAAAACCAAACAAATTCTAATGATTTTCTGATAATTACTTAATATGCGACAACTCTTGTTGAATGCCCGGACGATTTAGCTGCTGTGTGGGTGTATGTTTCGTTGCCTGGCAACCTATTTTTAAAAAATAAAAAAGAAATAATTAAAGATATAAAAATTCTATTTTAAAATTAAATAGTATTACATTTTTCAATAAACATATTTGAGTTGATTGGTTTCATCGGTAAAACCAAAAACAACTTGAAAATGAATATTTTGCATATTGCTCTGGGTGTCATGTAATGTTTTGAGGCTTTTATAGGCCTCCCAATACTGTGAAATTGTCCATTTTACACCACTGCACAAGAATATATTAAATTATTACCAATCTGAACTTCTGAGGTGTACTCTAGATATCCATGACATTAGTTTTGATCTGTGTTCAGACTTACTTTTATTTTATTTATAAATAGAAAATTTAATTTATTGTGTTCTTTTAAGGAATTTATAGGTGGTCAGATTAAGGCCTCCAGTAAAAGGGGAAAATGTAAAGGGGTAAATAGAAAATTTAATTTATTGTGTTCTTTTATGGAATTTATAGGTGGTCAGATTAAGGCCTCCAGTAAACGGGGAAAATGTGATTTTGAAAAGCATAACAGTATTAAGCTTACTGTTTTATTAAAAGCTTATTGCAACCGATAATTGAGCTAAATAGTACTTTTGTTAAGACATTTGGAAAGGTATATTAATGATACCATAAGCTTAACACTTTGTTTACCACAAGTATTGAAGTAATGTTATTGTAGGCCTACACAGAATTGCATATTTTGATACACAATCTTAGTCTTAGAAAAGATTGTTCATTATATCATTTTACCAGAATACAATTCTTTAGAAAATAAGAGTTTGTTCCCTTTTCAATTTCTTTTAGTGACAACATATGCATCTAAATTTATTTTATTCAGTAGACTTGCAGTACGTAGGCCTAATTCACGCGCCATTGATCCAATGATTTACGCCGCATGATGCCATTGCACGTGTTGAAGGCAGTCATCTGTGACAGAGATAATTTGTAATTCTCTATAAAACAGATTGATAAGATCCATGGCCTGATATCATTATCAGGAGGGATCATCTCAACATACCCTAAGAACTAAGAAGGGGTCATCTCAAACTAAAAAAGCTGCTATGTAAGGGAAGGATTAAGATTACAGCTGAAAATTATCGTCCTAAAGTATATAGTGACAGATCATGAGGTCGCCGTCCCTAAGGCAGCTAGAATGCCGGGCCTAAGTGATAAGGACATCGGTTCTCTTATTTATTCATTTGGCGAGATTACATATTTATTACGTAACTTATGCATAGACCCTGTGACTTAAATATGTATTAACTTCACATAGTTTAGAGCCCACTTAGTGATATTGTTGTTTGCGCATGGATCAATCATACCACGTCAAGGATATTTCGAAACACTCAATATTTCTTGCATTATTTAAACTTTTAAATACTGCCTTACATAGAAAATACAATAGGTAAACGAAACACCAAATCCTACGATCGATTTACTACAACGGAATACATTTTCAGCTTTGAATGATTCAGTATTGGATTTTAATCACTTTTATAGATGGAAGTTAAATAGACGCTAAACATAAAAAAGACCAAAATAATAGTTGTCACTGATCTGTGCACTGGATTCTCAAAAAAGATGTCATGGAATTTGAGTCAAAGAGGAACCAAACGGGGTTTTTCTTCGATCATGGTTCCAAATTACCAAGTGTTACGGCTATAGACTGTGTGTGTGTGACTTGGGAATTTATAAACATAATTTATTTTTTTAAAACATGCATAAATGATTTAAACGGAGCGCATGTGTATATGTACACCCCGTTCAGTGAAAGAGCTAGGCAGTTAAATTGTGACATTGTCGATTTTTATATTATAGTTTGTTTTTTTTATTAACTTTGAATCAAATCCACCAAATACTCATTGCTCTGATGCTTAGATTTGAAAAGTAATTTCCATAAACCTTAAAATGGGCCACTTTTGAATTGATAAGAATTAGGCCTTGAATGATTAATTTTTTTCCCATAGAAAAATAAAAAGTTTCACTTTCTGGAGCTTCTCACTGTGTGCTTCTCTTATTTAGGCTATGATATGTGAGCTTTATTTAAAAATAAAATTATAATTTAAAGTATTAATAAAACTGAATTTCAAATAGGCTAGATATATAGGCCTAGTATTATAATTACGTTACTGAGATGACCCCTTCGGATGTCACTGAGATGACCCCGTCTGATGTTGGCTAAACATCGCAGTTGGACAACGTAGTCGTCGTAAAAATAGCCTTCTCCTATTCCTACGACGATCTCGTCGTAAAAATAAAGCATTGCCTATTCTTACGACACCCCCTTGCAAACTGCAAAATACTTAAGTCCAAATTGTGTAAATTGCAGACGCGCTACCGGAACTTCCACCATGTCGTAAGAATCAAGGAGTATTTATACTCCTAGGTAAGAATAGTCCCTCAATAACTCTTACGCCTCGTCGTAAGAATAGCCACGGCGATTTTTTAATTCTGTTCGGTTACCTTTTTTGTGCAGAGGAATTACTTGAGCTAATTTCCAATTGCTCGGAAACGCACGTTTACTAACTATCAAATTAAATATCTTACTAAGTGGGAGACAAATACTTTGGCAAGTTGATTTTAAAAATAAATTATTAATATTAACAGGTCCATTTGCTTTCGAAGTGTTCAATTTTTTAATGAGTGATTTTATTACGCCAGTGGTTATATTGATTGGTGGACATGTACTATTACATCGAGGCGGAAATTCTGGAAGTTGTACCATATCATTTATAGTAGAAATAGAACTAAAATTAGTATTAAGTATATCGGCTTTATCTTTAGAATCTGTAATACTAATATTTGATGGGGACTGGATAAAACTTTTGAGGGTATTCCAATAGTCTCGCTGAGAGTTTGTCTTTAATTTTTTTATATTTTCATTCATTGAGTTGTAATATTCTTTTTTTTGCATAGTATGTTTCATATTATTAACTTTATTCCTATGTTTTTTGTAGGCAGATATTTTGTCTGTTCGTTTAGATTGTAATGCTGCTTTCCTAAGCCTATCTCTTATACGTATATGTTTTTTGATCTCGGGTGTAAACCAAGGTTTGTCTTTACTTCTTACAGTAATTATTTTTGAAGGGATATATTGTTCTATCAATTCGTCTAGTTTTGATGTAAACTTGTCGCTTATTTTATCAATAGTATCATCTACATTCCATACATCGTCCCAATCAGTATTAGATATATCATGATTCAACTGGCGAAAATTTGCTCTTTTATATAAAAATATCTTTTGTTGAAAACTTTTATTATGATGGGTATGAATATCAAGAGAAATAAAAGTAGCAAAGTGGTCCGAAATACTGATAGGAACTTCCAGAGTATCTGCCGTGATATAATTAATACCATCAGAGATAATTATAGGATCTAATAATGTACTCGAAGTTTCAGTTATCCTGGTAGGTTTTGTAATAGTATTATTAAAATAGCATTATGCAAGAGCAAAATCTGCTTATTACAGGTCTTTCTTTAGGCCTGAAATGTTATCTAAATAATCAATTAATATATCCAGGCCATAATAAACACTTGTTGTCAAGGCTAGCCTTCGATGTTGGCGGATTAAATTCCTATATGCCGCTTAATGGCCATTGATAAACCTGGTAGGTTTTGTAATAGTATTATTAAAATAGCATTATGCAAGAGCAAAATCTGCTTATTACAGGTCTTTCTTTGGGCCTGAAATGTTATCTAAATAATCAATTAATTAACATATCCAGGCCATAATAAACTCTTGTTGTCAAGGCTAGCCTTCGATGTTGGCGGATTAAATTCCTATATGCCGCTTAATGGCCATTGATAATTAAATCAATCAAGTGGATAATCGAGACTATGCTGTTTATATTAATGATTTGAGTAATGATGACCGAGGCTATGTGAATATTTCAAACGCTTTGTTCTCGGCTAATAGTGGATCAATTTGACTGAAATTTTCAGCAAACTACCTTTACACTATCTAGTTTTTAACTATTATAGTGAGAACTGCCATCTCTTTATCTTATCTCCCATAATGTAACTTTAAGATTATGCATAGCACATAGTGTGTGTACATATTCACGCGGGTTAAAATAATTGGAATTAAGATCACCTAACAATATGATATTTAAAGATATATCGAAAGCTTTTTCAACTGATTCGTCCAATAAGGTCCAGTAATTAACGGGAGATTCAATTGATCTATAAGTAAGGCAAATTAAGATAATATCAGAATTTATATTAAGTTTTAACCAAATGATATCAGAATGAAACTCTAAAGAGTATAAACGTTCGCATAAAATATCATTGTGTATATAAATAATAACCCGACCCCCATGATTAGTCCGATCATTTCTAAAAATTCTATAGGCATCGTCGAATTGTACTTCGCTGTCATTGACGCTACTATCTACTGTCTGTTCCAGGCAACAGTAACACTACAACTCGAAAATTGCTTGCTATTTCTTCAGTTTTTAATTAAAATGGTTAAAACTTAACGACCTACCTGGAATGGTCACCCCATTACTTTCTTCGTTGAACCTTAACGCCAATAAGTTCGATAAAATCATCTATTCTCTTGTAAATTTCACATTTTTCGAAACACTCAATTTCTCAGAACATAAACATTGACTCTGCGCATGCGTAAATTGGGTCACTCATATATCATGTAGGGGAAGAAGGTATTCCACAAATCGGTTGCATTCGGTTAATAATACTTGGGGCGGGAGGTTTCGCACCGTCATTTTGCGGCAGTAATACTTATTTTCGATTATTTTCAGAGCTTTTTTCAAAACGTTTCATGCAAAATAAATCCATTTATTGTTACAATATTAACAATTTGTGTGTGCGTGTGTTTTGGTTTGTTTTATTTGGTTTCCGGTATTTTAATATTCCTTTGAGATATTCATAGAAGTGCATGTCTTCTAAAATATTCCTCACAGAACACTTATTTTCATCATTAGATGGCATGGTAACCTTTCGGATGAAGTGTAAATATTTTACGATATCTTATAATTATATGGACTAGTATCTATTATCGGTATGCATTTTTATTTATTTTCCCGTTCGACAGACGCACACGGTTTATTTCAGATATTGTCGTTGAATAGATAAAAAAAACTAATCGTAAAAAATATAACCCATTGAATAATGGATCATTCTTTCAACAAAAAACTGTGGTCTGAAACCAAATAGCAAATTTATATTACTTCCCTTAAATAGCTCTTTTAAGCAAGTTATATTCTACTATGTCGAAACAACTATCTAAACATTCAGATAGGACGAAATGACTCCAAGTCATATCCACACCCCTTTTCGATTTGGTTTATCCCAAATAATTAGGTCAAGCATGGCAGACTTCAATACCGCGAAGTAGGTAAAGAAGGATTTTTCAAGAGAGAAAGGTTACATAGCTTGGTCTGAAATTGGTAAACGTGCGATAGAAAGTAACGGGATGACCATTCTAGGTACGTCGTTAAGTTTTAACCATTTTAATTAAAAATTGAAGAAATAGCAAGCAATTTTCGAGGTGTAGTGTTGCCTGGAACAGACAGTAGATGTGTTTCTGTGAGACATATTATATGGAAATCAGATAGAAAATTTTCTACAAAGTCTAATTTGTGCCGCACGCTTCTAATATTAAGTTGAGAAATAGACAAGTTATCATGATTGTGAATGTTAAATGGACCTGGATTAGGGTGAATACCTTGAGTCAAGAGAAAGTGATATAATGATATTAAAGCACTAAGCGTGATAAAATATTCTAGAAGCTTTGAAATATGAATTTTATAATAATTTTTGTCGATCTTTGAGCTACCATATAGTAAATACGTATAAGTTTGTTTAACATAATGTAGGATATTTAAATTACGCACAGTGTTTGAGTTTAACATATAAAGTATGACACTCACTTTAAATGAGCTAGTATTTAACAGAAGACAACACTCTTTGGAAAATAATACATGTAGATGATATGTGAAATAACTACAATTACTTCAAAATAGTAACATTTATACATATATACATAGGTATAACATAAGATAAATACATTTATACAACGTGAACATTGGTGTAGCGGTAAGGTTATATCAATGAATGAATATAAAATCTAGATGATAACAAATATGTTATTCGATAAACTTCACAATTAACGGCACCTGTCTTTTATCGTTTCATATTGATCAATGGGTGAGGTGCGGTCTTCCTACATTTACTACTTGAACCATGGTCGAAAATAAGTTTGAAAACTCATCGGTAAGAACTATCAATAAGATGCATCGTATGTAAAACATTAATCGGTAAACTTCACAATTAACGGCACGCGTCTAATATCGTTTTCATGTTGATCATTGTGTGTGGTGCGGTCTTCCTGCACTTACAATGGTCGACAATTAGTTTGTAAACTCATAGATGCATCATATGCAAAACATTATCGATACTAAAGCTGTAGGTTAAAACACAATTCTGTTTTGTTTTTGTTTTTTTTTTTTTTTTTAAACAATATTTTATTCGTCTGAAAAGGATTGAACAACAGGCAAGGCCTATATAAGTTCTTTCCCTGGTATACAAAAATTATAAACATTAAATATAAACATAATAAACATAAAAATAAGATTAGATATAATAAATTGTAAAATCGAACATATATACAGATTCGTGTGGAAATGATATATATATGAAATATAGTTCAAGCAATTATTTGATATTAAAACAATATTTAAAAGTAAATCAAAATCTCTTAGTACGTTTAATAAAGTTATGGACAGCTTCAAAAATCAGAATATTAGTTGTGTTGGAAAGTTCTGTTAAAAGAGATATGAATTTATTCGAAAAGCTATATCAACGAAGATAATCGTTGACTATGGACAACAATTCTTTCTCTGTCAGCTTATTTCAGACAAAGGCGTTTTATAGCTGAGGCGCTGGAGGCGCCAGCCTCCTCTCGAAAAAAATCAAAGAAATTGGAAAAATAAAACGGGAGAAAAATGCTAAAACCGATGAGAAAAATGAAAATGTACCCTTGTTAGGGGGGCCCTAAAGGCAGACAAAAGGGCCCCACTTCTGACAAAAGGGCCCCTCTGGCCAAGGGAAAGGGCCCTGAGTCCGAGTCAATCGTTTTCTATACACTGTTACTGTCGAATCCATTGCTCAATGAGAATGCAGTCATTGCATTTGCATAAAAATCATCAATAAAGACCCCCCCCCCCCAGCCGCGAAAGAGGGCCCTCAAAATTGTATAGCCTCCGCCATGATAAACCTTAAAACGCCCCTGGTTTCAGATTGTATTAGGGGAAGTAAAGGTAACTTTTGCTTGCGTCGTTAATTTATTTATACATTTAATATTCTTTATAAATGTACTAAAAGTCAGTCTAAACATGCGCCAATGTGTAATTTGATAGGTTTCGTTAAGAAGATAATCAATGGTTCACATTTAAATAAAATCACAACAACTATAACAAATATGGAACAAATAATTACCTTTTCAATAAGTATGCGAACATTACGTTTAAAGGGCGACTGTCCGGTCGGTATTTTTACATTTCAATCCAGTAGTTTAACTGAATAATTGGTTAAATGAGAATATTGGATTTTAAAGGGACAATCTTTGACGGTGGCGACCCACGCTTTTTACCATTTAAACAGATTTGTCTTCTGAATTTCATGTTGATTATTGTGTGTGGTGCGGTCCTCCTGCACTTCCAATATTGGATTTTAACAAGAAATAAGTTCGAATTAAAACAAAGATGTAGAAAATAACACCTTAATGATAAAATGAATCAACATTGACTTTTAAAGCCACTTATACCTCATGGAGGTGACGTTGACTTTAAGAACGAACAATATAAGACAACATAATATCACAGAATGAAATAAAGTACTTTATAAATCAATTTTAGCATAAAGGTTTGAATTAGTACTTTTAGGTAAGTTGGACACTTGTAGTAGTGGTTGTAGCAATGGGGCTGAAATAACTGGTTAGATTAGTTGACTGTTGACATGCTTGACGTGGCGTACTCTCAATAGGATTATTAGTTGACTGTTTACCTGCTTGACGTGTTGTACTTTCAAAAACAAAGTTTGATATGTTGTTGGGCTCGATTTGGGACTGTGATGCAGTCGGGTCATGATAACAAGATTCGTCCATATCACTTGCCTTTGGTTGGGTGGGATCCGCATTACCCTCAAACTGGATTGAATTGGGTACAGTGTGTGACTTGTTCTGGAAACCGACACTGTTATCATCAATTGCTATTTCAATATTCGTGTGTTGATAAACTTTGATTATCTTTTCATTGACCAATTTTACGTAAATGACACCTTCTACAGACCAGGTTTGAGATACGAGGGGTGAGTTTAAGGTTTTGTGCAACAGCCGAGAGTTTATACGCGTAAGGTCCTCCCGGAAAGTAGTGTTGGATCCCTTCAGGTTTCGTCTATTTTTTATGACATTAAGTTTGTCCTTTCGAGACATGAATTTAACAATTATCCCTCCTCAGCATTTCCCGACTATAAATGGACCAAGACGATGTGCAATATCAATGTGTTCGGGGGGCATTTGAACACCAATTTTATCAAAGACATCTAGTGATTTATTTATTGATTCAGTAAAACTTTCATGTTGATTGTCAGGTAATCCATATATACGTACACTCGATCTTCTGGTCCATTGTTCTAGATGATTTACCCTTTGTAGTGATAATGCAGCTACATCTTTGGTATCTTGTAATTCAGTTTGAAGTTGATTATTTTTATTTGTAATGATATCCACTTGCAGTTTTAAATTAGTATTTTCCGATGTGATTTGTTTTTCCAGGTTTCGGACCCGTTCGTTAATTGTATTAACGATGTCTAATTTAATATTTTCCATAGTTTCTTCATTTAATTTCAGTTGGTTCATTAACATTTCATTAGTAATAACACTACTGGCGACCATTTCGTTTTGTAATGATGTATTTTGACTGTCTAGATTCGTGAACACTGTTTTTAGTAACTCGGTGTTTCTTAGTTGCAGGTTTAACTCCTTGGCGATAGTGGCCGAGAAATGACAACAACTCACTCGAAATATCACTTAATGATGAACTGTGTTCTTTACGCTTTCTTATTTGAACTTTTTTAGACTTTACTTTACTCATTATTTACTTATCTAGTCTATAATAAAACCTTGATTAATAGTTATATTAAAATCTCTTTTTTCTTTAAATAATATACGCAATCCAAATTATGATTTCCAATTGGTAATCTATGATAGGTACACGAACATTATAGTTTACGAGTGTGAACACAACTAGACTGACCTTTTAAATGTAAAATCCTTATTAATCTGTAAATCCATTTTGAGAATTAATATTATAAACCTCACTGCATACACAAATGTTACTTAAGATGTCTTTTACATTTTAACCTGACAAGATTACGATATATAAGCTGTAAACATGTTATTTTCATAGGAGCGAAATATCGTGGCCTCTGCTTGCAGTGCCAGTTTCGGTATGATATTTCGGGGTGCATTGGTAGTTTGGAAATTGAATGAAATGAAATGGGGTTTAATGTCACAATAAGCACAGCCATATTATGTACTGTCATCCACTCATTACTTTCATGCCAAAACCAATTTGCCTCATTTTGTTTTATAATTACAGAAGAGTTACCTTATAAGATACATATGATAGTGATGATTCATAATTACACTGAAAAAAAACTTGTGTTGGAGCTCAACACAAGTACTTGTGTTAAAACTAATCTACACAAGTTTGTTTTGTTTAGCATTGCATTAACACAAACTTGTGTAGATTTATAAAATCTTGTGTGTTTTTCATATCATTAACACAAGCAATGTGTACCGTCAACGATTTCTTTTCTTTTCTTTTTTTTTGGGGGGGGGGGTAAACTCCAGACAAAGTCGGAACTTGGGAGTTCACAAGTTTAAGAAAAGTAATAAAAGGCTTAATTCAAATCCCGAAAATTACATGCTGTTCTTCATTGGAAGGGTTTGAGTACTAATTAATCAGACAATTGCAAGGCAGACTTGAAAGTTAATTGGTGTTAAGTTGTCTGTATAGTTAAAATGTCTGGTTGTCCTTTTTTTTATTGACCCAATAAACTGATATATCAAAGGAATCTATAGTATACATGTGATTTTCAGCACCCTGGTGTTTGTGAAAATTGATTCAATGTGCATTAGAAAACAATGAGTAAAACTCTTAATAATGTAATTGGTTGGTGTAATCGAAATTGGACAGTATATTGGTTAACTGAACAATAACCAATCAAATTTAATCAATCTAGCAGATGTATCTCATAATTGTTTTATTGATACAATGGTTATCCAAGTTATCTAAACTTTATTTGATATTTTATCAGCGACATCCAGTTAGATATTTGAATGTAGGACGCCACATTCGGTAGTTTATAACAGAGTGCTTTAGCCGTGATATTTTTTTAAAATTATAATTGTCACACAGAATACCAGACCGCAGGTTTGTAAATTTTTACAAAAAATAAAACCGTAGGCCTGTATTTAATTTAGCATCGACATATTGCTTTTATGTATATTAACAATTCGTTTACTCAGAACAAGCCTCTGTCACCCAAACCCTCCTAAGCTTCAACGTACGTTATTCGTAGAATATTTTTCTGGGTGATAGAGACTAACCGAGAGCCATCACCGGAAGTGTGTATTTAAAAACGGCGGTCAAGATAAATATTTTGATGTGTTTCAAAAGCGTTCCGGTAATTCAGAAATCTAACGAACCTGTCTTATTTTTTCTGAAATCGTGATTAATTAATATTAGCTATTCGGCGCTACACCGTTTTCAAATACTTGTAATTCCAAGAAACCCCCAACTAGGACCAGCAGGTAAGAATATCTCTTCATTTTATAGACCTACCCACGCAGCCATCTTTTAATTTGTTTATAGACGTTCGGGCAAAATGAGAAATACGTGTAAATTCAGGCATGGACTATAGCTAGATATTAACTTTTATAGTAGTTTAGTACCGTTTAGTTTAAATGTAATCTTATTTCTGTGAAAGAAAAAAAAACAACCCAAACAAATCAGCCCTTTTTTTCTTAATAGACATTTTTATTTTCACTGATTCAGAACTAGCACACCTGTCTTCTGAAGTTTCTCTAATATTTCGTCATTTATTTATTTTTCAGTCATGGATGTTAGCATGTACTACACAAAGAAAAACTTGTAACAATTTCATTTTCTTTCAATATATATTTTTTTTAATAATGCCCAATTATTTTCTTTTAAAAAGATACCTACAGTTCCACGAAAAGTATTTATCACTATCACTCACTCAGTAGTAATATCCAGTGAGAGAGAGGGGAAATGGGGTTTTAAATTCACTTGACACAAACCTGTGCCATATACATGTCCTTGTATTAAATTGGTAGAATCAAGTAGGTCCATGAATAATATATGACCTAGAATCAAGTAGGACACATCTTTCGTTTCCGGCCTTTTCCTGAGCAATGTGTATGTTATATTAATTCGGCATAAACATAAAGCTAAATAGATACTTTCTGGCGCCTGGTAATTTCGAGACTAAAATATGGTTCAATTTTATTTGAATGATTTGCTTGCGGGTAGGGGTAAGCCAAGGGAGGAAACCGGAGAAAACACACAAGGCTGGACAGATGGCACTATTCAAGTTACATTCAAGCAGTGAATCGCATGAAAGTATGTTCTATTTAAAATATGATATTTGCATATAAAGAAAGTATAAACGTAAATCGTCGGCGCTAAAATTCACATACATGTAGTGTGTCCATTGACATAGCCCAAATCAAACAGGTTTGATATATTATTCGGCTAAATTATATTTTATTGGTGTGTCTGCTTTGTCGAAGCATTCGTCTAATTTTAGAATTCATTAGCATGTACACGCTGTATCATACGGTCTGCCATTGGGTCAACTGGTGCGGTTTCGAATCCCCGATTGTACGTGGAAAGAAGTAGGGTCGCCTGTCCAACCTTGTGGGTTTTCTCCGGTTTCCTCCCACTGCTAAAGACCTCTTCGCGCAAGCGAATTATTCAAATAAAATTAAACCATGTTCGTCCCGAAATGACCTAGTTTGTGTCGAGTGGATGTTAAACCCTATTTCTCTCTCTCTCGGGTTACATGCATGCCAATGGGACCTCAGGTTTTTTGTTCCATCGAAACGGCTAGACAGCGAATCCAAGCTGAAAAATCCAAATGAGCTTTCTAGGTAAAAACTGGGAGTGAACCAACAACCTCCAGATTAGCGCCTTACTCACTCAGCCACATGGCTCTCTTCTAATTCCTGTCAAATGACAAACAAGGGTTATTAAAAGAGATTTTCACAGCTTAGGTAAGTTCTGCGGGATAGATATTTTAGTTTCAATTTCATATCACACAGTTTGTATATGATAACGTATCTTAAACAGTTAATTATATGTTTTCATATGGCAAATCAAAGATCATGTAATCCCCCCCCCCCCAAAAAAAAAAATTGGAACAAGAAAGAGCTGAAGAAATATGTTGTTTGGAAGGTGAGTGTTCAATTCTAATAGAAAAGATTGTTGTTATGGTAATTTGGAATCTCGGCATAATGTGTGTGTCACACAATATAGCCCAGTTGGAGTTAATGTGACATTAGCCTCCATTTCAGTTTATTATTTTGAAATTTAAAATTAATTTAGTATAGTAAAATGGCAGGTGGGTTGGCCGGATGTTTAGCACATGCACGCTGTATCATAAAGCCTGTCATTGAGTCAACTGGAGTGGTTTCGAATCCCCAGTTATACGTGACAAGCAGAAGGGTTGCCTGGGTTTTCTCCTGGTCCTCCGGTTTACTCCCACTCCTAAAGACCCCTACGCGCAAAGCGAATTATTGAAATAAATTTAAACCATATGTTGATCCCCAAATGACCTAGTTTGTGCCACATGGATGTTAAACTCCATTTCTCTCCCTTTCTCTGACTTCTCATCCATTTGATTTGGGCATTGATAATTAACCTGGGTCTGTAACTGGACAAGAAATAATGAGTGTTAGGCAAAGTTGAAACAAAATAAGGACCAGGTCTCGATGTGGCAAAATAAATTGTTTATTTAAACATGGGGTGTTGGGATGGCCTAGTGGTCTAGAGTGCCACGCTTCGACCTCTAGATGGGGGGCCACCTCTGGCTTGCAGCTGTGGTTTCAATCCCACAGTGAACATATGTGGCATGGAGATAGGGGCGCCTTCTCAACCGGGAAGTTCGCTTTCCCCCCACTGCTAAAGACCCCTATGCACAAGCGAATTATTGAAATAAAATTAAACAATATGTTAGTCCTGAAATGACCTAGTTTGTGTCGAGTGGACGTTAAACCCCATTTCCCTCTTTCTCTCTTATTTAAACATTATGAACAATAGAAAGTATTCTTATTGCCTACTTTTTATTTTTTTAGGCCGAAACACCCTTGGAGGAGAATTTGATGAATGCTAACAACAAGAGAAACTAAGCATCAATTTATTTTATAATTCTGGAAAAGAACGCATTTTGACCCAATTTTTAAATATTTATTTTTGTCTTTAATGTTAAATATTCTTCAAAAACACAATTAGATTTTAATTCTCTTCAGAAATTTATGTATAATATAGAAAGTAAAGTGACATATAAATCACTTAAAATTTGGTCGGAAATCCTAAAGTATTTAATAGCCATTATCTAGAAACCAAATGTAGATCCAATATACCCACAATTGCAAAAAACCTTGACCTACATTAAGGTGACTTTTCCTTGCTTATGAAATGAAATAAGGTTTAATATCTGACTTTTCTGTGTTATTAGGGTGATTCTGCCCTACTCTTATATACTATTCAAAAAAAGTAGGGGATATTTGATTTTGGGGGCATAATACTAAAATATGCAAATGACTACGAAAAAAGTCACTATAGAACCTAACAGAAGAAACATTTCCAGTTACATGTGACGCCCAAACGCACCAATAGCTACCGCATGGAATGCAGGTGATGCTTGGGATCATCATGGGGGTCCAACTCAAGATTTGCACGACTCTGACTTTGAATGTTACAGTCATTGTGGCATTGAATTCCAGGGTGGAAACATCAGTTTAATTGTTTTAGTGACCAGAAAACAAATTTTGATATGCGTCGGCTTACCCAAAATGAAAGGTTACGTGCCCTTGGCATGCTACAGATCGGCACAACACAGGCGGTTGTGGCGCGGACGATGAATGTTTCTCAGTCTGTCATAAGCAGGCTATGGTCCAGATACCGTGATACACAATCTGTACAGGACAGACCACGCTCAGGTCGATCAAGGGCGACAACTCAAGCCCAGGATCGATTTATCCGTACCTTGGCCTTGAGAAATCGTGTCATCACAGCAAATCAGATCAGCGCTCATCTTCAAACAGATACTGGTGTGAGAGTGAGTGGCCAGACGATTCGGAATCGACTGCATAGGGGTCACCTTCGCGCCCGACGTCCTCGCGTGATCCCTTGTTTGAGAGATCATCACATTCAGGCAAGACGTCGTTGGTGTAGGGATCGTCAACACTGAGATAATCGACGCTTGGACAATGTGATGTTTTCAGATGAGTCAAGGTTCACTGTTGATTTTTTAGACAGACGTAGGAGGGTGTGGCGTGGTCGAAACGAGCGCTTCCAAGACGTTAACGTCATCAGACATGATCGATTTGGGGGTGGTTCTGTTATGGTGTGGGGAGGCATCACTGTTGCTGGAAGAACGGCTTTACATGTTGTTGCAGGGCGTGTTACAGGCCAGTACTACCGGGACAACATCTTGGCAGTCCATGTTGTGCCGTTCGCACGACGTCATGGCCGCCGTTTCATCTTCCAGGATGACAACGCAAGATGTCACAGGGCCAGGATCGTTACAGGTTACCTCCAACAACAGAACATCACCACATTACCTTGGCCAGCACTGAGTCCCGACCTCTCCCCCATCAAGCATGCCTGGGACATGCTTGGACAGAGGTTACGTCAACGTCAACAACGTCCTGCCAATGTCCAAGAACTTGCTGCTGCGTTGCAACAGGAATGGGACAATCTGGACCAAAATGACCTTAGACGTCTCATTAGGAGTATGCCACGTCGGATCAATGCTTGTTTGGCAAACAGAGGAGGATTTACCCGTTACTGACTTTGTTGTGATGCTGTGGTAACTTTGCTGTTTGACCCCGGGTATCACTTTACCCTTATAATGGTCAGTCTGTGCCTTACTTAGTCTAACGATCACTTGGAATAAATCGATAAATGTGAACTTCATTTCATTTTGTCATTTGTTTCTTCGTCAGTTTCATTAGGTGACTTTAATAACACTTAAAAATCAAATATCCCCTACTTTTTTTGAATAGTATATCAAATATTTCAACTGTCAAGGGTTCTTTAAAGGGAACCCAGGGGGTCGAATGGTTAACACGCACACATTGGATCAAAAGGTCTGTCATTGAGTCAAATAAGTCAATTGTCAAGGGTTCTTTAAAGTGAATGCAGTGGAGGTGGCTTCGATCCGGGCTTGTACCCAATTGACCCAGTTTGTGTCAAGTGGACGCTTAACCTCATTTCTATTTCTCTTTAAAATGCACGGCAATTTGTATATATGAGATCTAGGTTTTTTGTCAACTGTATATTGTCCCTTCCCATGTCCTACACTACTGACATTGGCGAACTATGCTTGGAACTCCAGTTGAAATGTATCGGCCAACGCCTTTTACTCACCATGGCTTCCCATTGCTTATGATTTGTAATTGTATATAAATATTTTGTACATATTTAATATTTGCCATTTTATCTGATATTTTTCTATTTCAATCCTGCAATCTTGATGCTTTGCTCCTTTTATGTACAAAATATTCATTTTGTTTGGAGTTTATTAATGAGGAAAGGGTTCTGCATCATTTTATTACTCCTGCATAATAGTGCATTTTCTTTTGTTATTTTTCTATGTATGCTAGTTATTTCTAGTTGTCTCACAAACCACTTGTAATATGACTTTATAGCACTTTTCACTTTTTGAAAGTAATTTAATTTAGTGCATAATTTATCTTATTAGTGCTTGGTATATATCTTATTAAATTTAGATATATTTGAATTATATATTTAGAGTGTATGGGGTAGGAATACTGTCTTTATATTCTCAGTACTTGTTTATGGGTAAAGAAAAATTTAAATAGTTATTTCATATTTTGTGGGGGGGGGGGAGATTTTGTCATTATTTAATCACAATTTTATTATTTTATTAATATTATTTCTTTGTTTTTCTGTTAACATTCCAAATGTCTATTTAGTTTTTATTTGGCGGTATTAATTTATTTTTTCTTATCATTATCATTTTATGAATAAATAATAATTTAATAAAAAAAAAATTATTGTTACCTCATTTATCAAACTTAGCAGATTAAAAAGAGCAAAAGGAGGGGTGCTGCATGGGAAAGGTTGCTATACTGGATATAAATTGGGGGAAAATACAACACAAGGTTTTGTTGATGGTTATACACAAGTTTGTATGAAACCACACAAGTTTCAGAAATTTCAACACAAGTTTCAGAAATTTCCAACACAAGTTTCAACACAAGTTTCAGAAATTTCAACACAAGTTTCAGAAATTTCAACACAAGTTTCAGAAATTTCAACACAAGTATCGTGTAGATTATCACACAAGTTTCAACACAAGTCTTGTGTTGTTTGACAAATTTTAACACAAGTCTTGTGTTGTTTGACAAATTTTAACACAAGTCTTGTGTTGTTTCAACATTTAACACAAGTTTGTGTTGTTAAATAGTAACACCCAACTTGTGTTGAAAACAACACAAGTTTGTGTTGTTTCAACACAAGTTTTTGTTCAGTGTATATACTCATTCTTTGATACAGCATGATTATATGCTGATGCTGTGATACCATATGACAATATATAAACTGATTTTGTGATACCGTATGACAAAATATATACTGATTTTGTGATACTGTATGATAATATACTGATTTTGTGATACTGTATGATAATATACTGATTTTGTGGTTCTGATTCAGTGATGTTATATGATTGTATATAGATATTCTGATTACTTTGATACTGCATGATTATATACTGATTCTGTGATGCTATAAGATTATATACTGATTCTGTGGTTCTGATTACTGTGATACTGTATGATTATATAAGGATTCTGTGATTTCCAGTTCTATGATACTGTATGAGTATAATAAAATTCTGTGATAAAATATGAAGATACACTTATACTGTGTTACTGTGTAAGATAGTGATTGGAGAGATACTATGTTAATATACCGATACTGTAATACTATGTGATATTATACTGATTCTGTGATACTTTGTGATTGTATACTGATTGATAATATATTGTTTCTGTGATACTTTATGACTATATACTGTTACTGTGATACTTTATAATAATATACTGTTACTGTGATACTGTGATACTATATGATTATAATACTGATACTGCATCATTATACATGTATACTGATGATGTGATACTGTAGGATTATACAATGATGAAGTGATGAATAGATACTGTACGATAATATACTGATTCTGTGAAACTATATGGTTATATACTGATTCTGGGATTATTATTACTGTAGGATTATTTATCGTTTCTGTGATATTGATGTATGATTTCTGTGATATTGATTTATACTTTTTAATTTATTGTTAAATGTATTTTTAAAAAATTTCTAGTTAAAATTCATTTTTTTAATGATAAAATTAAGCTGACCTTTGAAGAAATGATATTACAGGTTATGCTCGAGGTACACGTTATCTGTGACGTTAGAGGGGAGACTTTAATGCATGCTATAGACGTTATCGAGAACGTTTCCGGGGAAGAAAAGAAAACCTGCTATAGACGTTATCGGAAACGTATTAGGGTGGGGATTTAGCATATGATATCGACGAATCCATGACTACTCGGACCAAAGACCACCCGGTCCCTTACCAGTCGAACCAACTGATAGACCACTCAGTCCCACAAAAAAAGACTACTCGGACCATACATAAAGACCACCCGGGCCTAACAAAAAGACCACTCGGACCAATAAAAAAGTGTTGTTTTAATGAATTGATAATTGTGTTTGTTTTAATATGACTACTCGAACCAATAATAAAGTGTTGTTTAATGAATTGATAATTGTGTTTTGTTTTAATATGACCACTCGAACCAACAATAAAGTGTTGTTTTAATAAATTGATAATTGTATCACAGATGGCAAAAATTCGGGAACCATACAAGTCACGTTTAAAAAGGGACAGATTCCGGAAAAAGCATCCTCGGTATCCCCAATGTTCTCATTCTGTTCCACCCCACTTTACCCTGGGTTAATCCATAGGGTTTCCACGATTTCAAGTTATCTGCCCTGGTCTTATTATTAAACTTTTACTAGAGAATATGATTCAAAATAGCTTGTCTACAACATCACGTGGACATGAAGCTCTGGGAACAAACGATTCTAAATTAAACTATATATATATATATATATATATATATATATATATATATATATATATATATATATATATATATATATATAGAAACGTCCGGTCTTCGTTAATATATTATTATGTGTTATTAATATTTACGTCGTATATGTAGAAATTGTCAAAAGTCTGGATATACCGAGTCTCATTGCAAAATATATTATCAATCAATGGAAGATGGACACTGCATGCTTTCTTTTACTGTTGGGTCGAATTATTCGCCTCTTTGTATTGTGATTTAATAATAGATAAATAGCATATTGTTTATATTTTATTTCTAAAATGAATAAGTCAAGCCTTAAAATATAATTTAATTGGCCCGAGTGGTCTTTTGTGTTGATCAGAGTAGCAAAGACAAATATTGGTCCAAGTGCTCTTACAATACAAATTAATTGGTCCGAGTGGTCTTTTGGTATGGTTCGAGTAATCTTTTTGGTTGTTCCGAGTGGTCTCTGTTTTGGTCCGACTGGTCTTCATTTTGGTCCGAGTGGTGTTTGTCCGAGTGAGAACTTTCAGGGGGAATTGAACACCTGCTATAGACGTTATCGGTAACGTTTTAGGATTGGGATTAAAGACGTGCTATTGACGGTATCGGTAACGTTGTAGGGGTGTGTAATTAAAAACATGCTATACACGTTATCGTGAACGTTTACGGAGGGGGATTTCACGCAGAACATGCTATAGACGTTATAGAGAACGTTTTACCGAGAGGATTTTAACACCTGCACTAGACGTTCTCTGTAACATTAAAAGAGGGAAATAAAACACATGATATAGACTTTATCAGAAACCTTACAGGGGAGGAATTTAACACATTCTCCACAGGTTATCTGTATCGATTAGATTAGGAGAAATAAAAACATGATATAGACTTTATCAAGAACGTTTAAGGAGGGGACTTTATCCAGGCCCGTAGCCACGGGGAGGGTATGCGACCCCCCACCCCTACCCCGAACAAAAAATCGAATTAGCACTCCCCCCCCCCATATTTCGCCAACAATAATGATTTCTTAGGAGTGATCTAAGCCGACCATATTCTCAGCCCCTTAAAAAAATTCCATAACCCCACCATATTTTATGAGCTAGCTACGGGCCCGACTTTAACACTAGAATTCTACGAACGTCTAGTTAACGTACTCTGTAACATATGTAAATAACGTTGAGCTGTCGACAGATGAACATTTAAAACTAACGTGAAACAACACCCAGAGTAACTAACGTTTTCAAAACGTTAACATAAATGATCAGTAAACTTATCCTGTAACGTCTGCAAAAACGTTAACGTTACGACAAGAAAACTTCCCTGGCTTACGTCAAAACATACGCGAAATAACAGAATAACTAATGTTTTCAAAACGTTAATATTAATGTTTTCAAAACCGTAAATATTAATGTTTTCAAAACGTGAACATTAATGTTCAGTAAACGTGAACATTAATGTTCAGTAAACGTGAACATTAATGTTCAGTAAACGTATCCTGTAACGTTTGTAAAAAAGTTAACGTTACAAGAAAACTTTCCTCGGGTCACATGCCACAAACGAAAATTTAATGTTTTGAAAACGTTCGGAAAACTAAATTTTGTTAGTTGGGAATATCCTTACATCGTTCCCTTCTGTTCTTGTTGTTTACTTGTAGAAGCGGGATGTGACGGTGTATATTAAAGGAAGTGTGTTCTTTAAAGCACGCCAAGGCCTCATAATTAACAAACTTGAAGCTGTGTGGGTCGAATTCATACTTAACAGTAATAAGTTTCTTGTGGGACCATTCTATCGCCACCTTGCAGCAAAGGCAGAGAATTGGAATCTAACTGAAGAGAGTTTTTTTTTCTGTCTATGACCTTACAGAATATAACCTAACATCATTATACTAGGTGAATGTAAAAAGATTTCCTTCCATCATCAAGGATAATAAATAGTTAGTCAATGAGCCCACTCGCATTCAGCCAAATTCTTCATCATTAATTGACCTGGTATTATTAGTTGCCCTGACGACATAAGTTCAGGTTTTGGAATCTGGTATCAGCGACCATTGCCCTGTAGTTCTCCAGTAACATGTATGTACATGTCATCCAAGCTGTTTTCTGAGAAATGTTTGGAGATATCAGGAAATAAATGCTGTTGACTTGTTTCATATGATTGGAATTCTTTATTCAAGACTGAATCATGGCCCGACAAGCTAACGGAAAAGGTTACTGAGGTTATCCAATATGGTGTTCATCAATATATTTGTTCCACACGAAGTCGTAACAGCGAGACAAAACGATCCCAAATGGATAAATGGAAATATTCATTGACTTCTTTGGTTCGTAACAGGGTCCATAAAAAAACTAAAAGATCAAATCTTCCACACGATTTGCTTGAATTGAGACAAAACCGAAACCACGTGATTAGTGAAATACGAAAATCTTAAAGTAAGTACTACTCAAGGCTTGGTGATAAGACAAATAAATATTCCTCCATTAAATTCGAATGATACAGTATATTTTGAAAATGCAGAGAAAGCAAAAATGCTCTAAATGATTATTTCATCTCGCTGTTTTCTGACACGTTTAGCCCACACTCCTTGCCAAATTTATCTCCACGGAAATAGAAAATTTCCAATTTGCTGATCTGACAAGTTGATGTCGAGGATACACGTCTTTCAGTTACAAGTAAAAGTAAAAATTCAAGTGAGTCGGACAACAATAACAATTTTATTCTGACATACATAGCCCTTTCTTTGAAATATCCTCCTCATCGACTGTTTCAAACACTGTTTTATGCATCCATATATCCAGATTATAGGAAGGGGGCCAATATTGTCTCCATCTACAACACGGTGTTGTTCCAACTACAAATCTATCTCATTGCTAAGCTCTCTTGCTAATTCTTTGAACCACTTCTACCGAAACATATTCATAATTTCATTTTAAAAGAAGGAGAATTATTAAGCCCTTTCAATCAAGTTTTCAACCTCAAAATTAATTTGTAAGTCTCTTGGTAAAGGGCTAGAAGTGAAAGCAATTTTTTTCGCTATCAGTAAAGCCTGCGATTGAGTGTTGCATCATTGCCTACTACATAAGATCTCTTCAATAGATATTAGAGGGAAACTTAGTATATGTTCATTTCAAAAGCTGTTACTTCTAGAGTTCCCCAAAGCTCGATTTTAAGGCCTCTGTTTTTCTTTGTTTACATAAACGATACTGTGGATGATATGAGTTACAAAATACGCATCTTCGCTGACGTTACCTCTCTTTTCCTCGTAATCAAAGTCCTCTTTTTAATCAGCAAAATCTCAATGGTGATATAAACTGAATATGTAATTGGTCTATGAAATGTAAAGTATATTATTTCAACTAAGCTGTCCGTATCAACAATCAATCTTTCACATAACATGATATAACAGATGTTTCTTGCAATAAACATCTGGACGTTTTCGTCAATAACCCATCTACTTCGGATTTCACATGCCGACTATTTAACAAGCAAGGTAAGTATCGTGGTAGTTGCCAGTCCCTCAAATACAGATTAAAACGTAAAACCCTGGCGATACTACACAAATCTTATATTCGTCCAATATTTGTCTATGCGGATGCCGTCTGGAACAAATGTACAAATGAAAAGTCTGAACAATAAGAAATACGAACATTCATTGACTTACCAAGACGCTTACCTCGATTTAAGTGTATGTGGTTCAGTTCCATCAAATTTAATAGAAATGAAGAAGACAGATTAAAAAAACGTATGTCGGTGTGGTGTCGATCATAGCCCAACCCCCACCCCTTTTATGCACACAATTTTCCCTTTTTATACGCCCACATTGAAATCTGGCCGTGCATTGTCGTCGCCCCTACTCACCCGTCCGTCCGTCGATTGTGGAAATTTATACACCTTGTTTAAGGTCATGGGACGAAGAAGCCTATTGATGTTCAGCGATTTCTGATAATTACTGCCAGAGCTATGGCCCTCGATCACTTTGAAAAATCTCCTGGAGGTACTAGAGGGTAAAGTTAATATACGATTGACATTAAATTTATACACGGTGCTTAAGGTCATGACACGATTTCCGATAATTACTGCCAGAATTATGATCCTTGATAACTTTGAAATATCTTGTGAAAAGGCTAAAATTAATATCCAATTGACTTTAAATTTATACATAGTGTTTAAGGTCGTGATATTAAGAAGTCTATCGATTTTCAACAATTTCCGAGTTATGGCCCTTGATAACTTTCAAATATCTTGTTTTGTGAATGCTATACAAGCTAACATCCGATTGACTCTAAATTTATACACGGTGTTTAAGGCTGTGAGACAAATACGCCAAGTGATTTTTAATGATTTCCGATAATTACTACCAGAGTTATGACCCTTGAAACATTTGAAAAATCTCGTTGATGCTCTAGAGGCATCGACTTGATACACAAACGAACAAGTACATTTGTTTTCAATGACGTTTGTATACTAAACATTAGTATGGGACAGAACTAATAGCCAAACAAATTCTAATGATTTTCTGATAATTACTTAATGGGTTGTTGCTGTTAATCATAAATGTTTCATTACCGACAACAGAAAAAAATCTGTGATAACTCTTGTTGTCTGCGCGCTCGACTTAGCTGCTGTGGGCGTATGTTTCGCTGTCTGGTAACCTATATTTTTCTATTGTTTGTGTCTTTAAGTACGATTCTGATCTAAAAAATAATCTTACTGAACAAAAGCAATAAATTGAGTATGCTGGAATAGAGCATGTAATAAGAAAACAAAAACAGTCCGACATTAACAAATAAACAAAGAAGTAATCGTTAAATAAAATATAAATTTTAGTATTCCAACAATGAGAATGTCCCTTTAAGAAATCCTAAATTATGATCTAAATGGTACATATGTATTATGTTGTATATCTGTGTTCATAGTATGATTGCCAGTTGAAACTCTGTGAAAGATCCATTTTAAGGAAGCGATTGTATAGAGGCTTATAAAGCTTATTATCGTATCCTGTATAAATGAAAAAAAAAATGTTAAAGTAGCTAAGTCTCTAACTCAGTATCATCCAAAGTCTTCCACATTGAAAACACGAATTAATTGTCAATTTAAATCAACATTGATGTTGTGATATTACCGAAAAAAGATGAGCTTCTGATATCCAATATCTAAGACAAAATAAACATTTTATCATTGGTACACGAATCGTGTATCATGATGCGTTTCAGCGCCATTTGAAACAATAGCTCGAAGAACGAGGTTAGACATATTCCACAACACACTGATCAGCAGTGAATATTGGCTAGACTTAATGAGTCACAAATATTAACTTTTTTCCTCCCACAACTAAAACCATCTTTGTCGTACTTTTGGTTTTGACCCCTCTGACTTTGTACCGTTGATTACAGATTAAATATCCATAAGTGTACAAATGTGTTGTTATTGATGTGTTCCCATTTGAATATTGTTCAAAATAAGAAGCAAAATAAATAAGATATGTTTACAGGATCATTTTGTTAAACGAAAACTAAGTGATGCGTTTTCTATGGCGCTCAGTATATATTGGATCTCTTGCATTGGTCTGGACCAATATGAATTATTGATTGTACCATGTAATCTTATGTACAACGCTTGCACATAGTACCGATTCGCGTTGATATTACGGACACCCTCCAAGTGTATGAGTTGAACCAGAAGACAAAACCTGTAAAATTATTATATAAAAACAATTCGTCAGTCAATAATGACACCGGCTTTATTCATTTTGTAAATGAACAAAAGTAATGATTAAATCAAATTATTATATGGAAAGTAATCCATCAATGAAAACAACCCGTAAATATGGACACGGCTGTAATTTACATTTTACAGTGTTAGACAAATTATACTATCCGCTATATACGAAAAATCAATCGTAAATTCGTACATTCCTTTTTTCAAGACGCGTCTGTTATGTAGCATATCTAAAAAAAAAATCATATCCTTGAAAGAAATAGGTCTCCAATATTACACAAAATAAAACACTTTCAATCGACCAATCAGTAAGTGGATTGCAGTATTTCCTTTAAGTAAATTCGTATATTCATTTTTTCAAGACGCGTCTGTTATGTAGCATATCTAAAAAATCATATCCTTGAAAGAAATAGGTCTCTAACATTACAGAAAATAAAACACTTTCAATCGACCAATCAGTAAGTTGATTGCAGCATTTCCTTGAAGACAAACTGTGGTAGTTTTCTATAACGATGTCATTTTTACATTACGAATAATAACTATTAATAAAAGTTGATCACACTGTCATAAAATAATTAGTCGACTACATTCGTCCACTCTACAATTTATTGTTAACATTCCATTTGTCCATATATGTGACATGAATAATAAGACCATGTACATAAGTAAAAAAAGAAATTATATGAAATGGTTTTCGATACTGAAAGAACTATGCTCTATTTTATACATTTATACATTGAGCATGCACATAGTAGATCGTTACATCCTACTAATGCAAATGGCTTGTACATCTATGCAGCATATGCAATGAATTTTGGTACTGTAGTGAAGTTTAATAGTAGAGTGATTCATATAATAAAATAAAGTAATGGTAGTTCTGCTCTGCAGCGTGTGGCTGTCTGTGCTAAATATGGATCAATGAAAATATTTCCACTTATCGATCTGTCAAACTGTGTAGTGCTACAGTTTACATACTTATAATGGTACAGGGGGTGGGGGTAATTTTAGATAAATATTCAAGACAGGAACAAATAATACTTTATGACCATATGAATTGTTTTCCACATAAACGTGAGCGGTCTAAATAATCATTTTAAAGCCGATATATATGTCACTATTGATACTTCATACTAGAACTCACCTAGAATCGTCTTATCAGCATCTCAGTACATCCTCACTTGGGTGTCAGGCCATGTATATTCATGTAAAATCCGTCACGTCCTCCCCCCCCCCGCCAAATTAATAACAATTTACAGAGCTCATTCAGGTTATCTTAAAAGTTCAAATAATCCATATAAACGATGGTGAACACAACAAGACATAACAGAATCGGATTAGATAGGGGAAACAGGTATGCATAAATCACCTCGGCATGAAAGCGAGGCTTGTTACAGCGCGTGCAGCTATACACCAGCTGGTGTCTAAAATATTGGATGCAGGATTATTCTGACATTATGGTTTCGTACGATTATGTAGAACCAAGTGTGCAATAAATGTTTAAGTTCAATTACACGACCCCTCTGTAATAAACAATGAACTCACAAATGCTTAACATAGTTGAAGTGTATGTAAAGTCTGCTATGGTTTGCAGCCTATTTTGAAATTATCTATTGCAACATTGCTGTTGGATTCGGTTCACATACACAGGGGCGTACATAACGATTTTGTTTGCGGGGGGGGGGGGTGCTTATCCAAAATGCGACCGACTGATGCACATCCCCCCCTCCCTCCTAAGGTGCCAGTTTTCTCGGAAATATGGGGGTAGGGTAGGGGAGGTTTAAAATCTAGGGCGCCATCCACAATCCCACCCCACAATGAGTGTCAACAAAATACTGGCTGTAACATTAAACGTCCCGGTAAAACATAGATAGTATTGTATAATTATATAGTTGTTCGCCGATCATTGTCTCGCCGGAAAGCAGTTTTATTAAAGTTTATGTATTATATGATGATTGTGCCTATAACACTGAGAAAATTTTGGAAATTGATTCAATATCCTGGCATTTGAGGTCATTGCTGGGAGAAATTCTTGTGGGCGAGTGGACCAGAAATGTCAGTCAATGGGACAGAATCTCGAGATCTGTTTTGCAAGAGTTGACATAACATCTGTACAATCTGACACCCCACGACCCCCCCCCCCCCCAGTTCACTATAATCGTGAATATGATAGTGCTAAGATAAGACAACAGAGGAGTAGAAGAATGATATAATAATGGAATCGAGCGCCGCAGGCGCGAAAAAATTTCAGATATGTAACCGAGTGGAAGAATGATGTTAAAATGGAATCGGGCACCGCAAGCGCGAAAAAAATTCAGATATGTAACCGAGTGGAAGAATGATGTTTAATGGAATCGGGCGCCGCAGGCTCGAAAAAATTTCAGATATGTAACAGAGCTTTTAAATTTTGGGGACTGGGCTTGAAAATATGAATCAATGTCATGGCAAATGGAACCAAATTCTCGTTAACGAGAGAATAAAAAATGGGACAGAATCTTGAGGCTTATCTGTTAATTTCGACCGTTTTGTGATTGTTTGTTTACCTCATTAATTCATTTAGTCTGCAAAGACTGACTGCGGTGTGTCCATTTTTTAGACCGACTATTTTTTTGCCATGGTAAGTAAGCAAGTAAGTAATTCTTTATTGCTGAAAGTTACATAACTTATAGCAAATACAATGAATAAATAAATGAATATGCGATGTAAAGGTGTTAATGATACAATTAGTACAAAAGTAAGTGAAAAGAGTATGTACAGTTCTAGGGGAGAATAGCGTCAAGAATAAATTGACGTTTAATAAATGATAAGTGTATATATATTGCTAATGAGTTTAATATAACTGGTGAAGTGGAAGACATATCTATAAATTTTTGGAGTGAAGGGTGATTTCTATAATAAAAAGGAATAAGCTGTTCTCTTAAATCTCTATAAAATGGACAACAAAGTAAAAAATGATATTCATCTTCAACGTTATTTAAATTGCATAATTTACAAATTCTATCATTTCTGTTAATTTTATCGTATCTTCTAGTTTCACTTAGTAAGTTATGTGAAACACATCTAAATTTGGATAGAGATACACAATAATTATGATTTGAGATATTTGATAAATATTCTTTTTGTGATAAGGCAGTCGTGAAAAGGTTATAATAATTTAGTTTTGAATATTTCAACCGATCTTCATTCCATTCCTGTGAGTACTGATCGTTTATTCTAAGTTTAAGTTCATCATATACAGGTAAAACCACATATTGATCATCAAAAACTGAGGCGAACCCAAGAGATTCCAATAAACATTTTATATTATACGCCCAATTTAAGCCTTTATTTTTGTTCGTCATGGATACATCGTGGAGAATAGCATTGTAGACATGAAATAATAGACTTGTTTTAGATGAGATAATATGAAGCCAATATTTAATTATAAGTTGGAGACGTGTAATTCGAAGTGGTACTCTACCTAGGTCACCATAGACTCCTGGTGTTGGGGTGGATCGCTTTACACATAGGATTCTTTTACCAAATTTTAGATGCAATCGTTCAATGTCTGGTGATTTATGGAAGCCCCATGCAGGACATGCGTAAGAAAGGATAGAACCAACATAAGTATCAAATAAAAAACATTGTTGTTTAACATTTAGGTGTACATTTTCAAAAACATTACATAGTTGATAAAGTGCTTTAGAACCTTTTACAGATAGTGCTTTATGCGTATTATTAAATCTACCGTTGGAAGACAACTCTATTCCTAAATATGTGAAAGTTTTCACGCATTCAACCCTATATTATTGTACATGAAGTTATAATTGCTACACTTTAAATGACCTCGTTGAAATATAAGAATTTAGGTGTACATTTTCAAAAACATTACATAGTTGATAAAGTGCTTTAGAACCTTTTACAGATAGTGCTTTATGCGTATTATTAAATCTACCGTTGGAAGACAACTCTATTCCTAAATATGTGAAAGTTTTCACGCATTCAACCCTATATTATTGTACATGAAGTTATAATTGCTACACTTTAAATGACCTCGTTGAAATATAAGAATTTTAGTCTTTTCTGTGTTAACAGTTAGCTTCCATTTATTACAATAAGAAAGTAATTTATCTAGTAAATGTTGCAATCCCTTTTCTGACGTAGATATTAGAGTAGTGTCGTCAGCATACATAATAGAGGTTAATATCAGATTATCTAGAATAACGGGATCTACAGCATTATCATTCATATAAGTATTAAAATCATTCAAATATAGTAAAAATAGGAGAGGTGAGAGATTATCACCTTGTTTAACTCCAGAAAGCGACGAAAAATAATTTGAATATTTGCCATTGTACTTCACACATATATTTACATTATCATGCATTGATTTAATACATCTGATCAATTTTGAGCTTACACCAGTCAGTTGAAGTTTATCTAATAAACACTTTCTATCTATTTTGTCAAATGCTTTTGAATAGTCAATAAAAGCACAATATAGCTTATTGCCCGCTCACACATATTCGTTGACTATCATTTGTAAGACAAAAATACAACCAACTGTGCCTTTGTGAGGTTGAAACCCGAATTGCGTATTTGAGAGTACACCGCCCTTAATAGCCCATGAGAGCAGACGATTATTTATAACAATAATTTGCTAAATACACACATTAAGGTTATCCCTCTGTAATTATTGACATCATTGTTGTTACCTTTTTTGGGGACGGGGACTATATTACAATTTGACCATTCTGAAGGATACACACCACATTCGTACACAATATTAAAAAGTTTGCACAGTGGTACACACAAAATATCGGTAAAATATTTAACTATTTCTGGAATAATACCATCTCTTCCAGCACTTTTGCCTGTCTTAAGCTTAGAAATTGCTAGTTGTATTTCTGAAATTCTGAATTCATTATCAAGGGAGGGGACGGTATTGTGATATACTCTTTTAATAGTGATATGTTCATTAATAAGATGGGTACCGTGAGTTTGAAAGACATTCTGAAAATGATCATGAAAATCAGACAAATTCAGCTGGGAGGAATGTTGGGGTGTATCTTTACCATTTTTATAAAGTTGAATGTCCCTCCAGAATCCTTTCGGGTTGTCTTTAGCCTTTTTACATAATTCTAGACCAGGGCCCTGTTTCACAAAAACTTGAGCTAAAATCACTAAAATAGATTTTAACTAAAATCAAAATGAAATTTTAAATTTTATGCGTTTCACGAAGATTGATTGTAACTTAAAATGCGATTTTAATAGATTTTAGTTAAAATCGCTTGCGCCCGCGCAGTGCACATTTCCGCTGCGGGTACTTACATTCAAAGCAAATACGCTTCGAAACTGAAAACTGTTGGCAGGTTTAATTAATGGTTGCAATATCAATGGGGAGAGTTTCATACGTTGAAGCAATGTTTGCACACGGTCAGACATTCGTAGAGAGGTGAAATAAATGACTTTACTGCGTAATATGTGATTCAAAAAGTATCAGTGGGTTGGCCTTGAACTTGGCATTGGATTCGTGACATGGGAATTTGATTTACTCGCAGGCTTCACTGGAAATAATGTGTATCAATAAACTAAATCGCATGGATTTGTAGTTTTATGGAGACTATATTTGTGACTTAAACGGCTAATCTAGGTTGCAATTTTTCGTCGCATTTTAAAAGTATTTATCAACTTTGAAATTAATACACCAAATAGCCAATGTTCCGAGGCCTAGATTGGACATGTCATTCCCATAGACCCACCCTTTCAATGATACTTTGAAAATGATATTTACTCAATTAAATGATTTTTTCCCCAAGATAAAATAGTTTTGGCTCCTAAAATGCCAATTATTTTTGTTGTTTTATTAACGTAAGACTTCATTAAGAAATAATAATAAATTTATATTAAAATTTAATTTCAAATAGGCCTATCCTATAACATTTTTCAATATAAACATATTTGCGATTATTGATTTATCTTTTTACAAATCATCATAACCCCCAAAAGTATGCGTAAATACTACATATGGTTTGCCTAGTATTATAGGCCTTTAGGCCTTCTAAAACCAAGAAATAGGCCATATTAAACCATTGTAAACGAGCATATTTTCTTTATAGATAAGAGGGCTCTTCTTTCCAAGACATTGGATATGAATAAATGATTTTCTTTTAGTATTTAATTTACTTGGGTTTTGAGCGTTTTTTTTTCTTGGAGTTCTATTATGGAGCGCAATCCAAATGCTTAAATTGACTTACAATAAAATAAACGGGTGGACCGTACCTGTATTTCTCATGCTGTGAAAAGAATTTGAATGAGAACTGTTTTTGTGAATGATGGTTGGAATATTAAAATTATGTGACCCGGGCCGTTCACAATATTATCATTATTCCAATTACATCTATATGTCGCAATATATGTAAAAATGTAGCTCTAATAAATGTTTGTTAATGTCGTGATTTTAAGTTAGGACAGGGTGACAGCTATCCTAAGTTAAAATTGATTTTAGTTAAAATTGTCCTTAAAATGGTTTTGTGAAACGCCACTATTTTAAGTTAAGATTAGATTTTAAATTAAAATATTATTTTAGTGGATTTTAACTAAAATGCTTAAAATCGTTTTGTGAAACTCATCTATCTTAAGTTAGGATGAAATTTTAGTTTAAGACGATTTTAAGGAGATTTAAGTTTTTGTGAAACAGGGCCCAGACCTGTATCTAAACAAACTTTTAGCATGTTTTTTGACATTTTTATATTTTGTTCTACTTTTAACAAAAATAGCTCGGTTCTGGTCAGATTTTGTTTTATTAAATATATTTCTACTTGTTATAAAGTCACTTCTAGCGCAAATACAATTATTATTAAACCATGTATTTGTATACTTACTATGAGGTTTTCGATAGGGTTTACTTGGAATTTTCTTTTTGGAACCAATAACCCCATAGCACAGATCAAACAACTTTGAACAAAGACAATTGTTTATATTATTAATAATATCTTGGTTTGGTGTAGAATACTCTTCGTTTAATACATTATTGATTTCGTTCAAATTATATATTAAGGATGACCGTAAAACATCGATCTTGTCCTGATCCCATTTAAGATAAGGGACGTAACTCACAATGTTCTCTGTTATACATACTGGGGGGAGGGGCCTCTTTTCATTTAATCCGAGATATAATGGAGCGTGATCAGAAAATTCCAAAAAATCCAGTACAATAAGATTATTAACATACTTCAATGAATCAACATTTATAAGAAAATAATCAATTAAACTACTACCATTACCAGTAAATTTACCAGGCTCTAGCCGTCCATTTAATATACAAAGTTCCGTGTTTATGCATACTTGTAAGAGCCGTTTTCCAAAATTATTTAAGACTTTGTCGTCCGAATTTCGTTCGGGTAAGCTTAACTCTGTATCACACTCGTGATTATTATTGCTAATAGTAAGAAAGTCACTGTTAGTAGCTGTTCTTGAGTTTAAATCGCCACACACAATGAATATTCCAAATTTTGAGTAATAAGATTCTAGCCGTTCTATCTCTTCAAAGAAATCAACATCGTAAGATTTATAGAATTGCGATCGTTCGTGTGGTATGTACATAAAACAAATAAATATATCCTTTTCGTCATGATTAGTATTTGATATCTTGATGATTGCTAGCCCGTATTCACGAGTTTCAACTATCTTTATACGATTTAAATGTTCTTTTATAAATATTACAATCCCACTGCTTCTTTTGCATTTATTTCTAGCTACAACAGTTTTACTATATCCATTTAGTTTAGCATTGACAGTGTATTTACCAGTGTGAAGTAAGATTATTATGTCATGCTTGGTTAGAACGTTAGTAAAATCGGTATCTTTTAATTTAGAGCATAGACCACTATTTATATTCCATGAAATAATTGAAAGCTGTTCTTCCTGTCTGTCCTATTGTTCGATATATAAACTATCATTTACATACAGCTAATCTCTTATGAAATACACTTTATTCTTTTTTTCCTTTTCGCGTTTGAACACGGGCATTAGGTTTTTCCGTTTTAGGGCGACATCCTGTGGGAATTGTTGGCCTATGCCGAAATCGGTGCCTTTGAGGAGTACGCTCTTATTTCTTACTTCTTGCCGATCAGGGAAGAAGTTAAACTTTGCCACTGGGGCATTCCATGTCAAGTGTACACAAAATTTGGGTGATTTTGACATGACCATCACAGATTTTGATGATTTTTGGTGTGCAAGTTAACCATGACGAAAAAACACGATGTGCAAAATTTTAGCGCTGGGGGCCCTATGGGGCCCCTTTAGGGACATCCCAAAATTTTGGCCTTTTCGGCTGACCTTCAAACTTTGAAAATCCATAACTTCGCCCCTGGTCATCCTACTTACATGAAATTGGTACCAAATTGTTCAGAAAACATGGATCTTTCTAATGACAGGTGTTTATGCACAAACTCGACAGAACAAAATCCAGGCAGATGTTGTTGACCTTGACCTTGGAAACAACGCCCATGAAAAGGGGCAGATTCGATTTGGCCAATCTTTCGTGTGAACATTGCCCCACCTATATATTACGAACACACAAAAAATCAAAGTGGGATCTCCATGGGAACAGATTTGATGGACATGAAATCCATCTTGGTCGCTAAAACAGACGTCGATTTTATTCGAATTCACTGTAGGTTGTTTTGTGCAAGCTGACTTCTGATCACTAATTTCACTATGATAACTTGTACTCTCTGATTTTTATACGCCCACATGGAAATGTGGACATATATTGCCGTTGCCCCTGTCCGTCCGTCCGTCCGTTTGTCTATCCGTCTGTCGTCCACACTTTCTTGTGGACACTCTAGAGGCTAAAGTTAATATCCGATTGACTTTAAATTCATAAACAGTGTTTAAGGTCATGAGACAAAGAATCCAATTGATTTTCAGCGATATCCAATAATTATTGTCACAGTTATGGCCCTTGATCACTTTGAAAAATCTTGTGGATGTTTTAGAGGCCAAAGTTAATATCTGATTGTCTTTAAATTTATACACAGTGTTTAAGGTCATTAGATGAAGAAGCCTATTGATTTTCAGCAATATTCGATAATTACTGCCAGAGTTATGGGCCTTAATCACTTTGAAAAAACTTGTGGATGCTCTAGCGGTTAAAGATAATATCCGATTGACTTTGAATGTATACACAGTGTTTAAGGTCATCAGACGAAGAAACCTGTTGATATTCGATAATTACTGACAAAGTAATGGGCCTAGAAAAATCTTGTGGATGCTCTAGATGCTAATGTTAATATCCGATTGATTTTGAATTTATACACAGTGTTTAGACGAAGAAGACTATTGATTTTCAGTGATATGCGATACTTACTGCAAGAATTATGGCCCTTGGTCCCTTAGAAATATTTTGTGGATGCTCTAGAGGCTAATGTTTTTATGCAATTGACTTTAAATGTATACACATTGTTTAAGGTTATAATTACTGCTAGAGTTATGGTCCTTGATCACTTTGAAATATCTTGTGGACGAATTCTAACCATTACTTAATGGGCTATTACTAGTAATAAGATTTTCATGCATTGTAAACTTTCTCCTTACTGACAAAGTTAAAAATATGCGACAACCCTTGTTGACGCCAGGACGACTTAGCTGGGCGTATGTTTCGTTGCCTGGCAACCTATCTTGTCACTGGAGGATCCATTATAGTGTACAGACCTCAAATTTTTACCGCACCTCGAAAATAGAACCACATTTTTCCCCACACGAATTTGCGAGTAATGAGAATGCCATGTTACGAGCACTATAATAAACAACACTGTGACCGATGTCACTACTATACGTACTATGTTAGTTGGACACCGCGTGTTGCTCATCGTTGGCATCTCTTTCCACGGCCGAAATCAGGTTCGCTGAGTTGTTTTTACGACGTCATGTCGTGGTGATAAGGTCGTGTGCACTTGAATAACTGTGTAGCACCTGACTTGACTGGCTCCTAAAATCTGTTCCCATGGAGATCCTATTTTGATTTTTTGTGTGTTCGTTAATCATAGGCGGGGCAATGTTCACACGAAAAATTGGCCAAATCGAAGCTGCCCCTTTACGGGGGCGTGGGTTCCAAGGTCAAGGTCAACAACATCTGCCTGGGGTTTGTTCTGTCGAGTTTGTGCTCCTGATCTTTAGAAAGATCCATGTTTTCTGAACAATTTGATACCAATTTCATGTAAGTAGTATTACTAGGGACGAAGTTATGGATTTTCAAAGTTTGAAGGTCAGCCGAAAAGGCCCAAATTTCGGAATGCCCCTGATGAGGCCCCATGGGGCTGCCAGCGCTGAAATTTTGCACATCATGTTTTTTCGTCATCACATATACGTTGAAGTTCGGATAGGCTCAAAAAAAAGTTCCCAACCCGAATCCATTTTTATGGCAATTGGTATCCTTGGTGTATGCCAAAAACGGAAAAATTAAAAATTTTCATCGAGCCCTTTTCTAGGTACGGGCCCGAACCTCATATTGCGAGTGAATAACTGTGATCTTATTGGGTACTGAGATTTTCCGGGAAAGTAAGTTCCAGGAAAGTATTTTTTTTATTTGTGGATATTCACTTGAAATACTTGAAATAAGTTTATTTTTGAAGTCATGCCCCGCGAAGCCTTTACACATCAAGAATGCCGACTGAAAGTTTGCCTCGTCTGCTTTCAAAAAGGCGCAGGTATGAAGGCAGTTGGACCAGTGCTTTTAGGTCGAATACGTCAGTTTTTACATTGAAAACTATGACCAGAGTGTAATACAGTTACCTGGAGCAATCTGTGGACGATGCCGGAATCTGCTGTTAAAGGTAGAAAGGGGAAATAAGGCATTGGAAGATTTACCAGAACCTTACGATTTCTCTAAAATTTTGCTTACTGCGATTACACGTACAAGTCCAACCTGCAAATGTGTCCTGTGAGAAATCGCCAGGGAAAATACCGTCAGTGTCGGTCATAGACCTTCAAACCCTTTTCCACTTGGACGACCGAAAGGAGTGAAAGAACCGCAGCTACCTTCGCCGAGACCTGTCAGAGTATGCCAGCGCTGTTTTCAGCCTGTGGGTAGGGGAATAGCTCATCCAAGACCTTGTACCGCAAATGATGCACGCGAGAACCTGTCAGTGGTCGTGAAAAATGTTCCTCTCGCCAGTGAAATCATTTTTCTTCCGATTTGATTAGAGACAAAGCTTCAACCAGCGATGGTTCAACAGTCAAAATCGGTACGAGAGGTACGGATCTGACGATCAGAAAGCCAGGACCCCAAGCAACGTGCAGCAAAGCCATGTTTCCTGACACACCCATACCCACAGATGAACTCATCAAGATGCAGACGACTCTTGACATGTCCCTCAACCAAACCGAACGCCTAGCTTTTTTCATGAGAACATGGAAAGGTAGGAAAGTACTTGAACCCGGAGTCATGGAGAAGCTGCGAGAGCGGGATCGGGAACTGGACGAGTACTATTCGACTGCCACGCTCAATATGGACTCCGCTTTTAAAGACGAGACTGGAAAGGTAACCAGATCGGTCGTTTATTGCAATGATCTTGTAGGATTGGTAGGTCACGTCATGGAATCTCGTGGAGTCATAGGTGACCACATGATAAAGATTGGTATTGATTGCGGGGGAAGTTTCCTCAAATTCTGCCTGAACGTAGTATCTTGTGAAGGTGAAGGTGCAAGATCTTTACCGAGTAAAAGGGCTAAATACCAAGATGGTGCTTTCGCCAAGAATTTTGTTGATAGTGGTGTAAAGAAGCTTATCATTATTGCAATTGTAGAGCGCGTGAAGGAAACCTACGACAATCTTACATCAGTACTATAGCTTGTCGAACTGGACAAAGTGGACTTTGTGGCAGCATTCGATCTCAAACTGGCGAATGCTTTTCTAGGTTTGGGGACTCATTCGTGCACGTGCCCGTGCCCATGGTGCGAATTACCAAAATCAGAATTCGGTAATCATGATCGTATAATCAACCTCAGAACCTTAGGAGCAATTCGAAGAAACGCACTGGAATATCAGGCCGCTGCTGTTGCCCACAAGGGCAAGAGAGCCCTTTCATCCGCTGCTTTCAAAAGCTGTGAGCATACGCCATTGACCAAAAGCTTACCCGATGATGTGCTTGTCATGGACATACTGCCTGTGATGGAATTACACGTTATGTTAGGAATCACCAACCGTCTCTACAACCTGGTTGACCAGTTCGAGAGTTCCCGAGGGACTAGCATAGCAAAGGAATGGTCGGATCAATTAAGCCTTCGCAGACCGCAGATGCATGGCGGGGAGTTCAACGGTCAGCAATGCGTTAAACTGTTAGAGAACACTTCCTGCTTAGAACAACTTATGACCGAGAACAATCTGGGAGAAGAAGGGCATAGAGTGATATTCGCACTTCAATCCTTCAATGATGTTCGAAAGAAATGCTTCGGAAAAGTACTGCATGCTGACTATAAGGAATCGATTTCAGCATTCGAACAGTCGTACATAAATATCGGAATTCCGATAACGTCGAAATGTCATGCGGTTTTCGACCATGTCGGACAGTTTCTGGAAACACAGAAGGAGTTGTATGATCAGAACCAGAGTCGATTACCAGCTACGGAGAGGCAATCCTTCAATCGCGGGCTCGGATTTTGGAGTGAGCAGGCATCGGAGTCTGTTCACTCCGATTTCAGTCAGTTGTGGGAAAGTGGGGGATATAAGCGCGACATGAGACATCCAGAATACGATAAAAAAAAAGTGTTAAAATGTGTTGTTACATATTGTTCAAGGCATACATAAACTGTGAACTGACAGGACTTGCTCTACAGATTGTTATATCTGAAATGTTGGATTGATTCGATAAGTCACATTGAAAAAATGAATATTAACTCTTTTTGTAGAAAGGGCTCCCCCCACTATGGGTCTGTCATTTCTCTTGCTTTCTCCATTAGAGTTGGACGAAGTTGGGGGTTTTTGTTTACCAATAAGGTGAACTCTGCCAAGTTTTATTCGATTTCTGGCATCGGTCATCTTAAGTTTCTCTATCATAAAGTCGTAACTCACATCCACACAATTCTCATCTTCTTGCTCTTTTATCCCGAAAAAGAGGAGATTATCCTTCATACTTCGACATCTGATATCAACAATTTCTTCCTTAAGTTCAACATTTTTCTTTTCAAGATCGTTTATTCTTCCTTGGAAGATTTCTGTTTCTTGATGTAAATGGTCCACGGATACGGACTGGAACTGGAGTCCTGTTTCCATTAGATATAATTTCCGGTCCATATTTTGGATTTTATTACTATTTTCAGACACATCACTTTTAACGGACTCAAGATCTCTGGCGATGGACGAAATATTGTGTTCTATTATGTCAAGTTTATTCAATCTCACACATATAGATTTCAGTGTATCTTCTATAGCGGATAATCTAGTAGAAACGTTTTGGTCGCTGCGATTATTCTGCAGTGACGACTGAGTCGAAATTGGAGAACTGGTCAAGTTGTGGGTATTAGACATGCTGGACTCAAAAATAGAAGACACCTCTTGAATAATCGTTTCGTTGGCGTAAGCACTACTAGAAGAAGTACGTTTTCTCTTCTTTTTATTGTTACGTTTTCTGGTCATACCCCAATTGTACAGCAAAGCAACTTAAAAGAGTTCACTTAATTAGCTTACCCAGTGAGTTGTAAAACACCACTCCTATGAAAAGAAAGTTACGCTTGGGTAGCTCCTATAAAATCTGCTGTGCGACTTAGTTTACCCCAAAAATATAGTATATTTTACCATAATTATTACTTTATCCATGCAATACTTTATCCATGTGACAGTGGTTATAGACAGGAACTCGTCATTTGGGCTGATTTAAAATAACAAACGATATTTCACCATGTTACAATACTTTCAAGCTTACAGCGGTTTCAAAAACGTCTTAACACCTCTACACGTCTAGCTTGTTATATCTTTATAGTAGAAAACATTTCATAGAACAACATACTCACAACAGAATAAGAGTGATAAACATTTTTTCAAACATGACAAGCAGACATCATTATTTTATACTGTAGTTTTGTGTGACGTTTGCAATTTAGGCTCATGGATTCACGCAAATACATAGTATTTGGAATCTATCCTGGCATTGTTTTTGAGACCGACTGCAGTGACTGCATTTATTTTGAGACCGACTATTTTTCTCCCTGGGTGAAATATTGTTGTTAAACCACCATACTTACAACATGATAAGAGTGACGTATGCAATTTAGGCTCATGGATTCACGCAAATACATAGTATTTGGGATCTATTCTGGCATTGTTTGTGAGACATACTGCAGTGACCGTACTTATTTTGAGACCGACTACTTTTCTCTATGGATGAAATTTTGTTGTTAGACCAACATACTACCAACAGAATAAGAGTGAAACACAACATTTTTTCAAACATGACAAGTTGACATGGTTATTTTATACTAAAGTTTTGCGCGAGTAGCGTGACGTATGCAGTGAGCGCTTATTTGATACCGACTGCTCCTATTTTGCGACTGACTGCACCGATTTTGCGACCACCCCCCACCCCACATTTACGCCCCTGCACATACATTACCTGAACTTTTATATCGGCACCGTATTTATGTTCACATTGTCGAATTAAGTCTGCCGGATCTTGGAACCGACGTCTGTTACACAGTTGTCCAAAAAATACAACTTTCATGGGATTTAATCAGCTGTCTTAATAGCTTGTTTAAATAACAATTATATTTTAAACCAAGCCGTTATGGGACCTTACAAAATACATCCAGAGAGGTTGAATTATAGATGCATAGTATGCTATCGGAAAATGATATTTACTTTACTATGCACAGGCTGCTTAACTAGATCATTCTATCGGTACCATATTTGTATTCACAGCGTCAAATAAAATATGGTGCATCTTGGAACCGACGTCAGTCACATAGTCTAAAATGTTAAATTTTAACGATTTCAATAGATTAATTAATTTAAATGTAATTTAAACCAAATTTATGATTACATTACGAACATTGGTCTGGGTTTCCGTCCCATCCGAGTGACTTAACAGTGTCCCTTGCCAGGCCTTCCGTCCTGCTCTACTGAAAAGGGCGTGTGGGTGTGTGTGGGGGGGGGGGGGGGTACGCCGGAAATCCCGATGAATTTTCTCAGTCTACACAGGGATCGAACAAGGAACTTCCAGAACTGTGTGGTGGGGGGGGGAGTGGGGCAATTGATATAATTATACAATTTAGTCTAATATATTGAAATTAAAAGGATGTATATTTGAAATAATTTGCTCGTGCAACCATAAATTTGTTCTGCCCTTTGTATGCCCCCCCCCCCCCCAATAATTTTGAAAAAATAAAAAAAAAAAGGTTTTTTGATACGTTTCAGTAATCAATACCTTCTACGCCACGGTGATTAAATCCCACATCGCCACTCACTCAGTCATAGACTTGCATGTTGAGTGATTTTTTACAAAGCCCATCCTGCTGTAAACCTACTTGAGGAGTGCGTTTTACGATCCTCAAAGTTTTGGGGTAAAGGTTCAACGCGACGAGAATATGCATTTACTTGATACACTCACTCCGTTCGTTTGACACCTCCCTCTGTTCGGATAAGCCGGTGATTTGGAGACGAACAGCATCTGGCCAGCTCTATCTCGACGACCAGTGTCTGAAATGCAGCCTGGCCAAAATATAATGGCGAAAATATTCATTCACTTTGAGTCACTCACTCTGCCCGTTTGATACTTTCTTCCCTGGTCGGATAAACTAGTGGTTTGGCGACAGGCGGTATCTGGTAAGCTCTATTTATCTCTACGATCAATGCCTGAAATACTGCCAGACTGCATTTCGGGCAGTCTACTTTTAAAAAAAATATTGGGGACTTCGTTGAGGTTAGCAAGTCCGTTCATTTGTCAGGCAGCATTTCCAACAGTCTATTTTTCAAAATTTTCTTGGGTAGGTCCCCCAAACCTCCCATATGGACTCGCTACTTTTGCGCCCCTAAGGGTACTTCGTTGAGGTTCACAAGACCGTTTGTTCGACATTTTGTTCCCTGGTCGGATAAACTAGTGATCTTGCGACGGACGGTATGTGGTCAGATCTATTTATCTAGACGATCGGTGCATGACTGAAAACTGTCAGACAGCATTTCTGACAATGTATTTTTCAAAATTTTCTGAGGGGGATCCCCCATACCCTACTTTGGCGTTCGTGAGAGGGATTCGTCGAGGTACGCAAGTCCGTTTTATTAACACTTTACCTCAACGATCATTGCCTGAAATGTTGAATTTCGTGCTTTTGCCCCCTTAACCTTGGACTTTGCCCTAGCTTTGCCCCTCCAACCACCGACGGCTGGCCGCCACTGGGTGTACGAATAAAGAGCACAGGTTACTAACCTCTACCATGTGGCTGTATTTTATATTCAACATTTTAACGTCTATTCATGTAATTTCAAACTTCTATTCGTTCAGTGTAAATTTAAATTTTAATTCTATTTCTTCCTTAATTCTATCATTTAGAAGAAAAGTGTCTTCTTCATTGACGCTTTACACGTTTAGCATGAACATCCAACAAAAGTTAATTATAACTTTACTTGTATTCAAAGAAGACGTCATGTAGACAAAAGATATGTCATATAAATTTGATGGTAAACAATTACTTACTCAACTGACTTAATGACTTCATAAAATTGAGAAAAAAAAATAAATGGCTAACATCGGGAACGAACTCGTGGCATCCTTGCTGGCAAGCGAAATGAATACTTAATGCGCTACACAGGCTAACTGAAACACTCATATAAATTCGATAGCAAACAATTAAATACGTAAATGATTTATTTTTACTGCAGAAGCCTAAAACGCATATTTTGGTAAACATTTACAGTAAACATAAGGTACTGTATCGCAGCTATATGCGGCGCCTAAGAAAATTTAGACTCGCTGCTTCGGGTGTTCCGGATAGTGTGAGGAGAAAGAATAACTCAAGATGGTTTTAAAAGTTTATATAAATCTCAAATATCACATATCTCATTGCTATAAAATTACAATTAACATCCCGCTAACGCGGTTATTGCTTATTGATGAATCACCAGTATGACATCACATCACATGAACGACATAATCAGGTGCAAAACAACATGCCCTGAAATAACTACTCAGCCAAATTAAAAACTTGATACTGATGAATTTCAACCAATTTTTTTTTTCTGGTAAGTCAAATAAATTTTGAATGTTTCTAACGATAGTAAGTAGTAAGAACCCTTTAATTTCATAAAATTGTAAAGTCACGTGGATCACGTGACTTTTGAGCATATAAAGATGAAAAACCTGAAAAACACGTGCAAACACAAACTCGTGAGGTCAATCGATTCAGGTTTCCTTAAACTGAAGACGTACACGTAACTTGAACTGGAAAAACAAATTAAAATTGTTATTTTCATCTTTGTTAGAAAATGCCGCGCCTTTCAAATGTAGAACGTCTACGTGCTATAGGTAGACTCTATGCTGGTCAGTCTGTGGTCACTGTTGCAAGAGCCTTTAATTGTTCACGCCAGACAATAATTAATCTTAGAATGAGAGTGCTTCAAACTGGAACTATTGCCGACCGCCCAAGGGCGGGAGCGCCACGTGTGACGTCACTCCAAGCAATACGATTATGTCATCTTAGAAACAGATTTGTCGCAACCTCCACAAGTAGAGAGATGTTTGGTGGGAGGATAACTGCACAAACTGTTCGAAATCGCTTGCAGGCTGCTGGTCTTCGAGCTCGGAGGCCCTATAATGGACCAATATTGACACCTCTTCATCGCCGTAACCGACTTGTGTGGGCCACAAGACACATAAGATTTACTCAAAGACAGTGGAATTCGGTTGTCTTTAGTGGCGAATCTCGATTCACTTTGAGATTTGCCGATGGCAGGGTCGAGTGTACCGCAGACGAGGTGAACGTTACACCCAAGTATGCCTCAGAGAAATTGACCGATTTGATGGCGGCAGCGTCATGGTTTGGGGTTCTTTTTGTGCACATGGACGTTCTCCTCTTGTTGTTGTCCAAGGGAACTTAAATGCTGTCCAGTACAGGGATCAGATTTTGCAGCCTGTTCTTCTTCCGTTTATGCAGAGACATGGGCCTGGACTAACGTTTCAACAAGACAATGCTCGACCCCATACGGCAATTGCTACCCAGAATTTTTTAAGAAATGCCGGTGTCCAAGTCCTGGATTGGCCGTCGTTTAGCCCCGACCTTAATCCTATTGAACACATCTGGGACGAACTGGGTCGACGTGTTCGTCAGCAAGGGAATCCACCACTGACGTTGCAGGACCTTCAACATGCTCTTGCTGAGCAGTGGCGACGTCTTCCTCGGGTAGTGTTTACTAATGTTCTGAGATCCATTTGAAGACGTTGTGTGGCAGTACGAGACGCCAGAGGAGGCCACAGCCGTTACTAAACACTTTATTCCGATTGTTCTTCGTTTTGGGGGTTACTGTGACATCACGAACGCTATCAATGTCAAGGACTTTCGGCGAGACGTATTCTTGCTTTCTGTTGATGTCAAGGTCGTCTGTGCACAACATAACACTAAAATAGTTTCCTTAAACCAAATATTAAAAATCTAGTCCCACAAATCCCGAGTGTCAAGTTTTTAATTTGGCTGAGTATACATTCTATACTAAACTAATTCAAGGCTGTACAATTTAGATCATGTCGCAGTAAACTCAATGATTGACTTCCATTTTGGATGAAGCAGGGCGGATCTAGGAATTTTGAAAGGGGGGGGCGCCGAAAAGTGAGGGCCTTAACCGTGGAGAGGGGTCCCGCCGCTGCGAGGGGGGTTGAGGGGGGGGGGATCCCGCAAGACAATTATCCGTCATTTCCTTGCATCTGTAGCCATTCCAAGAGCTATTTGGCTGATATTTTCGTCTAAATAAACGTTCGGAACGGACATATTTGGGTCTGAGAAAAGGCACTTTCAGCAGTAAAAAAGAGCACTGTCGAAAATCTACACAAAACTTGTGTTGAAATTTCTGAAACTTGGGTTGTTTCATACAAACTTGTGTATAACCACCAACAGACCCTCCTTTTATTTTGTTTTAACTGTAATGTTTGATAAATGACATGACAACAATTTTATTCATAATATTATTATTTATTCATAAAATAATTATTTATTCATAAAATAATTATTTATTCATAAAATAATTATTTATTCATAAAATAATTATTTATTCATAAAATAATTATTTATTCATAAAATAATTATTTATTCATAAAATAGTTAATTATTCATAAAATAATTATTTACTCATAAAATAATTATTTATTCATAAAATAATTATTTATTCATAAAATAATTATTTATTCATAAAATAATTATTTATTCATAAAATTGTTATTTATTCATAAAATTATATGAACAATTAAATTAACGCCAAATCTAAAATAGACAGACATTTCGATGGATAATAAAAACAAAGAAAATCCAATGCTAATAAAATTGTGGTATATAATGAAAAAATTGCACAGCACGCACGTCCTAACCCCGCCTTCATTTAATAAGCAAGGGAAAGTCACCTTAATGTACCTGAGTGCCCTATATTTTATGATTGACGACCAAATTCTAAGTGATTTAAAGGTCACTTTACAGTCTACATTTTACACAAATGTCTGGAGAGAATTACAATATAATTGTTTTTGCAAAGGATATTTAACAATAACATTAAAAAGAAAAAGAAAGTCTTTTAATACATATTATGTCAAAACTACAATATTGATGCAATGTTACATCCTTTCATAATGAATATTATAAAAGCTTCAAATGCATGAATTTGTAAAATATAAATAATATCATATTATATCACTGTATGCAAAACTGTATTCACACAGTGTGGTATGAAATTGAAACTAATGTATCTATATGTATCAAAAGTTGTAATCCCAAGGAACTAACTAAGCCGTAAAACTCTATTTTAATAATCTTTGTTTGTCACATGATTTCACTGTCTCAGTAATTAGAAAATGGCCATGGTGACTGAGTGAGTTAGGTGCTTGCACGCTAGCCCGGAGGCCGCAGGTTACCTCTTGTTGTTGACCGAGAAAGCTCATCTACATGTACACATTGGCGTAGACGTAAATGTTCCATTGGCAGCTGGAATTTAATATGAGAGTAGACCATAGTGCCACTGCCCGGGCAAAATGTTTTCTTAGCACACTGAATTAGACCAGTCGGAGCTGAACAATAGGGGTAATCCAGTATTTTTCTAGTAAGACTAAGATTGAAGTCTCTACTTTATATGCAAATATCTTCATAAGCCATACTGTTATTCGATATGGGGTGGGGTGAATGGTCTACTAGTGGTTTAATACATGAACATGAAATCACACAGTCTGTCATTGTAACGTGTGACATGGTTTCGATGCCAAGGAGTCGGGTCGTCTGTCCAATTACATGTCATTTCGGTCTCATGTCATTTCGGACTCCAAAAAAATATGGCCTCGACGTTTCGGACTCGGGTAAGTAACATTTCGGACTTGGGTAGGTGACATTTCGGACTCAGGAATAAGTTGAGAGGAAAGGTTGAACACAACTGTCAAATCAATTTATAATAAGTTTGCCATTAATATACAACTTGTTGATAACGCATATTCGGCAAAATTTCGAATTTTGAATGTTTACGAAAAGAATATATTTATTTCTTTTCATATCTGTACTATGTGTATAAAAAAGTTGCTGATAAATTTATAAGAAATAGGCCAATTCAAAATACGTCGTCAGACTGAGTCCGAAAATTTGTCAGGTAAATCCAAAAAGTCGTCATGTCGAGTCCGACAGATCGTCTGTGTTGAGTCCGAAATGATGCAGGAATGTCGTGCTATCGTCTGTCCAACCTCTTGAATTTACTCTGGGTTCTACGGTTTCCTCTTTTTGCCAAACGCTCAAAGCGAATTATTCATATTAAATTTAACCATACTTTAGTCCCGAAATGACCTAGAGCCAGAAAGTAGATTAGGACCAGTCCTACAATAATTCTAGGTTCATGCAGAATTAATATTGCACAATAACCAATTTTGAATACATGTAGAATGAGGCAGTATATGTAGTCTCAGTCACCCAGAACCCCCTAGTCTGCAACGTCTTGGTCCATTGTCAATTTTTGACGAAAATTACTGGTTAATCTACCGCATAAAAAAAACAAACTCCCAGTTACGCATGGGGAATAGAAACTTTTCGTTAAAGCCTTGAAATATAAATCCCACAATTCAGTTGGCACATCTATTATTAGAAACAAAGTAGAGACGGGGAATAAACATGAATCGCGATGGATAATTAAGAAGGTTGTGAGAGAACCCATACCTTTGATTTTTGACGAGAGAGTGTTATTGTTCACAAGCGAGATGTTTTGGTAGATTCAGTATGTGGTAACATAAAAGACTGGATAATCCTGACAATGACCTACTTTACGTCAAATTTTGAGGATCCATCCATACTAATATTCGTAGAATATTTGTATGGATGATAGAGACTACAGTATGGCCACAGATCACTAATGATTTCCCCATTGACTTTAATGTTAATTCTCGTCTCTTAGACCGACTGTAACTTTTTCCCAAATATTCGTTGGGTAGAACGCGTTCTACCACAGATGGAGCAACATGTGGTAAACTCTTGTCCAAAAACATGTATATGAGCTTCACCATGCAAAACTTGAGATACACAAGCTGGAAGTAGAGACAACTAAACAAGCAATTTGCGACCCTCCCTTTCAACGTAACCACCTCACAACTCTTGTATCCTTCCGCCTCAAAATCATGAATATTCACCAAAACCTGTCAGAAAATTTATTTTCAAACCCTTTTCTTCGATTCTACACCAAAAAGTCAACAAAAATCGCCACGCAAAAGCGGGGAAAAGGGAAATAATCTTGGTGCTACATTCCAGGGTGACGGCGTAGAAATATTTAGTGATCTGTGTCCTATATAGGAGTGAAACTTCAGGTATCACCAAAACTCCCTTTTTATATGCTTCCCATATGTTCTGGCAACATACCGGTGAAGGAAAATCAAAATCAAAGAATAACTGCAAAAATGATGGCCCTTTAAGTATACATGCTGCTTTATGTACAGCGGTGCATCTCAGGTCCCTGGGCCTTTTGTGTTAAAATTTAAAAATCTTTCTTATGAAAGGCAGTATTTGAGTTTTGTGAAAAAAATAAGACAAGTTACAAACAAATTACATAGAAAACATTCATAATCTGGTTTGATTTTGAAAAAATATAATTTTTACTGCCATGTCATGAAAAATGTACAAAATTTACATGTAGCATCTTTCAAAAAACCAATAATTTTCCTCTTTTTTAGATACCCAGACTGGCAAATAGTATATTTTTGGAAACCCTGGACAATATGCAAACAGAAAAATCACAAATCAGTTGCATTGAGTGTAATTATAGAGGTCTGTGCTGAAACATATAACCCCACCCCTAAACATGTGAATGACTGAATGAATCTTATCTTTGGTTGCAGAGCTAACATTACCAAAGAAATCTGTCTAACAGATATGTTTTACCATCCCTGGCTAATATATGTACATAAAAAATAAAATATGTGCAATAAATATGAATTATGGTTAAAAATAGGACCTGATGAAAGAAAAAAATGCCATCCCTCACAAACAAAAGGGACACAGAATACACAATTTTCGCAAATTTTGAAATAATTCAATGTTTTCAACATCTCAAAGCTCAGAGGCATCATAAAAATCTTTATTGCAATTCTTGTGCGGAATCAAGATGTCTGGACCTTTACATCAATTTCCTCAAAAAGGTAGTTATGACAGAGTTAACAACATAAAAGAGGCTTGAAAAGGATCAAAATTAACATTTTACTGTTTCATAAGTTACATAAATGCAACAAACACCATAAATCCTAGATTTTGATAAGAAAATATTGACCATTAAGCTGACATTTACACATCCACACCAGTTTTGTATCAGGGTATGGTGTTATTGGCCTCAGGGTTCTAAGTTTGACTTTAAACAAAAAAGATTAGAAATCCTTGAAATGTACAAAATAATCATTTATTGGTGAAAAATTACATTCCTAGCTGTAATTCAACAACAAATTCCAATTATTATCATTAATTGTCAACATTGTTGCAATTAAATCTCTCAAAACACATTAATAAAAAAGGGTGGGTGGGGCACTTATAGCCCCTCTAAACAGAATGATGGTGTGAAAATGTCTATAAAGACCAGGATACTGCTTCCTACATGAAGGAAATGCAAGAATTTAATGTTTCAAAGAAGAAAAAAATGCCTTTTCTGGCTAAATTAGTGGCCAAATTGAGCCAACCCCTGTTTTGAACATTTTGTACAAACCCATCTGCTGTATATTATTAACTCAGTGTTGCCAATTTTCAATTTTCTGTAGGAAAACTGGAGCTATTTCTACACCTGACAAACTTATAGATACCGTCTAACTTACATTAGCAATGAAAATAGAGACATTTTTAGAAATTTTGACTCATTTGAGTAGGCATGAAGGCATTAATTTTTACTTTACATCGAAATGGGAGAATCTGGAGATTTTTAGAGACATTTTTAGAAATTTTGACTCATTTGAGTAGGCATGAAGGCATTAATTTCTACATCGAAATGGGAGAATCTGGAGATTTTTTGTGAATATTCCTGATTTTTAGACAAAATTAGGTGAAATTACAATGTTGTTCACTTTATCTGTGCTTTCTGAGGCTGAATACACCAAAATTGGACATTGAAATATTTTTCTTACTGTTAGAAATTAAATAAAAACTGAAAATTGAGAAATTTACAGTAAAATCACAATTTTTAAATTTATCTTTTTTTTTAGTTTTTCTGTAGTCAAAATATTTTATACATATTTTATGACAATTTAGTCATCATATTTTCAAAACTAAGACACATCAGTCACAGCCTTGTCATACACAGACAGGCCATAGATCACTAATTATTTCCCCATTGTCTTTAATGTAAATTCTCGTCTCTTAGACCGGCTGTAACTTTTTCCCAAATATTCGTTGGGTAGAACGCTTTCTACCACAGATGGAGCAACATGTGGCAAACTCTTGCCCAAAAGTATGTATGAGGTTCACCATGAAAAACTTGAGATACACAAGCTGGAAGGAGAGACAACTAAACAAGCAATTTGCGACCCTCCCTTTCAACGTAACCATAGAATACAGCCGGTCTAAGAGACGAGAATTTACATTAAAGACAATGGGGAAATAATTAGTGATCTATGGCCACCTAATTTTGTCTAAAAATCAGGAATATTCACAAAAAATCTCCAGATTCTCCCATTTCGATGTAGAAATTAATGCCTTCATGCCTACTCAAATGAGTCAAAATTTCTAAAAATGTCTCTAAAAATCTCCAGATTCTCCCATTTCGATGTAAAGTAAAAATTAATGCCTTCATGCCTACTCAAATGAGTCAAAATTTCTAAAAATGTCTCTATTTTCATTGCTAATGTAAGTTAGACGGTATCTATAAGTTTGTCAGGTTTAGAAATAGCTCCAGTTTTCCTACAGAAAATTGAAAATTGGCAACACTGAGTTAATAATATACAGCAGATGGGTTTGTACAAAATGTTCAAAACAGGGGTTGGCTCAATTTGGCCACTAATTTAGCCAGAAAAGGCATTTTTTTCTTCTTTGAAACATTAAATTCTTGCATTTCCTTCATGTAGGAAGCAGTATCCTGGTCTTTATAGACATTTTCACACCATCATTCTGTTTAGAGGGGCTATAAGTGCCCCACCCACCCTTTTTTATTAATGTGTTTTGAGAGATTTAATTGCAACAATGTTGACAATTAATGATAATAATTGGAATTTGTTGTTGAATTACAGCTAGGAATGTAATTTTTCACCAATAAATGATTATTTTGTACATTTCAAGGATTTCTAATCTTTTTTGTTTAAAGTCAAACTTAGAACCCTGAGGCCAATAACACCATACCCTGATACAAAACTGGTGTGGATGTGTAAATGTCAGCTTAATGGTCAATATTTTCTTATCAAAATCTAGGATTTATGGTGTTTGTTGCATTTATGTTACTTATGAAACAGTAAAATGTTAATTTTGATCCTTTTCAAGCCTCTTTTATGTTGTTAACTCTGTCATAACTACCTTTTTGAGGAAATTGATGTAAAGGTCCAGACATCTTGATTCCGCACAAGAATTGCAATAAAGATTTTTATGATGCCTCTGAGCTTTGAGATGTTGAAAACATTGAATTATTTCAAAATTTGCGAAAATTGTGTATTCTGTGTCCCTTTTGTTTGTGAGGGATGGCATTTTTTTCTTTCATCAGGTCCTATTTTTAACCATAATTCATATTTATTGCACATATTTTATTTTTTATGTACATATATTAGCCAGGGATGGTAAAACATATCTGTTAGACAGATTTCTTTGGTAATGTTAGCTCTGCAACCAAAGATAAGATTCATTCAGTCATTCACATGTTTAGGGGTGGGGTTATATGTTTCAGTACAGACCTCTATAATTACACTCAATGCAACTGATTTGTGATTTTTCTGTTTGCATATTGTCCAGGGTTTCCAAAAATATACTATTTGCCAGTCTGGGTATCTAAAAAAGAGGAAAATTATTGGTTTTTTGAAAGATGCTACATGTAAATTTTGTACATTTTTCATGACATGGCAGTAAAAATTATATTTTTTCAAAATCAAACCAGATTATGAATGTTTTCTATGTAATTTGTTTGTAACTTGTCTTATTTTTTTCACAAAACTCAAATACTGCCTTTCATAAGAAAGATTTTTAAATTTTAACACAAAAGGCCCAGGGACCTGAGATGCACCGCTGTACATAAAGCAGCATGTATACTTAAAGGGCCATCATTTTTGCAGTTATTCTTTGATTTTGATTTTCCTTCACCGGTATGTTGCCAGAACATATGGGAAGCATATAAAAAGGGAGTTTTGGTGATACCTGAAGTTTCACTCCTATATAGGACACAGATCACTAAATATTTCTACGCCGTCACCCTGGAATGTAGCACCAAGATTATTTCCCTTTTCCCCGCTTTTGCGTGGCGATTTTTGTTGACTTTTTGGTGTAGAATCGAAGAAAAGGGTTTGAAAATAAATTTTCTGACAGGTTTTGGTGAATATTCATGATTTTGAGGCGGAAGGATACAAGAGTTGTGAGGTGGTTACGTTGAAAGGGAGGGTCGCAAATTGCTTGTTTAGTTGTCTCTACTTCCAGCTTGTGTATCTCAAGTTTTGCATGGTGAAGCTCATATACATGTTTTTGGACAAGAGTTTACCACATGTTGCTCCATCTGTGGTAGAAAGCGTTCTACACAACGAATATTTGGGAAAAAGTTACAGTCGGTCTAAGAGACGAGAATTAACATTAAAGTCAATGGGGAAATCATTAGTGATCTGTGGCCATACTGTAGTCTCTATCATCCATACAAATATTCTACGAATATTAGTATGGATGGATCCTCAAAATTTGACGTAAAGTAGGTCATTGTCAGGATTATCCAGTCTTTTATGTTACCACATACTGAATCTACCAAAACATCTCGCTTGTGAACAATAACACTCTCTCGTCAAAAATCAAAGGTATGGGTTCTCTCACAACCTTCTTAATTATCCATCGCGATTCATGTTTATTCCCCGTCTCTACTTTGTTTCTAATAATAGATGTGCCAACTGAATTGTGGGATTTATATTTCAAGGCTTTAACCAAAAGTTTCTATTCCCCATGCGTAACTGGGAGTTTGTTTTTTTATGCGGTAGATTAACCAGTAATTTTCGTCAAAAATTGACAATGGACCAAGACGTTGCAGACTAGGGGGTTCTGGGTGACTGAGACTACATATACTGCCTCATTCTACATGTATTCAAAATTGGTTATTGTGCAATATTAATTCTGCATGAACCTAGAATTATTGTAGGACTGGTCCTAATCTACTTTCTGGCTCTAGGTCATTTCGGGACTAAAGTATGGTTAAATTTAATATGAATAATTCGCTTTGAGCGTTTGGCAAAAAGAGGAAACCGTAGAACCCAGAGTAAATTCAAGAGGTTGGACAGACAATAGCACGACATTCCTGCATCATTTCGGACTCAACACAGACGATCTGTCGGACTCGACATGACGACTTTTTGGATTTACCTGACAAATTTTCGGACTCAGTCTGACGACGTATTTTGAATTGGCCTATTTCTTATAAATTTATCAGCAACTTTTTTATACACATAGTACAGATATGAAAAGAAATAAATATATTCTTTTCGTAAACATTCAAAATTCGAAATTTTGCCGAATATGCGTTATCAACAAGTTGTATATTAATGGCAAACTTATTATAAATTGATTTGACAGTTGTGTTCAACCTTTCCTCTCAACTTATTCCTGAGTCCGAAATGTCACCTACCCAAGTCCGAAATGTTACTTACCCGAGTCCGAAACGTCGAGGCCATATTTTTTTGGAGTCCGAAATGACATGAGACCGAAATGACATGTAATTGGACAGACGACCCGACTCCTTGGCATCGAAACCATGTCACACGTTACAATGACAGACTGTGTGATTTCATGTTCATGTATTAAACCACTAGTAGACCATTCACCCCACCCCATATCGAATAACAGTATGGCTTATGAAGATATTTGCATATAAAGTAGAGACTTCAATCTTAGTCTTACTAGAAAAATACTGGATTACCCCTATTGTTCAGCTCCGACTGGTCTAATTCAGTGTGCTAAGAAAACATTTTGCCCGGGCAGTGGCACTATGGTCTACTCTCATATTAAATTCCAGCTGCCAATGGAACATTTACGTCTACGCCAATGTGTACATGTAGATGAGCTTTCTCGGTCAACAACAAGAGGTAACCTGCGGCCTCCGGGCTAGCGTGCAAGCACCTAACTCACTCAGTCACCATGGCCATTTTCTAATTACTGAGACAGTGAAATCATGTGACAAACAAAGATTATTAAAATAGAGTTTTACGGCTTAGTTAGTTCCTTGGGATTACAACTTTTGATACATATAGATACATTAGTTTCAATTTCATACCACACTGTGTGAATACAGTTTTGCATACAGTGATATAATATGATATTATTTATATTTTACAAATTCATGCATTTGAAGCCTTTATAATATTCATTATGAAAGGATGTAACATTGCATCAATATTGTAGTTTTGACATAATATGTATTAAAAGACTTTCTTTTTCTTTTTAATGTTATTGTTAAATATCCTTTGCAAAAACAATTATATTGTAATTCTCTCCAGACATTTGTGTAAAATGTAGACTGTAAAGTGACCTTTAAATCACTTAGAATTTGGTCGTCAATCATAAAATATAGGGCACTCAGGTACATTAAGGTGACTTTCCCTTGCTTATTAAATGAAGGCGGGGTTAGGACGTGCGTGCTGTGCAATTTTTTCATTATATACCACAATTTTATTAGCATTGGATTTTCTTTGTTTTTATTATCCATCGAAATGTCTGTCTATTTTAGATTTGGCGTTAATTTAATTGTTCATATAATTTTATGAATAAATAACAATTTTATGAATAAATAATTATTTTATGAATAAATAATTATTTTATGAATAAATAATTATTTTATGAATAAATAATTATTTTATGAGTAAATAATTATTTTATGAATAAATAATTATTTTATGAGTAAATAATTATTTTATGAATAATTAACTATTTTATGAATAAATAATTATTTTATGAATAAATAATAATATTATGAATAAAATTGTTGTCATGTCATTTATCAAACATTACAGTTAAAACAAAATAAAAGGAGGGTCTGTTGGTGGTTATACACAAGTTTGTATGAAACAACCCAAGTTTCAGAAATTTCAACACAAGTTTTGTGTAGATTTTCGACAGTGCTCTTTTTTACTGCTGAAAGTGCCTTTTCTCAGACCCAAATATGTCCGTTCCGAACGTTTATTTAGACGAAAATATCAGCCAAATAGCTCTTGGAATGGCTACAGATGCAAGGAAATGACGGATAATTGTCTTGCGGGATCCCCCCCCCCCTCTGAAACTGCAGATTTATAGTAATTGTCTCACGGTACTCAAAAAAAAAAGATTTAGTAAAATAGGTCAAATAGTCACAAAGTTACAGCATTGTAGGTCAAATGCATTCGTTCGTAAAATTCGGTGATTTCGGATACGTAAAACATTTTGAAAATATATTTAATCAACAGCCACCACCCATTTTTGGGGGATAGGTAAAAGTTTCAGAACGATCCTATGGTTAGATTCTGAGAAATCCGATTTGTGAATAAAACACAAAAAAAAAATAATAATAATATTAATCTTAACAGAAACAATAAGCCTTCATATGTAATACATATGAAAGCTTAATAACTAGATCTGCAAAGCAGATATTAAAGCTTTCATATTAACAGTCACTTCCTGTCACATGTCATGGGTCATGTAAATAATCTCATGAACAAAAAAAAAATCATTAAAATCGGTCAAAATATAGCGAAGTTTTTATGATTTTTCAATCGTAAATAACTTTATCGGCACGGAAAACATCAAAGACAAAATTCGAAAATGTGACATTTTCAAATAACAATATTTTGACCATGATCCCGGCTATCCAGAAATGTATTCATTTTGGAAATAGGAGACATATTCTCCAAACTACGGCCTATTGCTTTCATTCACGTGCTCGTTAATGTCGATTTTTCACCTTTTCTCATATTCAGTCCGAAATGGTGACCGAAATCAAAATTCTGATCTGATAGATTTTTAGGCATTCCTTCAAGGATTCCGAAAATGTAACTCCCATGTCTGTAAGTAAAATATCGCAAAAGCCTTTGTGATTTTTCACGTTTCAAGGTGGCGGCACTTCCGGTTCGATCCACAAACTCAATATTTTGTGTACGAATCAGTATTTACTTATCTAGTATCAAAAAAAAAAAAATCAGGTCATTCTCACCTATATTTCTTCGATTCTTTTTTTAAAACTTTGATCCCTAATTTCACTAAGGGGAGATAATTGAGAAAATTTCTAAGCACGTCTTTAAAGTTGCATCGGTAAGATCTACTTACATACTAAATTTCATGAAAATCGTACAACTATTAAAGAAGTTGTCAAGTTGGTTTCAACTTCCCGTTCGAAATCACAGCGACGAATTTTCGAAATTCGAAAATCTGAAACTGCAGTTGAAAATGATTTTTGTCATGGTACTCAAAGAAAAAAGAATTAGTAAAATAGGTCAAACAGTCACAGAGTTACAGTAATGCATGTCAAATTCACTCGTTCGTAAAATTCGGTGATTTCGAATGCTTTAAACGTTTTGAAAATATATTTAATCAATACTCACCACCCATTTTGTGGGGGTAGGTCAAAGTTTCAGAAACATCCTATGGTTAGATTCTGAGAAATCCGATTTGCAGGAAACACATGTTGACTTTACGAGAAAGACCTTTAAACATGCTCTAAATTGTAAAAATACGACTCTTTCGATTTTCAATCTCTTCTTTTTGGCTACCCCGGACATTTAAGAAAAAATGATACAATAATTTCACACAACAGGTTAGCTATTAGACTCTCGATTAACAAGAGTTTCATCGCCCTCCCTTTATTATAACCAAAGTTATCGTGCCTTAAAGAATCAACACACCAGCTTGCTTATCTCTGCTTACCCTTGGCAGAAAATGCTCATCTTTGAACTCAATCAAGACAGTGACCTAGTGAACGTCTACACCAAGTTTGAACATTCTAGCTCAATTAGAAGGAGAGTTATTGTGTTCCAAATTCTCGGCCCTTCAAATTGCTTCTATTTTTCACTTTCACTTCAAAATGGCGACCATCAATTGACCTAAATCAAAATTCTACTCCGAACGTTTTTTAGGCCATCCTTGAAGGATTCAGAAAATATAACTCCCGTGTCTGTAAGTAAAATAGCAAAAAAGCCTTTGTGATTTTTCACGTTTCAAGATGGCGGCACTTCCGGTTCAATCCACAAACTCAATATTTTGTGTACGAATTAGTATTTACTTATCTAGTATCCAAAAAAAAATCAGGTCATTCTGACCTATATTTCTTCGATTTTTTTGAAAACTTTGATCCTTAATTTCACCAAGGGGAGATAATTTAGAAAATTTCTATTTATATTTTTGAAGTCACATGGTTAAGATCTACTTACATACTAAATTTCATGAAAATCGTAGAACTATTAAAGAAGTTGTCAAGTTGGTCTCAACTTCCGGTTCGAAATCACAGCGACGAATTTTCGAAATTCGAAAATCTGAAACTGCAGTTGAAAATGATTTTTGTCAAGGTACTCAAAGAAAAAAGAATTAGTAAAATAGGTCAAATAGTCACAGAGTTACAGTAATGCAGGTCAAATTCACTCGTTCGTAAAATTCTGTGATTTCGAATTCGTAAAACGTTTTGAAAATATATTTAATCAAAAACTGCCAACCAGTTTTGGGGGGGTAGGTCAAAGTTTCAGAAAGATCCCATGGTTAGATTCTGAGAAATCCGATTTGCAGAAATGACACAAAAAAAAAAAATAATAATAATAATAATAACCTTAACAAAAACAATAAGCTTTCATATGTAATATGAAAGCTTAATAATCTTAACAAAAACAATAAGCTTTCATATGTAATATGAAAGCTTAATAATCTTAACAGAAACAATAAGCTTTCATATGTAATATGAAAGCTTAACTAGATCTGCTACTGTCCCATGCAGATATGAAAGCTTTCATATTCATCGCCACGTGTCATTGATTGTATCAAGTATCCTAAATAAAAGGATAAGAAGAAAAAATTATCAAAATTCGTCAAAAACTCGCAAAATTACAAGTCTAAATATAGTATGAAACATTTCACCCAGGCATAACAATAAGGGAAATAACCGAAACTTGTATAACTGTAATGAGACGGATGAGAAAATGAAATGAAAATTGCCGGAAAAAAATTAAAAATGACAGGTTGGACAGGCGACCTTACTCCTTGTCACGTACAACCGAGCATTCCAAAACACGCTAGTTAACTCAATGACAGGCGCGCGTGCTAACCATTCAGCCGCCCAACCCCCCTTTGAAATCAGACACGTACAAGCCACTCACAACAAAATGGTAAATTAATGAGTTTAGGGCAAAAAGGCGTCTACAGCACCCGGTGTTCCCAGGCGGTCACCCATCCTAGTACTAACCGGGCCCGACGTTGCTTAACTTGAGTGATCGGACGAGAACTGGTGTTTTCAACATGGTATGACCGTAGACGAGAGAAGGTGGACAGAACCCGTAGATATACATACTTGAATTGACCCGCTTATAGATTTTTTTGGGGGGGTTTGTCGGTTTTAAAAAGCACAGCACAGCACCCGGTGTTCCCAGGCGGTCACCCATCCAAGTACTGACCGGGCCCGACGTTGCTTAACTTCAGTGATCGGACGAGAACTGGTGTTTTCAACGTGGTGTGGCCGTAGACGAGAGAAGGTGGACAGAACCCGTAGTTATACTTACCTGAATTGACCCGCTTATTTGATTTTTTTTTGTTTTTTGTCGGTTTTAAAAAGGCGCCTACAGCACCCGATGTTCCCAGGCGGTCACCCGTCCAAGTACTGACCGGACCCGACGTTGCTTAACTTCAGTGATCGGACGAGAACTGGTGTTTTCAACGTGGTATGGCCGTAGACGAGAGGGGGTGGACAGAACCCGTAGTTATACTTACCGGAATTGACCCGCTTATTGATTTTTAGGGCGGTTTTTGTCGGTTTTAAAAAGGCGTCTATAGCACCCGGTGTTCCCAGGCGGTCACCCATCCAAGTACTAACCGGGCCCGACGTTGCTTAACTTCAGTGATCGGACAAGAACTGGTGTTTTCAACGTGGTGTGGCCGTAGACGAGAGAAGGTGGGCAGAACCCGTAGTTATACTTACCTGAATTGACCCGCTTATTGATTTTTTTTTTGTGGGGGGGGGGGAGGTGTCGGTTTTAAAAAGGCGTCTACAGCACCCGGAGTTCCCAGGCGGTCACCCATCCAAGTACTGACCGGGCCCGACGTTGCTTAACTTCAGTGATCGGACGAGAACTGGTGTTTTCAACGTGGTGTGGCCGTAGACGAGAGAACGTGGACAGAACCCGTAGTTATACTTACCTGAATTGACCCTCTTATTGATTTTTTTAGGGGGGGGGGGGGTCGGTTTTAAAAAGGCGTCTACAGCACCCGGTGTTCCCAGGCGGTCACCCATCCAAGTACTGACCGGGCCCGACGTTGCTTAACTTCAGTGATCGGACGAGAACTGGTGTTTTCAACGTGGTGTGGCCGTAGACGAGAGAAGGTGGACAGAGCCCATACTTGTGCTTACTCAAATTCTTTTTGTGTCTTATTCCCTGGGGAGACGGGCCGAGCGCAGAGCTGGAGTGGTGCAAAAGAGTGCGCGCTGTGGTCTGATTGGCGGAAAATTGATTTTTTCACGAAGAATCAGGGCAAAAAGGCGTCTACAGCACCCGGTGTTCCCAGGCGGTCACCCATCCAAGTACTAACTGGGCCCGACGTTGCTTAACTTCAGTGATCGGACGAGAACTGGTGTTTTCAACGTGGTATGGCCGTAGACGAGAGAAGCTGGACAGAACCCGTAGTTATACTTACCTGAATTGACCCGCTTATTGATTTTTTGTTTTGTTTTTTGTTTTAGAGTATTTAATTGTTTTAAAGAGACACGTTAAGGGTTGTTCATAGTTAAATTAAAGTTTAATTTTAAATAAGACCAATAAAATTAGGATTTAATAATGCCAGACTAATATTAAATAAAGTTTTAAATTAAGAATAATTAATTATTGGTCTAATGCAATGAAATGCTTTGATTTGAGGGATGAAATGTACGATAGGTGTTCACACTATGTGGCTAAGGCGTTGGCCTGCTAGCCAGGAGGTCGGGTGTTCGATCCCTGCATTGGCCGAGAAAGTTCATCTCGATATTCTGGCGTGTCCCCCCATCCGCCGTGTACACATTGGAGTGCACGTAAAGATCCCTTAGCAGTTGGAATTCTATATTGTTGAATAAGCTCTATACGATGACTAAATGTGCAGATTGTAGCCACCCACACTGCATGTTTTGCTTAACAATGAAAGGGTGCGGTTTTCAATTTTCGATCCTTTTATTCTACTACTCCTGATATTTTGGACTGTTGATCTATGGTTTCATATAAAAGACTACCGATAAGACTCTTTGTAGAAGAAGTTCCCCCAAAATATTATGTTGACTTTAAGAGAAAAGGACCTTTAAAAATGCTCCAAATCGTAAAAATACGACTTTTTGGATTCTCGATCTCTTTTTTCTGCTACCCCTGATATTTAAAAAAAAATGATACAATGATTTCACACAACGGGCTAGCTATTAGACTCTCGATTGACAAGAGTTTCATCACCCTCCCTTCATTATAACCGAAGTTATTGTGCCCTAAAGAATCAACAAATCAGCATGCTTATCTCTGCTTACCCTAAGCAGAAAATGTTCATCTTTGCACTCAATCATGACATTGACCTAGTGAACGTCTACACCAAGATTGAACATTCTAGCTCAATTAGAAGGAGAGTTATTGTGTTTCAAAATCTCGGCCCTTGAAATTGCTACTACTTTTCATATTCACTTCAAAATGGCAACCATCAGTTGACTTAAATCAAAATTCTGCTCCCTACGATTTTCGGGCCATCCTTCAAGGATTCAGAAAATATAACTCCCGTGTCTGTAAGTAAGATAGCAAAAAAGCCTTAGGGATTTTTCATGTTTCAAGATGGTGGCATTTCCGGTTTGATCGACAAACTCCATATTTTGTGTAGGAATCAGTAATTACCTGTCGAGTATCGAAAAAAAAATTTCAGGTCATTGTGACCTATATTTCGACGGGTTTTTTTAAAACTTTGATCCTTAATTTCACCAAGGGAAGATAATTTAGAAAATTTCTCATTATAATTTTGAAGTCACATTGGTAAGATCTACTTAAATACTAAATTTCATGAAAATCGTACAACTATTAAAGAAGTTGTCAAATTGGTCTAAACTTCCGGTTCGAAATCACAGCAACGTGTTTTCGAAATTCGAAAATGTGAAACTGCAGATGAAAATGATTTTTTTCAAGGTATTCAAAGAAAAAAGAATCAGTAAAATCGGTCAAAAAATAGCAAAGTTACGACTATGCATTGTCAGTTTTTTCGTTCGCAAAATTCGGTGATTTCGAATTCGCAAAACGTTTTGAAAATATATTCAATCAACAGCCACCACCCATTTTTGGGGGGGTAGGTCAAAGTTTCAGAAACATCCTATGGATAGATTCTGTGAAATCCGATTTGCAGGAGAAACACAAAAAAAAAAATAACTAGATCTGCTACTGTCCCATGCAGATATGAAAGCTTTCATATTCATCGTCACGTGTCATCGATTATATCAAGTATCTCAAATAAAAGGATAAGAATAACAAACTATCAAAATTGGTCAAAAACTCGCGAAGTTACAAGTCTAAATATAGTATGAAACATTGAGTAATCTGAAAACTAAAGGGAAATAACTGATACTTGTGTTGCTGTAATCGGGATGACTTCCGATTTCAAAACTTTCAGAAAAATGAAATGAAAATGGTAAGAAAACATCGAAAAATTAAATGAGATAACTTTGAACAAAACTAAAACTTTTTGAATCAGGTTGAACTCAACTGTTTGAATATGTACGTTAAATATGTAGATTTGGAAAATTATAAAGACATAATATCAAAATCGGTCAAAAACTCACAAAGTTACAAATTTAAATGTAGTGAGAAACATTGCACCCGGGCAAAAAAATAATCTTTAAACTAAAGGGAAATAACTGAAACTTGTATAGCTGTAATCGGGCTTCCAAGATATGTTATATAATTATGGTTTCCAATATGTTTGGTTATAAGTAGGAAATCGTGACGACTTCTTAAGCATGTTTTAAACAAAGGGTCATAGACTGCAATATACAAGAATGGCACTCTGCAATAAAAAAAACTGGCCAGAGATTTCCATGAAGAAATTAAATAATTGCTAGAACCAGAAAAATATTTATCCACTATAATAAATAAGCAACATAGAGAAAATGAAATGAAATTGAATGGGGTTTAACGTCCTACTGTTCTGCTCCTACAATGGGCTAATGAAGACGGGCATACGCCATAAAGTGTGCAATGAGGGAAATTTTACCCGGGCAGCGGCGTTACGGCCTACGAGGTTGGTAAGGCGACCATACTCCTTGTCACGTACAACCAAGAAATCGAAACAAGGCCAGTTGACTCAATAACAGACGTTATGATACAGAGCGCACGTGCTAACCATTCAGCCACGCAACCTCCCTAAAATCGGCAAATTGCTGGCCAAATTTTCTATTTTAACATTTTAATTTGCACGGTACCTTTAGTTATCAACCGAATATTACAAAACTTTTAAAAATAAGCTCCCCCTGACCAGCTTAATCGTTCGCAATAAACGTTTGCCCCTTAAAATCGACAAATTGCTGAGAAAATGCGGCATAACGTCCATTCGACACAAACTAGGTCATTTCGGGACTAACATATGTTTTTTAATTTTATTTAAAAACTCCCCTTGCACGTACTGGTCTTTAGCCGTTGGGAGGAAACCGAAGAACACGGAGAAAACTCACGAGGTTGGACATCATACACCATGTCACGTGCAACCTGGAGATCGAAACGACGCCCGTTGACTCAATGACAAACGTTAGGATACAGCGAGCACATGCTAACCATTCAGCCATCCAGCCTCCCTGAATTCGGAAAATTGCTGACTTATAGCAAGAAACATTTCAACCGGGCGAAATTTTCTGTTTTAACAGTTTAATGTGCACGGTACTTTAATTACCAACCGATTATTACAAAACTTTTGAAAATAAGCTCCAACTGACCAGCTTAATCGTATGCAATAAACGTTTTGCCTGAATTGAAAGTACTGCACGGAAAAGGTTCATCTCGATTTCCCGGCGTGGTTCCCCGTTGTCAGTGAGGCAGAACGGAGGGCCTGACAAGCACAGCTGTCTAGTCCTTCGGATGGGACGAAAAACCAAGGTCCCGTGTACACATTGGAGTGCACGTAAAATATCCCTAAGCAGTTGGAATTCGATACTGTTGAATAAACTCTATACGATGACTAAATGCGTAGATTGTAGTGACCCACACTGCATGTTTCGCTTAACAATGAAAGGGTGCCGTTTTCAATGTTCGATCCTTTTGTTCTTCTACTCCTGATATGTTGGACTGTTGATCGATGGTTTCATATAAAAGACTACCAATAAGACTCTTTGTAGAAGGTAGAAGAAGTTCCCAAAAAATAGTATGTTGACTTTAAGAGAAAGACCTCTAAACATGCTCCAAATTGTAAAAATACGACTTTTTGGATTTTCAATCTCTTTTTTTCGGCTATCCCTGATATTTAAAAAAAATGATACAATGATTTCACACAACAGGCTAGCTATTAGACTCTCTATTGACAAAAGTTTCACCGCCCTCCCTTCATTATAACCGAAGTTATCGTGCCCTAAAAAATCAACAAATCAGCATGCTTATCTCTGCTTACCCTAAGCAGAAAATGCTCATCTTTGAACTCAATCATAACATTGACCTAGTGAACGTCTACAACAAGTTTGAACATTCTAGCTTAATTAGAATGAGAGTTATTGTGCTCCAAAGTCTCGGCCCTTCAAATTGCTTCTATTTTTCATTTTCAATTCAAAATGGTGACTCCCGGTTGACCTAAATCAGAATTCTATTCGCGACATTTTTTATGCCTTCCTACAAGGATTCAGAAAATATAACTCTCGAGTCTGTAAGTAAAATACCAAAAAAGCCTTATTGATTTTTCACGTTTAAAGATGGTGGCACTTCCGGTTCGATCGACAAACTCCATATTTTGTGTACGAATCAGTAATTCCTTGTCTAGTATCGAAAAAAAAAACTAGGTCATTCTGACCTATATTTCGACGATTTTTTTGAAAACTTTGATCCTTAATTTCACCAAGGGGAGATAAGTTAGAAAATTTCTAAAGTCATTTTTGAAGTCGCATTATTAAGGTCTACTTACATATTAAATTTCATGAAAATCGTACAACTACTAAAGACGTTGTCGAGTTGGTGTAAACTTCCGGTTCGAAATCACAGCGACGAATTTTCGAAATTCGAAAATCCAAAATTGCAGATTTGAAGTAAATGTCTTAGGATACTCAAAGAAAAAAGAATTAGTAAAATAGATCAAATAGTCACAAAGTTACAGCATTGTAGGTCAATTGCATTCGTTCGTAAAATTCGGTGATTTCGGATTCGTAAAACGTTTTGAAAATACATTTAATCAAGGTTCGCACCCCATTTTTGGGGGGGTAGGTCAAAATTTCAGAAAGATCCTATGGATAGATTCTGAGAAATCCGATTTGCAGAAAACACACACAAAAAAAAAATAATAATAACTAGATCTGCAAAGCAGATATTAAAGCTTTCATATTAACAGTCACTTCCTGTCACATGTCATGGGTCATGTAAATAATCTCATCAACAAAAAAAAAATCATTAAAATCGGTCAAAATATAGAGATGTTTTTATGATTTTTCAATCGTAAACAACTTTATCGGCACGAAAAACATCAAAGACAAAATTCGAAAATGTGACCTTTTCAAATAACAATATTTCGACCCTGATCCCGCCGGCTATCCAGAAATGTATTCATTTTGGAAATAGGAGACATATTCTCCAAACTACGGCCTATTGCTTTCATTCATGTGCTCGTTAATGTCGATTTTTCACCTTTTCTCATATTCAGTTCGAAATGCTGACCATCACGTGACCGAAATCAAAATTCTGATCAGATAGATTTTTAGGCATTCCTTCAAGGATTCCGAAAATGTAACTCCCATGTCTGTAAGTAAAATATCGCAAAAGCCTTTGTGATTTTTCACGTTTCAAGATGGCGGCACTTCCGGTTCGATCCACAAACTCAATATTTTGTGTACGAATCAGTATTTACTTATCTAGTATCCCCCAAAAAAATCAGGTCATTCTGACCAATATTTCTTCGATTTTTTTGAAAACTTTGATCCCTAATTTCACCAAGGGGAGATAATTTAGAAAATTTCTAAGGACATCTTTAAAGTTGCATCGGTAAGATCTACTTACATACTAAATTTCATGAAAATCGTACAACTATTAAAGAAGTTGTCAAGTTGGTCTCAACTTCCGGTTCGAAAACACAGCGACGAATTTTCGAAATTCGAAAATCTGAAACTGCAGTTGAAAATGATTTTTGTCAGGGTACTCAAAGAAAAAAGAATTAGTAAAATAGGTCAAATAGTCAAAGAGTTACAGTAATGCAGGTCAAATTCACTCGTTCGTAAAATTCGGTGATTTCGAATGCTTTAAACGTTTTGAAAATATATTTAATCAATACTCACCACCCATTTTTGGGGGGGTAGGTCAAAGTTTTAGAAACATCCTATGGTTAGATTCTGAGAAATCCGATTTGCAGGAAACACATGTTGACTTTACGAGAAAGACCTTTAAACATGCTCTAAATTGTAAAAATACAACTCTTTGGATTTTCAATCTCTTTTTTTCGGCTACCCCGGACATTTAAGAAAAAATGATACAATGATTTCACACAACAGGTTAGCTATTAGACTCTCGATTGACACGAGTTTCATCGCCCTCCCTTCATTATAACCAAAGTTATCGTGCCCTAAAGAATCAACAAATCAGCTTGCTTACCTCTGCTTACCCTAGGCAGAAAATGCTCATCTTTGACCTCAATCAAGACAGTGACCTAGTGAACGTCTACACCAAGTTTGAACATCCTAGCTCAATTAGAAGGAGAGTTATTGTGTTCCAAATTCTCGGCCCTTCAAATTGCTTCTATTTTTCACTTTCACTTCAAAATGGCGACCATCAATTGACCTAAATCAAAATTCTACTCCGAACGTTTTTTAGGCCATCCTTGAAAGATTCAGAAAATATAACTCCCGTGTCTGTAAGTAAAATAGCAAAAAAGCCTTTGTGATTTTTCACGTTTCAAGATGGCGGCACTTCCGGTTCAATCCACAAACTCAATATTTTGGGTACGAATCAGTATTTACTTATCTAGTACCAAAAAAAAACATCAGGTCATTCTGACCTATATTTCTTCGATTTTTTTGAAAACTTTGATCCTTAATTTCACCAAAGGGAGATAATTTAGAAAATTTCTATTTATATTTTTGAAGTCACGTGGGTAAGATCTACTTACATACTAAATTTCATGAAAATCGTAGAACTATTAAAGAAGTTGTCAAGTTGGTCTCAACTTCCGGTTCGAAATCACAGCGACGAATTTTCGAAATTCGAAAATCTGAAACTGCAGTTGAAAATGATTTTTGTCAAGGTACTCAAAGAAAAAAGAATTAGTAAAATAGGTCAAATAGTCACAGAGTTACAGTAATGCAGGTCAAATTCACTCGTTCGTAAAATTCTGTGATTTCGAATTCGTAAAACGTTTTGAAAATATATTTAATCAAAAACTGCCACCCAGTTTTGGGGGGGTAGGTCAAAGTTTCAGAAAGATCCCATGGTTAGATTCTGAGAAATCCGATTTGCAGAAATGACACAAAAAAAAAAAATAATAATAACTAGATCTGCAAAGCAGATATTAAAGCTTTCATATTAACAGTCACTTCCTGTCACATGTCATGGGTTATGTAAATAATCTCATCAACAAAAAAAAATCATTAAAATCGGTCAAAATATAGCGAAGTTTTTATGATTTTTTTAATCGTAAACAACTTTATCGGCACGAAAAACATCAAAGACAAAATTCGAAAAAGTGAGATTTTCAAATAACAATATTTCGACACTGATCCTGGCTATCCAGAAATGTATTCATTTTGGAAATAGGAGACATATTCTCCAAACTACGGCCTATTGCTTTCATTCACGTGCTCGTTAATGTCGATTTTTCACCTTTTCTCATATTCAGTTCGAAATGGTGACCATCACGTGACCGAAATCAAAATTCTGATCCGATAGATTTTTAGGCATTCCTTCAAGGATTCCGAAAATGTAACTCCCGTGTCTGTAAGTAAAATATCGCAAAAGCCTTTGTGATTTTTCACGTTTCAAGATGGCGGCACTTCCGGTTCGATCCACAAACTCAATATTTTGTGTACGAATCAGTATTTACCTATCTAGTATCCCCAAAAAAATCAGGTTATTCTGACCTATATTTCTTCGATTTTTTTGAAAACTTTGATCCCTAATTTCACCAAGGGGAGATAATTTAGAAAATTTCTAAGGACATCTTTAAAGTTGCATTGGTAAGATCTACTTACATACTAAATTTCATGAAAATCGTACAACTATTAAAGAAGTTGTCAAGTTGGTCTCAACTTCCGGTTCGAAATCACAGCGACGAATTTTCGAAATTCGAAAATCTGAAACTGCAGTTGAAAATGATTTTTGTCAGGGTACTCAAAGAAAAAAGAATTAGTAAAATAGGTCAAATAGTCACAGAGTTACAGTAATGCAGGTCAAATTCACTCGTTCGTAAAATTCGGTGATTTCGAATGCTTTAAACGTTTTGAAAATATATTTAATCAATACTCACCACCCATTTTTGGGTGGGTAGGTCAAAGTTTCCGAAACATCCTATGGTTAGATTCTGAGAAATCCGATTTGCAGGAAACACATGTTGACTTTACGAGAAAGACCTTTAAACATGCTCTAAATTGTAAAAATACGACTCTTTGGATTTTCAATCTCTTTTTTTCGGCTACCCCGGACATTTAAGAAAAAATGATACAATGATTTCACACAACAGGTTAGCTATTAGACCCTCGATTGACAAGAGTTTCATCGCCCTCCCTTCATTATAACCAAAGTTATCGTGCCCTAAAGAATCAACAAATCAGCTTGCTTATCTCTGCTTACCCTAGGCAGAAAATGCTCATCTTTGAACTCAATCAAGACAGTGACCTAGTGAACGTCTACACCAAGTTTGAACATTCTAGCTCAATTAGAAGGAGAGTTATTGTGTTCCAAATTCTCGGCCCTTCAAATTGCTTCTATTTTTCACTTTCACTTCAAAATGGCGACCATCAATTGACCTAAATCAAAATTCTACTCCGAACGTTTTTTTAGGCCATCCTTGAAGGATTCAGAAAATATAACTCCCGTGTCTGTAAGTAAAATAGCAAAAAAGCCTTTGTGATTTTTCACGTTTCAAGATGGCGGCACTTCCGGTTCAATCCACAAACTCAATATTTTGGGTACGAATCAGTATTTACTTATCTAGTATCCAAAAAAAACATCAGGTCATTCTGACCTATATTTCTTCGATTTTTTTGAAAACTTTGATCCTTAATTTCACCAAGGGGAGATAATTTAGAAAATTTCTATTTATATTTTTGAAGTCACGTGGGTAAGATCTACTTACATACTAAATTTCATGAAAATCGTACAACTATTAAAGAAGTTGTCAAGTTGGTCTCAACTTCCGGTTCGAAATCACAGCGACGAATTTTCGAAATTCGAAAATCTGAAACTGCAGTTGAAAATGATTTTTGTCAAGGTACTCAAAGAAAAAAGAATTAGTAAAATAGGTCAAATAGTCACAGAGTTACAGTAATGCAGGTCAAATTCACTCGTTCGTAAAATTCTGTGATTTCGAATTCGTAAAACGTTTTGAAAATATATTTAATCAAAAACTGCCACCCAGTTTTGGGGGGGTAGGTCAAAGTTTCAGAAAGATCCCATGGTTAGATTCTGAGAAATCCGATTTGCAGAAATGACACAAAAAAAAAAATAATAACTAGATCTGCAAAGCAGATATTAAAGCTTTCATATTAACAGTCACTTCCTGTCACATGTCATGGGTCATGTAAATAATGTCATCAACAAAAAAAAAAAATCATTAAAATCGGTCAAAATATAGCGAAGTTTTTATGATTTTTCAATCGTAAACAACTTTATCGGCACGAAAAACATCAAAGACAAAATTCGAAAATGTGACATTTTCAAATAAAAACATTTCGACCCTGATCCCGGCTATCCAGAAATGTATTCATTTTGGAAATAGGAGACATATTCTCCAAACTACGGCCTATTGCTTTCATTCACGTGCTCGTTAATGTCGATTTTTCACCTTTTCTCATATTCAGTTCGAAATGGTGACCATCACGTGACCGAAAAATAAATAATAATAACAACTAGATCTGCTACTGTCCCATGCAGATATGAAAGCTTTCATATTCATCGTCACGTGTCATCGATTATATCAAGTATCTCAAATAAAAGGATAAGAATAACAAACTATCAAAATTGGTCAAAAACTTGCGAAGTTACAAGTCTAAATATAGTATGAAACATTGCATAATCTGAAAACTAAAGGGAAATAACTGATACTTGTGTTGAAATAATTAATAGAACCAGAAAAACATTTATCCACTATAATAAATAAGCAACATAGAGAAAATGAAATGAAATTGAATGGGGTTTAACGTCCTACTGTTCTTCTCCTAAAATGGGCTAATGAAGACGGGCATACGCCATAAAGTGTGCAATGAGGGAAATTTTACCCGGGCAGCGGCGTTACGGCCTACGAGGTTGGACAGGCGACCATACTCCTTGTCACGTACAACCAAGAAATCGAAACAACGCCAGTTGACTCAATGACAGACGTTATGATACAGAGCGCACGTGCTAACCATTCAGTCACGCAACCTCCCTAAAATCGGCAAATTGCTGACCTACAGATAGAAACATTTCAACCGGGCGAAATCTTCTATTTTATTAGTTTAATTTGCACGGTACCTTTAGTTATCAACCGAATATTACAAAAGTTTTAAAAATAAGCTCCCCTGACCAGCTAAATCGTTCGCAATAAACGTTTTCCCATTAAAATCGGCAATGTGAGAAACATTACAACCGGGCGAAATTTCCTGTTTTACCACTTTTACAGTACCTTTGATTACCAACCGATTATAACAAAACTTTAAAAATAAAAGAGTAAGAGAGAAATGCGGCTTAACTTCCATTCCACACAAACTAGGTCATTTCGGGGCTAACATATGTTTGTTAATTTTATTTAAAAACTTCCCTTGCGCGTACGGGTCTTCAAGAGGGGGAGGAAACCGAAGGACACGGAGAAAACCCACGAGGTTGGACACCATACTCCATGTCACGTGCAACCTGGAAATAGAAACGACGCCAGTTGACTCAATGACAGACGTTACGATACAGAGCGCACTTGCTAACCATTCAGCCATTCAGCCTTCCTAAAATCGGGAAATTGTTGACTTAGAGCAAGAAACATTTCAACCGGGCATTTCAATCGAAACAACGCCAGTTGACGCAATGACAGACGTTACGATACAGAGCGCAGGTGCTAACCATTCAGCCACGCAACCTCCCTAAATTTGGCAAATTGCTGAGCTACAGCGAGAAACATTACAACCGGGCGAAATTTTCTATTTTAACAGTTTAATTTGCACGGTACCTTTAATTATCAACCGAATATTACAAAACTTTTAAAAATAAGCTCAATCGGACCAGCTTGATCGTTCGCAATGAACGTTTGCCCCTTAAAATCGGCAAATTGCTGACTTTAAAGGGAGAAACATTACAACCGGGCGAAATTTTCTGTTTTATCACTTTTACAGTACCTTTGATTACCAACCGATTATTACAAAACTTTAAAAATAAAAGAGAAAGAGAGAAATGCGGCTTAACGTCCATTCGACACAAACTAACATATAGATGGGACGAAAAACCAAGGTCCGGTGTACACATTGGAGTGCACGTAAAATATCCCTAAGCAGTTGGAATTCGATACTGTTGAATAAGCTCTATACGATGACTATGCAAACCATTATTAATCGATGAAGGTGTTAAAATGTACACAATATAAACAGTATTAATCTAAATCAATAACATAAATGATTACAAATATTTTTAGATAGTTTTAAAATAGAAAACAAATAATTATATCAAATCAAACCTATTCAATTTCAATTAATATGAGGACTGGCTGCAAAGTTCTAAGCCTATATGTGCAAGACCTATATATTGTTGATGTTTCCTTTTATTTTTCTATATAGTTTCCATCAAAGCTCAATTTTTTCATCAGTTATTTACGGTGATTTTGGATTCGCAAAACGTTTTGAAAATATATTGATTCCAAGGCCACCACCCATTTTTGAAAGGAGTCTAACCAGAAAAGTAAAATAGATCACAAAATCACGAAGTAACACAGCTGTCAAGGTCAATTTTTTCATCAGTTGTTTTCGGTGATTTTGGATTCGCAAAACGTTTTGAAAATATATTGATTCCAAGGCCACCACCCATTTTTGAAAGGAGGCTAACCAGAAATGTATTGATTTCCCAGATTTGAGACGAAATCGCGAAACTGCGATCCATTTGATTATTTTCAAGCTGTTAATCGGAGTTATTCACGCGAAAACAACTTTGTCGGCACGGAAAACATCAAAGGCGAAATTTGAAATTTTGAAATTTGCAAATACCAAAAATTCGACAATGAGCTAGGCTATCCCCAAATGTATTAATTTCAAAGATAAGAAACGAATTCAACAAACTACGGTCTGTTCTGATAATTTACATGCCCGTTAATGTCCATTTTTCACTATTTCTGATATTCAATTCAATATGGTGACTATCCATTGACTTAAATCAAAATTCTACTGCCAACATTTTATAGCCATCCCTTCAAGGATTCAGAAAATATAACCCCGTGTCTGTATGTAAAATAGCAAAATGGCGTTTGAGGTTTTTACATTTCAAGATGGTGGCACTTCCGGATTGAGCTACAAACTCCATATTTTGTGTACTAATCAGTGGTCTCGTAGCTAGTACCTAAAAAAAAATTCAAGATGATTTGACCTATATTTCGTCGATTTTTTTGAAAATTTCGATCCTCAATTTCTCCAAGGGGAGATAATTTAGAAAATTTCCAAAGTATTTTTTCAAGTCGCATCATTAAGGTTTACTTACATATTAAATTTCATGAAAATCGTACAACTACTAAAGAAGTTGTCGAGTTGGTCTAAACTTCCGGTTCGAAATCACAGCGACGAATTTTCGAAATTCGAAAATCCGAAATTGCAGATTTGAAGTAAATGTCTCAAAGTACTCATAGAAAAAAGAATTAATTAAATAGGTCAAATAGTCACAAAGTTACAGCATTGTAGGTCAAAAGCATTCGTTCGTAAAATTCGGTGATTTCGGATTCGAAAAACGTTTTGAAAATATATTTAATCAAGGTTCGCACCCCATTTTTGGGGGGGTAGGTCAAAGTTTAAGAAAGATCCTATGGTTAGATTCTGAGAAATCCGATTTGCAGAAAATACACAAAAAAAAAAAATAATAATAATAATAATAACTTTAACAGAAACAATAAGCTTTCATATGTAATATGAAAGCTTAATAACTAGATCTGCTACTGTCCCATGCAGATATGAAAGCTTTCATATTCACAGTCACTTCATGTCATGGGTCATATAAATGATCTGAACAAGAAAAAATAAATTATTAAAATCAGTAACAATCTTGCGAGATTAATGTGATTTTTCACTCGTAAACAACTTTGTCGGCACGAAAAACATCAAAGGGGAAATTCGAATTTTTGAAATATTCAAATACCAAAAATTCGACCCGTATCCCGTCTATCCTGAAATGTATTAAATTTTAGACATAGGAGACGCATTGAACATACTATGCCCTATTGTGTTTGTTTACAAGTCCGTAAATGTCAATTTTTCACTATGTTTCATATCCACTTCAAAATGGCGACCATCATCTGACCTAAATCAAAATTCTGCTCAGAACGTTTTTTAGGTTTTCCTTCAAGGATTCAGTCCCATGTCTGTAAGTGCAATATCGCAAAAGTTCTACTGTTTTTTCACATTTCAAGATGGTGGCACTTCCGGTTCGATCGACAAACTCCATGTTTTGTGTACGAATCAGATATTACTTCTCTAGTATTGAAAAAAAAAAAATAGGTCATTCTGACCTTTATTTCGACGATTTATTTTTAAAGATTTGATTCATAATTTCACCAAGGGGAGATAATTTAGAAAATTTTAAAAGTCATTTTTCAAGTCGCATCAGTAATGTCTACTTACATACTAAATTTCATGAAAATCGTACAACTATTAAAGAAGTTGTCAAGTTGGTCTCAACTTCCGGTTCGAAATCACAGCGACGAATTTTCGAACATTACAAAACTTTTAAAAATAAGCTCCCCCTGACCAGCTTAATCGTTCGCAATAAACGTTTGCCCCTTAAAATCGGCAAATTGCTGTTTGATCACTTTTACAGTACCATTGATTACCAACCGATTATTACAAAACTTTAAAAATAAAAGAGAAAGAGAGAAATGAGGCTTAACGTCGATTCGACACAAACGAGGTCATTTCGGGACTAACATATGTCTTTTAATTTTATTTAAAAACTTCCCTTGCGCGTACGGGTCTTTAGCCTTGGGAGGAAACCGAAGGACACAGAGAAAACCTACGAGGTTGGACACCATACTCCATGTCACGTGCAACCTGGAAATCGAAACGACGCCGGTTGACTCAATGACAGACGTTACGATACAGCGCGCACGTGCTAACCATTCAGCCATTCAGCCTCCCTAAAATCGGGAAATTGCTGACTTATAGCAAGAAACATTTCAACCGGGCATTTCAATCGAAACAACGCCAGTTGACTCAATGACAGACGTTACGATACAGAGCGCAGGTGCTAACCATACAGCCACGCAACCTCCCTAAATTTGGCAAATTGCTGACCTACAGCGAGAAACATTTCAACCTGGCGAAATTTTCTATTTTAACAGTTTAATTTGAACGGTACCTTTAATTATCAACCGAATATTACAAAACTTTTAAAAATAAGCTCCCCCTGACCAGTTTAATCGTTCGCAATAAACGTTTGCCCCTTAAAATCGGCAAATTGCTGACTTTAAAGTGAGAAACATTACAACCGGGCGAAATTTTCTATTTTATCACTTTTACAGTACCATTGATTACCAACCGATTATTACAAAACTTTAAAAATAAAATGGAAAGAGAGAAATGCGGCTTAACGTCCATTCGACACAAACGAGGTCATTTCGGGACTAACATATGTCTTTTAATTTTATTTAAAAATTTCCCTTGCGCGTACGAGTCTTTAGCCGTGGGAGGAAACCGAAGTACACGGAGAAAACCCACGAGGTTGGACACCATACTCCATGTCACGTGCAACTTGGAAATCGAAACGACGCCGGTTGACTCAATGACAGACGTTACGATACAGCGCGCACATGCTAACCATTCAGCCTGCCTAAAATCGGGAAATTGCTGATTTATAGCAAGAAACATTTCAACAGGGCGAAATTTTCTGTTTTAACAGTTTAATTTGCACGGTACTTTAATTACCAACCGATTATTACAAAACTTTTGAAAATAAGCTCCAACTGACCAGCTTAATCGTAGGCAATAAACGTTTGGCCTGAATTGAAAATTCTGTTCCGAGAAAGTTCATCTCGATTTTTCGGCGTGGTTACCCTTCGTCAGTGAGGCAGAACGGAGGGCCTGACAAGGACAGCTGTCTAGTCGTTCGGATGGGACGAAAAACCAAGGTCCCGTGTACACATCGGACTGCACGTAAAATATCCCTAAGCAGTTGGAATTCGATACTGTTGAATAAGCTCTATACGATGACTAAATGTGCATATTCTAGTCACCCACACTGCATGTTTCGCTTAACAATGAAAGGGTGCCGTTTTCAATGTTCGATCCTTTTGTTCTTCTACTCTTGATATGTTGGACTGTTGATCGATGGTTTCATATAAAAGACTACTGATAATACTCTTTGTACAAGAATTTCCAAAAATATATCATGTTTACTTTACGAGAAAAAGACCTCTAAATAAGCTCCAAACCGTAAAAATACAACTTTTGGGATTTTCGATCTCTTTTTTTCTGCTATCCCTGATATTTAAAAAAATGATGCAATGATTTCACACAACAGGCTAGCTATTAGACTCTCATTTGACAAGAGTTTCACCGCCCTCCCTTCATTATAACCGAAGTTATCGTGCCCTAAAGAATCAACAAATCAGCATGCTTATCTCTGCTTACCCTTGGCAGAAAATGCTCATCTTTGCACTCAATCATGATGACATTGACCTTGTGAACGTCTACACCAAGTTTGAACATTCTAGCCTAATTAGAAGGAGAGTTATTGTGTTCCAAATTTCCGGCCCTTCAAATTGCTTCTATTTTTCATTTTTAATTCAAAATGGTGACCATCACGTGACCGAAATCAAAATTCTGCTCCCTACGATTTTCGGGCCATCCTTCAAGGATTCAGAAAATAAAACTCCCGAGTCTGTAAGTAAAATAGCAAAAAAGCCTTAGTGATTTTTCACGTTTAAAGATGGTGGCACTTCCGGTTCGATCGACGAACACCATATTTTGTGTACGAATCAGTAATTCCTTGTCTAGTATCGAAAAAAAAAATTAGGTCATTCTGACCTATATTTCGACGATTTTTTTGAAAACTTTGATCCTTAATTTCACCAAGGGGAGATAATTTAGAAAATTTCTAATTATATTTTTGAAGTCACATCGGTAAGATCTACTTATATACTAAATTTCATGAAAATCGTACAACTATTAAAGAAGTTGTCAAATTGGTCTAAACTTCCGGTTCGAAATCACAGCGACGAATTTTAGAAATTCGAAAAGCTTAATAACTAGATCTGCTACTGTCCCATGCAGATATGAAAGCTTTCATATTCACAGTCACTTCATGTCATGGGTCATATAAATGATCTGAACAAGAAAAAATAAATTATTAAAATCAGTAACAATCTTGCGAGATTAATGTGATTTTTCACTCGTAAACAACTTCGTCGGCACGAAAAACATCAAAGGGGAAATTCGAATTTTTGAAATATTCAAATACCAAAAATTCGACCCGTATCCCGTCTATCCTGAAATGTATTAAATTTTAGACATAGGAGACGCATTGAACATACTATGCCCTATTGTGTTTGTTTACAAGTCCGTAAATGTCAATTTTTCACTATGTTTCATATCCACTTCAAAATGGCGACCATCATCTGACCTAAATCAAAATTCTGCTCAGAACGTTTTTTAGGTTTTCCTTCAAGGATTCAGTCCCATGTCTGTAAGTGCAATATCGCAAAAGTTCTACTGTTTTTTCACATTTCAAGATGGTGGCACTTCCGGTTCGATCGACAAACTCCATGTTTTGTGTACGAATCAGATATTACTTCTCTAGTATTGAAAAAAAAAAAATAGGTCATTCTGACCTTTATTTCGACGATTTATTTTTAAAGATTTGATTCATAATTTCACCAAGGGGAGATAATTTAGAAAATTTTAAAAGTCATTTTTCAAGTCGCATCAGTAATGTCTACTTACATACTAAATTTCATGAAAATCGTACAACTATTAAAGAAGTTGTCAAGTTGGTCTCAACTTCCGGTTCGAAATCACAGCGACGAATTTTCGAACATTACAAAACTTTTAAAAATAAGCTCCCCCTGACCAGCTTAATCGTTCGCAATAAACGTTTGCCCCTTAAAATCGGCAAATTGCTGTTTGATCACTTTTACAGTACCATTGATTACCAACCGATTATTACAAAACTTTAAAAATAAAAGAGAAAGAGAGAAATGAGGCTTAACGTCGATTCGACACAAACGAGGTCATTTCGGGACTAACATATGTCTTTTAATTTTATTTAAAAACTTCCCTTGCGCGTACGGGTCTTTAGCCTTGGGAGGAAACCGAAGGACACAGAGAAAACCTACGAGGTTGGACACCATACTCCATGTCACGTGCAACCTGGAAATCGAAACGACGCCGGTTGACTCAATGACAGACGTTACGATACAGCGCGCACGTGCTAACCATTCAGCCATTCAGCCTCCCTAAAATCGGGAAATTGCTGACTTATAGCAAGAAACATTTCAACCGGGCATTTCAATCGAAACAACGCCAGTTGACTCAATGACAGACGTTACGATACAGAGCGCAGGTGCTAACCATACAGCCACGCAACCTCCCTAAATTTGGCAAATTGCTGACCTACAGCGAGAAACATTTCAACCTGGCGAAATTTTCTATTTTAACAGTTTAATTTGAACGGTACCTTTAATTATCAACCGAATATTACAAAACTTTTAAAAATAAGCTCCCCCTGACCAGTTTAATCGTTCGCAATAAACGTTTGCCCCTTAAAATCGGCAAATTGCTGACTTTAAAGTGAGAAACATTACAACCGGGCGAAATTTTCTATTTTATCACTTTTACAGTACCATTGATTACCAACCGATTATTACAAAACTTTAAAAATAAAATGGAAAGAGAGAAATGCGGCTTAACGTCCATTCGACACAAACGAGGTCATTTCGGGACTAACATATGTCTTTTAATTTTATTTAAAAATTTCCCTTGCGCGTACGAGTCTTTAGCCGTGGGAGGAAACCGAAGTACACGGAGAAAACCCACGAGGTTGGACACCATACTCCATGTCACGTGCAACTTGGAAATCGAAACGACGCCGGTTGACTCAATGACAGACGTTACGATACAGCGCGCACATGCTAACCATTCAGCCTGCCTAAAATCGGGAAATTGCTGATTTATAGCAAGAAACATTTCAACAGGGCGAAATTTTCTGTTTTAACAGTTTAATTTGCACGGTACTTTAATTACCAACCGATTATTACAAAACTTTTGAAAATAAGCTCCAACTGACCAGCTTAATCGTAGGCAATAAACGTTTGGCCTGAATTGAAAATTCTGTTCCGAGAAAGTTCATCTCGATTTTTCGGCGTGGTTACCCTTCGTCAGTGAGGCAGAACGGAGGGCCTGACAAGGACAGCTGTCTAGTCGTTCGGATGGGACGAAAAACCAAGGTCCCGTGTACACATCGGACTGCACGTAAAATATCCCTAAGCAGTTGGAATTCGATACTGTTGAATAAGCTCTATACGATGACTAAATGTGCATATTCTAGTCACCCACACTGCATGTTTCGCTTAACAATGAAAGGGTGCCGTTTTCAATGTTCGATCCTTTTGTTCTTCTACTCTTGATATGTTGGACTGTTGATCGATGGTTTCATATAAAAGACTACTGATAATACTCTTTGTACAAGAATTTCCAAAAATATATCATATTTACTTTACGAGAAAAAGACCTCTAAATAAGCTCCAAACCGTAAAAATACAACTTTTGGGATTTTCGATCTCTTTTTTTCTGCTATCCCTGATATTTAAAAAAATGATGCAATGATTTCACACAACAGGCTAGCTATTAGACTCTCATTTGACAAGAGTTTCACCGCCCTCCCTTCATTATAACCGAAGTTATCGTGCCCTAAAGAATCAACAAATCAGCATGCTTATCTCTGCTTACCCTTGGCAGAAAATGCTCATCTTTGCACTCAATCATGATGACATTGACCTTGTGAACGTCTACACCAAGTTTGAACATTCTAGCCTAATTAGAAGGAGAGTTATTGTGTTCCAAATTTCCGGCCCTTCAAATTGCTTCTATTTTTCATTTTTAATTCAAAATGGTGACCATCACGTGACCGAAATCAAAATTCTGCTCCCTACGATTTTCGGGCCATCCTTCAAGGATTCAGAAAATAAAACTCCCGAGTCTGTAAGTAAAATAGCAAAAAAGCCTTAGTGATTTTTCACGTTTAAAGATGGTGGCACTTCCGGTTCGATCGACGAACACCATATTTTGTGTACGAATCAGTAATTCCTTGTCTAGTATCGAAAAAAAAAATTAGGTCATTCTGACCTATATTTCGACGATTTTTTTGAAAACTTTGATCCTTAATTTCACCAAGGGGAGATAATTTAGAAAATTTCTAATTATATTTTTGAAGTCACATCGGTAAGATCTACTTATATACTAAATTTCATGAAAATCGTACAACTATTAAAGAAGTTGTCAAATTGGTCTAAACTTCCGGTTCGAAATCACAGCGACGAATTTTAGAAATTCGAAAATGTGAAACTGCAGATGAAAATGATTTTTTTCAAGGTATTCAAAGAAAAAAGAATTAGTAAAATCGGTCAAAAAATAACAAAGTTACGACTATGCATTGTCAGTTTTTTCGTTCGTAAAATTCGGTGATTTCGGATTCGTAAAACGTTTTGAAAATATATTTAAACAACGTTCGCACCCCATTTTTGGGGGGGGTAGGTCAAAGTTTCAGAAAGATCCCATGGTTAGATTCTGAGAAATCCGATTTGCAGAAAATACACAAAAAAATAATAATAATCTTAACAGAAACAATAAGCTTTCATATGTAATATGAAAGCTTAATAACTTTAACAGAAACAATAAGCTTTCATATGTAATATGAAAGCTTAACTAGATCTGCTAAGCAGATATTAAAGCTTTCATATTCACGGTCAGTTTCTGTCGCATCTCATGAGTTATATAAAGAATCTTAAAAAGGAAAAAGAATTAATGAAATCCGCCAAAAACTCACCGAGTTATATTGAGAAACAATTCAACCGGTTCAAATTCTACCTTAATTAAAAACAGAGGTGTTATGTTCCAATGTGATCAGTCAAATTGCTTATTGCTCCTAAATCTACGCAGAAATTCTCAACATCAAACTTAGTCAAGGTAATGTCATAATGAATCTATATTTGGAATTTTGTCACTCTCACTTCATTATAACCAAAGTTATCGTGCCCCAAAGAATCAACCAATCAGATTGCTTATCTCTGCTTACTGTAAGCAGACAATGCTCATCTTCGCACTCCTTCATGGCACTGACCTAATGAACGCCTTCACCAAGATTGAACATTCTGCCCCAATTAGAAGGAGAGTTATTTTGTTTCAAATTCTCGACCAATCAAATTGCTCATCGCTCTGCTTATCCAGGGCAGACAATGCTCATTGTCGAACGTATTCAAGGTATTGATGTAATGAAACTATACACCAAGTTTCATCACTCTGACTGAAGTGAAAGTGTCCGAAATCATCAACCAATCTAATTGCTTATCTCTGCTTACCCTAAGCATAAAATGCTCATCTACGAACTCCATGTTTTTAATGTATGGGGATCATGGTGGCTCAGTGATATGAGACACTGATTAACTAACCAGTAGGTCTTGGGCTCTCTCCCGGGGTTTGACCAGAATGTCAATTGTACAGGCTTGACTGCCCTTGTTAGCTGTACAGGACAGTAGGTCTGCCCGGTCTGACAGGGAATAGTGTCTAATTGTCAGGATGGGACGAAAAGCAATGTTCAGTGTGCACATTGGCGTGCACGTAAAAGATTCCTTGACAGAGTATATCGTGATATAGATGTCCGGGCAAAATCTATCTGTTTGTCTTCAATGGTCCAGTCGGTGTATAAAGTAGGACATTTGCCCTACTCCGTATAAGATTTCAAATCTTTGAAGTTTTAAGATAAGCATACCCGGTCCCTGAACTCTTAAATGGGACTTGCTTTTTCGCCCCTCTGTTCTGTACAGACTGGGCTAATACAGTAAAACATTGTAACAATCTACAGAGATTAAATTTAACTTGTTGACTAAATAATCTTCAATACTTCCAATTAGCGGTATGTAGTGACAATAAGGATCGTGACCCAGATGGGATATACTTGAATTTTCTAGACAAGAAACCTGATATCTAATTTGGTATAGCACTAATAAGTTTCATTACATACTAAATTTTTATATGATTGCTTATCGCACTTGGCATTCATACCCATAGGTCCATCTTTAAATTTAAAACTGGTAGAAATTACCGAGGGTTGAACATGGTATTGCATCGTCACTGTTGTATTATTGCTTATCGCCCTTGACATTGTATTAAAGGCAGTTTTATATTCATAGGGCCAGAACGGTAAATTATAAAAACTGTAAATTATTACCCAGAGTTGAACATTATTTGTGATTTTGCCTGGTAACGCCAAAACTCGATCATGTACTAAATAATGGCGGCACAGTAAAATTTCTTGATTGTCAAGTTTTTGGTTATAAATAAACCCTCGCGATTTTTTTTTAGTATGGAATCAAATCTACGGCTATTTCTGTAAAACACATGTTTTTTTTTTTTTCTTTTTCAGGCTTTCGTCGCTTTCGCTGTCTGTTTGACAGTAGCTGCTTCCCAATACATCGATGCTAAAATCGGACACGTTTTCGGACATGGTGTTGGTGTCTTTGGAAACGGAATTGGTAAAGGATTTGGAAGAGGACATGCCGGTGTTGGACATGGTCTTGTTGGTGTAGGAGCTATTGGCAACGTACTCAACCATGGTATTGGACATGGTATCCTAGGAAACCGACTCAGACACGGAATAGTAGCTGTTGGAAAAGTCGGTGTTATTGGTAACGGAATTGGTCATAGTATTGTTGGTAACGGTATCGGACACGGTATTGTTGGAAACGGAATTGGTCATGGTATCGTTGGTAACGGTATCGGACATGGTATCATTGGAAACGGAATCGGACACGGACTTATTTGACATGGAAAGATTGGTAACGGCATTGGGCATGGCATCGTTGGTAACGATATCGGACACGGTATTGTTGGAAACGGAATTGGTCATGGTATCGTTGGTAACGGTATCGGACATGGTATCATTGGAAACGGAATCGGACATGGAAAGATTGGTAACGGCATTGGGCATGACATCGTTGGTAACGGTATCGGACACGGTATTGTTGGACACGGAATTGGTCATGGTATCGTTGGTAACGGTATCGGACACGGTATAATTGGAAACGGACTTGTTGGACATGGAAAGATTGGAGCTTACAAACAATCATACAACTACAACGGGTACAACAACGGGCCATACAACCGATACAACAACGGACTATACAAGTACAACCAATACAATAATAAAGGATACAATAGTTACAACGGCCCCTACAATTACAACAACGGTTACAACAATGGCCACAATAACAACGAATATGGGAAGGGATATAACAACTACAATAACAACGGATACGGTAACGGATACAACAACTACAACCGTTATCCTTCTTACAATAACTATCAAGGTTGCGGTTACAACAAATATTAAGACAATACGGCTATTTGATAGCATAATATTACCATAGCTTTAATACTTATAAATACTAGTATATAGTTTATATTGTTCATGCATAATGTATATACGTAAATCAGGGAGTTAAGATATATATAAATTTAATAAAATAATATACATATAAACTCTTGTTATTTAGCTTACTACTAGTCCGGTCTATAGCTTGATAACCTCAATGTGCATATATACGTCACATCCTGTCTTCATTACGTTTGGTCAAAGGTCACGAGATGTAAATAGGGATATCGCTAATCCTAATCCTAACCCAAGACCTAACCTTAGCGCTTACCCTAAACCTAACCTACAATCTCGCCTGTCCAATCTCCTGGGTTTACCCCGGGACCTGCGGTTTCCTTCCACTGTTAATATGCGCAAGCAGATTATTGAAATAAAATTAAACCATATGTAAGTCCCAAAATGACCTAGTTTGCGTCGAGTGGACGTTAAACCCCATTTCTCTCTCTTTAGGTTTCAAATTTCACAGTGTATTGATAGCCTTCTGGTTTCTGCTATGATTCGTTCATTGTTTCGCTGTTTTTTCTACTATGAACTCGTCTCCTATTAATTCGTTGATTGTTCCACTCTTATTTCGGCTATGATTTCGTTGAACGTTTCATTGTTATTTCTGCTACGAATTCGTTAATTGTTTCACCATTATTTCTGCTACGAATTCGTTAATTGTTCAAGTGTTATTACTGCTATAAATTCGTTGATCGTTTCATTGATATTTATGGGAATCACGGTGGCTAAGTGGGCAAGGCGCTGGCTCGTTAACCTGGAGGTCGGGTGTTCGATCCTTGCATTGGCCGAGAAAGCTCATCGCGATTTTCCGGCGTGGTTTCCTCTTGTCAGTGATGCAGAAGGAGGGCCTGATAAGGACAGCTGCCTAGTCGTTCGGATGGGACGAAAACCACGGTCCCGTGTACACATTGGAGTGCACGTAAAATATCCCTAAGCAGTTGGAATTCGATACTGTTGAATAAGCTCTATAGGATGACTAAATGTGTAGATTGTAGTCACAAACACTGCATGTTTCGCTTAACAATGAAAGGGTGCCGTTTTCAATGTTCGATCCTTTTGTTCTTCTACTCCTGATATGTTGGACTGTTGATCGATGGTTTCATATAAAAGACTACCAATAAGACTCTTTGTAGAAGAATTTCCCAACAAATATTATGTTGACTTTACGAGAAAGACCTCTAAACATACTCCAAATTGTAAAAATACGACTTTTTGGATTTTCAATCTCTTTTTTTCGGCTATCCCTGATATTTAAAAAAAAATGATACAATGATTTCACACAACAGGCTAGCTATTAGCCTCTCTATTGACAAAAGTTTCACCGCCCTCCCTTCATTATAACCGAAGTTATCGTGCCCTAAAGAATCAACAAATCAACATGCTTGTCTCTGCTTACCCTAAGCAGAAAATGCTCATCTTTGAACTCCATCATAACATTGACCTAGTGAACGTCTACACCAAGTTTGAACATTCTAGCTTAATTAGAATGAGAGTTATTGTGCTCCAAAGTCTCGTCCCTTGAAATTGCTTCTATTTTTCATTTTCAATTCAAAATGGTGAGTCCCGGTTGACCTAAATCAAAAAATTCTATTCGCGACATTTTTTAGGCCTTCCTTCAAGGATTCAGAAAATATAACTCCCGAGTCTGCAAGTAAAATAGCAAAAAAGCCTTATTGATTTTTCACGTTTAAAGATGGTGGCACTTCCGGTTCGATCGACAAACTCCATATTTTGTGTACGAATCAGTAATTCCTTGTCTAGTATCGAAAAAAAAATTAGGTCATTCTGACCTATATTTCGACGATTTTTTTGAAAATTTTGATCCTTAATTTCACCAAGGGGAGATAATTTAGAAAATTTCTAATTATATTTTTGAAGTCACATCGGTAGGATCTACTTATATACTAAATTGAATGAAAATCGCACAACTATTAAAGAAGTTGTCAAAGTGCTCTAAACTTCCGGTTCGAAATCACAGCGACGAATTTTCGAAATTCGAAAATGTGAAACTGCTGATGAAAATGATTTTTTTCAAGGTATTCAAGGAAAAAAGATTTAGTAAAATCGGTAAAAAAACAATAAAGTTACGACTATGCATTGTCCATTTTGTCGTTCGTAAATTTCGGTGATTTCGGATTCGTAAAACGTTTTGAAAATATATTTAATCAACAGCTACAACCCATTTTTGGGGGGATAGGTAAAAGTTTCATAAAGATACTGTGGTTAGATTCTGAGAAATCTGATTTGTGGATAAAACACAAAAAAAAAATAACAATAACTAGATCTGCTACTGTCCCATGCAGATATGAAAGCTTTCATATTCATCGTCACGTGTCATTGATTGTATCAAGTATCCTAAATAAAAGGATAAGAAGAAAAAATTATTAAAATTGGTCAAAAACTCGCGAAGTTACAAGTCTAAATATAGTATGAAACATTGCACCCAGGCATAACAATAATCTGAAAACTAAAGGGAAATAACTGAAACTTGTATTACTGTAATGAGACGGATGAGAAAATGAAATGAAAATGGCGGGAAAAAAAAATAAAAATGGCAGGTTGGACAGGCGACCTTACTCCTTGTCACGTACAACCGGGCATTCGAAAACACGCTAGTTAACTCAATGACAGGCGCGCGTGCTAACCATTCAGCCACCCAACCCCCCTTTGAAATCAGACACGTGCAATATGTCATATAGGAAGAATAAGAAGTCGCTCACAACAAAATGGTAAATTAATGAGTTTAGGTCAAAAGGTTGAGCTACTGTTTTAGAGTACTTAATAGTTTTAAAGAGACACGTTAAGGGTTGTTCATAGTTAAATGAAAGTTTAATTTTAAATAAGACCAATAAAATTAGGATTTAATAATGCCAGACTAATATTTCCAATATGTTTGGTTATAAGTAGGAAATCGTGACGACTTCTTAAGCATGTTTTAAACAAAGGATCATGTTTGTTTAAACAAGAATGGCACTCTGCAATAAAAAAACTGGCCAAAGCAAGATTTCTATGCAGAAATTAAATAATTGCTAGAACCAGAAAAATATTTATCCACTATAATAAATAAGCAACATAGAGAAAATGAAATGAAATTGAATGGGGTTTAACGTCCGACTGTTCTGCTCCTAAAATGGGCTAATGAAGACGGGCATATGCCATAAAGTGTGCAATGAGGGAAATTTTACCCGGGCAGCGGCGGTTACGGCCTACGAGGTTGGACAGGCGACCATACTCCTTGTCACGTACAACCAAGAAATCGAAACAACGCCAGTTGACTCAATGACAGACGTTATGATACAGAGCGCACGTGCTAACCATTCAGCCACGCAACCTCCCTAAAATCGGCAAATTGCTGACCTACAGCGAGAAATATTTCAACCGGGCCAAATTTTCTATTGTAACAGTTTAATTTGCACGGTACCTTTAGTTATCAACCGAATATTACAAAACTTTTAAAAATAAGCTCCCCCTGACCAGCTTAAGCGTTCGCAATAAACGTTTGCCCCTTAAAATCGGCAAATTGCTGACTTTAAAGTGAGAAACATTACAACCGGGCGAAATTTTCTGTTTTATCACTTTTACAGTACCTTTGATTACCAACCGATTATTACAAAACTTTAAAAATAAAAGAGAAAAAGAGAAATGCGGCCTAATGTCCATTCGACACAAACTAGGTCATTTCGGGACTAACATATGTTTTTAATTTTATTTAAAAACTCCCCTTGCGCTTACAGGTCTTTAGCCGTTGGGAGGAAACCGAAGGACACGGAGAAAACCCACGAGGTTGGACATCATACTTCATGTCACGTGCAACCTGGGGATCGAAACGACGCCCGTTGACTCAATGACAGACGTTACGATACAGTGCGCACATGCTAACCATTCAGAAAATTGCTGACTTATAGCAAGAAACATTTCAACCGGGCGAAATTTTCTGTTTTAACAGTTTAATGTGCACGGTACTTTAATTACCAACCGATTATTACAAAACTTTTGAAAATAAGCTCCAACTGACCAGCTTAATCGTATGCAATAAACGTTTTCGCCTGAATTGAAAGTTCTGCACGGAGAAAGTTCATCTCGATTTCCCGGCGTGGTTCCCCTTGTCAGTGAGGCAGAACGGAGGGCCTGACAAGCACAGCTGTCTAGTCATTCGGATGGGACGAAAAACCAAGGTCTCGTGTACACATTGGAGTGCACGTAAAATATCCCTAAGCAGCTGGAATTCGATACTGTTGAATAAGCTCTATACGATGACTAAATGTGTAGATTGTAGTCACCCACACTGCATGTTTCGCTTAACAATGAAAGGGTGCCGTTTTCAATGTTCGATCCTTTTGTTCTTCTACTCCTGATATGTTGGACTGTTGATCGATGGTTTCATATAAAAGACTACCAATAAGACTCTTTGTAGAAGAAGTTCCCAAAAAATATTATGTTGACTTTACGAGAAAGACCTCTAAACATGCTCCAAATTGTAAAAATACGACTTTTTGGATTTTCAATCTCTTTTTTTCGGCTATCCCTGATATTTAGAAAAAATAATACAATGATTTCACACAACAGGCTAGCTATTAGACTCTCTATTGACAAAAGTTTCACCGCCCTCCCTTCATTATAACCGAAGTTATCGTGCCCTAAAGAATCAACAAATTAGCATGCTTATCTCTGCTTACCCTAAGCAGAAAATGCTCATCTTTAAACTCAGTCATAACATTGACCTAGTGAACGTCTACACCAAGTTTGAACATTCTAGCTTAATTAGAAGGAGAGTAATTGTGTTCCAAAGTCCCGACCCTTCAAATTGCTTCTATTTATCATTTTCAATTCAAAATGGTGACCATCACGTGACCGAAATCAAAATTCTATTCGCGACATTTTTTAGGCCTCCCATCAAGGATTCAGAAAATATAACTCCCGAGTCTGTAAGTAAAATAGCAAAAAAGCCTTATTGATTTTTCACTTTTAAATATGGCGGCACTTCCGGTTCAATCGACAAACTCCATATTTTGTGTACAAATCAGTAATTACTTATCTAGTATCCAAAAAAAAAATCAGGTCATTCTGACCTATATTTCGACGATTTTTTTGAAAATTTTGATCCTTAATTTCGTCAAGGGGAGATAATTTAGAAAATTTCTAATTATATTTTTGAAGTCACATCGGTAAGATCTACTTAGATACTAAATTTCATGAAAATCGTACAACTATTAAAGAAGTTGTCAAATTGGTCTAAACTTCCGGTTCGAAATCACAGCAACGAATTTTCGAAATTCGAAAATCTGAAACTGCAGATTTATAGTAATTGTCTCAAGGTACTCAAAGAAAAAAGATTTAGTAAAATAGGTCAAATAGTCACAAAGTTACAGCATTGTAGGTCAAATGCATTCGTTCGTAAAATTCGGTGATTTCGGATACGTAAAACGTTTTGAAAATATATTTAATCAACAGCCACCACCCATTTTTGGGGGGATAGGTAAAAGTTTCAGAACGATCCTATGGTTAGATTCTGAGAAATCCGATTTGTGAATAAAACACAAAAAAAAAAAATAATAACTAGATCTGCTACTGTCCCATGCAGATATGAAAGCTTTCATATTCATCGTCACGTGTCATTGATTGTATCAAGTATCCTAAATAAAAGGATAAGAAGAAAAAATTATTAAAATTGGTCAAAAACTCGCGAAGTTACAAGTCTAAATATAGTATGAAACATTGCACCCAGGCATAACAATAATCTGAAAACTAAAGGGAAATAACTGAAACTTGTATTACTGTAATGAGACGGATGAGAAAATAAAATGAAAATGGCAGGTTGGACAGGCGACCTTACTCCTTGTCACGTACAACCGGGCATTCGAAAACACGCTAGTTAACTCAATGACAGGCGCACGTGCTAACCATTCAGCCACCCAACCCCCCTTTGAAATCAGACACGTGCAATATGTCATATAGGAAGAATAAGAAGTCGCTCACAACAAAATGGTAAATTAATGAGTTTAGGTCAAAAGGTTGAGCTACTGTTTTAGAGTACTTAATAGTTTTAAAGAGACACGTTAAGGGTTGTTCATAGTTAAATGAAAGTTTAATTTTAAATAAGACCAATAAAATTAGGATTTAATAATGCCAGACTAATATTTCCAATATGTTTGGTTATAAGTAGGAAATCGTGACGACTTCTTAAGCATGTTTTAAACAAAGGATCATGTTTGTTTAAACAAGAATGGCACTCTGCAATAAAAAAAACTGGCCAAAGCAAGATTTCTATGCAGAAATTAAATAATTGCTAGAACCAGAAAAATATTTATCCACTATAATAAATAAGCAACATAGAGAAAATGAAATGAAATTGAATGGGGTTTAACGTCCGACTGTTCTGCTCCTAAAATGGGCTAATGAAGACGGGCATATGCCATAAAGTGTGCAATGAGGGAAATTTTACCCGGGCAGCGGCGGTTACGGCCTACGAGGTTGGACAGGCGACCATACTCCTTGTCACGTACAACCAAGAAATCGAAACAACGCCAGTTGACTCAATGACAGACGTTATGATACAGAGCGCACGTGCTAACCATTCAGCCACGCAACCTCCCTAAAATCGGCAAATTGCTGACCTACAGCGAGAAACATTTCAACCGGGCCAAATTTTCTATTGTAACAGTTTAATTTGCACGGTATCTTTAGTTATCAACCGAATATTACAAAACTTTTAAAAATAAGCTCCCCCTGACCAGCTTAAGCGTTCGCAATAAACGTTTGCCCCTTAAAATCGGCAAATTGCTGACTCTAAAGAGAGAAACATTACAACCGGGCGAAATTTTCTGTTTTATCACTTTTACAGTACCTTTGATTACCAACCGATTATTACCAAACTTTAAAAATAAAAGAGAAAGAGAGAAATGCGGCCTAATGTCCATTCGACACAAACTAGGTCATTTCGGGACTAACATATGTTTTTAATTTTATTTAAAAACTCCCCTTGCGCTTACAGGTCTTTAGCCGTTGGGAGGAAACCGAAGGACACGGAGAAAACCCACGAGGTTGGACATCATACTTCATGTCACGTGCAACCTGGAGATCGAAACGACGCCCGTTGACTCAATGACAGACGTTACGATACAGTGCGCACATGCTAACCATTCAGCCATTCAGCCTCCCTGAATTCAGAAAATTGCTGACTTATAGCAAGAAACATTTCAACCGGGCGAAATTTTCTGTTTTAACAGTTTAATGTGCACGGTACTTTAATTACCAACCGATTATTACAAAACTTTTGAAAATAAGCTCCAACTGACCAGCTTAATCGTATGCAATAAACGTTTTCGCCTGAATTGAAAGTTCTGCACGGAGAAAGTTCATCTCGATTTCCCGGCGTGGTTCCCCTTGTCAGTGAGGCAGAACGGAGGGCCTGACAAGCACAGCTGTCTAGTCATTCGGATGGGACGAAAAACCAAGGTCTCGTGTACACATTGGAGTGCACGTAAAATATCCCTAAGCAGCTGGAATTCGATACTGTTGTATAAGCTCTATACGATGACTAAATGTGTAGATTGTAGTCACCCACACTGCATGTTTCGCTTAACAATGAAAGGGTGCCGTTTTCAATGTTCGATCCTTTTGTTCTTCTACTCCTGATATGTTGGACTGTTGATCGATGGTTTCATATAAAAGACTACCAATAAGACTCTTCGTAGAAGAAGTTCCCAAAAAATATAATGTTGACTTTACGAGAAAGACCTCTAAACATGCTCCAAATTGTAAAAATACGACTTTTTGGATTTTTCAATCTTTTTTTTCGGCTATCCCTGATATTTAGAAAAAATAATACAATGATTTCACACAACAGTCTAGCTATTAGACTCTCTATTGACAAATGTTTCACCGCCCTCCCTTCATTATAACCGAAGTTATCGTGCCCTAAAGAATCAACAAATTAGCATGCTTATCTCTGCTTACCCTAAGCAGAAAATGCTCATCTTTAAACTCAATCATAACATTGACCTAGTGAACGTCTACACAAAGTTTGAACATTCTAGCTTAATTAGAAGGAGAGTAATTGTGTTCCAAAAACCCGACCCTTCAAATTGCTTCTATTTTTCATTTTCAATTCAAAATGGTGACCATCACGTGACCGAAATCAAAATTCTATTCGCGACATTTTTTAGGCCTTCCATCAAGGATTCAGAAAATATAACTCCCGAGTCTGTAAGTAAAATAGCAAAAAAGCCTTATTGATTTTTCACTTTTAAATATGGCGGCACTTCCGGTTCAATCGACAAACTCCATATTTTGTGTACAAATCAGTAATTACTTATCTAGTATCCAAAAAAAAATCAGGTCATTCTGACCTATATTTCGACGATTTTTTTGAAAATTTTGATCCTTAATTTCGTCAAGGGGAGATAATTTAGAAAATTTCTAATTATATTTTTGAAGTCACATCGGTAAGATCTACTTAGATACTAAATTTCATGAAAATCGTACAACTATTAAAGAAGTTGTCAAATTGGTCTAAACTTCCGGTTCGAAATCACAGCGACGAATTTTCGAAATTCGAAAATCTGAAACTTCAGATTTATAGTAATTGTCTCAAGGTACTCAAAGAAAAAAGATTTAGTAAAATAGGTCAAATAGTCACAAAGTTACAGCATTGTAGGTCAAATGCATTCGTTCGTAAAATTCGGTGATTTCGGATACGTAAAACGTTTTGAAAATATATTTAATCAACAGCCACCACCCATTTTTGGGGGGAAAGGTAAAAGTTTCAGAACGATCCTATGGTTAGATTCTGAGAAATCCGATTTGTGAATAAAACACAAAAAAAAAAAATAATAACTAGATCTGCTACTGTCCCATGCAGATATGAAAGCTTTCATATTCATCGTCACGTGTCATTGATTGTATCAAGTATCCTAAATAAAAGGATAAGAAGAAAAAATTATCAAAATTAGTCAAAAACTCTCGAAGTTACAAGTCTAAATATAGTATGAAACATTGCACCCAGGCATAACAATAATCTGAAAACTAAAGGGAAATAACTGAAACTTGTATTACTGTAATGAGACGGATGAGAAAATGAAATGAAAATGGCGGGAAAAACAAATTAAAAATGGCAGGTTGGACAGGCGACCTTACTCCTTGTCACGTACAACCGGGCATTTGAAAACACGCTAGTTAACTCAATGACAGGCGCGCGTGCTAACCATTCAGCCACCCAACCCCCCTTTGAAATCAGACACGTGCAATATGTCATATAGGAAGAATAAGAAGTCGCTCACAAGAAAATGGTAAATTAATGAGTTTAGGTCAAAAGGTTGAGCTACTGTTTTAGAGTATTTAATAGTTTTAAAGAGACACGTTAAGGGTTGTTCATAGTTAAATGAAAGTTTAATTTTAAATAAGACCAATAAAATTAGGATTTAATAATGCCAGACTAATATTTCCAATATGTTTGGTTATAAGTAGGAAATCGTGACGACTTCTTAAGCATGTTTTAAACAAAGGATCATAGACTGAATTATACAAGAATGGCACTCTGCAATAAAAAAACTGGCCAAAGCAAGATTTCTATGCAGAAATTAAATAATTGCTAGAACCAGAAAAATATTTATCCACTATAATAAATAAGCAACATAGAGAAAATGAAATGAAATTGAATGGGGTTTAACGTCCTACTGTTCTGCTCCTAAAATGGGCTAATGAAGACGGGCATATGCCATAAAGTGTGCAATGAGGGAAATTTTACCCGGGCAGCGGCGTTACGGCCTACGAAGTTGGACAGGCGAACATACTCCTTGTCACGTACAACCAAGAAATCGAAACAACGCCAGTTGACTCAAAGACAGACGTTATTCAGCCACGCAACCTCCCTAAAATCGGCAAATTGCTGACCTGCAGCGAGAAACAGTTCAACCGGGCCAAATTTTCTATTTTAACAGTTTAATTTGCACGGTACCTTTAGTTATCAACCGAATATTACAAAACTTTTAAAAATAAGCTCCCCTTGACCAGCTTAATCGTTCGCAATGAACGTTTGCCCCTTAAAATCGGCAAATTGCTGACTTTAAAGTGAGAAACATTACAACCGGGCGAAATTTTCTGTTTTATCACTTTTACAGTACCTTTGATTACCAACCGTTTATTACAAAACTTTAAAAATAAAAGAGAAAGAGAGAAATGCGGCCTAATGTCCATTAGACACAAACTAGGTCATTTCGTGACTAACATATGTTTTTTAATTTTATTTAAAAACTCCCCTTGCGCTTACTGGTCTTTAGCCGTTGGGAGGAAACCGAAGGACACGGAGAAAACCCACGAGGTTGGACATCATACTCCATGTCACGTGCAACCTGGAGATCGAAACGACGCCCGTTGACTCAATGACAGACGTTACGATACAGCGCGCACATGCTAACCATTCAGCCATTCAGCCTCCCTGAATTCGGAAAATTGCTGACTTATAGCAAGAAACATTTCAACCGGGCGAAATTTTCTGTTTTAACAGTTTAATGTGCACGGTACTTTAATTACCAACCGATTATTACTAAACTTTTGAAAATATGCTCCAACTGACCAGCTTAATCGTATGCAATAAACGTTTGGCCTGAATTGAAAGTTCTGCACGGAAAAAGTTCATCTTGATTTCCCGGCGTGGTTCCCCGTTGTCAGTGAGGCAGAACGGAGGGCCTGACAAGCACAGCTGTCTAGTCGTTCGGATGGGACGAAAAAAAAAATATCCCTAAGCAGTTGGAATTCGATACTGTTGAATAAGCTGTATACGATGACTAAATGTGTAGATTGTAGTCACCCACACTGCATGTTTCGCTTAACAATGAAAGGATGCCGTTTTCAATGTTCGATCCTTTTATTCTTCTACTCCTGATATGTTGGATTGTTGATCGATGGTTTTATATAAAAGACTACCAATAAGACTCTTTGTAGAAGAAGTTCCCAAAAAATATTAAGTTGACTTTACGAGAAAGACCTCTAAACATGCTCCAAATTGTAAAAATACGACTTTTTGGATTTTCAATCTCTTTTTTTCGCCTATCCCTGATATTTAAAATAAATGATACAATGATTTCACACAACAGGCTAGCTATTGGACTCTTTATTGACAAAAGTTTCACAACCCTCCCTTCATTATAACCGAAGTTATCGTGCCCTAAAGAATCAAAAATCAGCATGCCTATCTCTGCTTACCCTAGACAGAAAATGGTCATCTTTGAACTCAATCATGACATTGACCTAGTGAACGTCTACACCAAGTTTGAACATTCTAGCTCAATTAGAAGGAGAGTTATTGTGTTTCAAAGTCTCGGCCCTTCAAATTGCTACTACTTTTCATTTTCAATTCAAAATGGTGACCATCACGTGGCCGAAATCAAAATTCTGCTCCCTACGATTTTTGGGCCATCCTTCAAGGATTCAGAAAATATAACTCCCGTGTCTGTAAGTAAAATAGCAAAAAAGCCTTAGGGATTTTTCATGTTTCAAGATGGTGGCACTTCCGGTTCGATCGACAAACTCCATATTTTGTGTAGGAATCAGTAATTACTTGTCGAGTATCGAAAAATTTTTTTAGGTCATTCTGACCTATATTTCGACGATTTTTTTGAAAACTTTGATCCTTAATTTCACCAAGGGGAGATAATTTAGAAAATTTCTAATTATATTTTTGAAGTCACATCGGTAAGATCTACTTGTATACTAAATTTCATGAAAATCGTACAACTATTAAAGAAGTTGTCAAATTGGTCTAAACTTCCGGTTCGAAATCACAGCGACGAATTTTCGAAATTCGAAAATGTGAAACTGCAGATGAAAACGATTTTTTTCAAGGTATTCAAAGAAAAAAGAATTAGTAAAATCGGTCAAAAAATAAGAAAGTTACGACTATGCATTGTCAATTTTTTCGTTCGTAAAATTCGGTGATTTCGGATTCGTAAAACGTTTTGAAAATATATTTAATCAACGTTCGCACCCCATTTTTGGGGGGGTAGGTCAAAGTTTCAGAAAGATCCCATGGTTAGATTCTGAGAAATCCGATTTGCAGAAAATACACAAAAAAAAAAAATAACTAGATCTGCTACTGTCCCATGCAGATATGAAAGCTTTCATATTCATCGTCACGTGTCATCGATTATATCAAGTATCTCAAATAAAAGGATAAGAATAACAAACTATCAAAATTGGTCAAAAACTCGCGAAGTTACAAGTCTAAATATAGTATGAAACATTGAGTAATCTGAAAACTAAAGGGAAATAACTGATACTTGTGTTGCTGTAATCGGGATGACTTCCGATTTCAAAACTTTCAGAAAAATGAAATGAAAATGGTAAGAAAACATCGAAAAATTAAATGAGATAACTTTGAACAAAACTAAAACTTTTTGGATCAGGTTGAACTCAACTGTTTGAATATGTACGTTAAATATGTAGATTTGGAAAATTATAAAGACATAATATCAAAATCGGTCAAAAACTCACAAAGTTACAAATTTAAATGTAGTGAGAAACATTGCACCCGGGCAAAAAAATAATCTTTAAACTAAAGGGAAATAACTGAAACTTGTATAGCTGTAATCGGGCTTCCAAGATATGTTATATAATTATGGTTTCCAATATGTTTGGTTATAAGTAGGAAATCGTGACGACTTCTTAAGCATGTTTTAAACAAAGGGTCATAGACTGCAATATACAAGAATGGCACTCTGCAATAAAAAAAAAACTGGCCAGAGATTTCTATGCAGAAATTAAATAATTGCTAGAACCAGAAAAATATTTATCCACTATAATAAATAAGCAACATAGAGAAAATGAAATGAAATTGAATGGGGTTTAACGTCCTACTGTTCTGCTCCTACAATGGGCTAATGAAGACGGGCATACGCCATAAAGTGTGCAATGAGGGAAATTTTACCCGGGCAGCGGCGTTACGGCCTGCGAGGTTGGTAAGGCGACCATACTCCTTTTCACGTACAACCAAGAAATCGAAACAAGGCCAGTTGACTCAATGACAGACGTTATGATACAGAGCGCACGTGCTAACCATTCAGCCACGCAACCTCCCTAAAATCGGCAAATTGCTGACCTACAGCGAGAAACATTTCAACCGGGCCAAATTTTCTATTTTAACAGTTTAATTTGCACGGTACCTTTAGTTATAAACCGAATATTACAAAACTTTTAAAAATAAGCTCCCCCTGACCAGCTTAATCGTTCGCAATAAACGTTTGCCCCTTAAAATCGATAAATTGCTGACTTTAAAGTGAGAAACATTACAACCGGGCCAAATTTTCTGTTTTATCACTTTAACAGTACCTTTGATTACCAACCGATTATTACAAAACTTTAAAAAGAGAAAGAGAGAAATGCGGCCTAAAGTCCATTCGACACAAACTAGGTCATTTCGGGACTAACATATGTTTTTTAATTTTATTTAAAAACTCCCCTTGCACGTACTGGTCTTTAGCCGTTGGGAGGAAACCGAAGAACACGGAGAAAACCCACGAGGTTGGACATCATACACAATGTCACGTGCAACCGGGAGATCGAAACGAAGCCCGTTGACTCAATGACAAACGTTACGATACAGCGAGCACATGCTAACCATTCAGCCATCCAGCCTCCCTGAATTCGGAAAATTGCTGACTTATAGCAAGAAACATTTCAACCGGGCGAAATTTTCTGTTTTAACAGTTTAATGTGCACGGTACTTTAATTACCAACCGATTATTACAAAACTTTTGAAAATAAGCTCCAACTGACCAGCTTAATCGTTCGCAATAAACGTTTGCCCCTTAAAATCGACAAATTGCTGACTTTAAAGTGAGAAACATTACAACCGGGCCAAATTTTCTGTTTTATCACTTTAACAGTACCTTTGATTACCAACCGATTATTACAAAACTTTAAAAAGAGAAAGAGAGAAATGCGGCCTAACGTCCATTCGACACAAACTAGGTCATTTCGGGACTAACATATGTTTTTTAATTTTATTTAAAAACTCCCCTTGCACGTACTGGTCTTTAGCCGTTGGGAGGAAACCGAAGAACACGGAGAAAACCCACGAGGTTGGACATCATACACCATGTCACGTGCAACCGGGAGATCGAAACGACGCCCGTTGACTCAATGACAAACGTTACGATACAGCGAGCACATGCTAACCATTGAGCCATTGACTTATAGCAAGAAACATTTCAACCGGGCGAAATTTTCTGTTTTAACAGTTTAATGTGCACGGTACTTTAATTACCAACCGATTATTACAAAACTTTTGAAAATAAGCTCCAACTGACCAGCTTAATCGTATGCAATAAACGTTTTGCCTGAATTGAAAGTTCTGCACGGAAAAAGTTCATCTCGATTTCCCGGCGTGTTTCCCCTTGTCAGTGAGGCAGAACGGAGGGCCTGACAAGCACATCTGTCTAGTCCTTCGGATGGGACGAAAAACCAAGGTCCCGTGTACACATTGGAATGCACGTAAAATATCCCTAAGCAGTTGGAATTCGATACTGTTGAATAAACTCTATACGATGACTAAATGCGTAGATTGTAGTCACCCACACTGCATGTTTCGCTTAACAATGAAAGGGTGCCGTTTTCAATGTTCGATCCTTTTGTTCTTCTACTCCTGATATGTTGGACTGTTGATCGATGGTTTCATATAAAAGACTACCAATAAGACTCTTTGTAGAAGAAGTTCCCAAAAAATAGTATGTTGACTTTACGAGAAAGACCTCTAAACATGCTCCAAATTGTAAAAATACGACTTTTTGGATTTTCAATCTCTTTTTTTCGGCTATCCCTGATATTTAAAAAAAATGATACAATGATTTCACACAACAGGCTAGCTATTAGACTCTCTATTGACAAAAGTTTCACCGCCCTCCCTTCATTATAACCGAAGTTATCGTGCCCTAAAGAATCAACAAATCAGCATGCTTATCTCTGCTTACCCTAAGCAGAAAATGCTCATCTTTGACCTCAATCATAACATTGACCTAGTGAAAGTCTACAACAAGTTTGAACATTCTAGCTTAATTAGAATGAGAGTTATTGTGCTCCAAAGTCTCGGCCCTTCAAATTGCTTCTATTTTTCATTTTCAATTCAAAATGGTGACTCCCGGTTGACCTAAATCAGAATTCTATTCGCGACATTTTTTAGGCCTTCCTGCAAGGATTCAGAAAATATAACTCCCGAGTCTGTAAGTAAAATAGCAAAAAAGCCTTATTGATTTTTCACGTTTAAAGATGGTGGCACTTCCGGTTCGATCGACAAACTCCATATTTTGTGTACGAATCAGTAATTCCTTGTCTAGTATCGGAAAAAAAAACTAGGTCATTCTGACCTATATTTCGACGATTTTTTTGAAAACTTTGATCCTTAATTTCACCAAGGGGAGATAAGTTAGAAAATTTCTAAAGTCATTTTTCAAGTCGCATCATTAAGGTCTACTTACATATTAAATTTCATGAAAATCGTACAACTACTAAAGAAGTCGTCGAGTTGGTGTAAACTTCCGGTTCGAAATCACAGCGACGAATTTTCGAAATTCGAAAATCCGAAATTGCAGATTTGAAGTAAATGTCTTAGGATACTCAAAGAAAAAAGAATTAGTAAAATAGATCAAATAGTCACAAAGTTACAGCATTGTAGGTCAAATGCATTCGTTCGTAAAATTCGGTGATTTCGGATTCGTAAAACGTTTTGAAAATACATTTAATCAAGGTTCGCACCCCATTTTTGGGGGGGTAGGTCAAAATTTCAGAAAGATCCTATGGATAGATTCTGAGAAATCCGATTTGCAGAAAACACACAAAAAAAAAAAATAATAATAATAACTTTAACAGAAACAATAAGCTTTCATATGTAATACATATGAAAGCTTAATAATAATCTTAACAGAAACAATAAGCTTTCATATGTAATATGAAAGCTTAATAATATTAATCTTAACAGAAACAATAAGCTTTCATATGTAATACATATGAAAGCTTAATAATATTAATCTTAACAGAAACAATAAGCTTTCATATGTAATACATATGAAAGCTTAACTAGATCTGCTACTGTCCCATGCAGATATGAAAGCTTTCATATTCATCGCCACGTGTCATTGATTGTATCAAGTATCCTAAATAAAAGGATAAGAAGAAAAAATTATCAAAATTCGTCAAAAACTCGCAAAATTTCAAGTCTAAATATAGTATGAAACATTGCACCCAGGCATAACAATAATCTTAAAACTAAAGGGAAATAACCGAAACTTGTATTACTGTAATGAGACGGATGAGAAAATGAAATGAAAATTGCCGGAAAAAAATTAAAAATGACAGGTTGGACAGGCGACCTTACTCCTTGTCACGTACAACCGAGCATTCGAAAACACGCTAGTTAACTCAATGACAGGCGCGCGTGCTAACCATTCAGCCGCCCAACCCCCCTTTGAAATCAGACACGTACAAGCCACTCACAACAAAATGGTAAATTAATGAGTTTAGGGCAAAAAGTCGTCTACAGCACCCGGTGCTCCCAGGCGGTCACCCATCCTAGTACTAACCGGGCCCGACGTTGCTTAACTTGAGTGATCGGACGAAAACTGGTGTTTTCAACATGGTACGACCGTAGACGTCAGAATGACCTGATTTTTTTTTTGGGATACTAGATAAGTAATTACTGATTTGTACACAAAATATGGAGTTTGTCGATTGAACCGGAAGTGCCGCCATATTTAAAAATGAAAAATCAATAAGGCTTTTTTGCTATTTTACTTACAGACTCGGGAGTTATATTTTCTGAATCCTTGATGGAAGGCCTAAAAAATGTCGCGAATAGAATTTTGATTTCGGTCACGTGATGGTCACCATTTTGAATTGAAAATGAAAAATAGAAGCAATTTGAAGGGTCGGGACTTTGGAACACAATTACTCTCCTTCTAATTAAGCTAGAATGTTCAAACTTGGTGTAGACGTTCACTAGGTCAATGTTATGATTGAGTTTAAAGATGAGCATTTTCTGCTTAGGGTAAGCAGAGATAAGCATGCTAATTTGTTGATTCTTTAGGGCACGATAACTTCGGTTATAATGAAGGGAGGGCGGTGAAACTTTTGTCAATAGAGAGTCTAATAGCTAGCCTGTTGTGTGAAATCATTGTATTATTTTTTCTAAATATCAGGGATAGCCGAAAAAAAGAGATTGAAAATCCAAAAAGTCGTATTTTTACAATTTGGAGCATGTTTAGAGGTCTTTCTCGTAAAGTCAACATAATATTTTTTGGGAACTTCTTCTACAAAGAGTCTTATTGGTAGTCTTTTATATGAAACCATCGATCAACAGTCCAACATATCAGGAGTAGAAGAACAAAAGGATCGAACATTGAAAACGGCACCCTTTCATTGTTAAGCGAAACATGCAGTGTGGGTGACTACAATCTACACATTTAGTCATCGTATAGAGCTTATTCAACAGTATCGAATTCCAGCTGCTTAGGGATATTTTACGTGCTTATTGTTTTTGTTAAGATTATTATTATTATTAAGCTTTCATATTACATATGAAAGCTTATTGTTTTTGTTAAGATTATTATTGTCATTAAGCTTTCATATGTATTACATATGAAAGCTTATTGTTTCTGTTGAAGTTATTAAGCTTTCATATTACATATGAAAGCTTATTGTTTCTGTTAAGATTATTATTGTTATTTTTTTTTTGTGTTTTGTCCACAAATCGGATTTCTCAGAATCTAACGATAGGATCGTTCTGAAACTTTTACCTATCCCCCCAAAAATGGGTGGTGGCTGTTGATTAAATATATTTTCAAAACGTTTTACGAATCCGAAATCACCGAATTTTACGAACGAAAAAACTGACAATGCATACTCGTAACTTTGTTATTTTTTGACCGATTTTACTCATTCTTTTTTCTTTGAATACCTTGAAAAAAATCATTTTCATCTGCAGTTTCGCATTTTCCAATTTCAAAAATTCGTCGCTGTGATTTCGAACCGGAAGTTTATACCAATTTGAGAACTTCTTTAATAGTTGTACGATTTTCATGAAATTTAGTGTATAAGTAGATGCTACCGATGTGACTTCAAAAATATAATTAAAAATTTTCTAAATTATCTCCCCTTGACGAAATTAAGGATCAAAGTTTTCAAAAAAATCGTCGAAATATAGGTCAGAATGACCTAATTTTTTTTTTTTGATACTAGACAAGTAATTACTGATTCGTACACAAAATATGGAGTTTGTCGATCGAACCGGAAGTGCCACCATCTTTAAACGTGAAAAATCAAAAAGGCTTTTTTGCTATTTTACTTACAGACTCGGGAGTTATATTTTCAGAATCCTTGAAGGAATGCCTAAAAATCTGTCGGATCCGAATTTTGATTTCGGTCACGTGATGGTCACCATTTTGAATTGAAAATGAAAAATAGAAGCAATTTGAAGGGCCGGGACTTTGGAACACAATAACTCTTCTTCTAATTAAGCTACAATGTTCAAACTTGGTGTAGACGTTCACTAGGTCAATGTCATGATTGAGTTCAAAGATGAGCATTTTCTGCTTAGGGTAAGCAGAGATAAGCATGCTGATTTGTTGATTCTTTAGGGCACGATAACTTCGGTAATAATGAAGGGAGGGCGATGAAACTTTTGTCAATAGAGACTCTAATAGCTAGCCTGTTGTTTGAAATCATTGTATCATTTTTTTTAAATATCAGGGATAGCCGAAAAAAAGAGATTGAAAATCCAAAAAGTCGTATTTTTACAATTTGGAGCATGTTTAGAGGTCTTTCTCGTAAAGTCAACATAATATTTTTTGGGAACTTCTTCTACAAAGAGTCTTATTGGTAGTCTTTTATATAAAACCATCGATCAACAGTCCAACATATCAGGAGTAGAAGAACAAAAGGATCGAAAATTGAAAACGGCACCCTTTCATTGTTAAGCGAAACATGCAGTGTGGGTGACTACAATCTACACATTTAGTCATCGTATAGAGCTTATTCAACAGTATCGAATTCCAACTGCTTAGGGATATTTTACGTGCACTCCAATGTCAATACGGGAGCTTGGTTTTTCGTCACATCCGAACGACTAGACAACTGTGCTTGTCAGGCCCTCCGTTCTGTCTCACTGACAACGGGGAACCACGCCGGGAAATCAAGATGAACTTTCTCCGTGCAGAACTTTCAATTCAGACCAAACGTTTATTGCATACGATTAAGCTGGTCAGTTGGAGCTTATTTTCAAAAGTTTTGTAATAATCGGTTGGAAATTAAAGTACCGTGCACATTAAACTGTTAAAACAGAAAATTTCGCCCGGTTGAAATGTTTCTTGCTATAAGTCAGCAATTTTCCGAATTCAGGGAGGCTGAATGGTTAGCATGTGCGCGCTGTATCGTAACGTCTGTCATTGAGTCAACGAGCGTCGTTTCGATCTCCAGGTTGCACGTGACATGGTTTATGATGTCCAACCTCGTGGGTTTTCTCCGTGTCCTTCGGTTTCCTCCCAACGGCTAAAGACCAGTAAGCGCAAGGGGAGTTTTTAAATAAAATTAAAAAAACATATGTTAGTCACGAAATGACCTAGTTTGTGTCGAATGGACATTAGGCCGCATTTCTCTCTTTCTCTTTTATTTTTAAAGTTTTGTGATAATCGGTTGGTAATCAAAGGTACTGTAAAAGTGATAAAACAGAAAATTTCGCCCGGTTGTAATGTTTCTCACTTTAAAGTCAGCAATTTGCCGATTTTAAGGGGCAAACGTTTATTGCGAACGCTTAAGCTGGTCAGGGGGAGCTTATTTTTAAAACTTTTGTAATATTCGGTTGATAACTAAAGGTACCATGCAAATTAAACTGTTAAAATAGAAAATTTGGCCCGGTTGAAATGTTTCTCGCTGTAGGTCAGCAATTTGCCGATTTTAGGGAGGTTGCGTGGCTGAATGGTTAGCACGTGCGTTCTGTATCATAACGTATGTCATTGAGTCAACTGGCGTTGTTTCGATTTCTTGGTTGTACGTGACAAGGAGTATGGTCGCTGTCCGACCTCGTAGGCCGTAACGCCGCTGCCCGGGTAATATTTCCCTCATTGCACACTTTATGGCATATGCCCGTCTTCATTAGCCCATTTTAGGAGCTGAACAGTAGGACGTTAAACCCCATTCAATTTCATTTCATTTTGTCTATGTTGCTTATTTATTATAGTGGATAAATATTTTTCTGGTTCTAGCAATTATTTAATTTCTGCATAGAAATCTTGCTTTGGCCGGTTTTTTTTATTGCAGAGTGCCATTCTTGTATAATTCAGTCTATGATCCTTTGTTTAAAACATGTTTAAGAAGTCGTCACGATTTCCTACTTATAACCAAACATATTGGAAATATTAGTCTGGCATTATTAAATCCTAATTTTATTGGTCTTATTTAAAATTAAACTTTCATTTAACTATGAACAACCCTTAACGTGTCTCTTTAAAACTATTAATTACACTAAAACAGTAGCTCAACCTTTTGACCTAAACTCATTAATTTACCATTTTGTTGTGAGCGACTTCTTATTCTTCCTATATGACATATTGCACGTGTCTGATTTCAAAGGGGGGGGAGTGGCTGAATGGTTAGCACGCGCGCCTGTCATTGAGTTAACTAGCGTGTTTTCGAATGCCCGGTTGTACATGACAAGGAGTAAGATCGCCTGTCCAACCTGCCATTTTTAATTTTTTTTCCGCCATTTTCATTTCAATTTCTCATCGTCTCATTACAGTAATACAAGTTTCAGTTATTTCCCTTTAGTTTTCAGATTATTGTTATGCCTGGGTGCAATGTTTCATACTATATTTAGACTTGTAACTTCGCGAATTTTTGACCAATTTTGATAATTTTTTCTTCAATGACACGTGACGATGAATATGAAAGCTTTCATATCTGCATGGGACAGTAGCAGATCTAGTTATTATTATTTTTTTTTTTTGTGTGTTTTCTGCAAATCGGATTTCTCAGAATCTATCCATAGGATCTTTCCGAAATTTTGACCTACCCCCCCAAGAATGGGGTGCGAACCTTGATTAAATATATTTTCAAAACGTTTTACGAATCCGAAATAACCGAATTTTACGAACGAAAAAACTGACAATGCATAGTCGTAACTTTGTTATTTTTTGACCGATTTTACTAATTCTTTTTTCTTTGAGTATCTTAAAACATTTACTTCAAATCTGCAATTTCGGATTTTCGAATTTCGAAAATTCGTCGCTGTCATTTCGAACCGGAAGTTATTACCAATTTGACAACTTCTTTAATAGTTGTGCGATTTTCGTGAAATTTAGAATGTTAGTAGACCTTACCAATGCGACTTCAATGATGTCCTTGGAAATTTTCTAAATTATCTCCCCTTGGTGATTTTAAGGATCAAAGTTTTCAAAAAAATCGTCGAAATATAGGTCAGAATGACCTAATTTTTTTTTTGAATACTAGAAAAGTAATTACTGATTCGTACACAAAATATGGAGTTTGTCGATCGAACCGGAAGTGCCACCATCTTTAAAAGTGAAAAAGCAAAAAGGCTTTTTTGCTATTTTACTTACAGACTCGGGAGTTATATTTTCGGAATCCTTGAAGGAATGCCTAAAAATCTGTCGGATCAGAATTTTGATTTCGGTCACGTGATGGTCACCATTTTGAATTGAAAATGAAAAATAGAAGCAATTTGAAGGGCCGGGACTTTGGAATACTATAACTCTCCTTCTAATTAAGCTAGAATGTTCAAACTTGGTGTAGACGTTCACTAGGTCAATGTCATGATTGAGTTCAAATATGAGCATTTTCTGCTTAGGGTAAGCAGAGATAAGCATGCTGATTTGTTGATTCTTTAGGGCACGATAAATTCGGTTATAATGAAGGGAGGGCGGTGAAACTTTTGTCAATAGAGAGTCTAATAGCTAGCCTGTTGTTTGAAATCATTGTATCATTTTTTTTAAATATCAGGGATAGCCGAAAAAAAGAGATTGAAAATCCAAAAAGTCGTATTTTTACAATTTGGAGCATGTTTAGAGGTCTTTCTCGTAAAGTCAACATAATATTTTTTGGGAACTTCTTCTACAAAGAGTCTTATTGGTAGTCTTTTATATGAAACCATCGATCAACAGTCCAACATATCAGGAGTAGAAGAACAAAAGGATCGAAAATTGAAAACGGCACCCTTTCATTGTTAAGCGAAACATGCAGTGTGGGTGACTACAATCTACACATTTAGTCATCGTATAGAGCTTGTTCAACAGTATCGAATTCCAACTGCTTAGGGATATTTTACGTGCACTCCAATGTGTACACGGGACCTTGGTTTTTCGTCCCATCCGAACGACTAGACAGCTGTGCTTGCCAGGCCCTCCGTTCTGCCTCACTGACAACGGGGAACCACGCCGGGAAATCAAGATGAACTTTCTCCGTGCAGACCTTTCAATTCAGGCCAAACGTTTATTGCATACGATTAAGCTGGTCAGTTGGAGCTTATTTTCAAAAGTTTTGTAATAATCGGTTGGTAATTAAAGTACCGTGCACATTAAACTGTTAAAACAGAAAATTTCGCCCGGTTGAAATGTTTCTTGCTATAAGTCAGCAATTTTCCGAATTCAGGGAGGCTGAATGGCTGAAGGGTTAGCATGTGCGCGCTGTATCGTAACGTCTGTCATTGAGTCAACGGGCGTCGTTTCGATCTCCAGGTTGCACGTGACATGGTGTATGATGTCCAACCTCGTGGGTTTTCTCCGTGTTCTTCGATTTCCTCCCAACGGCTAAAGACCAGTACGCGAAAGGGGAGTTTTTAAATAAAGTTAAAAAAACATATGTTAGTCCCGAAATGACCTAGTTTGTGTCGAATGGACGTTAGGCCGCATTTCTCTCTTTCTCTTTTATTTTTAAAGTTTTGTAATAACCGGTTGGTAATCAAAGGTACTGGAAAAGTGATAAAACAGAAAATTTGGCCCGGTTGTAATGTTTCTCACTTTAAAGTCAGCAATTTGTCGATTTTAAGGGGCAAACGTTTATTGCGAACGATTAAGGTGGTCAGGGGGAGCTTATTTTTAAAAGTTTTGTAATAATCGGTTGATAACTAAAGGTACCGTGCAAATTAAACTGTTAAAATAGAAAATTTGGCCCGGTTGAAATGTTTCTCGCTGTAGGTCAGCAATTTGCCGATTTTAGGGAGGTTGCGTGGCTGAATGGTTAGCACGTGCGCTCTGTATCATAACGTCTGTCATTGAGTCAACTGGCGTTGTTTCGATTTCTTGGTTGTGCGTGACAAGGAGTATGGTCGCCTGTCCAACCTCGTAGCCCGTAACGCCGCTGCCCGGGTAAAATTTCCCTCATTGCACACTTTATGGCGTATGCCCGTCTTCATTAGCCCATTGTAGGAGCAGAACAGTAGGACGTTAAACCCCATTCAATTTCATTTCATTTTCTCTATGTTGCTTATTTATTATAGTGGATAAATATTTGTTTGGTTCTAGCAATTATTTAATTTCTGCATAGAAATCTTGCTTTGGCCATTTTTTTTTATTGCAGAGTGCCATTCTTGTATATTGCAGTCTATGACCCTTTGTTTAAAATATGCTTAAAGTTGGGTTCCCGGATACAAACTGGGTGATTTGATGATATATTAGAATTAAAAACATATTCAAACTAATTATCTTTTCATAATTTTGCTTCAAATCGTTCTCATAACATTGTAATTGACGAGAATAGCCTGCTATAAAAATCTATCGAAAGAGACCATGTTTGCGTCAGGCGATTACCCCTCGCCGTAACCAATGGCAACGGTGGCAGACGACAGGGGAGAATGCATTGCATACACAAGACGATGTTGTCTGTAAGCGCTGACTATTTACTACAAATATAGAATCCTAATTAAATTCTCGGATTATCCACTCCATGAGTCTTTTTCCGTGATTTTTACCCCAGAAATTGTTGTATGTCTAACTCTTCATAAAGTTTTTCAAAGAGTACACAAATCACTCAAGTTCGCGTGCAGCCTTCAACGCCAAGCGTGCAGGTACCCTTATTCGTCGGGTTGACTATTAAGGGAACCCCTTACATTTTGTCCTGTTTACGCTCCATGAGTGTTTTTCAGGGAATCCAGTATTTTTCTAGTAAGATTAGATATCTCTTCTTTCCCTATTTACCAAAATTGCCATACTTTTATAGGCAATGACCACCCGATAAATACTTATCTGGGAACCCAACTTTAAGAAGTCGTCACGATTTCCTACTTATAACCGAACATAATGGAAACCATAATTATATAACATATCTTGGAAGCCCGATTACAGCTATACAAGTTTCAGTTATTTCCCTTTAGTTTAAAGATTATTTTTTTGCCCGGGTGCAATGTTTCTCACTACATTTAAATTTGTAACTTTGTGAGTTTTTGACCGATTTTGATATTATGTCTTTATAATTTTCCAAATCTACATATTTAACGTACATATTCAAACAGTTGAGTTCAACCTGATTCAAAAAGTTTTAGTTTTGTTCAAAGTTATCTCATTTAATTTTTCGATGTTTTCTTACCATTTTCATTTCATTTTTCTGAAAGTTTTGAAGTCGGGAGTCATCCCGATTACAGCAACACAAGTATCAGTTATTTCCCTTTAGTTTTCAGATTACTCAATGTTTCATACTATATTTAGACTTGTAACTTCGCGAGTTTTTGACCAATTTTGATAGTTTGTTATTCTTATCCTTTTATTTGAGATACTTGATATAATCGATGACACGTGACGATGAATATGAAAGCTTTCATATCTGCATGGGACAGTAGCAGATCTAGTTATTTTTTTTTGTGTATTTTCTGCAAATCGGATTTCTCAGAATCTAACCATAGGATCTTTCTGAAACTTTGACCTACCCCCCAAAATTGGGGTGCGAACCTTGATTAAATATATTTTCAAAACGTTTTACGAATCCGAAATCACCGAATTTTACGAACGAATGCCTTTGACCTACAATGCTGTAACTTTGTGATTATTTGAGCTATTTAATTAATTCTTTTTTCTATGAGTACCTTGAGACATTTACTTCAAATCTGCAATTTCGGATTTTCGAATTTCGAAAATTCGTTGCTGTGATTTCGAACCGGAAGTTTAGACCAACTAGACAACTTCTTTAGTAGTTGTACGATTTTCATGAAATTTAATATGTAAGTAAACCTCAATGATGCGACTTGAAAAATGACTTTAGAAATTTTCTAAATTATCTCCCCTTGGAGAAATTGAGGATCGAATTTTTCAAAAAAATCGACGAAATATAGGTCAAATCATCTTGAATTATTTTTTAGATACTAGATACGAGACCACTGATTCGTACACAAAAAATGGAGTTTGTAGCTCAACCCGGAAGTGCCACGATCTTGAAATGTAAAAACGTCAAACGCCATTTTGCTATTTTACACGGGGGTTATATTTTCTGAATCCTTGAAGGAATGGCTATAAAATGTTGGCAGTAGAATTTTGATTTAAGTCAATGGATAGTCACCATATTGAATTGAATATCAGAAATAGTGAAAAATGGATATTAACGGGCATGTAAATTATCAGAATAAACCGTAGTTTGTTGAATTCATTTCCTATCTTTGAAATTAATACATTTGGGGATAGCCTGGCTCATTGTCGAATTTTTGGCATTTGAAAATTGCAAAATTTCAAATTTCGCCTTTGATGTTTTCCGTGCCGACAAAGTTGTTTTCGCGTGAAAAACTACGATTAACAGCTTGAAAATAATCAAATAGATCGCAGTTTCGCGATTTCGTCTCAAATCTGGGAAATCAATACATTTTTGGTTAGCCTCTTTTAAAAAATGGGTGGTGGCCTTGGAATCAATATATTTTCAAAACGTTTTGCGAATCCAAAATCACCGAAAACAACTGATGAAAAAATTGACCTTGACAGCTGTGTTACTTCGTGATTTTGTGATCTATTTTACTTTTCTGGTTAGCCTCCTTTCAAAAATGGGTGGTGGCCTTGAAATCAATATATTTTCAAAACGTTTTGCGAATCCAAAATCACCGAAAATAACTGATGAAAAAATTGAGCTTTGATGGAAACTATATAGAAAAATAAAAGGAAACATCAACATTATATAGGTGTCGAATGGACGTTAAGCCGCATTTCTCTCTTTCTCTTTTATTTTTAAAGTTTTGTAATAATCGGTTGTACTGTAGTGTAAAAGTGATAAAACAGAAAATTTCGCCCGGTAGTAATGTTTCTCACTTTAAAGTCAGCAATTTGCTCATTTTAGGGGGCAAACGTTTATTGCGAACGATTAAGCTGGTCAGGGATAGCTTATTTTTAAAAGTTTTGTAATATTCGGTTGATAATTAAAGGTACCGTGCAAATTAAACTGTTAAAATAGAAAATTTCGCCCGGTTGAAATGTTTCTCCTTGTAGGTCAGCAATTTGCCAAATTTAGGGAGGTTGCGTGGCTGAATGGTTAGCACCTGTGCACTGTATAGTAACGTCTGTCATTGAGTCAACTGGCGTTGTTTCGATTGAAATGCCCGGTTGAACTGTTTCTTGCTATAAGTCAGCAATTTACCGATTTTAGGGAGCCTGAATGGCTGAGTGGTTAGCATGTGCGCGCTGTATCGTAACGTCTGTCATTGAGTCAACCGGCATCGTTTCGATTTCCAGGTTGCACGTGACATGGAGTATGTAACTTCGCGAGTTTTTGACCAATTTCGATAATTTTTTCTTCTTATCCTTTTATTTAGGATACTTGATACAATCAATGACACGTGACGATGAATATGAAAGCTTTCATATCTGCATGGGACAGTAGCAGATCTAGTTAAGCTTTCATATTACATATGAAAGCTTATTGTTTCTGTTAAAGTTATTAAGCTTTCATATTTCATATGAAAGCTTATTGTTCTGTTAAGATTATTAAGCTTTCATATGTATTACATATGAAAGCTTATTCTTTCTGTTAAAGTTATTATTAATCTTTCATATGTATTACATATGAAAGCTTATTGTTTCTGTTAAAGTTATTAAGCTTTCATATGTATTACATATGAAAGCTTATTGTTTCTGTTAAAGTTATTATTAAGCTTTCATATTACATATGAAAGCTTATTGTTTCTGTTAAGATTATTATTATTTTTTTTTTTGTGTATTTTCTGCAAATCGGATTTCTCAGAATCTAACCATGGGATCTTTCTAAAACTTTGACCTACCCCCCCAAAAATGGGGTGCGAACGTTGTTTAAATATATTTTCAAAACGTTTTTCGAATCCGAAATCACCGAATTTTACGAACGAAAAAACTGACAATGCATAGTCGTTACTTTGTTATTTTTTGACCGATTTTACTAATTCTTTTTTCTTTGAATACCTTGAAAAAAATCATTTTCATCTGCAGTTTCACATTTTCGAATTTCGAAAATTCGCCGCTGTGATTTCGAACCGGAAGTTTAGACCAATTTAACAACTTCTTTAATAGTTGTACGATTTTCATGAAATTTAGTATACAAGTAGATCTTACCGATGTGACTTCAGAAATATAATTAGAAATTTTCTAAATTATCTCCCCTTGGTGAAATTAAGGATCAAAGTTTTCAAAAAAATCGTCGAAATATAGGTCAGAATGACCTAATTTTTTTTTTCGATACTAGACAAGGAATTACTGATTCGTACACAAAATATGGAGTTTGTCGATCGAACCGGAAGTGCCACCATCTTTAAACGTGAAAAATCAAAAAGGCTTTTTTGCTATTTTACTTACAGACTCGGGAGTTATATTTTCGGAATCCTTGAAGGAAGGCCTAAAAAATGTCGCGAATAGAATTCTGATTTAGGTCAACCGGGAGTCACCATTTTGAATTGAAAATGAAAAATAGAAGCAATTTGAAGGGCCGAGACTTTGGAGCACAATAACTCTCATTCTAATTAAGCTAGAATGTTCAAACTTGGTGTAGACGTTCACTAGGTCAATGTTATGATTGAGTTCAAAGATGAGCATTTTCTGCTTAGGGTAAGCAGAGATAAGCATGCTGATTTGTTGATTATTTAGGGCACGATAACTTCGGTTATAATGAAGGGAGGGCGGTGAAACTTTTGTCAATAGAGAGTGTAATAGGTAGCCTGTTGTGTGAAATGATTGTATCATTTTTTAAATATCAGGGATAGCCGAAAAAAAAAGCCATTGAAAATCCAAAAAGTCGTATTTTTACAATTTGGAGCATGTTTAGAGGTCTTTCTCGTAAAGTCAACATACTATTTTTTGGGAACTTCTTCTACAAAGAGTCTTATTGGTAGTCTTTTATATGAAACCATCGATCAACAGTCCAACATATCAGGAGTAGAAGAACAAAAGGATCGAACATTGAAAACGGCACCCTTTCATTGTTAAGCGAAACATGCAGTGTGGGTGACTACAATCTACGCATTTAGTCATCGTATAGAGTTTATTCAACAGTATCGAATTCCAACTGCTTCGGGATATTTTACGTGCACTCCAATGTGTACACGGGAGCTTGGTTTTTCGTCCCATCCGAAGGACTAGACAACTGTGCTTGTCAGGCCCTCCGTTCTGCCTCACTGACAAGGGGAACCACGCCGGGAAATCGAGATGAACTTTTTCCGTGCAGAACTTTCAATTCAGGCAAAACGTTTATTGCATACGATTAAGCTGGTCAGTTGGAACTTATTTTCAAAAGTTTTGTAATAATCGGTTGGTAATTAAAGTACCGTGCACATTAAACTGTTAAAACAGAAAATTTCGCCCGGTTGAAATGTTTCTTGCTGTAAGTCAGCAATTTTCCGAATTCGGGGAGGCTGGATGGCTGAATGGTTAGCATGTGCGCGCTGTATCGTAACGTTTGTCATTGAGTCAACAGGCGTCGTTTCGATCTCCAGGTTGCACGTGACATGGTGTATGATGTCCAACCTCGTGGGTTTTCTCCGTGTTCTTCGGTTTCCTCCCAACGGCTAAAGACCAGTACGTGCAAGGGGAGTTTTTAAATAAAATTAAAAAACATATGTTAGTCCCGAAATGACCTAGTTTGTGTCGAATGGACGTTAGGCCGCATTTCTCTCTTTCTCTTTTTAAAGTTTTGTAATAATCGGTTGGTAATCAAAGGTACTGTTAAAGTGATAAAACAGAAAATTTGGCCCGGTTGTAATGTTTCTCACTTTAAAGTCAGCAATTTGTCGATTTTAAGGGGCAAACGTTTATTGCGAACGATTAAGCTGGTCAGGGGGAGCTTATTTTTAAAAGTTTTGTAATATTCGGTTGATAACTAAAGGTACCGTGCAAATTAAACTGTTAAAATAGAAAATTTGGCCCGGTTGAAATGTTTCTCGCTGTAGGTCAGCAATTTGCCGATTTTAGGGAGGTTGCGTGGCTGAATGGTTAGCACGTGCGCTATGTATCATAACGTCTGTCATTGAGTCAACTGGCCTTGTTTCGATTTCTTGGTTGTACGTGACAAGGAGTATGGTCGCCTTACCAACCTCGTAGGCCGTAACGCCGCTGCCCGGGTAAAATTTCCCTCATTGCACACTTTATGGCGTATGCCCGTCTTCATTAGCCCATTGTAGGAGCAGAACAGTAGGACGTTAAACCCCATTCAATTTCATTTCATTTTCTCTATGTTGCTTATTTATTATAGTGGATAAATATTTTTCTGGTTCTAGCAATTATTTAATTTCTGCATAGAAATCTCTCGCCAGTTTTTTTTTATTGCAGAGTGCCATTCTTGTATATTGCAGTCTATGACCCTTTGTTTAAAACATGCTTAAGAAGTCGTCACGATTTCCTACTTATAACCAAACATATTGGAAACCATAATTATATAACATATCTTGGAAGCCCGATTACAGCTATACAAGTTTCAGTTATTTCCCTTTAGTTTAAAGATTATTTTTTTGCCCGGGTGCAATGTTTCTCACTACATTTAAATTTGTAACTTTGTGAGTTTTTGACCGATTTTGATATTATGTCTTTATAATTTTCCAAATCTACACATTTAACGTACATATTCAAACAGTTGAGTTCAACCTGATTCAAAAAGTTTTAGTTTTGTTCAAAGTTGTCTCATTTAATTTTTCGATGTTTTCTTACCATTTTCATTTCATTTTTCTGAAAGTTTTGAAATCGGAAGTCATCCCGATTACAGCAACACAAGTATCAGTTATTTCCCTTTAGTTTTCAGATTACTCAATGTTTCATACTATATTTAGACTTGTAACTTCGCGAGTTTTTGACCAATTTTGATAGTTTGTTATTCTTATCCTTTTATTTGAGATACTTGATATAATCGATGACACGTGACGATGAATATGAAAGCTTTCATATCTGCATGGGACAGTAGCAGATCTAGTTATTATTATTTTTTTTTGTGTGTGTTTTCTGCAAATCGGATTTCTCAGAATCTATCCATAGGATCTTTCTGAAATTTTGACCTACCCCCCAAAAATGGGGTGCGAACCTTGATTAAATATATTTTCGAAACGTTTTACGAATCCGAAATCACCGAATTTTACGAACGAAAAAAATGACAATGCATAGTCGTAACTTTGTTATTTTTTGACCGATTTTACTAATTCTTTTTTCTTTGGATACCTTAAAAAAAACCATTTTCATCTGCAGTTTCACATTTTCGAATTTCGAAAATTAGTCGCTGTGATTTCGAACCGGAAATTTAGACCAATTTGACAACTTCTTTAATAGTTGTACGATTTTCATGAAATTTAGTATCTAAGTAGATCTTACCAATGTGACTTCAAAAATATAATTAGAAATTTTCTAAATTATCTCCCCTTGACGAAATTAAGGATCAAATTTTTCAAAAAAATCATCGAAATATAGGTCAGAATGACCTGATTTTTTTTTTGGATACTAGATAAGTAATTACTGATTTGTACACAAAATATGGAGTTTGTCGATCGAACCGGAAGTGCCGCCATATTTAAAAGTGAAAAATCAATAAGGCTTTTTTGCTATTTTACTTACAGACTCGGGAGTTATATTTTCTGAATCCTTGTAGGAAGGCCTAAAAAATGTCGCGAATAGAATTTTGATTTCGGTCACGTGATGGTCACCATTTTGAATTGAAAATGAAAAATAGAAGCAATTTGAAGGGCCGGGAATTCGGAACACAATAACTCTCCTTCTAATTAAGCTAGAATGTTCAAACTTGGTGTAGACGTTCACTAGGTCAATGTTATGATTGAGTTCAAAGTAGGGTAAGCAGAGATAAGCATGCTGATTTGTTGATTCTTTAGGGTACGATAACTTCGGTTATAATGAAGGGAGGGCGGTGAAACTTTTGTCAATAGAGAGTCTAATAGCTAGCCTGTTGTGTGAAATCATTGTATCATTTTTTTTAAATATCAGGGATAGCCGAAAAAAAGAGATTGAAAATCCAAAAAGTCGTATCTTTACAATTTGGAGCATGTTTAGAGGTCTTTCTCGTTAAGTCAAAATACTATTTTTTGGGAACTTCTTCTACAAAGAGTCTTATTGGTAGTCTTTATATGAAACCATCGATCAACAGTCCAACATATCAGGAGTAGAAGAACAAAAGGATCGAACATTGAAAACGGCACCCTTTCATTGATAAGCGAAACATGCAGTGTGGGTGACTACAATCTACGCATTTAGTCATCGTATAGAGTTTATTCAACAGTATCGAATTCCAACTGCTTAGGGATATTTTACGTGCACTCCAATGTGTACACGGGACCTTGGTTTTTCGTCCCATCCGAAGGACTAGACAGCTGTGCTTGTCAGGCCCTCCGTTCTGCCTCACTGACAAGGGGAACCACGCCGGGAAATCGAGATGAACTTTTTCCGTGCAGAACTTTCAATTCAGGCAAAACGTTTATTGCATACGATTAAGCTGGTCAGTTGGAGCTTATTTTCAAAAGTTTTGTAATAATCGGTTGGTAATTAAAGTACCGTGCACATTAAACTGTTAAAACAGAAAATTTCGCCCGGTTGAAATGTTTCTTGCTATAAGTCAGCAATTTTCCGAATTCAGGGAGGCTGGATGGCTGAATGGTTAGCATGTGCTCGCTGTATCGTAACGTTTGTCATTGAGTCAACGGGCGTCGTTTCGATCTCCAGGTTGCACGTGACATGGTGTATGATGTCCAAACTCGTGGGTTTTCTCCGTGTTCTTCGGTTTCCTCCCAACGGCTAAAGACCAGTACTTGCAAGGGGAGTTTTTAAATAAAATCAAAAAACATATGTTAGTCCCGAAATGACCTAGTTTGTGTCGAATGGACGTTAGGCCGCATTTCTCTCTTTCTCTTTATAAAGTTTTGTAATAATCGGTTGGTAATCAAAGGTACTGTTAAAGTGATAAAACAGAAAATTTGGCCCGGTTGTAATGTTTCTCACTTTAAAGTCAGCAATTTGTCGATTTTAAGGGGCAAACGTTTATTGCGAACGATTAAGCTGGTCAGGGGGAGCTTATTTTTAAAAGTTTTGTAATATTCGGTTGATAACTAAAGGTACCGTGCAAATTAAACTGTTAAAATAGAAAATTTGGCCCGCTTGAAATGTTACTCGCTGTAGGTCAGCAATTTGCCGATTTTAGGGAGGTTGCGTGGCTGAATGGTTAGCACGTGCGCTCTGTATCATAACGTCTGTCATTGAGTCAACTGGCCTTGTTTCGATTTCTTGGTTGTACGTGACAAGGAGTATGGTCGCCTTACCAACCTCGTAGGCCGTAACGCCGCTGCCCGGGTAAAATTTCCCTCATTGCACACTTTATGGCGTATGCCCGTCTTCATTAGTCCATTGTAGGAGCAGAACAGTAGGACGTTAAACCCCATTCAATTTCATTTCATTTTCTCTATGTTGCTTATTTATTATAGTGGATAAATATTTTTCTGGTTCTAGCAATTATTTAATTTCTGCATAGAAATCTCTGGCCAGTTTTTTTTATTGCAGAGTGCCATTCTTGTATATTGCAGTCTATGACCCTTTGTTTAAAACATGCTTAAGAAGTCGTCACGATTTCCTACTTATAACCAAACATATTGGAAACCATAATTATATAACATATCTTGGAAGCCCGATTACAGCTATACAAGTTTCAGTTATTTCCCTTTAGTTTAAAGATTATTTTTTTGCCCGGGTGCAATGTTTCTCACTACATTTTAATTTGTAACTTTGTGAGTTTTTGACCGATTTTGATATTATGTCTTTATAATTTTCCAAATCTACATATTTAACGTACATATTCAAACAGTTGAGTTCAACCTGATTCAAAAAGTTTTAGTTTTGTTCAAAGTTATCTCATTTAATTTTTCGATGTTTTCTTACCATTTTCATTTCATTTTTCTGAAAGTTTTGAAATCGGAAGTCATTCCGATTACAGCAACACAAGTATCAGTTTTTTCCCTTTAGTTTTCAGATTACTCAATGTTTCATACTATAATTAGACTTGTAACTTCGCGAGTTTTTGACCAATTTTGATAGTTTGTTATTCTTATCCTTTTATTTGAGATACTTGATATAATCGATGACACGTGACGATGAATATGAAAGCTTTCATATCTGCATGGGACAGTAGCAGATCTAGTTATTATTATTATTTTTTTTTTTGTGTATTTTCTGCAAATCGGATTTCTCAGAATCTAACGATAGGATCTTTCTGAAACATTGACCTATCCCCCCATAAATGGGGTGCGAACCTTGATTAAATATATTTTCAAAACGTTTTACGAATCCGAAATCACCGAATTTTACGAACGAATGCATTTGACCTACAATGCTGTAACTTTGTGACTATTTGACCTATTTAACTAATTCTTTTTTCTATGAGTACCTTGAGACATTTACTTCAAATCTGCAATTTCGGATTTTTTGAATTTCGAAAATTCGTCGCTGTGATATCGAACCGGAAGTTTAGACCAACTCGACAACTTTTTTAGTAGTTGTACGATTTTCATGAAATTTAATATGTCAGTAAACCTTAATGATGCGAATTGAAAAATGACTTTAGAAATTTTCTAAATTATATCCCCTTGGAGAAATTGAGGATCGAAATTTTCAAAAAAATCGACAAAATGTAGGTCAAATCATCTTGAATTTTTTTTTGGTTACTAACTACGAGACCACTGATTCGTACACAAAAAATGGAGTTTGTAGCTCAACCCGGAAGTACCACCATCTTGAAATGTAAAAACCTCAAACGCCATTTTGCTATTTTACTTACAGACACGGGAATTATATTCTCTGAATCCTTGGAGGAAGGTCTAAAAAACGTCGGGAGTAGAATTTTCATTTAGGTCAACTGGGAGTCACCATTGAAAGGCCGAGACTTTGGAACACAATAACTCTCCTTCTAATTAAGCTGGAATGTTCAATCTTGGTGTAGACGTTCACTAGGTCAATGTTATGATTGAGTTCAAAGATGGGCATTTTCTGCTTAGGGTAAGCAGAGATAAGCATGCCGATTTGTTGATTCTTTAGGGCACGATAACTTCGGTTATAATGAAGGGAGGGCGATGAAACTTTTGTCAATAGAGAGTCTAATAGCTAGCCTGTTGTGTGAAATCATTGTATCATTTTTTTAAATATCAGGGATAGCCGAAAAAAAGAAATTGAAAATCCAAAAAGTCGTATTTTTACAATTTGGAGCATGTTTAGAGGTCTTTCTCGTAAAGTCAACATAATATTTTTGGGGAACTTCTTCTACAAAGAGTCTTATTGGTAGTCTTTTATATGAAACCATCGATCAACAGTCCAACATATCAGGAGTAGAAGAACAAAAGGATCAAACATTGAAAACGGCACCCTTTCATTGTTGAGCGAAACATGCAGTGTGGGTGACTACAATCTACACATTTAGTCATCGTATAGAGCTTATTCAACATTATCGAATTCCAACTGCTAAGGGATCTTTTACGTGCACTCCAACGTGTACACGCCGGTGGGAGGACACGCCAGAAAATCGAGATGAACTTTCTCGGCCAATGCAGGATCGAACACCCGACCTCCTGGCTAGCAGGTCAACGCCTTCGCCACATAGTGTGGACACCCATCGTACATTTCATCCGTCAAATCAAAGCATTTCATTGCATTAGACCAATACTTAATTATTCTTAATTTAAAACTTTATTTTAATATTATTAAATCCTTATTTTATTGGTAGACTTTCGTCTTATTTAAAATTAAACTTTCATTTAACTATGAACAACCCTTAACGTCTCTCTTTAAAACAATTAAATACTCTAAAACAGTAGCTCAACCTTTTGACCTAAGCTCATTAATTTACCATTTTGTATGTGAGCGACTTGTTATTCTTCTTATATGACATATGGCACGTGTCTGATTTCAAAGGGGAGTTTGGTGACTGAATGGTTAGCACGCGCGCGCTGTATAATTAAGCCTGTCATTGAGTCAACTAGCGTGTTTTCGAATCTCCGGTTGTACCTGACAAGGTGTAAGGTCGCCTGTCCAACTTGATGTTTTTCGTGCTGACAAAATCCTTTACGAGTGAAAAATCACATTAACTTCACTAGATTGTGACCGATTTTAATGATTTTTTTTCCTTGTTCGGATTATTCATATGACCCATGACATGTGACAGGAAGTGACTGTGAATATGAAAGCTTTCATATCTGCATGGGACAGTAGCAGATCTAGTTATTTATTATTTTTTTTTATCCACTTTGCCTATTTCTCAGCAACTATAAGAGATAGAGGTCTGAAATTTGATTTTCTGTTGGGAAACTGGGTGGTGGTTAGTGCTTAAATGTAAAATCAAATTTGTGCGCATAGCGGAAACGCGTCAAATCTTTAACGTGCACTTAAATTGAAAATCGGCCATAATTCTTCTAATTCTCATCCGACCTTTCCGATATTTACATTTTTGGATAGCTGAAAACATTTCTGAGTAGATGGCAGTTCAAAAACATCGAGTTTAGAAACTTTGTCGCTCTCATTTTTTTGGTGAAGAATGAAAAATTTTCAAAATTTTCTAAAATTGTTATTTTTGGGAATTTTGAAATATGACTGATATTTTTGGATAGCTGACATCAATCCGATTCCAAAAATATAAGTTTTGTTCTGAAATGTTAGCTTTGATTTTTCACTTTTTTACGCATTTTGGTCAAATCGTAGAGTTCTTATTTTTTTTAAAACGGCGCCTACGATTTTTCTGAAACTTCAGGCATATGATGTCAACAGTCGTCTCCAGTCCTTAGACTATGGATGAAAATCCTCTAATCACCGGAAGTGGTCAAGAAAGGCATCCAAAGTTTGACAAAATTCAGAAAAATGGGTGCCTGTGCGCCAAATAAGATGTATCGATTGGTTGTTTACCGAGTAGTTAAAATATTATATCGTTTGATAGCCACGTGAAGTATCTACAAGATGGTACTATAGCGACAAGTTTCTATCAAAAAATAAAAAAGTTATCTGAGTTTGAAAAGTAAGGTATTTTGCTATTTCGATCAACTTTAGACGCGTATTTCTCGAAAACGCCGCCTACGATTTTTTTAAAACTTTCTCATTCGAGAGTCTTATAGGTGGTGTATTGTGTGAAACCATTGTACAATTTCTCTAAATGTCATGAGTAGTCGAAAAACGAGATTGAAAATCCAAAACGTCATATTTTTAACATTTGGAGCATTTTTAGACGTCTTTTTCTCGAAAAGTCAACGTAATTTTTTTTTTGAACTTCTTCTATAGAGAGTTTTATCGGTAGTCTTAGGTATGAAACCATTGCGCAACAGTAAGAAATATCAGGAGTATGAGAACAAAGGGATCGAAAATGGAAAACGTCACCTTTCATTGTTAAGCGAAACATGCAGTAAGAGTTGATACAATCTGTACGTATTAGCAACGTTTAGAGCATATTCAAAAGTCCCTTTTTCTCTCACAGTGACGATATTTGGGCCAAAAGTATTTCAACTTTGAGTCTTTACTTCTATTCAAAATAAGTGTATAGTGACCCCGTAGCAGAAATATTTGATTTATGTGTGTAATAATTAGTCTTTGAATTAATATTGTTTCTCCTTGGCCAAAATTACCCCATAGCCGTAATCATCTCGACACAAATCGACGGCTCGCGCTGTTTATATGCAGATCCAATTTTGACGAGGTTGCAGTTGTATCTCGCAGTTGTATCGTGCAGAAGTACGAATTTGCACCGGTCATAGAAAGTTTAATGTAGTTAGAGCATGGACTCTGTTTCTAATAAATATCGAAATTTTATATGTTGGTGACGTCAAATCTTTAACGTGCAAGAAATCCGAAAATTGGCGATATTTCATTGAATATAAAATCAATTTTTGAACCAGTTACATATTTGAGTAGCTAACATGAAAACGCGATTCCGAAGTCCCGTGTACACATTGGTGTGACATCGACAAAAGTCCGAATTGGTCATAATTGGAACGTTTTGCATACGTATAAAGGATATATAGAGAGATTTTTTTAAAAGTGACAATATTTGAACTAAGGGTGTTTTAATAGTAATCAATATCTGTTACTGGAGCTTCTCGAGTGAAAATAATTCGTTTTAGTAAATAATAGTTACCCCTGAAATTAATATCGCAGGATTTTTGTCTCCATGACGTCATCATTTGATACCAGTGAAAATAAACCTCTCTGTTGAAGTTATTTATAAGGAAGGCACTCCTGTATATAAATGCTGAAAAATTAATGTTGAATTTATGATCCTTGGTTTTGGTTACTATTTGACACTTGCGATACTTTTTTGTCCCAATCGGAAAACTCGTTTTTTTTTATATTCTCGTGTAGATCTGTGAAACTAAAACAGATAGAGTTTTGAATATTGATTTTTCCTATGTTTTAAACATTTAGTACTTAGAACTATTGCGAAAGTTGTGAACCAGACCGGAAGTGATGTAAATCTTTAACGTGCACGAATGAAAATCGGTTCTAATTATGTCAATTCCCAACCGATTTTCGAAAAAATTATATTTTTGTACAGCCGGGGATATTGCGGATGGGATAAATGTCGAATTGAGATAACCATGTCGTTCTCAGTTGAGATAACCAGTTTGAGTATGGACTCTATCTGTAATAAATATTAAATTTTTATATGTTATATGTAGCGACGTCAAATCTTTAACGTGCACGAAATCAGAAAATTGTAGATATTTCATTGAATATTTAATCAATTTTTGAACCTGTTGCATATTTGAGTAGTTGATATGGACGTGATTCCAAAGTCCCGCGTACACATTGGTGTGACATTGACAAAAGTCCGAGTTGGTCATAATCGCAACGTTTTGCCTACGTATAAAGCGTTATATAGAGAGCTTTTTTTTGAAAGAGGCAATATTTGAACTAAAGGTGTTTTACTGGTAACCAATATCTGGTAATGCTGCTTCTAGAGTGAAAATAATTCATTTTAGTCAATAACAGTTACTCCTGAAATTATTATCCCAGGTTTTTGTCTACATGACGCCATCATATGATACCAGCGAAAATGGTGCTATTTACCGAAACTATTTATAAGGAAGGCACCCCTCTAGACACATGTTGAAAAGTTGATGTTGAAAGGTATGATTCTTCGTTTTGGTTATGATCTGACACGATTTTTTTTGTACCATTCGAAAAACTGTTTTTTTTTTCATTCTCGTGTAGATCTCTGAAACTAAAGCAGATAGAGTTCTGAATAATGATTTTTCCTATGTTTTAAGCAGTAAGTACTTAGTAGTATTGCGAAAGTTCTGAACAGACCTGAAGTGAAGTAAATCTTTAACGTGCATAAATGAAAATAGGTCCTAATAATCTCAATTCCCAACCGATTTTCGAAAAAATTATATTTTTGTAGAGCCGGGGATATTGCGGATGCGATATAGGTCGAATTGCAATACCACGCAGTTTTCTTTTTTTTTCCTGAAAATTTGAAAATGTACTAAAATTGTAATTTTTTTTTTTTTTTTTTAGAAATTTTGCGTTTTTGATTGCGTATTTAGATTTCTGGCGTCTGTAGGATTCTACCGATCCATGTTCATAATGTTGTAAATTGTTCAACTACATTTTTCACTTTCCTTCTATCGTAATGCGCATGCACAGAAAGTGTCAATATCTGAGTTGTTTAAGTGTGTGTGTGTGTGTTTTAAGGGGTGAGTGGTGGGCATTTTGTGCTGTCTTGGGTAAGGTGAAAGCCTTCAGCCTTGCAAGCAAGTCTAGTTAGGCTTTCACCATTTTCAATGGTGAAAGGCTATTGTTATTACTAAGATTATTATTTATTAGGCTTTCACCATTTTTAATGGTGAAAGACTATTGTTATTACTAAGATTAATATTATTAAGCTTTCATATTACATATGAAAGCTTATTGTTTCTGTTAAGATTATTATTTTTTTTTTTTTTTGTGTATTTTCTGCAAATCGGATTTCTCAGAATCTAACCATGGGATCTTTCTAAAACTTTGACCTACCCCCCCCCCCCCAAAATGGGGTGCGAACGTTGTTTAAATATATTTTCAAAACGTTTTACGAATCCGAAATCACCGAATTTTACGAACGAAAAAACTGACAATGCATAGTCGTAACTTTGTTATTTTTTGACCGATTTTACTAATTCTTTTTTCTTTGAATACCTTGAAAAAAATCATTTTCATCTGCAGTTTCACATTTTCGAATTTCGAAAATTCGTTGCTGTGATTTCGAACCGGAAGTTTAGACCAATTTGACAACTTCTTTAATAGTTGTACGATTTTCATGAAATTTAGTATACAAGTAGATCTTACCAATGTGACTTCAAAAATATAATTAGAAATTTTCTAGATTATCTCCCCTTGGTGAAATTAAGGATCAAAGTTTTCAAAAAAATCGTCCAAATATAGGTCAGAATGACCTAATTTTCTTTTTCTATACTAGACAAGGAATTACTGATTCGTACACAAAATATGGAGTTTGTCGATCGAACCGGAAGTGCCACCATCTTTAAACGTGAAAAATCAAAAAGGCTTTTTTGCTATTTTACTTACAGACTCGGGAGTTATATTTTCGAAATCCTTGAAGGAATGCCTAAAAATCTATCGGATCAGAATTTTGATTTCGGTCATGTGATGGTCACAATTTTGAATTGAAAATGAAAAATAGAAGCAATTTGAAAGGCCAGGATTTCGGAACACAATAACTCTCCTTCTAATTAAGCTAGAATGTTCAAACTTGGTGTAGACGTTCACTAGGTCAATGTTATGATTGAGTTCAAAGATGAGCATTTTCTGCTTAGGGTAAGCAGAGATAAGCATGCTGATTTGTTGATTCTTTAGGGCACAATAACTTCGGTTATAATGAAGGGAGGGCGGTGAAACTTTTGTCAATAGAGAGTCTAATAGGTAGCCTGTTGTGTGAAATGATTGTATCATTTTTTTTAAATATCAGGGATAGCCGGAAAAAAGCGATTGAAAATCCAAAAAGTCGTATTTTTACAATTTGGAGCATGTTTAGAGGTCTTTCTCGTAAAGTCAACATACTATTTTTTGGGAACTTCTTCTACAAAGAGGCTTATTGGTAGTCTTTTATATGAAACCATCGATCAACAGTCCAACATATCAGGAGTAGAAGAACAAAAGGATCGAACATTGAAAACGGCACCCTTTCATTGTTGAGCGAAACATGAAGTGTGGGTGACTACAATCTACGCATTTAGTCATCGTATAGAGCTTATTCAACAGTATCGAATTCCAACTGCTTAGGGATATTTTACGTGCACTCCAATGTGTACACGGGACCTTGGTTTTTCGTCCCATCCGAAGGACTAGACAGCTGTGCTTGTCAGGCCCTCCGTTCTGCCTTACTGACAAGGGAACCACGCCGGGAAATCGAGATGAACTTTCTCTGTGCAGAACTTTCAATTCAGGCAAAACGTTTATTGCATACGATTAAGCTGGTCAGTTGGAGCTTATTTTCAAAAGTTTTGTAATAATCGGTTGGTAATTAAAGTACCGTGCACATTAAACTGTTAAAACAGAAAATTTCGCCCGGTTGAAATGTTTCTTGCTATAAGTCAGCAATTTTCCGAATTCAGGGAGGCTGGATGGCTGAATGGTTAGCATGTGCTCGCTGTATCGTAACCTTTGTCATTGAGTCAACGGGCGTCGTTTCGATCTCCAGGTTGCACGTGACATGGTGTATGATGTCCAACCTCGTGGGTTTTCTCCGTGTTCTTCGGTTTCCTCCCAACGGCTAAAGACCAGTACGTGCAAGGGGAGTTTTTAAATAAAATTAAAAAACATATGTTAGTCCCGAAATGACCTAGTTTGTGTCGAATGGACGTTAGGCCGCATTTCTCTCTTTCTCTTTTTAAAGTTTTGTAATAATCGGTTGGTAATCAAAGGTACTGTTAAAGTGATAAAACAGAAAATTTGGCCCGGTTGTAATGTTTCTCACTTTAAATTCAGCAATTTGTCGATTTTAAGGGGCAAACGTTTATTGCGAACGATTAAGCTGGTCAGGGGGAGCTTATTTTTAAAAGTTTTGTAATATTCGGTTGATAACTAAAGGTACCGTGCAAATTAAACTGTTAAAATAGAAAATTTGGCCCGGTTGAAATGTTTCTCGCTGTAGGTCAGCAATTTTCCGATTTTAGGGAGGTTGCGTGGCTGAATGGTTAGCACCTGCGCTCTGTATCATAACGTCTGTCATTGAGTCAACTGTCCTTATTTCGATTTCTTGGTTGTACGTGACAAGGAGTATGGTCGCCTTACCAACCTCGTAGGCCGTAACGCCGCTGCCCGGGTAAAATTTCCCTCATTGCACACTTTATGGCGTATGCCCGTCTTCATTAGCCCATTGTAGGAGCAGAACAGTAGGACGTTAAACCCCATTCAATTTCATTTCATTTTCTCTGTGTTGCTTATTTATTATAGTGGATAAATATTTTTCTGGTTCTAGCAATTATTTAATTTCTGTATAGAAATCTCTGGCCAGTTTTTTTTTATTGCAGAGTGCCATTCTTGTATATTGCAATCTATGACCCTTAAGAAGTCGTCACGATTTCCTACTTATAACCAAACATATTGGAAACCATAATTATATAACATATCTTGGAAGCCCGATTACAGCTATACAAGTTTCAGTTATTTCCCTTTAGTTTAAAGATTATTTTTTTGCCCGGGTGCAATGTTTCTCACTACATTTAAATTTGTAACTTTGTGAGTTTTTGACCGATTTTGATATTATGTCTTTATAATTTTCCAAATCTACATATTTAACGTACATATTCAAACAGTTGAGTTCAACCTGATTCAAAAAGTTTTAGTTTTGTTCAAAGTTATCTCATTCATCCCGATTACAGCAACACAAGTATCAGTTATTTCCCTTTAGTTTTCAGATTACTCAATGTTTCATACTATATTTAGACTTGTAACTTCGCGAGTTTTTGACCAATTTTGATAGTTTGTTATTCTTATCCTTTTATTTGAGATACTTGATATAATCGATGACACGTGACGATGAATATGAAAGCTTTCATATCTGCATGGGACAATTGCAGATCTAGTTATTTTTTTTTTGTGTATTTTCTGCAAATCGGATTTCTCAGAATCTAACCATGGGATCTTTCTGAAACTTTGACCTATCCCCCCAAAAATGGGGTGCGAACGTTGTTTAAATATATTTTCAAAACGTTTTACGAATCCGAAATCACCGAATTTTACGAACGAAAAAACTGACAATGCATAGACGTAACTTTGTTATTTTTTGACCGATTTTACTAATTCTTTTTTCTTTGAATACCTTGAAAAAAATCATTTTCATCTGCAGTTTCACATTTTCGAATTTCTAAAATTCGTCGCTGTGATTTCGAACCGGAAGTTTAGACCAATTTGACAACTTCTTTAATAGTTGTACGATTTTCATGAAATTTAGTATACAAGTAGATCTTACCGACGTGACTTCAAAAATATAATTAGAAATTTTCTAAATTATCTCCCCTTGGTGAAATTAAGGATCAAACTTTTCAAAAAAATCGTCGAAATATAGGTCAGAATGACCTAAATTTTTTTTTCGATACTAGACAAGGAATTACTGATTCGTACACAAAATATGGAGTTTGTCGATCGAACCGGAAGTGCCACCATCTTTAAACGTGAAAAATCAATAAGGCTTTTTTGCTATTTTACTTACAGATTCGGGGGTCATATTTTCGGAATCCTTGAAGGATGGCCTAAAAATCTGTCGGATCAGAATTTTGATTTCGGTCACGTGATGGTCACCATTTTGAATTGAAAATGAAAAATAGAAGCAATTTGAAGGGCCGGGATTTTAGAACACAATAACTCTCCTTCTAATTAAGGTAGAATGTTCAAACTTGATGTAGACGTTCACTAGGTCAATGTTATGATTGAGTTCAAAGATGACCATTTTCTGCTTAGGGTAAGCAGAGATAAGCATGCTGATTTGTTGATTTTTTAGGGCACGATAACTTCGGTTATAATAAAGGGAGGGCGGTGAAACTTTTGTCAATAGAGAGTCTAATAGCTAGCCTGTTGTTTGAAATCGTTGTATCATTTTTTTTAAATATCAGATATAGCCGGAAAAAAGAGATTGAAAATCCAAAAAGTCGTATTTTTACAATTTGGAGCATGTTTAGAGGTCTTTCTCGTAAAGTCAACATAATATTTTTGGGGAACTTCTTCTACAAAGAGTCGTATTGGTAGTCTTTTATATGAAACCATCGATCAACAGTCCAACATATCAGGAGTAGAAGAACAAAAGGATCGAACATTGAAAACGGCACCCTTTCATTGTTAAGCGAAACATGCAGTGTGGGTGACTACAATCTACACATTTAGTCATCGTATAGAGCTTATTCAACAGTATCGAATTCCAACTGCTTAGGGATATTTTACGTGCACTCCAATGTGTACACGGGACCTTGGTTTTTCGTCCCATCCGAACGACTAGACAGCTGTGCTTGTTAGGCCCTCCGTTCTGCATCACTGACAAGGGGGAACCACGCCGGGAAATCAAGATGAACTTTCTCCGTGCAGAACTTTCAATTCAGGCCAAACGTTTATTGCATACGATTAAGCTGGTCAGTTGGAGCTTATTTTCAAAAGTTTTGTAATAATCGGTTGGTAATTAAAGTACCGTGCACATTAAACTGTTAAAACAGAAAATTTAGCCCAGTTGAAATGTTTCTTGCTATAAGTCAGCAATTTTCCGAATTCAGGAGGCTGAATGGCTGAATGGTTAGCATGTGCGCACTGTATCGTAACGTCTGTCATTGAGTCAACGGGCGTCGTTTCGATCTCCAGGTTGCACGTGACATGGAGTATGATGTCCAACCTCGTGGGTTTTCTCCTTGTCCTTCGGTTTCCTCCCAACGGCTAAAGACCAGTAAGCGCAAGGGGAGTTTTTAAATAAAATTAAAAAACATATGTTAGTCACGAAATGACCTAGTTTGTGTCGAATGGACATTAGGCCGCATTTCTCTCTTTCTCTTTTATTTTTAAAGTTTTGTAATAATCGGTTGGTAATCAAAGGTACTGTAAAAGTGAAAAAACAGAAAATTTATTCCGGCTGTAATGTTTCTCACTTTAAAGTCAGCAATTTGCCGATTTTAAGGGGCAAAGGTATATTGCGAACGATTAGGCTGGTCAGGGGGAGCTTATTTTTAAAAGTTTTGTAATATTCGGTTGATAACTAAAGGTACCGTGCAAATTAAACTGTTAAAATAGAAAATTTGGCCCGGTTGAAATGTTTCTCGCTGTAGGTCAGCAATTTGCCGATTTTAGGTAGGTTGCGTGGCTGAATGGTTAGCACGTGCGCTCTGTATGATAACGTCTGTCTTTGAGTCAACTGGCGTTGTTTCGATTTCTTGGTTGCACGTGACAAGGAGTATGGTCGCCTGTCCAACCTCTTAGGCCGTTACGCCGCTGCCCGGGTAAAATTTCCCTCATTGCACACTTTATGGCATATGCCCGTCTTCATTAGCCCATTTTAGGAGCAGAACAGTAGGACGTTAAACCCCATTCAATTTCATTTCATTTTCGCTATATTGCTTATTTATTATAGTGGATAAATATTTTTCTGGTTCTAGCAATTATTTAATTTCTGCATAGAAATCTTGCTTTGGCCAGTTTTTTTTATTGCAGAGTACCATTCTTGTGTAATTCAGTCTATGATCCTTTGTTTAAAACATGTTTAAGAAGTCGTCATGATTTCCTACTTATAACCAAACATATTGGAAATATTAGTCTGGCATTATTAAATCCTAATTTTATTGGTCTTATTTAAAATTAAACTTTCATTTAACTATGAACAACCCTTAACGTGTCTCTTTAAAACTCAACCTTTTGACCTAAACTCATTAATTTACAATTTTCTTGTGAGCGACTTCTTATTCTTCCTATATGACATATTGCACGTGTCTGATTTCAAAGGGGGGTTGGGTGGCTGAATGGTTAGCACGTGCGCCTGTCATTGAGTTAACTAGCGTGTTTTCGAATGTCCGGTTGTACGTGACAAGGAGTAAGGTCGCCTGTCCAACCTGCCATTTTTAATTTTTTTTCCCGCCATTTTCATTTCATTTTCTCATCCGTCTCATTACAGTAATACAAGTTTCAGTTATTTCCCTTTCAGATTATTGTTATGCCTGGGTGGAATATTTCATACTATATTTAGACTTATAACTTCGCGAGATTTTGACCAATTTTGATAATTTTTTCTTCTTATCCTTTTATTTAGGATACTTGATACAATCAATGACACGTGACGATAAATATGAAAGCTTTCATATCTGCATGGGACAGTAGCAGATCTAGTTATTATTTTTCTTTATTGGGGGAAGCTAGATCTCAGAAACTATAAGAGATAAAGGTGTGAAGTTTGATTTTCTCTCGGGAAAATGGGTGGTGGTTACTCCTTAAAACTATTTCGAGATTTCTGCGCATAGCGGAAATGCCTGAAATCTTTAGCGTGCACAAAAATTGAAAATCGGCCATAATTCTGCTAATTCTCAATCGAATTTTCAGATATTTATATTTTTGGATAGCGGGGGATATTTCCGAGCAGATAGCAGTTGAAAAAGTTTGAATTTGGAAACTTTGTCGCTCTCATTTTTTTGGTGAACATTGGAAAATTTTCAAAAATTTGCTAAAATGTTTATTTTTGGGAATTTAGAAATTCTAATTACATTTTTGGATAGCTGACGTCAATCCGATTCCAACAATATAAGTTTTGTTCTGAAATGTTAACTTTGATTTTTCATTTTTTTTCGCATTTTGGTCAAAAACGGTAAGGCTTATTTTTTTAAAACCACTCCAACGATTTTCTGAAACTTTGGTAAGATGAACAGAGATGTCTGAATTGTTCCTTAAACTATAAATGAAAATCCTCTAATCACCGGAAGTGGTCAAGAAAGGTATCCAAAGTTTGACAAAATTCAGAAAAATGGGTGCCTGTGCGACAAATAAGATGTATCGATTGGTTGTTTACCGAGTAGTTAAAGCATTATATCGTTTGATAGCCACGTGAATTATCTACAAGATGGTACTATAGCGACAAGTTTCTATCAAAAAATAAAAAAGTTATCTGAGTTTGAAAAGTAAGGTATTTTGCTATTTCGATCAACTTTAGACGCGTATTTCTCGAAAACGCCGCCTACGATTTTTTTAAAACTTTCTCATTCGAGAGTCTTATAGGTGGTGTATTGTGTGAAACCATTGTACAATTTCTCTAAATGTCATGAGTAGTCGAAAAACGAGATTGAAAATCCAAAACGTCATATTTTTACCATTTGGAGCATTTTTAGACGTCTTTTTCTCGAAAAGTCAACGTAATTTTTTTTTTTTTGAACTTCTTCTACAGAGAGTTTTATCGGTAGTCTTAGGTATGAAACCATTGCGCAACAGTTAGAAATATCAGGAGTATGAGAACAAAGGGATCGAAAATGGAAAACGTCACCTTTCATTGTTAAGCGAAACATGCAGTAAGAGTTGATACAATCTGTACGTATTAGCAACGTTTAGAGCATATTCAAAAGTCCCCCTTTCTCTCACAGTGACGATATTTGGGCAAAAAGTATTTCAACTTTGAGTCTTTACTTCTATTCAAAATAAGGGTATAGTGACCCTGTAGCAGAAATATTTGATTTATGTGTGTAATAATTAGTCTTTGAATTAATATTGTTTCTCCTTGGCCAAAATTACCCCATAGCCGTAATCATCTCGACACAAATCGACGGCTCGCGCTGTTTATAAGCAAATCCAATTTTTAAGAGGTTGCAGTTGTATCTTGCAGTAGTATCGTGCAGGAGTACGAATATGAAGATCTTGATGAAGATTCCGATGATGATTGTAAACATGAAGAGAAAATAACAAAACAATATAAACAAATTGTAGCATCCTTACAGAGGGGACTGGGTTGATATTATAAATACTAACTCCTACAGTGGTCAAACGCCTTCAAATCTAATTATGGAAGTTGAAGACGGGAGACAACTCCAGATTATAAATTTCTCATCAAAAGTCTGCTATGATATTCTTAGGAATAAATATGTACAAGAACCCACAGGAATGGCAAAATGGATTCAAAAAGGCTACGACATTACAAATTGACAGGAAATCTGGGAATCTATTAATTTTAATCTAAAAAGCACAGATATGATAGAAAATGATTATAAAATTGTACACGATGTTATATGGACTAATGAAAAGCTATACAATATCGGTAAAATAGATTCGCCATATTGTAAATTATGTAAAACTGTTTATAGTGTAAATAATGTTATAGAAGATATAGAACACATTTTTCTTAATTGTAATAAACTAAACAGCCTCCAAGAATTAGTTAAATCAATCATTTCATTCTTCTTTAAAGAGAAAGGTTACACGACGTACAGCTTAAATTTTTGGCTCCTGTTTGGATACCCTGTCAAAAAACACAATCAGCAAAGTAAATTCCTTAACATCGTTTTCTCCTCGTATAGAATAAGCATAATGAAGTGTAGGCTCTTTTTCAGTATGCACAATTCAAAAATAAATGTTTGTATTTTATTTAAGAAGATTTTGTCCGATCACTGTGAATATATGTACCATTACATGAAAAACACAAATAAGATTTATAAATTTGAAAATTTTATTAGCCAGAACCCATACATTGATATTATTGACAACGAATTAAAAATTGATTTTACATAAAAAAAAAAAGGAGTACGAATATTGCACCGGTCGTAGAAAGTTTAATGTAGTTAGAGCATGGACTCTGTTTCTAATAAATATGAAATTTTATATGTTGGTGACGTCAAATCTTTAACGTGCACGAAATCCGAAAATTAGCGATATTTCATTGAATATAAAATCAATTTTTGAACCAGTTACATATTTGAGTAGCTGACATGAAAACGCGATTCCGAAGTCTCGTGTACACATTGGTGTGACATCGACAAAAGTCCGAATTAGTCATAATTGGAACGTTTTGCATACGTATAATGCATATATAGAGAGATTTTTTTAAAAGTGGCAATATTTGAACAAAGGGTGTTTTAATAGTAACCAATATCTGTTACTGGTGCTTCTAGAGTGAAAATAATTGGTTTTAGTAAATAATAGTTAACCCCTGAAATTAATATCGCAGGATTTTTGTCTCCATGACGTCATCATTTGATACCAGTGAAAATAAACCTCTCTGTTGAAGCTATTTATAAGGAAGGCACTCCTCTGAAAATGCTGAAAAATTAATGTTGAATGTATGATTCTGGGTTTTGGTTATTATTTGACACTTACGATACTTTTTTGTCCCAATCGGAAAACTCGTTTTTTTTTTATTCTCGTGTAGATCTCTGAAACTAAAACAGATAGAGATTTGAATATTGATTTTTCCTATGTTTTAAACATTTAGTACTTAGAACTATTGCGAAAGTTGTGAACCAGACCGGAAGTGATGTAAATCTTTAACGTGCATGAATTAAAATCGGTTCTAATTATGTCAATTCCGAACCGATTTTCGAAAAAATTATATTTTTGTACAGCCGGGGATATTGCGGATGGGATAAAGGTCGAATTGAATTGAGATAACCATGCCGTTCTGAGTTGAGATAACCAGTTTGAGCATGGACTCTATCTGTAAAAATCAGAAAATTGTAGATATTTCATTGAATATTTAATCAATTTTTGAACCAGTTGCATATTTGAGTAGTTGATATGGACGTGATTCCAAAGTCTCGTGTACACATTGGTGTGACATTGACAAAAGTCCGAGTTGGTCATAATCGCAACGTTTTGCCTACGTATAAAGCATTATATAGAGAGCTTTTTTTGAAAGAGGCAATATTTGAACTAAAGGTGTTTTACTGGTAACCAATATCTGGTAATGCTGCTTCTAGAGTGAAAATAATTCATTTTAGTCAATAACAGTTACTCCTGAAATTATTATCCCAGGTTTTTTGTCTACATGACGCCATCATATGATACCAGCGAAAATGACGCTATTTACCGAAACTATTTATAAGGAAGGCACCCCTCTGGACACATGTTGAAAAGTTGATGTTGAAAGGTATGATTCTTGGTTTTGGTTATTATCTGACACGATGTTTTTTTTTTTGTACCATTCGAAAAACTGTTTTTTTTTTCATTCTCGTGTAGATCTCTGAAACTAAAGCAGATAGAGTTCTGAATAATGATTTTTCCCATGTTTTAAGCAGTAAGTACTTAGAAGTATTGCGAAAGTTCTGAACAGACCTGAAGTGAAGTAAATCTTTAACGTGCAATAATAATCTCAATTCCCAACCCATTTTCGAAAAAGTTATATTTCTGTAGAGCCGGTGATATTGCGGATGCGATATAGGTCGAATTGCAATACCACGCACTTCTCTTATTTTCCTGAAAATTTGAAAATGTACTAAAATCGTAATTTTTTTTTTTAGAATTTTTGCGTTTTTAATTGCTTATTTAGATTTCTGGCGTCTGTAGGATTCTACCGATCCAAGTTCATAATGTTGTAAATTGTTCAACTATATTTTTCACTTTCCTTCTATCGTAATGCGCATGCACAGAAAGTGTCAATATCTGAGTTGTTTAAGTGTGTGTGTGTGTGTGTGTGTTTTAAGGGGTGAGTGGTGGGCATTTTGTGCTGCCTTGGATAAGGTGAAAGCCTTCAGCCTTGCAAGCAAGTCTAGTTAAGCTTTCATATTACATATGAAAGCTTATTGTTTCTGTTAAGATTATTAAGCTTTCATATGTATTACATATGAAAGCTTATTGTTTCTGTTAAAGTTATTAAGCTTTCATATTACATATGAAAGCTTATTGTTTTTGTTAAGATTATTAAGCTTTCATATTTGTGTATTTTCTGCAAATCGGATTTCTCAGAATCTAACCATGAGATCTTTCTGAAACTTTGACCTACCCCCCCAAAAATGGGGTGCGAACGTTGCTTAAATATATTTTCAAAACGTTTTACGAATCCAAAATCACCGAATTTTACGAACGAAAAAACTGACAATGCATAGTCGTAACTTTGTTATTTTTTGACCGATTTTACTAATTCTTTTTTCTTTGAATACCTTGAAAAAAATCATTTTCATCTGCATTTTCACATTTTCGAATTTCGAAAATTCGTCGCTGTGATTTCGAACCGGAAGTTTAGACCAATTTGACAACTTCTTTAATAGTTGTACGATTTTCATGAAATTTAGTATATAAGTAGATCTTACCGATGTGACTTCAAAAATATAATTAGAAATTTTCTAAATTATCTCCCCTTGGTGAAATTAAGGATCAAATTTTTCAAAAAAATCGTCGAAATATAGGTCAGAATGACCTAATTTTTTTTTTCGGTACTAGACAAGGAATTACTGATTCGTACACAAAATATGGAGTTTGTCGATCGAACCGGAAGTGCCGCCATCTTTAAACGTGAAAAATCAATAAGGCTTTTTTGCTATTTTACTTACAGACTCGGGGGTCATATTTTCGGAATCCTTGAAGGAATGCCTAAAAATCTATCGGATCAGAATTTTGATTTCGGTCACGTGATGGTCACCATTTTGAATTGAAAATGAAAAATAGAAGCAATTTGAAGGGCGGGGATTTTAGAACACAATAACTCTCCTTCTAATTAAGCTAAAATGTTCAAAATTGGTGTACACGTTTACTAGGTCAATGTCATGATTGAGTTCAAAAATGAGCATTTTCTGCCTAGGGTAAGCAGAGATAAGCATGCTGATTTGTTGATTCTTTAGGGCACGATAACTTCGGTTATAATGAAGGGAGGGCGGTGAAACTTTTGTCAATAGAGAGTCTAGTAGCTAGCCTGTTGTGTGAAATCATTGTATCATTTTTTTTAAATATCAGGGATAGCCGAAAAAAAGAGATTGAAAATCCAAAAAGTCGTATTTTTACAATTTGGAGCATGTTTAGAGGTCTTTCTCGTAAAGTCAACATACTATTTTTTTGGAACTTCTTCTACAAAGAGTCTTATTGGTAGTCATATTTTATATGAAACCATCGATCAACAGTCCAACATATCAGGAGTAGAAGAATAAAAGGAGCGAAAATTGAAAACGGCACCCTTTCATTGTTTAGCAAAGCATGCAGTGTGGGTGGCTACAATCTGCACATTTAGTCATCGTATAGAGCTTTATTCAACCTTATCGAATTCCAACTGCTTAGGGATATTTTATGTGCACTCCAATGTGTACACGGGACCTTGGTTTTTCGTCCCATCCGAAGGACTAGACAGCTGTGCTTGTCAGGCCCTCCGTTCTGCCTCACTGACAAGGGGAACCACGCCGGGAAATCGAGATGAACTTTATCCGTGCAGAACCTTCAATTCAGGCAAAACGTTTATTGCATACGATTAAGCTGGTCAGTTGGAGCTTATTTTCAAAAGTTTTGTAATAATAGGTTGGTAATTAAAGTACCGTGCACATTAAACTGTTAAAACAGAAAATTTCGCCCGGTTGAAATGTTTCTTGCTATAAGTCAGCAATTTTCCGAATTCAGGGAGGCTGAATAGCTGAATGGTTAGCATGTGCGCGCTGTATCGTAACGTCTGTCATTGAGTCAACGGGCGTCGTTTCGATCTCCGGGTTGCACGTGACATGGTGTATGATGTCCAACCTCGTGGGTTTTCTCCGTGTTCTTCAGTTTCCTCCCAACGGCTAAAGACCAGTACGTGCAAGGGGAGTTTTTAAATGAAATTAAAAAACATATGTTAGTCCCGAAATGACCTAGTTTGTGTCGAATGGACGTTAGGCCGCATTTCTCTCTTTCTCTTTTTAAAGTTTTGTAATAATCGGTTGGTAATCAAAGGTACTGTTAAAGTGATAAAACAGAAAATTTGGCCCGGTTGTAATGTTTCTCACTTTAAAGTCAGCAATTTGTCGATTTTAAGGGGCAAACGTTTATTGCGAACGATTAAGCTGGTCAGGGGGAGCTTATTTTTAAAAGTTTTCTAATATACGGTTGATAACTAAAGGTACCGTGCAAATTAAACTGTTAAAATAGAAAATTTGGCCCGGTTGAAATGTTTCTCGCTGTAGGTCAGCAATTTGCCGATTTTAGGGAGGTTGCGTGGCTGAATGGTTAGCACGTGCGCTCTGTATCATAACGTCTGTCATTGAGTCAACTGGCGTTGTTTCGATTTCTTGGATGTACGTGACAAGGAGTATGGTCGCCTGTCCAATCTCGTAGGCCGTAACGCCGCTGCCCGGATAAAATTTCCCTCATTGCACACTTTATGGCGTATGCCCGTCTTCATTAGTCCATTGTAGGAGCAGAACAGTAGGACGTTAAACCCCATTCAATTTCATTTCATTTTCTCTATGTTGCTTATTTATTATAGTGGATAAATATTTTTCTGGTTCTAGCAATTATTTAATTTCTGCATAGAAATCTTGCTTTGGCCAGTTTTTTTTTATTGCAGAGTGCCATTCTTGTATATTGCAGTCTATGACCCTTTGTTTAAAACATGCTTAAGAAGTCGTCACGATTTCCTACTTATAACCGAACATATTGGAAACCATAATTATATAACATATCTTGGAAGCCCGATTACAGTTATACAAGTTTCAGTTATTTCCCTTTAGTTTAAAGATTATTGTTTTGCCCGGGTGCATTGTTTCTCACTACATTTAAATTTGTAACTTTGTGAGTTTTTGACCGATTTTGATATTATGTCTTTATAATTTTCCAAATCTACATATTTAACGTACATATTCAAACAGTTGAGTTCAACCTGTTTTAGTTTTGTTCAAAGTTATCTCATTTAATTTTTCGATGTTTTCTTACCATTTTCATTTCATTTTTCTGAAAGTTTTGAAGTCGGAAGTCATCCCGATTACAGCAACACAAGTATCAGTTATTTCCCTTTAGTTTTCAGATTATGCAATTTTTCATACTATATTTTGACTTGTAGCTTCGCGAGTTTTTGACCAATTTTGATAGTTTGTTATTCGTATCCTTTTATTTGAGATACTTGATATAATCGATGACACTTGACGATGAATATGAAAGCTTTCATATCTGCATGGGACAGTAGCAGATCTAGTTAAGCTTTCATATGTATTACATATGAAAGCTTATTGTTTCTGTTAAGATTAATATTATTATTAAGCTTTCATATTACATATGAAAGCTTATTGTTTTTGTTAAGATTATTAAGCTTTCATATTACATATGAAAGCTTATTGTTTCTGTTAAGATTATTATATTATTTTTTTTTGTGTGTGTTTTCTGCAAATCGGATTTCTCAGAATCTATCCGTAGGATCTTTCTGAAATTTTGACCTACCCCCCCAAAAATGGGGTGCGAACCTTGATTAGATATATTTTCAAAACGTTTTACGAATCCGAAATCACCGAAATTTACGAACGACAAAATGGACAATGCATAGTCGTAACTTTGTTATTTTTTGACCGATTTTACTAATTCTTTTTTCTTTGAATACCTTGAAAAAATCATTTTCATCTGCAGTTTCACATTTTCGAATTTCGAAAATTCGTCGCTGTGATTTCGAACCGGAAGTTTAGACCAATTTGACAACTTCTTTAATAGTTGTACGATTTTCATGAAATTTAGTATGTATGTAGACCTTACCGATGTGACTTCAAAAATATAATTAGAAATTTTCTAAATTATCTCCCCTTGACGAAATTAAGGATCAAATTTTTCAAAAAAAACATCGAAATATAGGTCAGAATGACCTGATTTTTTTTTTGGATACTAGATAAGTAATAACTGATTTGTACACAAAATATGAAGTTTGTTGATCGAACCGGAAGTGCCACCATCTTGAAACGTGAAAAATCCCTAAGGCTTTTTTGCTATTTTACTTACAGACACGGGAGTTATATTTTCTGAATCCTTGAAAGATGGCCTAAAAATTGTTCAGAGCAGAATTTTGATTTAGGTCAATTGATGGTTGACATTTTGAAGTGAATATGAAAAGTAGTAGCAATTTGAAGGGCCGAAAATTTGAAACACAATAACTCTTCTTCTAATTGAGCTAGAATGTTCAATCTTGGTGTAGACGTTCACTATGTCAATGTCATGATTGAGTTCAAAGATGAGCATTTTCTGCTTAGGGTAAGCAGAGATAAGCATGCTGATTTGTTGATTCTTTAGGGCAAGATAACTTCGGTTATAATGAAGGGAGGGCGGTGAAACTCTTGTTAATCGAGAGTGTAATAGCTGGCCTGTTGTGTGAAATCGTTGTATCTTTTTTTTAAAAGAGATCGAAAATCCAAAAAGTCGTATGTTTACGATTTGGAGCATCTTTAAAGGTTCTTTTCTCTTAAAGTCAACATAATACTTTTTGAGAACATCTTCTACAAAGAGTCTTATCGGTAGTCTTTTATATGAAAACTTCGATCAACAGTCCAAAATATCTGGAGTAGAAGAATAAAAGGATCGAACATTGAAAACGGCACCCTTTCATTGTTAAGCGAAACATGCAGTGTGGGTGACTACAATCTGCACATTTAGTCATCGTATAGAGCTTATTCCACAGTATCGAATTCCAACTACTTAGGGATATTTTACGTGCACTCCAATGTGTACACGCAACCTTGGTTTTTCGTCCCATCCGAACGACTAGACAGCTGTCCTTGTCAGGCCCTCCGTTCTGCTCACTGACAAGGGGGAACCACGCCGGAAAATCGAGATGAACTTTCTCGTTGCAGAACTTTCAATTCAGGCCAAACGTTTATTGCATACGATTAAGCTGGTCAGTTGGGGCTTATTTTCAAAAGTTTTGTAATAATGGGTTGGTAATTAAAATACCGTGCGAATTAAACTGTTAAAACAGAAAATTTCGCCTGGTTAAAATGTTTCTTGCTATAAGTCAGCAATTTCCAGATTTTAGGGAGGCTGAATGGTTAGCATACGCGCGCTGTATCGTAACGTCTGTCATTGAGTCAACCGGCGTCGTTTCGATTTCCAAGTTGCACGTGACATGGAGTATGGTGTCCAACCTCGTGGATTTTCTCCGTGTCCTTCGGTTTCCTCCCACGGCTAAAGACCCGTACGCGCAAGGGAAGTTTATAAATAAAATTAAAAAACATATGTTAGTCCCGAAATGACCTAGTTTGTGTCGAATGGACGTTGAGCCGCATTTCTGTCTTTCTCTTTTATTTTTAAAGTTTTGTAATAATCGGTTGGTAATCAGTGGTACTGTAAAAGTAATAAAACATAAAATTTCGCCCGGTTGTAATGTTTCTCACTTTAAAGTCAGCAATTTGCCGATTTTAGAGGGCAAATGTTTATTGCGAACAATTAAGCTGGTCAGGGGGAGCTTATTTTTAAGGGAGGCTGAATGGCTGAATGGTTAGCATGTGCGCGCTGTATCGTAACGTCTGTCATTGAGTCAACGGGCGTCGTTTCGATTTCGAGATTGTACGTGACATGGACATGCATACGATTAAGCTGGTCAGTTGGGGCTTATTTTCAAAAGTTTTGTAATAATCGGTTGGTAATTAAAATACCGTGCGAATTAAACTGTTAAAACAGAAAATTTCGCCCGGTTAAAATGTTTCTTGCTATAAGTCAGCAATTTCCAGATTTTAGGGAGGCTGAATGGTTAGCATACGCGCGCTGTATCGTAACGTCTGGCATTGAGTCAACCGGCGTCGTTTCGATTTCCAAGTTGCACGTGACATGGAGTATGGTGTCCAACCTCGTGGGTTTTCTCCGTGTCCTTCGGTTTCCTCCCAACAGCTAAAGACCAGTAAAATTAAAAAACATATGTTAGTCCCGAAATGACCTAGTTTGTGTCGAATGGACGTTTAGCCGTATTTCTCTCTTTCTTTTTTTTATTTTTAAAGTTTTGTAATAATCGGTTGGTAATCAAAGATACCGTAAAAGTGATAAAACAGAAAATTTCGCCCGGTTGTAATGTTTCTCACTTTAAAGTCAGCAATTTGCCGATTTTAAGGGGAAAACGTTTATTGCGAACGATTTAGCTGGTCAGGGGGAGCTTATTTTTAAAAGTTTTGTAATATTCGGTTGATAACTAAAGGTACCGTGCAAATTAAACTAATAAAATAGAAGATTTCGCCCGGTTGAAATGTTTCTATCTGTAGGTCAGCAATTTGCCGATTTTAGGGAGGTTGCGTGACTGAATGGTTAGCACGTGCGCTGTGTATCATAACGTCTGTCATTGAGTCAACTGGCGTTGTTTCGATTTCTTGGTTGTACGTGACAAGGAGTATGGTCGCCTGTCCAACCTCGTAGGCCGTAACGCCGCTGCCCGGGTAAAATTTCCCTCATTGCACACTTTATGGCGTATGCCCGTCTCCATTAGCCCATTTTAGGAGTAGGACGTTAAACCCCATTCAATTTGATTTCATTTTCTCTATGTTGCTTATTTATTATAGTGGATAAATGTTTTTCTGGTTCTATTAATTATTTCATTTCTGCATAGAAATCTTGCTTTGACCAGTTTCTTTTTTATTGCAAAGTGCCATTCTTGTATATTGCAGTCTATGACCCTTTGTTTAAAACATGCTTAAGAAGTTGTCACGATTTCCTACTTATAACCAAACATATTGGAAACCATAATTATATATCATATCTCTAATTTTGGAAGCCCGATTACAGTTATACAAGTTTAGGTTATTTCCCTTTAGTTTAAAGATTATTTTTTTGCCCGGGTGCAATGTTTCTCACTACATTTAAATTTGTAACTTTGTGAGTTTTGACCGATTTTGATAATTATGTCTTTATAATTTTCCAAATTTACAAATTTAACGTAAATTGGGATCAACCTGATTCAAATTTTTTTAGTTTTGTTCAAAGTTGTCTCATTTAATTTTTCGATGTTTTCTTACCATTTTCATTTCATTTTTCTGAAAGTTTTGAAGTGGGAAGTCATCCCGATTACAGCAACACAAGTATCAGTTATTTCCCTTTAGTTTTCAGATTATGCAATGTTTCACACTATATTTAGACTTGTAACTTCGCGAGTTTTTGACCAATTTTGATAGTTTGTTATTCTTATCCTTTCATTTGAGATACTTGATATAATCGATGACACGTGACGATGAATATGAAAGCTTTCATATCTGCATGGGACAGTAGCAGATCTAGTTATTATTATTAAGCTTTCATATGTATTACATATGAAAGCTTATTGTTTCTGTTAAAGTTATTATTATTATTTTTTTGTGTGTGTGTTTTCTGCAAATCGGATTTCTCAGAATCTATCCATAGGATCTTTCCGAAATTTTGACCTACCCCCCCAAAAATGGGATGCGAACCTTGATTAAATATATTTTCAAAACGTTTTACGAATCCGCAATCACCGAATTTTACGAACGAAAAAACTGACAATGCATAGTCGTAACTTTGTTATTTTTTGACCGATTTTACTAATTCTTTTTTCTTTGAGTATCTTGAAACATTTCCTTCAAATCTGCAATTTCGGATTTTCGAATTTCGAAAATTCGTCGCTGTCATTTCGAACCGGAAGTTATTACCAATTTGACAACTTCTTTAATAGTTGTGCGATTTTCGTGAAATTTAGAATGTTAGTAGATCTTGCCAATGCGACTTCAGTGATGTCCTTGGAAATTTTCTAAATTATCTCCCCTTTGTGAAATTAAGGATCAAAGTTTTCAAAAAAATCGTCGAAATATAGGTCAGAATGACCTAATTTTTTTTTTTGAATACTAGAGAAGTAATTACTAATTCGTACACAAAATATGGAGTTTGTCGATCGAACGGGAAGTGCCACCATCTTTAAACGTGAAAAATCAAAAAGGCTTTTTTGCTATTTTACTTACAGACTCGGGAGTTATATTTTCAGAATCCTTGAAGGAATGCCTAAAAATCTGTCGGATCCGAATTTTGATTTCGGTCACGTGATGGTCACCATTTTGAATTGAAAATGAAAAATAGAAGCAATTTGAAGGACCGGGACTTTGGAATACAATAACTCTCCTTCTAATTAAGCTAGAATGTTCAAACTTGGTGTAGACGTTCATTAGGTCAATGTCATGATTGAGTTCAAAGATGAGCATTTTCTGCTTAGGGTAAGCAGAGATAAGCATACTGATTTGTTGATTCTTTAGGGCACGATAACTTCGGTTATAATGAAGGGAGGGCGGTGAAACTTTTGTCAATAGAGAGTGTAATAGCTAGCCTGTTGTTCGAAATCATTGTATCATTTTTTTTAAATATCAGGGATAGCCGAAAAAAAGAGATTGAAAATCCAAAAAGTCGTATTTTTACAATTTGGAGCATGTTTAGAGGTCTTTCTCGTAAAGTCAACATACTATTTTTTGGGAACTTCTTCTACAAAGAGTCTTATTGGTAGTCTTTTATATGAAACCATCGATCAACAGTCCAACATATCAGGAGTAGAAGAACAAAAGGATCGAACATTGAATACGGCACCCTTTCATTGTTAAGCGAAACATGCAGTGTGAGTGACTACAATCTACGCATTTAGTCATCGTATAGAGCTTATTCAACAGTATCGAATTCCAACTGCTTAGGGATATTTTACGTGCACTCCAATGTGTACACGGGACCTTGGTTTTTCTTCCCATCCGAACGACTAGACAGCTGTGCTTGTCAGGCCCTCCGTTCTGCCTCACTGACAAGGGGAACCACGCCGGGAAATCGGGATGAACTTTCTCCGTGCAGAACTTTCAATTCAGGCAAAACGTTTATTGCATACGATTAAGCTGGTCAGTTGGAGCTTATTTTCAAAAGTTTTGTAATAATCGGCTGGTAATTAAAGTACCGTTCACATTAAACTGTTAAAACAGAAAATTTCGCCCAGTTGAAATGTTTCTTGCTATAAGTCAGCAATTTTCCGAATTCAGGGAGGCTGAATGGTTAGCATGTGCGCGCTGTATCGTAACGTCTGTCATTGAGTCAACAGGCGTCGTTTCGATCTCCAGGTTGCACGTGACATGTTGTATGATGTCCAACCTCGTGGGTTTTCTCCGTGTTCTTCGATTTCCTCCCAACGGCTAAAGACCAGTACGCTCAAGGGGAATTTTTAAATAAAGTTAAAAAAACATATGTTAGTCCCGAAATGACCTAGTTTGTGTCGAATGGACGTTAGGCCGCATTTCTCTCTTTCTCTTTTATTTTTAAAGTTTTGTAATAATCGGTTGGTAATCAAAGGTACTGTGAAAGTGATAAAACAGAAAATTTCGCCCGGTTGTAATGTTTCTCACTTTAAAGTCAGCAATTTGCCGATTTTAAGGGGCAAACGTTTATTGCGAACGATTAAGCTGGTCAGGGGGGAGCTTATTTTTAAAAGTTTTGTAATATTCGGTTGATAACTAAAGGTACCGTGCAAATTAAACTGTTCAAATAGAAAATTTGGCCCGGTTGAAATGTTTCTCGCTGTAGGTCAGCAATTTGCCGATTTTAGGGAGGTTGCGTGGCTAAATGGTTAGCATGTGCGCTCTGTATCATAACGTCTGTCATTGAGTCAACTGGCATTGTTTCGATTTCTTGGTTGTGCGTGACAAGGAGTACGGTCGCCTGTCCAACCTCGTAGGCCGTAACGCCGCTGCCCGGGTAAAATTTCCCTCATTGCACACTTTATGGCGTATGCCCGTCTTCATTAGCCCATTGTAGCAGCAGAACAGCAGGACGTTAAACCCCATTCAATTTCATTTCATTTTCTCTATGTTGCTTATTTATTATAGTGGATAAATATTTTTTTGGTTCTAGCAATTATTTAATTTCTGCATAGAAATCTTGCTTTGGTCATTTTTTTTATTGCAGAGTGCCATTCTTGTATATTGCAGTCTATGACCCTTTGTTTAAAATATGCTTAAAGATGGGTTCCCGGATACAAACTGGGTGATTTGATGATATATTAGAATTAAAAACATATTCAAACTTATTATCTTATCATAATTTTGCTTCAAATCGTTCTCATAACATTGTAATTGACGAGAATAGCCTGCTATAAAAATCTATCGAAATAGACCATGTTTGCGTCAGGCGATTACCCCTCGCCGTAACCAATGGCAACGGTGGCAGACGACAGGGGAGAATGCATTGCATACACAAGACGATGTTGTCTGTAAGCGCTGACTATTTACTACAAATATAGAATCCTAATTAAATTCTCGGATTATCCACTGCATGCGTCTTTTTCCGTGATTTTTACCCCAGAAATTGTTGTATGTCTAACTCTTCATAAAGTTTTTCAAAATGTACACAAATCACTCAAGTTCGCGTGCAGCCTTCAACGCCAAGCGTGCAGGTACCCTTATTCGTCGGGTTGACTATTAAGGGAACCCCTTACATTTTTGTCCTGTTTACGCTCCATGAGTGTTTTTCAGGGAATCCAGTATTTTTCTAGTAAGATTGGATATCTCTTCTTTCCATATATACCAAAATTGCCATACTTTTATAGGCAATGACCACCCTATAAATACTTATCTGGGAACCCAACTTTAAGAAGTCGTCACGATTTCCTACTTATAACCGAACATATTGGAAACCATAATTATATAACATATCTTGGAAGCCCGATTACAGCTATACAAGTTTCAGTTATTTCCCTTTAGTTTAAAGATTATTTTTTTGCCCGGGTGCAATGTTTCTCACTACATTTAAATTTGTAACTTTGTGAGTTTTTGACCGATTTTGATATTATGTCTTTATAATTTTCGAAATCTACATATTTAACGTACATATATTCAAACAGTTGAGTTCAACCTGATTCAAAAAGTTTTAGTTTTGTTCAAAGTTATCTCATTTAATTTTTCGATGTTTTCTTACCATTTTCATTTCATTTTTCTGAAAGTTTTGAAGTCGGGAGTCATCCCGATTACAGCAACACAAGTATCAGTTATTTCCCTTTAGTTTTCAGATTATTGTTATGCCTGGGTGCAATGTTTCATACAATATTTAGACTTGTAACTTCGCGACTTTTTGACTAATTTTGATTATTTTTTCTTCTTATCCTTTTATTTAGGATACTTGATACAATCAATGACACGTGACGATGAATATGAAAGCTTTCATATCTGCATGGGACAGTAGCAGATCTAGTTATTTTTTTTTTGTGTGTCATTTCTGCAAATCGGATTTCTCAGAATCTAACCATGGGATCTTTCTGAAACTTTGACCTACCCCCACAAAACTGGGTGGCAGTTTTTGATTAAATATATTTTCAAAACGTTTTACGAATTCGAAAGCACAGAATTTTACGAACGAGTGAATTTGACCTGCATTACTGTAACTCTGTGACTATTTGACCTATTTTACTAATTCTTTTTTCTTTGAGTACCTTGACAAAAATCATTTTCAACTGCAGTTTCAGATTTTCGAATTTCGAAAATTCGTCGCTATGATTTCGAACCGGAAGTTGAGACCAACTTGACAACTTCTTTAATAGTTGTACGATTTTCATGAAATTTAGTATGTAAGTAGATCTTACCCACGTGACTTCAAAAATATAAATAGAAATTTTCTAAATTATCTCCCCTTGGTGAAATTAAGGATCAAAGTTTTCAAAAAAATCGAAGAAATATAGGTCAGAATGACCTGATGTTTTTTTTTGGATACTAGATAAGTAAATACTGATTCGTACCCAAAATATTGAGTTTGTGGATTGAACCGGAAGTGACGCCATCTTGAAACGTGAAAAATCACAAAGGCTTTTTTGCTATTTTACTTACAGACACGGGAGTTATATTTTCTGAATCCTTCAAGGATGGCCTAAAAAACGTTCGGAGTAGAATTTTGATTTAGGTCAATTGATGGTCGCCATTTTGAAGTGAAAGTGAAAAATAGAAGCAATTTGAAGGGCCGAGAATTTGGAACACAATAACTCTCCTTCTAATTGAGCTAGAATGTTCAAACTTGGTGTAGACGTTCACTAGGTCACTGTCTTGATTGAGTTCAATGATGAGCATTTTCTGCTTAGGGTAAGCAGAGATAAGCAAGCTGATTTGTTGATTCTTTAGGGCACGATAACTTTGGTTATAATGAAGGGAGGGCGATGAAACTCTTGTCAATCGAGGGTCTAATAGCTAACCTGTTGTGTGAAATCATTGTATCATTTTTTCTTAAATGTCCGGGGTAGCCGAAAAAAAGAGATTGAAAATCCAAAGAGTCGTATTTTTACAATTTAGAGCATGTTTAAAGGTCTTTCTCGTAAAGTCAACACGTGTTTCCTGCAAATCGGATTTCTCAGAATCTAACCATAGGATGTTTCGGAAACTTTGACCTACCCACCCAAAAATGGGTGGTGAGTATTGATTAAATATATTTTCAAAACGTTTAAAGCATTCGAAATCACCGAATTTTACGAACGAGTGAATTTGACCTGCATTACTGTAACTCTGTGACTATTTGACCTATTTTACTAATTCTTTTTTCTTTGAGTACCCTGACAAAAATCATTTTCAACTGCAGTTTCAGATTTTCGAATTTCGAAAATTCGTCGCTGTGATTTCGAACCGGAAGTTGAGACCAACTTGACAACTTCTTTAATAGTTGTACGATTTTCATGAAATTTAGTATGTAAGTAGATCTTACCAATGCAACTTTAAAGATGTCCTTAGAAATTTTCTAAATTATCTCCCGTTGGTGAAATTAGGGATCAAAGTTTTCAAAAAAATCGAAGAAATATAGGTCAGAATAACCTGATTTTTTTTGGGATACTAGATAGGTAAATACTGATTCGTACACAAAATATTGAGTTTGTGGATCGAACCAGAAGTGCCGCCATCTTGAAACGTGAAAAATCACAAAGGCTTTTGCGATATTTTACTTACAGACACGGCAGTTACATTTTCGGAATCCTTGAAGGAATGCCTAAAAATCTATCGGATCAGAATTTTGATTTCGGTCACGTGATGGTCACCATTTCGAACTGAATATGAGAAAAGGTGAAAAATCGACATTAACGAGCACGTGAATGAAAGCAATAGGCCGTAGTTTGGAGAATATGTCTCCTATTTCCAAAATGAATACATTTCTGGATAGCCAGGATCAGTGTCGAAATATTGTTATTTGAAAATGTCACATTTTCGAATTTTGTCTTTGATGTTTTTCGTGCCGATAAAGTTGTTTACGATTAAAAAAATCATAAAAACTTCGCTATATTTTGACCGATTTTAATGATTTTTTTTTGTTGATGAGATTATTTACATAACCCATGACATGTGACAGGAAGTGACTGTTAATATGAAAGCTTTAATATCTGCTTTGCAGATCTAGTTTTTTTTTTTGTGTTTTATCCACAAATCGGATTTCTCAGAATCTAACCATAGGATCGTTCTGAAACTTTTACCTATCCCCCCAAAAATGGGTGGTGGCTGTTGATTAAATATATTTTCAAAACGTTTTACGTATCCGAAATCACCGAATTTTACGAACGAATGCATTTGACCTACAATGCTGTAACTTTGTGACTATTTGACCTATTTTACTAAATCTTTTTTCTTTGAGTACCTTGAGACAATTACTATCAATCTGCAGTTTCAGATTTTCGAATTTCGAAAATTCGTCGCTGTGATTTCGAACCGGAAGTTTAGACCCATTTGACAACTTCTTTAATAGTTGTACGATTTTCATGAAATTTAGTATTTAAGTAGATCTTACCTATGTGACTTCAAAAATATAATTAGAAATTTTCGAAATTATCTCCCCTTGGTGAAATTAACGATCAAAGTTTTCAAAAAAATCGTCCAAATATAGGTCAGAATGACCTAATTTTTTTTTACGATACTAGACAAGGAATTACTGATTCGTACACAAAATATGGAGTTTGTCGATCGAACCGGAAGTGCCACCATCTTGAAACGTGAAAAATCAATAAGGCTTTTTTGCTATTTTACTTACAGACTCGGGAGTTATATTTTCTGAATCCTTGTAGGAAGGCCTAAAAAATGTCGCGAATAGAATTTTGATTTAGGTCAACCGGGAGTCACCATTTTGAATTGAAAATGAAAAATAGAAGCAATTTGAAGGGCCGAGACTTTGGAGCACAATAACTCTCATTCTAATTAAGCTAGAATGTTCAAACCTGGTGTAGACGTTCACTAGTTCAATGTTATGATGGAGTTCAAAGATGAGCATTTTCTGCTTAGGGTAAGCAGAGATAAGCATGTTGATTTGTTGATTCTTTAGGGCACGATAACTTCGGTTATAATGAAGGGAGGGCGGTGAAACTTTTGTCAATAGAGAGTCTAATAGCTAGCCTGTTGTGTGAAATCATTGTATCATTTTTTTTTAAATATCAGGGATAGCCGAAAAAAAGAGATTGAAAATCCAAAAAGTCGTATTTTTACAATTTGGAGTATGTTTAGAGGTCTTTCTCGTAAAGTCAACATAATATTTGTTGGGAAATTCTTCTACAAAGAGCCTTATTGGTAGTCTTTTATATGAAACCATCGATCAACAGTCCAACATATCAGGAGTAGAAGAACAAAAGGATCGAACATTGAAAACGGCACCCTTTCATTGTTAAGCGAAACATGCAGTGTGGGTGACTACAATCTACACATTTAGTCATCGTATAGAGCTTATTCAACAGTATCGAATTCCAACTGCTTAGGGATATTTTACGTGCACTCCAATGTGTACACGGGACTGTGGTTTTCGTCCCATCCGAACTAGACAGCTGTGCTTGTCAGGCCCTCCGTTCTGCCTCACTGACAAGGGGGAACCACGCCTAGTTTGATAGTTTAAACATATTTTATTGCAATAATTTACAAAGGGGATTAGGACAATTTATAAAAATTATGAACCTTCTCCCAGGGAATAGACTAATATAATATTATATAAAATGTGATGGCAAAACAAACATTTAACATACAGTAGATACAGCTATATACAATATGTACACGTATTTTATAATTATCTATCATCTATTTATTGTTTTGATATATAAAAGAGATTAGAACATTATCATTTTACTAAATTAAGCATATAATATAAACTATAATCATAAGTATATGTTTATCAAGACCATATTATAAATATAAGTGTGTGATTGTGAGGATGTACATTAATCAATAGAGAATTAAAACCAAGTTTATAATTTACTATTAAAACGTTTTGTGCTGGAAATATACCGTTGAACGGCAAGAAATATTTTCTTGTTTAAAATGTTGGGTAAGACAGGGCTCCCATTTAGCAAGACAGTTAATAATTCGTCAGAGGGAAGGCTATTAAGATAACTAATATCGGACATGAGCATATCTCTTTGAACGGTATAAATAGGACATTTAAAAAAGTAATGGTATATATTTTCCACTGACATTTTACAAGAACATAAAGGAGTGTCAATAATGTTAGATTGAAATAGGTCATTATTAAGGCTACTAGATAAATGACGGAGTCGGTTATGAAGAATTGTTAGTTTACGTATGCCAGTGTTTCTATAATGTGGTGTAGGAAATTTAATTGAAATAGACTTTTTGAAATTATGGTATGAGTTTGCATTCTTTTTATCAGTTGATAGTTTATTATATTCAGAAATAGTTTTAGGAAAAAAGGATTGTTTTTTAAGACTTAGTCTACAAAAAGGAGTCGGTATATTATTTTGATTTCTTAGATTATATGGTATATTACTGAAAGAAGGAACTAGATCCGATAAGTAGGAGGGACAATGACCATTTATTATCTTCCAGAGTAAACAAAGTCTGCGGATTTTTCTGCGATCTAATAGTTTTGGCCACCCAGTTTCGAAATATAAGGCTGACCTCGGTGTGTAAATTGTGCATCCTGTGACAATTCTTGCTGCTTTAAGTTGAAATAATTCTAATTTATAAATATTGAAATTTGCACAAGAATCCCAAACTTCAGATGCATATTCTAAAATAGGTCTGATAAAGCATTTATACAACTTATTTAGGGAGGTTTGTGATAAAATATTTTTTACTTTTCTTAAATGAAATAATTTTAAAGAGGCTTGTTTTAGCATATTATCGATTTGAAAATTCCACTTTGCATCACTTTGAAAAAGTACCCCTAAATGTTTGTGGGAATATGAATTAACTAGAAAGGTTTTATGAAATTTAATATTTAATGGATAGCAAATACTTTTATTTGTAAATATAAGTAAGGATGTTTTTTCAGGGTTAAAATTAATCAACCATTTTTTTGACCATGCATACAAGATATCTAGATCTGAATTAAGTTTTTTTTCAATGTTGTTGATAGATATATCAGTTGAAATTAGAGATGTGTCGTCTGCAAATAATCTAGACGTGCTTATTAGACCTTCATATATGTCATTTATATAGATAAGAAAAAGTAGCGGACCAAGTACAGAACCTTGTGGGACCCCGGCATTGGGAAATCTAATACACGATTGACAGTTTTCAAGTATGACTTGTTGTTTTCTATTTGTTATGTAATTGGAAACTAGCTCAAGTAATTCACCTTTAATTCCATAATTAGACATTTTATGAAGTAAGCCCTTATGTGAAACTTTATCAAAGGCTTTCGAAATATCACAAAATATTATTGCTGTAATTTGTTTGTTATCTAACGCGGTACATATATGATTATACATCTCAATAAGTTGGTGTGTTGTGGAAAAGCCGGGTAGAAATCCCGATTGAAATTTATATATAAGATTATTATTTAATAAAAAGTCTAAAATATGTTGATAGATAATTCTTTCGAATAGTTTTGAAACACTGTTAAGCAGGGAAATTGGCCTATAATTTTTTAATTCTGTTCGGTTACCTTTTTTGTGCAGAGGAATTACTTGAGCTAATTTCCAATTACTCGGAAACGCACGTTTACTTACTATCAAATTAAATATCTTACTAAGTGGGAGACATATACTTTGGCAAGTTGATTTTAAAAATAGATTGTTAATATTACCAGGTCCATTTGCTTTCGATGTGTTTAATTTTTTAATAAGTAATTTTATTATGTTAGTGTTTATACTGATTGGCGGACAAATATCATTACATCGAGGCGGAAATTCTGGAAGTTGTACCATATCATTTATAGTAGAAATAGAACTAAAATAAGTATTAAGTATATCTGCTTTATCTTTAGAATCTGTTACATTAACATTTGATGGGGACTGAAGAGATGGTATATTACTTCGGTTAGGTTGTTTGATAAAACTTTTGAGGGTATTCCAATAGTCTCGCTGGGAGTTTGTCTTTAATTTTTTTATATTTTCATTAATTGAGTTGTAATATTCTTTTTTTGCATAGTGTTTCATGTTATTAACTTTATTTCTATGTTTTTTGTAGGCAGATAGATGGTCTGTTCGTTTTGATTTCAATGCTTTTTTCCTAAGCCTATCTCTTATACGTATATTTTTTTTAATCTCGGGTGTAAACCAAGGTTTGTCTTTACTTCTTACAGTAATTATTTTTGAAGGGATATATTGTTTTATCAGTTCGTCTAGTTTTGATGTAAACTTGTCGGTTATTTTATCTATAGCATCATCTACATTCCATACTTCGTCCCAATCAATATTAGATATATCATGATTCAACTGGCGAAAATTTGCTCGTTTATATAAATATATTTTGCGTTGAAAACTTTTATTATGATAGGTATGAATATCAAGATGGATAAAAGTAGCAAAGTGATCCGAAATATTGATAGGAACTTCCAGAGTATCAGCCGTGATATAATTAATACTATTAGAGATAATTATAGGATCTAATGATGTACTTGAAATTTCAGTTATCCTAGTAGGTTTTGTAATAGTATTACTAAGATTATGCATTGCACAGAGTGTGTGTACATATTCACGCGGGTTAAAATAATTGGAATTAAGATCACCTAACAATATGATATTTAGAGATATATCGAAAGCTTTTTCAACTGATTCGTCTAATAAGGTCCAGTAATTAACAGGAGATTCAATTGATCTATAAGTAAGACAAATTAAGATAATGTCAGAATTTAAAGTAATTTTTAACCAAATGATATCAGAATGAAACTCTAAAGAGTATAAACGTTCACATAAAATGTCATTGTGTATATAAATAATAACCCCACCCCCATGATTAGTCCGATCATTTCTAAAAATTCTATAGGCATCATCGAATTGTACTTCGCTGTCATTGACGCTATTATCTAGATGTGTTTCTGTCAGACATATTATATGGAAATCAGATAGAAAACTTTCTAAAAAATCTAATTTATGCCGCACGCTTCTAATATTAAGTTGACAAATAGACAAGTTATCAGGATTGTAAATGTTAAGTGGACCTGGATTAGGGTGAATACCTTGAGTCGAGAGAAGGTGGTATAATGATATTAAAGCACTAAGCGTAATAAAATATTCTAGAAACTTTGGAATATGAATTTTATAATAGTATGTATCGATTTTTGAGCTGTCATATAGCAAATACGTATAAATTTGTTTAACATAATGTAGGATACTTAAATTACACACAGCGTTCGAGTTTAAAATATAAAGAATGATCCTCACTTTAGATGAGCTAATATTTAATAGAAGACAACTATAAAGGGATATCAAAACATTCATAGGAAAATGATACATGTAGATGATATGTAAAATAACTACAATTACTTCAAAATAGTAACATTTATACATATATACATTAGTATAAACATAAGATAAATACATTTATACAACGTGAACATTGGTGCAGCTGTAAGGTTATATTAAAGCTTAAAAGTAAACTTTCTCAAATGATTATCAAATCTAAATGATAACGAATAAGTTAATCGATAACCTTCACACTTAACGGCACGTGTCTTATATGGTTTTCGTATTGATTGGTGTGTGTGGTGCGGTCTTCCTGCATTTAATAGTTGAACCATAGCCGGAAATAAGTTAGAAAACTCATTGTTATGAATTTTCAATAAGATGCATCCTAACATTTAAATCATTACCAATACTAAAGCGCTAAATTAAAACACAATTCTGTTAAAAAGGATATGAGTTTATTCGATAACCTATATTAATGAGGATAATCGTTTTCTATGGACAAGAATTCTTTCTCAGCCAGTATATTTTAGGGTGTATTAGGGGAAGTAGTGTTACTTTTGCTTGCGTCGTAAATTTATTTGTACATTTAATATGCTATATATAAATGTACTAAACAGTCAGTCTAAACATGCGCCTTTGTGTAATTTGGTAGATTTCGTTAAGAAGATAATCAGTGGTTTACATTTAAATAAAACCATAACAACTATAACAAATATGAAACAGATATTTACTTTTTGAATAAGTATGAGAACATTACTTTTTTAAAGTGCGACTGTCCAGTCGGTAATTTAACTTTCCATTCCAGTACTATAACTAATTAATTGTTTAAATGCCAACATTGGATTTTAAAGGGACAATCTTTGACGGTGGCGACCCAAGCATTTAAAACATGACCTCAAAAAGGAGCGAACAACATACGTGTCCCGTCCACATGTTTGTCTTCTGAATTTCGTGTTGATTATTGTGTGCAGTGCGGTCCTCCTGCACTTCCTTTATTGGATCTTTGCAAGAGTTGAGTTTGAATTAGAACAAAGATGTAGATAATAACAACATTATGGTATCAATGAAACAAGTCTGATTTTTAATGGCACTTATACCTCATGGTGGCGACATGCACTTTTAGGAAAATAATTCTAAAATAGAACGAACAATATAAGACAACATAATATCACAGAATGAAATACAATACTTTCTAGATCAATTTTAGCATAATGTAGGTTTGAATTAGTACTTTTTAGGTAAGTTGGACTCTTGTAGTAGTGGTTGTAGCAATGGGAGTGAAATAACTGGTTAGATTATTTGACTGTTGACCTGCTTGACGTGGCGTACTCTCAAAAACAGGGTTTGATAATGATATGTTGTTGGGCTCGATTTGGGACTGTGATGCAGTCGAGTCGTGATAACAAGATTCGTCCATATCATTTGTCTTTGGTTGGGTGAGATCCGCATTACCCTCAAACTGGACTGATTTGGGTATAGTGTGTGATTTATTCGTGAATCCGGCACTATTATCATCGAGGGCTTTTTCGATATTCGTGTGTTGATAAACTTTGATTATTTTTTCGTTGACCAATTTTGCGTAGATAACGCCTTCTATGGACCAGGTTTGAGATACTAGTGGTGAGTTTAAGGTTTTGTGTAGCAGCTGGGCGTTTATACGCGTAAGGTCCTCCCGGATAGTGATGTTAGATCCCTTCAGGTTTCGTCTATTTTTTATGACATGAAGTTTGTCCTTTCGAGACATGAATTTAACAATTATTCCTCGGCATTTTCCTACTTTAAACGGACCAAGTCGATGCGCAATATCAATGTGTTCCGGGGGGATTTGAACACCAATTTTATCAAAAACATCTAGTGACTTATTTATTGATTCAGTAAAACTTTCCTTTTGATTGTCAGGTAATCCGTATATCCGTACACTCGATCTTCTAGTCCATTGTTCTAGATCATTTACCTTTTGCAGTGATAATGCAGCTACATCTTTGGTATCTTGTAATTCTGTTTCGAGCTGATTATTTTGATTTGTAATGACATCCACTTGCAGTTTTAATTTAGTATTTTCAGATGTAATATCACTGATTTGTTTTTCCAGGAACCACGCCTGGAAATCGAGATGAACTTTCTCCGTGCAGAACTTTCAATTCAAGCCAAACTTTTATTGCATACGATTAAGCTGGTCAGTTGGAGCTTATTTTCAAAAGTTTTGTAATAATCGGTTGGTAATTAAAGTACCATGCACATTAAACTGTTAAAACAGAAAATTTCGCCCGGTTGAAATGTTTCTTGCTCTAAGTCAGCAATTTTCCGAATTCAGGGAGGCTGAATGGTTAGCATGTGCGCGCTGTATCGTAACGTCTGTCATTGAGTCAACGGGCGTCGTTTCGATCTCCAGGTTGCACGTGACATGGAATATGATGTCCAACCCCGTTTATTGCGAACGATTAAGCTGTTCAGGGGGAGCTTATTTTTAAAAGTTTTGTAATATTCGGTTGATAACTAAAGGTACCGTGCAAATTAAACTGTTAAAATAGAAAATTTGGCCCGGTTGAAATGTTTCTCGCTGTAGGTCAGCTAGAATGTTCAAACTTGGTGTAGACGTTCACTAGGTCATTGTCTTGATCGAGTTCACAGCAGAAATAACAGTGAAACGATCAACGAACTCATAGCAGAAATAACAGTGCAAAACTTAACGAATTCATAGCATAAATAGCAGAAATGAAATGGGGTTTTACGTCCTACTCTTCTGCACCTGACCAGGGCTAATGGAAGACGGGCATACGCCATACAGTGTGCTATGAGGGAATTTTTGCCCGGGCAGCGGCGCTACGGCCTACTCAGGTTCTAATCAGTTTGGATTGAAGAATCGGGGTGGTATATGTGTGTGTGATGGGGTGGGGGTGGTGGCACAAGACGCTATATCCCATTCGCAACCACACACCTAACAAATGCAGGGTATACGTTGCGATCAGTTCTTTCAAGATTTTCATATATTTAAGCCACTTTCTTACACGCCTCATCTGAAAATGTCTGTGTTAGTGTAGATAAATGTTGACCAAATAACATCTTTCACCATTTTGACTTTCAGTTACAGAACTAGCATAGGGTCGGTTTAAGGTTTATCATGGCGGATGCTGTACTATTTTGAGGGCCCTCTGTCGCGAGGGGAGGTTCTTGATTGATGATTGTCATCCCAATGCAATGGCTGCATTCTCATTCAGTAGTGGATTCGACAGTAACAGTGTATAGAAAACGATTGAGTTGGCCTCGGGGGCCCTTTCCCTTGGCCCTAGGGACCCTTTTGTCATTCGTGGGACCCTTTTGTCTGTCTTTAGAGCCCTCCCTAACTGGGGTACATTTTCATTTTTCGCATCGGTTTTAGCATTTTTCTCCCGTTTTATTTTTTCAACTGCTTTGATTTTTTTCGCGGGGAGGCTGGCGCCTCCAGCGCCTCGGCTATAAAACGCTTTTGAACTAGCAGTACTATTGACATAATACCGTTTTTCCAGTAATGGTAACTCACTCGTTTCTTCAAGAATCATTCGGCATTCCAGGTATGCTACATTCTATTCGCTGTCTTCCATAGGAGCGGTAAGATGAGACCTGTTTGTGGGAAAATCCCTAAACAATATGCGAGGGTGGAATAATTGTACATTACTTTAAGGTTTGCGTGAAGTAATTGACATATCGAAATTACAGATATATGCACTGAATAACCATGACACGGAGAGAGAGCGAGAGAGAGAGAGATGGGGTTTAACGTCCACTCGACGCAAACTAGGTCATTTTGGGACTAACATATGGTTTAATTTTATTTCAATAATCTGCTTGCGCATATTAACAGTGGGAGGAAACCGCAGGTCCCGGGGTAAACCCAGGAGATTGGACAGGCGAGATTGTAGGTTAGGGTTAGGGTAAGCGCTAAGGTTAGGTCTTGGGTTAGGATTAGGATTAGCGATATCCCTATTTACATCTCGTGACCTTTGACCAAACGTAATGAAGACAGGATGTGACGTATCGTATATATGCACATTGAGGTTATCAAGCTATAGACCGGACTAGTAGTAAGCTATAAACGGATAAATAACAAGTTTTTATATGTATATTATTTTATTAAATTTATATATATCTTAACTCCCTGATTTACGTATATACATTATGCATGAACAATAGAAACTATATACTAGTATTTAAAAGTATTAAAGCTATGGTAATATTATGCTATCAAATGGCCGTATTGTCTTAATATTTGTTGTTACCACAACCTTGATAGTTATTGTAAGAAGGATAACGGTTGTAGTTGTTGTATCCGTTACCGTATCCGTTGTTATTGTAGTTGTTATATCCCTTCCCATATTCGTTGTTATTGTGGCCATTGTTGTAACCGTTGTTGTAATTGTAGGGGCCGTTGTAACTATTGTATCCTTTATTATTGTATTGGTTGTACTTGTATAGTCCGTTGTTGTATCGGTTGTATGGGCCGTTGTTGTACCCGTTGTAGTTGTATGATTGTTTGTAAGCTCCAATCTTTCCATGTCCAACAAGTCCGTTTCCAATTATACCGTGTCCGATACCGTTACCAACGATACCATGACCAATTCCGTGTCCAACAATACCGTGTCCGATACCGTTACAAACGATGTCATGCCCAATGCCGTTACCAATCTTTCCATGTCCAATAAGTCCGTGTCCGATTCCGTTTCCAATGATACCATGTCCGATACCGTTACCAACGATACCATGACCAATTCCGTTTCCAACAATACCGTGTCCGATACCGTTACCAACGATGCCATGCCCAATGCCGTTACCAATCTTTCCATGTCCAATAAGTCCGTGTCCGATTCCGTTTCCAATGATACCATGTCCGATACCGTTACCAACGATACCATGACCAATTCCGTTTCCAACAATACCGTGTCCGATACCGTTACCAACAATACCATGACCAATTCCGTTACCAATAACACCGACTTTGCCAACAGCTACTATTCGGTGTCTGAGTCGGTTTCCTTGGATACCATGTCCAATACCATGGTTGAGTCCGTTGCCAATAGCTCCTACACCAACAAGACCATGTCCAACACCGGCATGTCCTCTTCCAAATCCTTTACCATTTCCGTTTCCAAAGACACCAACACCATGTCCGAAACCGTGTCCGATTTTAGCATCGATGTATTGGGAAGCAGCTACTGTCAAACAGACAGCGAAAGCGACGAAAGCCTGAAAAAGAAAAAAAAAACATGTGTTTTACAGAAATAGCCGTAGATTTGATTCCATACTAAAAAAAAATCGCGAGGGTTTATTTATAACCAAAAACTTGACAATCAAGAAATTTTACCGTGCCGCCATTATTTAGTACATGATCGAGTTTTGGCGTTACCAGGCAAAATCACAAATAATGTTCAACTCTGGGTAATAATTTACACTTTTTATAATTTACCGTTCTGGCCCTATGAATATAAAACTGCCTTTAATACAATGTCAAGGGTGATAAGCAATAATACAACAGTGACGATGCAATACCATGTTTAAGTTTAAGTTTATAAAATTTGGTATAGCGCTCGTTACTGCCGACATCAGCATTCAAAGGCGCTTTACAAAACACATAAATAAATATTCAAAGAACATAACAAACATACATACACGCAGTATACAATATTTGACTGTGACATTTAAATCAACTATAGCACAGTTTATTTATTCTGGAAAAGTACGCTTAAAAAGATGTGTTTTCAATGATTGTTTAAATGTTCCTAATGTTGAAGAAGACTTTACAGAATCTGGGAGATCATTCCATAGTTTAGGACCAGCAACACTGAAGGCCCTGTCTGCGAATGTTCGTTTTTTAGTAAATGGCACATGGAGGAATTCAGTAGTAGCTAAACGTGTTGAACGCCGATTTACATTATAAGAAATTAAATTTTTTAAATAGTCTGGGGCCAGATTGTTCAGGCACTTGTAGACCATGACGAGGATCTTGAATTCAGCTCTTACTTTTACTGGTAGGATGTGGAGCTCTTTCAGTGCAGCAGTTGAGCTTGAGTATTTAGATACACCAAGAATCATTTTGGCGGCCATGTCTTGGACTCTTTGAAGGGGAACTAAGGTAGTGGCAGGGAGATTGATATAGAGACAGTTACAATAGTCAATATGCGAAAACACAAGAGCATTTATTAGTTTGAGGCAGGTTGACTTGTTTAGAAACGGTTTTAATTTTCTGAGATTAAATAAAGCTAGGGCTGCATGTCGTGATTTGAGGGAGATATGAGATTTGAGAGACAGATTTTGATCAAGAGTAACCCCTAGTACTTTAACACTATTGGAACGGCTCACCATGATATCACCGACTTTTACATCAGTTGCGAGGCAATTCGACAGTAGGCGAGTGCTTCCAAACACTATAAATTCCGATTTGTCATCATTCATCTTCAAGCGATTTTGGTGCATCCAACTCTTGACATTGTCCATGGTGGATGTAAGACGAGATAGAGTTGTGAGTTCAGCGGAGGAATCAGAAGCTTTCCAACTGGCGTACACGTTATGGTCATCAGCATATCCTATTAGGTTAATGCCGTCACCAATGGAGTATTGCAGAGTACTAGCATAGCAGGTAAACAGAACGGGACCGTTAATACTACCCTGTGGCACAGAAAAATTGATGTTAATTGCATCAGAGCAGGAGTCATGAACATGGACTTCAAAGTTTCTGTCAGTGAGATACGAAGTTATCCATTGTTTAGCCTTGCTACGAACACCAAAGGATGTTTCAAGAACGTCCAGGAGAAGCTGATGATGAACCGTGTCGAATGCGGCGCTTAAATCAACTGCGATAAACGCAGTTAACTGTTGATGTTCCATACCCCACAGGATATCATTACACAGCTTTAATGTTAGGGTTTCAGTGCTGTAGTGTTTCCGATAAGCACTTTGGTATACTGGTAAGAGTGATTGTGAGTCAATGTGTTGAGCGAAACTAACTAAAGACGCCTTTTCCACTAGTTTTGAGATAAAAGAAAGGTTACTTACAGGTCGATAGTTTTTCTTTACACGCTCTAAATTTGGTTTTTTGAGCAGCGGTTTTACTATTGCCTTTTTCCAGTCTTTGTGGAAAACTCCTGTCTCCAAGGAAAGGTTAATAATATGACAGATTATGACGGCGAATATGTCCACATGCTGTTTAATTAAGCTAGAAGGTAATGGGTCGAGCCTGCAAGTTGTGGCCTTTGCATTTACAATGAGTTTTTTCACCTCATCTATTGACAGAGAGGTAAAAGATTGGAAAGGTTTGATGTTGTCCAGAGTAGGAGGTTTGTATAATGGATGGTCCTCTAAGTCTTTGCATATTTTATCCACTTTACTGTGGAAAAATGATGCAAAATCTGCAGCGAGCTGCTTATCATTTACACCCTCGGGTAGCGGATTAGACTTGTTTGATCCTGTTAGGTTTGCGACAGTTTCGAATAGTAGTTTCGAATTGTTTCCACACGATTCAATTGTATTCTGTATGAATAGTTGTTTTGCTTTTCTCATGTGATAGAAATAGATATTTCGTTTCTGTTTGAATCCGTTCCAGTTTTCAGGTGTTTTATTTTTCTTCCAAATTCGCTCGGCTTGGCGAGTAGCTGTTTTTAAACGTTGCGCTTTAGAGTCAAACCATGGACTTTTTTGGGGTCGAACTGTAAACGTTTTGGACCTTATTGGGGCGTGTTTATCTAGAATGGCTTTAAGTGAAGTGTTGTAGCCATAGACAATGGTATCAATGTCTTTAAGACACTTGAGGTGATCGGTAACTTTGATAACATCTTCTCGGAACGAATCGTGGTCGATAGATTTTATTTTCCGAAATTGAATCCGTTTCCGGAGCAAGACTGGTCGACACGTTGAGATGTGACCAGTAATAAATGCGTGATCAGATAAGTAATCTCCTATCGAGATATTGTTGATGGTGAAGTCACTATTTTCCCGGATAAGTATTAGGTCTAGGGTATTACCTAAATTATGTGTCGGACCGTCGACTAATTGATTTAGAGAGAATGTGTTGAGAATTTCATAAAAAGCGATTACGTCGGGGTCGGACTGCTTATTAACATGAATATTGAAATCTCCGGCTAGTAAACAACGATTGCAGGTTAAAAGTACATCACTGAGGAAATCAGGGAATTCAGTGAGAAATGTCGAGAAGGGCACAGGATGATCAGCGGAAGATGGGGGTCTGTAAACGATAATCACATTTATACAAAGTGAACTTATCAGCAGTTCAATAATTGCATATTCAAACGAAAGAACGTTAGCGGACTTAATAATCTTGTATCTGATAGAAGATGTGAAAAATATACCAATACCGCCACCCTTTCGTCCGGTCCTTTCAAAGTTTATGAAATTGTATCCAGGTGGTCGCAAGGATGCCGTTTCAACGACATCGCGATTCTTTAACCAAGTCTCTGTGAGAATACAGAAATCGATTGATTCCGATTGCATGTGGTGAAGGAATGGACCAACTTTATTCTTGATTGCTCGAATATTTGTTAAACCAAATTTGCATTGGTCATTATTGTTATAAGAGGTTTGTTTCGGGATAGATTGTAACAAATTGCGATTTATACCATGATTAAAGTCCCAATTAGATTTCCATTTTTCAGTTCTGAGGCTGGTGGATACCTTACCCCTCATTCCTCTATATCTCTTATTTATACCAAGATGTCGAATTCTGTTGAAGACAACAGGTTGAAGTTGTTGCTTATTATGAGGTCGAAGTGAGAAGAGTTCTGAACTTGTGTAGTGAAGACGTTCCGCTTGACTGACTACAATATCGGCCATATTTAAAGAAAAACCAGTTGTATGTATCTGAGATGAAAAAAGTAAATGTCTATAAATAATTACCAACAGCAGTATGTCTAATATAAGCATAATCACTGTGTTCTGTAAATGAGTATACGTTCATATATCAATCCACGATTTCTAAGAGTGATCGTAACTACCACAAAACACAAATTAGTCCTTCAGCATAAAATGTGCAGCCACACTCAGGCGCCATTCAACCCTCGATTTCTACCAGTGCGACAAGCAATCATATAAAAATTTAGTATGTAATGAAACTTATTAGTGCTATACCAAATTAGATATCAGGTTTCTTGTCTAGAAAGTTCAAGTATATCCCATCTGGGTCACGATCCTTGTCACTACATACCGCTAATTGGAAGTATTGAAGATTATTTAGTCAACAAGTTAAATTTACTCTCTGTAGATTGTTACAATGTTTTACTGTATTAGCCCAGTCTGTACAGAACAGAGGGGCGAAAAAGCAAGTCCCATTTAAGATTTCAGGGACCGGGTATGCTTATCTTAAAACTTCAAAGATTTGAAATCTTATACGGAGTAGGGCAAAAGTCCTACTTTATACACCGACTGGACCATTGAAGACAAACAGATAGATTTTGCCCGGATATCTATATTACGATATACTCTATCAAGGAATCTTTTACGTGCACGCCAATGTGTACACAGAACATTGCTTTTCGTCCCATCCTGACAATTAGACACTATTCCCTTTCAGACCGGTCAGACCTACTGTCCTGTACAGCTAACAAGGGCAGTCAAGCCTGTACAATTGACTTTCTGGTCAAACCCCGGGAGAGAGCCCAAGACCTACTGGTTAGTTAATCAGTGTCATTTATCACTGAGCCACCGTGATCCCCATACATTAAAAACATGGAGTTCGTAGATGAGCATTTTATGCTTAGGGTAAGCAGTGATAAGCAATTAGATTGGTTGATGATTTCGGACACTTTCACTTCAGTCAGAGTGATGAAACTTGGTGTATAGTTTCATTACATCAATACCTTGAATACGTTCGACAATGAGCATTGTCTGCCCTGAAAAAGCAGAGCGATGAGCAATTTGATTGGTCGAGAATTTGAAACAAAATAACTCTCCTTCTAATTGGGGCAGAATGTTTAATCTTGGTGAAGGCATTGATAAGGTCAGTGCCATGAAGGAGTGCGAAGATGAGCATTGTCTGCTTACAGTAAGCAGAGATAAGCAATCTGATTGGTTGATTCTTTGGGGCACGATAACTTTGGTTATAATGAAGTGACAGTGACAAAATTCCAAATATAGATTCATTATGTCATTACCTTGACTAAGTTTGATGTTGAGAATTTCTGCGTAGATTTAGGAGCAATAAGCAATTTGACTGATCACATTGGAACATAACACCTCTGTTTTTAATTAAGGTAGAATTTGAACCGGTTGAATTGTTTCTCGTTATAAATCGGTGAGTTTTTGGCGGATTTCATTAATTCTTTTTCCTTTTTAAGATTCTTTATATAACTCATGAGATGCGACAGAAACTGACCGTGAATATGAAAGCTTTAATATCTGCTTAGCAGATCTAGTTATTGTTATTATTATTTTTTTTTGTGTCATTTCTGCAAATCGGATTTCTCAGAATCTAAACATGGGATCTTTCTGAAACTTTGACCTACCCCCCCAAAACTGGGTGGCAGTTTTTGATTAAATATATTTTCAAAACGTTTTACGAATTCGAAATCACAGAATTTTACGAACGAGTGAATTTGACCTGCATTACTGTAACTCTGTGACTATTTGACCTATTTTACTAATTCTTTTTTCTTTGACTACCTTGACAAAAATCATTTTCAACTGCAGTTTCAGATTTTCGAATTTCGAAAATTCGTTGCTGTGATTTCGAACCGGAAGTTGAGACCAACTTGACAACTTCTTTAATAGTTGTACGATTTTCATGAAATTTAGTATGTAAGTAGATCTTACCCATGTGACTTCAAAAATATAAATAGAAATTTTCTAAATTATCTCCCCTTGGTGAAATTAAGGATCAAAGTTTTCAAAAAAATCGAAGAAATATAGGTCAGAATGACCTAATGTTTTTTTTTGGATACTAGATAAGTAAATACTGATTCGTACCCAAAATATTGAGTTTGTGGATTGGACCGGAAGTGCCGCCATCTTGAAACGTGAAAAATCACAAAGGCTTTTTTGCTATATTACTTACAGACACGGGAGCTACATTTTCGGAATCCTTGAAGGAATGCCTAAAAATCTATCGGATCAGAATTTTGATTTCGGTCACGTGATGGTCACCATTTCGAACTGAATATGAGAAAAGGTGAAAAATCGACATTAACGAGCACGTGAATGAAAGCAATAGGCCGTAGTTTGGAGAATATGTCTCCTATTTCCAAAATGAATACATTTCTGGATAGCCGGGATCAGGGTCGAAATAATGTTATTTGAAAATGTCACATTTTCGAATTTTGTCTTTGATGTTTTTCGTGCCGATAAAGTTGTTTACGATTGAAAAATCATAAAAACTTCGCTATATTTTGACCGATTTGAATGATTTTTTTTTTGTTGATGAGATTATTTACATGACCCATGACATGTGACAGGAAGTGACTGTTGATATGAAAGCTTTAATATCTGCTTTGCAGATCTAGTTATTAAGCTTTCATATGTATTACATATGAAAGCTTATTGTTTCTGTTAAAGTTATTAAGCTTTCATATTACATATGAAAGCTTATTGTTTTTGTTAAGATTATTATTAAGCTTTCATATTACATATGAAAGCTTATTGTTTCTGTTAAGATTATTATTATTATTTTTTTTTGTGTATTTTCTGCAAATCGGATTTCTCAGATTTCTCTTTCTGAAACTTTGACCTACCCCCCCAAAAATGGGGTGCGAACGTTGTTTAAATATATTTTCAAAACGTTTTACGAATCCGAAATCACCGAATTTTACGAACGAAAAAACTGACAATGCATAGTCGTAACTTTGTTATTTTTTGACCGATTTTACTAATTCTTTTTTCTTTGAATACCTTGAAAAAAATCGTTTTCATCTGCAGTTTCACATTTTCGAATTTCGAAAATTCGTTGCTGTGATTTCGAACCGGAAGTTTAGACCAATTTGACAACTTCTTTAATAGTTGTACGATTTTCATGAAATTTAGTATACAAGTAGATCTTACCAATGTGACTTCAAAAATATAATTAGAAATTTTCTAAATTATCTCCCCTTGGTGAAATTAAGGATCAAAGTTTTCAAAAAAATCGTCGAAATATAGGTCAGAATGACCTAATTTTTTTTTCGATACTAGACAAGGAACTACTGATTCGTACACAAAATATGGAGTTTGTCGATCGAACCGGAAGTGCCACCATCTTTAAACGTCAAAAATCAAAAAGGCTTTTTTGCTATTTTACTTACAGACTCGGGAGTTATATTCTCGGAATCCTCGAAGGAATGCCTAAAAATATATCGGATCAGAATTTCGATTTCGGTCACGTGATGGTCACCATTTTGAATTGAAAATGAAAAGTAGTAGCAATTTGAAGGGCCGAGACTTTGAAACACAATAACTCTCCTTCTAATTGAGCTAGAATGTTCAAACTTGGTGTAGACGTTCACTAGGTCAATGTCATGATTGAGTTCAAAGATGAGCATTTTCTGCCTAGGGTAAGCAGAGATAGGCATGCTGATTTGTTGATTCTTTAGGGCACGATAACTTCGGTTATAATGAAGGGAGGGCTGTGAAACTTTTGTCAATAGAGAGTCCAATAGCTAGCCTGTTGTGTGAAATCATTGTATCATTTATTTTAAATATCAGGGATAGGCGAAAAAAAGAGATTGAAAATCCAAAAAGTCGTATTTTTACAATTTGGAGCATGTTTAGAGGTCTTTCTCGTAAAGTCAACTTAATATTTTTTGGGAACTTCTTCTACAAAGAGTCTTATTGGTAGTCTTTTATATAAAACCATCGATCAACAATCCAACATATCAGGAGTAGAAGAACAAAAGGATCGAACATTGAAAACGGCATCCTTTCATTGTTAAGCGAAACATGCAGTGTGGGTGACTACAATCTACACATTTAGTCATCGTATACAGCTTATTCAACAGTATCGAATTCCAACTGCTTAGGGATATTTTACGTGCACTCCAATGTGTACACGGGACCTTGGTTTTTCGTCCCATCCGAACGACTAGACAGCTGTGCTTGTCAGGCCCTCCGTTCTGCCTCACTGACAACGGGGAACCACGCCGGGAAATCAAGATGAACTTTTTCCGTGCAGAACTTTCAATTCAGGCCAAACGTTTATTGCATACGATTAAGCTGGTCAGTTGGAGCATATTTTCAAAAGTTTAGTAATAATCGGTTGGTAATTTAAGTACCGTGCACATTAAACTGTTAAAACAGAAAATTTCGCCCGGTTGAAATGTTTCTTGCTATAAGTCAGCAATTTTCCGAATTCAGGGAGGCTGAATGGCTGAATGGTTAGCATGTGCGCGCTGTATCGTAACGTCTGTCATTGAGTCAACGGGCGTCGTTTCGATCTCCAGGTTGCACGTGACATGGAGTATGATGTCCAACCTCGTGGGTTTTCTCCGTGTCCTTCGGTTTCCTCCCAACGGCTAAAGACCAGTAAGCGCAAGGGGAGTTTTTAAATAAAATTAAAAAGCATATGTTAGTCACGAAATGACCTAGTTTGTGTCTAATGGACATTAGGCCGCATTTCTCGTTCTCTTTTATTTTTAAAGTTTTGTAATAAACGGTTGGTAATCAAAGGTACTGTAAAAGTGATAAAACAGAAAATTTCGCCCGGTTGTAATGTTTCTCACTTTAAAGTCAGCAGGGTTCAATTTAAGCGGTATCGCATCGCAAAAAGCGAATCAAATCGCGGTAATGGCGATAGAATTATTTTATTCATTAGCCAAAAATTGCTTTCAAACTTGTGAAGTGCGATTCATTATATTTTGGATGAATGTGGAGTATATTTAGGCCTACGAAAGAATCAATTTATAAATGCAGGACTAACTTTTTCAATATTCCAAGTTGTGGTCGTGATTAATTTGAACCAGTTTTTATTTCAATATATCCGATAACTTATAACTAGAAAACAATGCAGACTCCGTTTTTAATCACACGTGTTTATAAAGTGTTACTAAAAATAGAATAAAACAACGCAATATAGTATGATTGGTTAACTTAACTGAAAACTAAAAGTAGACAACTCGCGAGACGCGTGAAACAAGCCATTTTTGACGAATGTCTGAATATATTTGATGCGTATGGCATATTCTCGGGTTGATAATATTTTGAAGGCGGAGACGGGGATATTTAAATAAAGAAATAAACAAGCAAAGCCACGTCTACAAATATTTCGATTGGAATGGTTTAACATAAAGTACGTGTAATTTTGTTTTAGACGATTAGTGCGTCCGGAATCGTGGAGAGACGGTAACTGAATTTTTTTTTGTTTGGAAATGTCAATTTTTTTTTTACCTTCATCCGTGCATAAGTCGAAGCGGAGTATACAACGAAGGTCGGACTTCGGCGAAAAAACGTATCCACTTATACCCCGAAAAATCAGAATTGCAAATTTTTGTGATGTAGGCCACGTTTTACTGCTCCTCAAATCTGAGCAAATGCTATTCAAATTTTGAATTGATTAGCCAAAATGTGAATCTGTCACAAAAATTTGCTACTCATTCGTTTTAGACTAAATTGAACCCTGAAAGTCAGCAATTTGCCGATTTTAAGGGGCAAACGTTTATTGCGAACGATTAAGCTGGTCAAGGGGAGCTTATTTTTAAAAGTTTTGTAATATTCGGTTGATAACTGAAGGTACCGTGCAAATTAAACTGTTAAAATAGAAAATTTGGCCCGGTTGAACTGTTTCTCGCTGCAGGTCAGCAATTTGCCGATTTTAGGGAGGTTGCGTGGCTGAATAACGTCTGTCTTTGAGTCAACTGGCGTTGTTTCGATTTCTTGGTTGTACGTGACAAGGAGTATGTTCGCCTGTCCAACTTCGTAGGCCGTAACGCCGCTGCCCGGGTAAAATTTCCCTCATTGCACACTTTATGGCATATGCCCGTTACATTAGCCCATTTTAGGAGCAGAACAGTAGGACGTTAAACCCCATTCAATTTCATTTCATTTTCTCTATGTTGCTTATTTATTATAGTGGATAAATATTTTTCTGGTTCTAGCAATTATTTAATTTCTGCATAGAAATGTTGCTTTGGCCAGTTTTTTTTATTGCAGAGTGCCATTCTTGTATAATTCAGTCTATGATCCTTTGTTTAAAACATGCTTAAGAAGTCGTCACGATTTCCTACTAACCAAACATATTGGAAATATTAGTCTGGCATTATTAAATCCTAATTTTATTGGTCTTATTTAAAATTAAACTTTCATTTAACTATGAAGAACACCTTAACGTGTCTCTTTAAAACTATTAAATACTCTAAAACAGTAGCTCAACCTTTTGACCTAAACTCATTAATTTACCATTTTCTTGTGAGCGACTTCTTATTCTTCCTATATGACATATTGCACGTGTCTGATTTCAAAGGGGGGTTGGGTGGCTGAATGGTTAGCACGCGCGCCTGTCATTGAGTTAACTAGCGTGTTTTCAAATGCCCGGTTGTACGTCGCCTGTCCAACCTGCCATTTTTAATTTGTTTTTCCCGCCATTTTCATTTCATTTTCTCATCCGTCTCATTACAGTAATACAAGTTTCAGTTATTTCCCTTTAGTTTTCAGATTATTGTTATGCCTGGGTGCAATGTTTCATACTATATTTAGACTTGTAACTTCGAGACTTTTTGACCAATTTTGATAATTTTTTCTTCTTATCCTTTTATTTAGGATACTTGATACAATCAATGACACGTGACGATGAATATGAAAGCTTTCATATCTGCATGGGACAGTAGCAGATCTAGTTAAGCTTTCATATTACATATGAAAGCTTATTGTTTCTGTTAAGATTATTAAGCTTTCATATTACATATGAAAGCTTATTGTTTCTGTTAAGATTATTATTATTTTTTTTTTGTGTTTTATCCACAAATCGGATTTCTCAGAATCTAACCACAGTATCTTTATGAAACTTTTACCTACCCCCCCAAAAATGGGAGGTAGCTGTTGATTAAATATATTTTCAAAACGTTTTACGAATCCGAAATCACCGAAATTTACGAACGACAAAATGGACATTGCATAGTCGTAACTTTATTGTTTTTTGACCGATTTTACTAATTCTTTTTTCTTTGAATACCTTGAAAAAAATCATTTTCATTGGCAGTTTCACATTTTCGAATTTCGAAAATTCGTCGCTGTGATTTCGAACCGGAAGTTTAGACCAATTTGACAACTTCTTTAATAGTTGTACGATTTTCATGAAATTTAGTATACAAGTAGATCTTACCGATGTGACTTCAAAAATATAATTAGAAATTTTCTAAATTATCTCCCCTTGGTGAAATTAAGGATCAAAGTTTTCAAAAAAATCGTCGAAATATAGGTCAGAATGACCTGAAAATTTTTTTCGATACTCGACAGGTAATTACTGATTCCTACACAAAATATGGAGTTTGTCGATCAAACCGGAAATGCCACCATCTTGAAACATGAAAAATCCCTAAGGCTTTTTTGTTATCTTACTTACAGACACGGGAGTTATATTTTCTGAATCCTTGAAGGATGGCCCAAAAATCGTAGGGAGCAGAATTTTGATTTCGGTCATGTGAGGGTCACAATTTTGAATTGAAAATGAAAAATAGAAGCAATTTGAAAGGCCCGGACTTCGGAACACAATAACTCTCCTTCTAATTAAGCTAGAATGTTCAAACTTGGTGTAGACGTTCACTAGGTCAATGTTATGATTGAGTTCAAAGATGAGCATTTTTTGCTTAGGGTAAGCCGAGAAAAGCATGCTGATTTGTTGATTCTTTAGTGCACGATAACTTCGGTTATAATGAAGGGAGGGCGGTGAAACTTTTGTCAATAGAGAGTCTAATGGGTAGCCTGTTGTGTGAAATGATTGTATCATTTTTTTTAAATATCAGGGATAGCCGAAAAAAAGAGATTGAAAATCCAAAAAGTCGTATTTTTACAATTTGGAGCATGTTTAGAGGTCTTTCTCGTAAAGTCAACATACTATTTTTTGGGAACTTCTTCTACAAAGAGTCTTATTGGTAGTCTTTTATATGAAACCATCGATCAACAGTCCAACATATCAGGAGTAGAAGAACAAAAGGATCGAACATTGAAAACGGCACCCTTTCATTGTTGAGTGAAACATGAAGTGTGGGTGACTACAATCTACGCATTTAGTCATCGTATAGAGCTTATTCAACAGTATCGAATTCCAAATGCTTAGGGATATTTTACGTGCACTCCAATGTGTACACGGGACCTTGGTTTTTCGTCCCATCCGAAGGACTAGACAGCTGTACTTGTCAGGCCCTCCGTTCTGCCTTACTGACAAGGGAACCACGCCTGGAAATCGAGATGAACTTTCTCTGTACAGAACTTTCAATTCAGGCAAAACGTTTATTGCATACGATTAAGCTGGTCAGTTGGAGCTTATTTTCAAAAGTTTTGTAATAATCGGTTGGTAATTAAAGTACCGTGCACATTAAACTGTTAAAACAGAAAATTTCGCCCGGTTGAAATGTTTCTTGCTATAAGTCAGCAATTTTCCGAATTCAGGGAGGCTGGATGGCTGAATGGTTAGCATGTGCTCGCTGTATCGTAACCTTTGTCATTGAGTCAACAGGCGTCGTTTCGATCTCCAGGTTGCACGTGACATGGTGTATGATGTCCAACCTCGTGGGTTTTCTCCGTGTTCTTCGGTTTCCTCCCAACGGCTAAAGACCAGTACGTGCAAGGGGAGTTTTTAAATAAAATTAAAAAACATATGTTACTCCCGAAATGACCTAGTTTGTGTCGAATGGACGTTAGGCCGCATTTCTCTCTTTCTCTTTTTAAAGTTTTGTAATAATCGGTTGGTAATCAAAGGTACTGTTAATGTGATAAAACAGAAAATTTGGCCCGGTTGTAATGTTTCTCACTTTAAATTCAGCAATTTGTCGATTTTAAGGGGCAAACGTTTATTGCGAACGATTAAGCTGGTCAGGGGGAGCTTATTTTTAAAAGTTTTGTAATATTCGGTTGATAACTAAAGGTACCGTGCAAATTAAACTGTTAAAATAGAAAATTTGGCCCGGTTGAAATTTTTCTCGCTGTAGGTCAGCAATTTGCCGATTTTAGGGAGGTTGCGTGGCTGAATGGTTAGCACGTGCGCTCTGTATCATAACGTCTGTCATTGAGTCAACTGGCCTTGTTTCGATTTCTTGGTTGTACGTGACAAGGAGTATGGTCGCCTTACCAACCTCGTAGGCCGTAACGCCGCTGACCGGGTAAAATTTCCCTCATTGCACACTTTATGGCGTATGCCCGTCTTCATTAGCCCATTGTAGGAGCAGAACAGTAGGACGTTAAACCCCATTCAATTTCATTTCATTTTCTCTATGTTGCTTATTTATTATAGTGGATAAATATTTTTCTGGTTCTAGTAATTATTTAATTTCTGCATAGAAATCTCTGGCCAGTTTTTTTTATTGCAGAGTGCCATTCTTGTATATTGCAGTCTATGACCCTTTGTTTAAAACATGCTTAAGAAGTCGTCACGATTTCCTACTTATAACCAAACATATTGGAAACCATAATTATATAACATATCTTGGAAGCCCGATTACAGCTATACAAGTTTCAGTTATTTCCCTTTAGTTTAAAGATTATTTTTTGCCCGGGTGCTATGTTTCTCACTACATTTAAATTTGTAACTTTGTGAGTTTTTGACCGATTTTGATATTATGTCTTTATAATTTTCCAAATCTACATATTTAACGTACATATTCAAGTAGTTGAGTTCAACCTGATTCAAAAAGTTTTAGTTTTGTTCAAAGTTATCTCATTCATCCCGATTACAGCAACACAAGTATCAGTTATTTCCCTTTAGTTTTCAGATTACTCAATGTTTCATACTATGTTTAGACTTGTAACTTCGCGAGTTTTTGACCAATTTTGATAGTTTGTTATTCTTATCCTTTTATTTGAGATACTTGATATAATCGATGACACGTGACGATGAATATGAAAGCTTTCATATCTGCATGGGACAGTAGCAGATCTAGTTAAGCTTTCATATTACATATGAAAGCTTATTGTTTTTGTTAAGATTATTAAGCATTCATATTACATATGAAAGCTTATTGTTTTTGTTAAGATTATTAAGCTTTCATATGTATTACATATGAAAGCTTATTGTTTCTGTTAAAGTTATTATTATTATTATTTTTTTTTTTTGTGTGTTTTCTGCAAATCGGATTTCTCAGAATCTATCCATAGGATCTTTCTGAAATTTTGACCTACCCCCCCTAAAATGGGGTGCGAACCTTGATTAAATGTATTTTCAAAACGTTTTACGAATCCGAAATCACCGAATTTTACGAACGAAAAAACTGACAATGCATAGTCGTAACTTTGTTATTTTTTGACCGATTTTACTAATTCTTTTTTCTTTGAATACCTTGAAAAAAATCGTTTTCATCTGCAGTTTCACATTTTCGAATTTCGAAAATTCGTCGCTGTGATTTCGAACCGGAAGTTTAGACCAATTTGACAACTTCTTTAATAGTTGTACGATTTTCATGAAATTTAGTATACAAATAGATCTTACCGATGTGACTTCAAAAATATAATTAGAAATTTTCTAAATTATCTCCCCTTGGTGAAATTAAGGATCAAAGTTTTCAAAAAAATCGTCGAAATATAGGTCAGAATGACCTAAAAAATTTTTTCGATACTCGACAAGTAATTACTGATTCCTACACAAAATATGGAGTTTGTCGATCGAACCGGAAGTGCCACCATCTTGAAACATGAAAAATCAAAAAGGCTTTTTTGCTATCTTACTTACAGACACGGGAGTTATATTTTCTGAATCCTTGAAGGATGGCCCAAAAATCGTAGGGAGCAGAATTTTGATTTCGGTCACGTGATGGTCACCATTTTGAATTGAAAATGAAAAGTAGTAGCAATTTGAAGGGCCGAGAATTTGAAACACAATAACTCTCCTTCTAATTGAGCTAGAATGTTCAAACTTGGTGTAGACGTTCACTAGGACAATGTCATGATTGAGTTCAAAGATGAGCATTTTCTGCCTAGGGTAAGCAGAGATGGGCATGCTGATTTGTTGATTCTTTAGGGCACGATAACTTCGGTTATAATGAAGGGAGGGCTGTGAAACTTTTGTCAATAGAGAGTCCAATAGCTAGCCTGTTGTGTGAAATCATTGTATCATTTATTTTAAATATCAGGGATAGGCGAAAAAAAGAGATTGAAAATCCAAAAAGTCGTATTTTTACAATTTGGAGCATGTTTAGAGGTCTTTCTCGTAAAGTCAACTTAATATTTTTTGGGAACTTCTTCTACAAAGAGTCTTATTGGTAGTCTTTCATATAAAACCATCGATCAACAATCCAACATATCAGGAGTAGAAGAACAAAAGGATCGAACATTGAAAACGGCATCCTTTCATTGTTAAGCGACACATGCAGTGTGGGTGACTACAATCTACACATTTAGTCATCGTATACAGCTTATTCAACAGTATCGAATTCCAACTGCTTAGGGATATTTTTTTTTCGTCCCATCCGAACGACTAGACAGCTGTGCTTGTCAGGCCCTCCGTTCTGCCTCACTGACAACGGGGAACCACGCCGGGAAATCAAGATGAACTTTTTCCGTGCAGAACTTTCAATTCAGGCCAAACGTTTATTGCATACGATTAAGCTGGTCAGTTGGAGCATATTTTCAAAAGTTTAGTAATAATCGGTTGGTAATTAAAGTACCGTGCACATTAAACTGTTAAAACAGAAAATTTCGCCCGGTTGAAATGTTTCTTGCTATAAGTCAGCAATTTTCCGAATTCAGGGAGGCTGAATGGCTGAATGGTTAGCATGTGCGCGCTGTATCGTAACGTCTGTCATTGAGTCAACGGGCGTCGTTTCGATCTCCAGGTTGCACGTGACATGGAGTATGATGTCCAACCTCGTGGGTTTTCTCCGTGTCCTTCGGTTTCCCCAACGGCTAAAGACCAGTAAGCGCAAGGGGAGTTTCTAAATAAAATTAAAAAACATATGTTAGTCACGAAATGACCTAGTTTGTGTCTAATGGACATTAGGCCGCATTTCTCTCTTTCTCTTTTATTTTTAAAGTTTTGTAATAAACGGTTGGTAATCAAAGGTACTGTAAAAGTGATAAAACAGAAAATTTCGCCCGGTTGTAATGTTTCTCACTTTAAAGTCAGCAATTTGCCGATTTTAAGGGGCAAACGTTTATTGCGAACGATTAAGCTGGTCAAGGGGAGCTTATTTTTAAAAGTTTTGTAATATTCGGTTGATAACTAAAGGTACCGTGCAAATTAAACTGTTAAAATAGAAAATTTGGCCCGGTTGAACTGTTTCTCGCTGCAGGTCAGCAATTTGCCGATTTAAGGGAGGTTGCGTGGCTGAATAACGTCTGTCTTTGAGTCAACTGGCGTTGTTTCGATTTCTTGGTTGTACGTGACAAGGAGTATGTTCGCCTGTCCAACTTCGTAGGCCGTAACGCCGCTGCCCGGGTAAAATTTCCCTCATTGCACACTTTATGGCATATGCCCGTCTTCATTAGCCCATTTTAGGAGCAGAACAGTAGGACGTTAAACCCCATTCAATTTCATTTCATTTTCTCTATGTTGCTTATTTATTATAGTGGATAAATATTTTTCTGGTTCTAGCAATTATTTAATTTCTGCATAGAAATCTTGCTTTGGCCAGTTTTTTTATTGCAGAGTGCCATTCTTGTATAATTCAGTCTATGATCCTTTGTTTAAAACATGCTTAAGAAGTCGTCACGATTTCCTACTTATAACCAAACATATTGGAAATATTAGTCTAGCATTATTAAATCCTAATTTTATTGGTCTTATTTAAAATTAAACTTTCATTTAACTATGAACAACCCTTTACGTGTCTCTTTAAAACTATTAAATACTCTAAAACAGTAGCACAATCTTTTGACCTAAACTCATTAATTTACCATTTTCTTGTGAGCGACTTCTTATTCTTCCTATATGACATATTGCACGTGTCTGATTTCAAAGGGGGGTTGGGTGGCTGAATGGTTAGCACGCGCGCCTGTCATTGAGTTAACTAGCGTGTTTTCAAATGCCCGGTTGTACGTGACAAGGAGTAAGGTCGCCTGTCCAACCTGCCATTTTTAATTTGTTTTTCCCGCCATTTTCATTTCATTTTCTCATCCGTCTCATTACAGTAATACAAGTTTCAGTTATTTCCCTTTAGTTTTCAGATTATTGTTATGCCTGGGTGCAATGTTTCATACTATATTTAGACTTGTAACTTCGAGAGTTTTTGACCAATTTTGATAATTTTTTCTTCTTATCCTTTTATTTAGGATACTTGATACAATCAATGACACGTGACGATGAATATGAAAGCTTTCATATCTGCATGGGACAGTAGCAGATCTAGTTAAGCTTTCATATTACATATGAAAGCTTATTGTTTCTGTTAAGATTATTAAGCTTTCATATTACATATGAAAGCTTATTGTTTCTGTTAAGATTATTATTGTTATTTTTTTTTTGTGTTTTGTCCACAAATCGGATTTCTCAGAATCTAACCATAGGATCGTTCTGAAACTTTTACCTATCCCCCCAAAAATGGGTGGTGGCTGTTGATTAAATATATTTTCAAAACGTTTTACGAATCCGAAATCACCGAATTTTACGAACGAAAAAACTGACAATGCATAGTCGTAACTTTGTTATTTTTTGACCGATTTTACTAATTCTTTTTTCTTTGAATACCTTGAAAAAAATCATTTTCATCTGCAGTTTCGCATTTTCCAATTTCGAAAATTCGTCGCTGTGATTTCGAACCGGAAGTTTAGACCAATTTGAGAACTTCTTTAATAGTTGTACGATTTTCATGAAATTTAGTGTATAAGTAGATGTTACCGATGTGACTTCAAAAATATAATTATAAATTTTCTAAATTATCTCCCCTTGACGAAATTAAGGATCAAAGTTTTCAAAAAAATCGTCGAAATATATGTCAGAATGACCTAATTTTTTTCTTTGATACTAGACAAGTAATTACTGATTCGTACACAAAATATGGAGTTTGTCGATCGAACCGGAAGTGCCACCATCTTTAAACGAGAAAAATCAAAAAGGCTTTTTTGCTATTTTACTTACAGACTCGGGAGTTATATTTTCAGAATCCTTGAAGGAATGCCTAAAAATCTGTCGGATCCGAATTTTGATTTCGGTCACGTGATGGTCACCATTTTGAATTGAAAATGAAAAATATAAGCAATTTGAAGGGCCGGGACTTTGGAATACAATAACTCTCCTTCTAATTAAGCTAGAATGTTCAAACTTCTTGTAGACTTTCACTAGGTCAATGTCATGATTGAGTTCAAAGATGAGCATTTTCTGCTTAGGGTAAGCAGAGATAAGCATGCTGATTTGTTGATTCTTTAGGGCACGATAACTTCGGTTATAATGAAGGGAGGGCGGAGAAACTTTTGTCAATAGAGAGTCTAATAGCTAGCCTGTTGTTTGAAATCATTGTATCATTTTTTTTAAATATCAGGGATAGCCGAAAAAAAGAGATTGAAAATCCAAAAAGTCGTATTTTTACAATTTGGAGCATGTTTAGAGGTCTTTCTCGTAAAGTCAACATAATATTTTTTGGGAACTTCTTCTACAAAGAGTCTTATTGGTAGTCTTTTATATGAAACCATCGATCAACAGTCCAACATATCAGGAGTAGAAGAACAAAAGGATCGAAAATTGAAAACGGCACCCTTTCATTGTTAAGCGAAACATGCAGTGTGGGTGACTACAATCTACACATTTAGTCATCGTATAGAGCTTATTCAACAGTATCGAATTCCAGCTGCTTAGGGATATTTTACGTGCACTCCAATGTGTACACGGGACCTTGGTTTTTCGTCCCATCCGAACGACTAGACAGCTGTGCTTGTCAGGCCCTCCGTTCTGCCTCACTGACAACGGGGAACCACGCCGGGAAATCAAGATGAACTTTCTCCGTGCAGAACTTTCAATTCAGGCCAAACGTTTATTGCATACGATTAAGCTGGTCAGTTGGAGCTTATTTTCAAAAGTTTTGTAATAATCGGTTGGTAATTAAAGTACCGTGCACATTAAACTGTTAAAACAGAAAATTTCGCCCGGTTGAAATGTTTCTTGCTATAAGTCAGCAATTTTCCGAATTCAGGGAGGCTGAATGGTTAGCATGTGCGCGCTCTATCGTAACGTCTGTCATTGAGTCAATGGGCGTCGTTTCGATCTCCAGGTTGCACGTGACATGAAGTATGATGTCCAACCTCGTGGGTTTTCTCCGTGTTCTTCGGTTTCCTCCCAACGGCTAAAGACCAGTAAGCGCAAGGGGAGTTTTTAAATAAAATTAAAAAACATATGTTAGTCACGAAATGACCTAGTTTGTGTCGAATGGGCATTAGGCCGCATTTCTCTCTTTCTCTTTTATTTTTAAAGTTTTGTAATAATCGGTTGGTAATCAAAGGTACTGTAAAAGTGATAAAACAGAAAATTTCGCCCGGTTGTAATGTTTCTCACTTTAAAGTCAGCAATTTGCCGATTTTAAGGGGCAAACGTTTATTGCGAACGCTTAAGCTAATCAGGGGGAGCTTATATTTAAAAGTTTTGTAATATTCGGTTGATAACTAAAGGTACCGTGCAAATTAAACTGTTAAAATAGAAAATTTGGCCCGGTTGAAATGTTTCTCACTGTAGGTCAGCAATTTGCCGATTTTAGGGAGGTTGCGTGGCTGAATGGTTAGCACGTGCGCTCTGTATCATAACGTCTGTCATTGAGTCAACTGGCGTTGTTTCGATTTCTTGGTTGTACGTGACAAGGAGTATGGTCGCCTGTCCAACCTCGTAGGCCGCAACGCCGCTGCCCGGGTAAAATTTCCCTCATTGCACACTTTATGGCATATGCCCGTCTTCATTAGCCCATTTTAGGAGCAGAACAGTAGGACGTTAAACCCCATTGAATTTCATTTCATTTTGTCTATGTTGCTTATTTATTATAGTGGATAAATATTTTTCTGGTTCTAGCAATTATTTAATTTCTGCATAGAAATCTTGCTTTGGCCAGTTTTTTTATTGCAGAGTGCCATTCTTGTAAAATTCAGTCTATGATCTTTTGTATAAAACATGCTTAAGAAGTCGTCACGATTTCCTACTTAAAACCAAACATATTGGAAATATTAGTCTGGCATTATTAAATCCTAATTTTATTGGTCTTATTTAAAATTAAACTTTCATTTAACTATGAACAACCCATAACGTGTCTCTTTAAAACAAATAAATACTCTAAAACAGTAGCTCAACCCTTTGACCTAAACTCATTAATTTACGATTTTGTTGTGAGCGACTTGTTATTCTCTCTATATGACATATTGCACGTGTCTGATTTCAAAGGGGTGGGGTGGCTGAATGGTTAGCACGCGCGCCTGTCATTGAGTTAACTAGCGTGTTTTCGAATGCCCGGTTGTACGTGACAAGGAGAAAGGTCGCCTGTCCAACCTGCCATTTTTAATTTTTTTTCCCGCCATTTTCATTTCATTTTCTCATCCGTCTCATTACAGTAATACAAGTTTCAGTTATTTCCCTTTAGTTTTTAGATTATTGTTATGCCTGGGTGCAATGTTTCATACTATATTTAGACTTGTAACTTCGCGAGTTTTTGACCAATTTTGATAATTTTTTCTTCTTATCCTTTTATTTAGGATACTTGATACAATCAATGACACGTGACGATGAATATGAAAGCTTTCATATCTGCATGGGACAGTAGCAGATCTAGTTAAGCTTTCATATTACATATGAAAGCTTATTGTTTCTGTTAAGATTATTATTAAGCTTTCATATTACATATGAAAGCTTATTGTTTCTGTTAAGATTATTAAGCTTTCATATTACATATGAAAGCTTATTGTTTCTGTTAAGATTATTATTGTTATTTTTTTTTTGTGTTTTGTCCACAAATCGGATTTCTCAGAATCTAACGATAGGATCGTTCTGAAACTTTTACCTATCCCCCCAAAAATGGGTGGTGGCTGTTGATTAAATATATTTTCAAAACGTTTTACGAATCCGAAATCACCGAATTTTACGAACGAAAAAACTGACAATGCATACTCGTAACTTTGTTATTTTTTGACCGATTTTACTAATTCTTTTTTCTTTGAATACCTTGAAAAAAATCATTTTCATCTGCAGTTTCGCATTTTCCAATTTCGAAAATTCATCGCTGTGATTTCGAACCGGAAGTTTATACCAATTTGAGAACTTCTTTAATAGTTGTACGATTATCATGAAATTTAGTGTATAAGTAGATGCTACCGATGTGTCTTCAAAAATATAATTAAAAATTTTCTAAATTATCTCCCCTTGACGAAATTAAGGATCAAAGTTTTCAAAAAAATCGTCGAAATATAGGTCAGAATGACCTAATTTTTTTTTTTGATACTAGACAAGTAATTACTGATTCGTACACAAAATATGGAGTTTGTCGATCGAACCGGAAGTGCCACCATCTTTAAACGTGAAAAATCAAAAAGGCTTTTTTGTTATTTTACTTACAGACTCGGGAGTTATATTTTCAGAATCCTTGAAGGAATGCCTAAAAATCTGTCGGATCCGAATTTTGATTTCGGTCACGTGATGGTCACCATTTTGAATTGAAAATGAAAAATAGAAGCAATTTGAAGGGCCGGGACTTTGGAACACAATAACTCTCCTTCTAATTAAGCTACAATGTTCAAACTTGGTGTAGACGTTCACTAGGTCAATGTCATGATTGAGTTCAAAGATGAGCATTTTCTGCTTAGGGTAAGCAGAGATAAGCATGCTGATTTGTTGATTCTTTAGGGCACGATAACTTCGGTAATAATGAAGGGAGGGCGATGAAACTTTTGTCAATAGAGACTCTAATAGCTTGCCTGTTGTTTTGAAATCATTGTATCATTTTTTTTAAATATCAGGGATAGCCGAAAAAAAGAGATTGAAAATCCAAAAAGTCGTATTTTTACAATTTGGAGCATGTTTAGAGGTCTTTCTCGTAAAGTCAACATAATATTTTTTGGGAACTTCTTCTACAAAGAGTCTTATTGGTAGTCTTTTATATAAAACCATCGATCAACAGTCCAACATATCAGGAGTAGAAGAACAAAAGGATCGAAAATTGAAAACGGCACCCTTTCATTGTTAAGCGAAACATGCAGTGTGGGTGACTACAATCTACACATTTAGTCATCGTATAGAGCTTATTCAACAGTATCGAATTCCAACTGCTTAGGGATATTTTACGTGCACTCCAATGTCTATACGGGAGCTTGGTTTTTCGTCACATCCGAACGACTAGACAACTGTGCTTGTCAGGCCCTCCGTTCTGTCTCACTGACAACGGGGAACCACGCCGGGAAATCAAGATGAACTTTCTCCGTGCAGAACTTTCAATTCAGGCCAAACGTTTATTGCATACGATTAAGCTGGTCAGTTGGAGCTTATTTTCAAAAGTTTTGTAATAATCGGTTGGAAATTAAAGTACCGTGCACATTAAACTGTTAAAACAGAAAATTTCGCCCGGTTGAAATGTTTCTTGCTATAAGTCAGCAATTTTCCGAATTCAGGGAGGCTGAATGGCTGAATGGTTAGCATGTGCGCGCTGTATCGTAACGTCTGTCATTGAGTCAACGAGCGTCGTTTCGATCTCCAGGTTGCACGTGACATGGTTTATGATGTCCAACCTCGTGGGTTTTCTCCGTGTCCTTCGGTTTCCTCCCAACGGCTAAAGACCAGTAAGCGCAAGGAGAGTTTTTAAATAAAATTAAAAAAACATATGTTAGTCACGAAATGACCTAGTTTGTGTCGAATGGACATTAGGCCGCATTTCTCTCTTTCTCTTTTATTTTTAAAGTTTTGTGATAATCGGTTGGTAATCAAAGGTACTGTAAAAGTGATAAAACAGAAAATTTCGCCCGGTTGTAATGTTTCTCACTTTAAAGTCAGCCATTTTGCCGATTTTAAGGGGCAAACGTTTATTGCGAACGCTTAAGCTGGTCAGGGGGAGCTTATTTTTAAAACTTTTGTAATATTCGGTTGATAACTAAAGGTACCATGCAAATTAAACTGTTAAAATAGAAAATTTGGCCCGGTTGAAATGTTTCTCGCTGTAGGTCAGCAATTTGCCGATTTTAGGGAGGTTGCGTGGCTGAATGGTTAGCACGTGCGTTCTGTATCATAACGTCTGTCATTAAGTCAACTGGCGTTGTTTCGATTTCTTGGTTGTACGTGACAAGGAGTATGGTCGCTGTCCGACCTCGTAGGCCGTAACGCCGCTGCCCGGGTAATATTTCCCTCATTGCACACTTTATGGCATATGCCCGTCTTCATTAGCCCATTTTAGGAGCTGAACAGTAGGACGTTAAACCCCATTCAATCTCATTTCATTTTGTCTATGTTGCTTATTTATTATAGTGGATAAATATTTTTCTGGTTCTAGCAATTATTTAATTTCTGCATAGTAATCTTGCTTTGGCCAGTTTTTTTTATTGCAGAGTGCCATTCTTGTATAATTCAGACTATGATCCTTTGTTTAAAACATGTTTAAGAAGTCGTCACGATTTCCTACTTATAACCAAACATATTGGAAATATTAGTCTGGCATTATTAAATCCTAATTTTATTGGTCTTATTTAAAATTAAACTTTCATTTAACTATGAACAACCCTTAACGTGTCTCTTTAAAACTATTAATTACACTAAAACAGTAGCTCAACCTTTTGACCTAAACTCATTAATTTACCATTTTGTTGTGAGCGACTTCTTATTCTTCCTATATGACATATTGCACGTGTCTGATTTCAAAGGGGGGGGGGTGGCTGAATGGTTAGCACGCGCACCTGTCATTGAGTTAACTAGCGTGTTTTCGAATGCCCGGTTGTACATGACAAGGAGTAAGATCGCCTGTCCAACCTGCCATTTTAAATTTTTTTTCCGCCATTTTCATTTCAATTTCTCATCGTCTCATTACAGTAATACAAGTTTCAGTTATTTCCCTTTAGTTTTCAGATTATTGTTATGCCTGGGTGCAATGTTTCATACTATATTTAGACTTGTAACTTCGCGAATTTTTGACCAATTTTGATAATTTTTTCTTCAATGACACGTGACGATGAATATGAAAGCTTTCATATCTGCATGGGACAGTAGCAGATCTAGTTATTGTTATTTTTTTTTTGTGTTTTGTCCACAAATCGGATTTCTCAGAATCTAACCATAGGATCGTTCTGAAACTTTTACCTATCCCCCCAAAAATGGGTGGTGGCTGTTGATTAAATATATTTTCAAAACGTTTTACGAATCCGAAATCACCGAATTTTACGAACGAAAAAACTGACAATGCATAGTCGTAACTTTGTTATTTTTTGACCGATTTTACTAATTCTTTTTTCTTTGAATACCTTGAAAAAAATCATTTTCATCTGCAGTTTCGCATTTTCCAATTTCGAAAATTCGTCGCTGTGATTTCGAACCGGAAGTTTAGACCAATTTGAGAACTTCTTTAATAGTTGTACGATTTTCATGAAATTTAGTGTATAAGTAGATGTTACCGATGTGACTTCAAAAATATAATTATAAATTTTCTAAATTATCTCCCCTTGACGAAATTAAGGATCAAAGTTTTCAAAAAAATCGTCGAAATATATGTCAGAATGACCTAATTTTTTTCTTTGATACTAGACAAGTAATTACTGATTCGTACACAAAATATGGAGTTTGTCGATCGAACCGGAAGTGCCACCATCTTTAAACGAGAAAAATCAAAAAGGCTTTTTTGCTATTTTACTTACAGACTCGGGAGTTATATTTTCAGAATCCTTGAAGGAATGCCTAAAAATCTGTCGGATCCGAATTTTGATTTCGGTCACGTGATGGTCACCATTTTGAATTGAAAATGAAAAATATAAGCAATTTGAAGGGCCGGGACTTTGGAATACAATAACTCTCCTTCTAATTAAGCTAGAATGTTCAAACTTCTTGTAGACTTTCACTAGGTCAATGTCATGATTGAGTTCAAAGATGAGCATTTTCTGCTTAGGGTAAGCAGAGATAAGCATGCTGATTTGTTGATTCTTTAGGGCACGATAACTTCGGTTATAATGAAGGGAGGGCGGAGAAACTTTTGTCAATAGAGAGTCTAATAGCTAGCCTGTTGTTTGAAATCATTGTATCATTTTTTTTAAATATCAGGGATAGCCGAAAAAAAGAGATTGAAAATCCAAAAAGTCGTATTTTTACAATTTGGAGCATGTTTAGAGGTCTTTCTCGTAAAGTCAACATAATATTTTTTGGGAACTTCTTCTACAAAGAGTCTTATTGGTAGTCTTTTATATGAAACCATCGATCAACAGTCCAACATATCAGGAGTAGAAGAACAAAAGGATCGAAAATTGAAAACGGCACCCTTTCATTGTTAAGCGAAACATGCAGTGTGGGTGACTGCAATCTACACATTTAGTCATCGTATAGAGCTTATTCAACAGTATCGAATTCCAGCTGCTTAGGGATATTTTACGTGCACTCCAATGTGTACACGGGACCTTGGTTTTTCGTCCCATCCGAACGACTAGACAGCTGTGCTTGTCAGGCCCTCCGTTCTGCCTCACTGACAACGGGGAACCACGCCGGGAAATCAAGATGAACTTTCTCCGTGCAGAACTTTCAATTCAGGCCAAACGTTTATTGCATACGATTAAGCTGGTCAGTTGGAGCTTATTTTCAAAAGTTTTGTAATAATCGGTTGGTAATTAAAGTACCGTGCACATTAAACTGTTAAAACAGAAAATTTCGCCCGGTTGAAATGTTTCTTGCTATAAGTCAGCAATTTTCCGAATTCAGGGAGGCTGAATGGTTAGCATGTGCGCGCTCTATCGTAACGTCTGTCATTGAGTCAATGGGCGTCGTTTCGATCTCCAGGTTGCACGTGACATGAAGTATGATGTCCAACCTCGTGGGTTTTCTCCGTGTTCTTCGGTTTCCTCCCAACGGCTAAAGACCAGTAAGCGCAAGGGGAGTTTTTAAATAAAATTAAAAAACATATGTTAGTCACGAAATGACCTAGTTTGTGTCGAATGGGCATTAGGCCGCATTTCTCTCTTTCTCTTTTATTTTTAAAGTTTTGTAATAATCGGTTGGTAATCAAAGGTACTGTAAAAGTGATAAAACAGAAAATTTCGCCCGGTTGTAATGTTTCTCACTTTAAAGTCAGCAATTTGCCGATTTTAAGGGGCAAACGTTTATTGCGAACGCTTAAGCTAATCAGGGGGAGCTTATATTTAAAAGTTTTGTAATATTCGGTTGATAACTAAAGGTACCGTGCAAATTAAACTGTTAAAATAGAAAATTTGGCCCGGTTGAAATGTTTCTCACTGTAGGTCAGCAATTTGCCGATTTTAGGGAGGTTGCGTGGCTGAATGGTTAGCACGTGCGCTCTGTATCATAACGTCTGTCATTGAGTCAACTGGCGTTGTTTCGATTTCTTGGTTGTACGTGACAAGGAGTATGGTCGCCTGTCCAACCTCGTAGGCCGCAACGCCGCTGCCCGGGTAAAATTTCCCTCATTGCACACTTTATGGCATATGCCCGTCTTCATTAGCCCATTTTAGGAGCAGAACAGTAGGACGTTAAACCCCATTGAATTTCATTTCATTTTGTCTATGTTGCTTATTTATTATAGTGGATAAATATTTTTCTGGTTCTAGCAATTATTTAATTTCTGCATAGAAATCTTGCTTTGGCCAGTTTTTTTATTGCAGAGTGCCATTCTTGTAAAATTCAGTCTATGATCTTTTGTATAAAACATGCTTAAGAAGTCGTCACGATTTCCTACTTAAAACCAAACATATTGGAAATATTAGTCTGGCATTATTAAATCCTAATTTTATTGGTCTTATTTAAAATTAAACTTTCATTTAACTATGAACAACCCATAACGTGTCTCTTTAAAACAAATAAATACTCTAAAACAGTAGCTCAACCCTTTGACCTAAACTCATTAATTTACGATTTTGTTGTGAGCGACTTGTTATTCTCTCTATATGACATATTGCACGTGTCTGATTTCAAAGGGGTGGGGTGGCTGAATGGTTAGCACGCGCGCCTGTCATTGAGTTAACTAGCGTGTTTTCGAATGCCCGGTTGTACGTGACAAGGAGAAAGGTCGCCTGTCCAACCTGCCATTTTTAATTTTTTTTCCCGCCATTTTCATTTCATTTTCTCATCCGTCTCATTACAGTAATACAAGTTTCAGTTATTTCCCTTTAGTTTTTAGATTATTGTTATGCCTGGGTGCAATGTTTCATACTATATTTAGACTTGTAACTTCGCGAGTTTTTGACCAATTTTGATAATTTTTTCTTCTTATCCTTTTATTTAGGATACTTGATACAATCAATGACACGTGACGATGAATATGAAAGCTTTCATATCTGCATGGGACAGTAGCAGATCTAGTTATTGTTATTATTATTTTTTTTTTTGTGTCATTTCTGCAAATCGGATTTCTCAGAATCTAACCATGGGATCTTTCTGAAACTTTGACCTACCCCCCCAAAACTGGGTGGCAGTTTTTGATTAAATATATTTTCAAAACGTTTTACGAATTCGAAATCACAGAATTTTACGAACGAGTGAATTTGACCTGCATTACTGTAACTCTGTGACTATTTGACCTATTTTACTAATTCTTTTTTCTTTGAGTACCTTGACAAAAATCATTTTCAACTGCAGTTTCAGATTTTCGAATTTCGAAACTTCGTCGCTGTGATTTCGAACCGGAAGTTGAGACCAACTTGACAACTTCTTTAATAGTTCTACGATTTTCATGAAATTTAGTATGTAAGTAGATCTTACCCACGTGACTTCAAATATATAAATAGAAATTTTCTAAATTACCTCCCTTTGGTGAAATTAAGGATCAAAGTTTTCAAAAAAATCGAAGAAATATAGGTCAGAATGACCTGATGTTTTTTTTGGGTACTAGATAAGTAAATACTGATTCGTACCCAAAATATTGAGTTTGTGGATTGAACCGGAAGTGCCGCCATCTTGAAACGTGAAAAATCACAAAGGCTTTTTTGCTATTTTACTTACAGACACGGGAGTTATATTTTCTGAATCCTTCAAGGATGGCCTAAAAAACGTTCGGAGTAGAATTTTGATTTAGGTCAATTGATAGTCGCCATTTTGAAGTGAAACTGAAAAATAGAAGCAATTTGAAGGGCCGAGAATTTGGAACACAATAACTCTCCTTCTAATTGAGCTAGAATGTTCAAACTTGGTGTAGACGTTCACTAGGTCACTGTCTTGATTGAGTTCAAAGATAAGCATTTTCTGCTTAGGGTAAGCAGAGATAAGCAAGCTGATTTGTTGATTCTTTAGGGCACGATAACTTTGGTTATAATGAAGGGAGGGCGATGAAACTCTTGTCAATCGAGAGTCTAATAGCTATCCTGTTGTGTGAAATCATTGTATCATTTTTTCTTAAATGTCCGGGGTAGCCGAAAAAAAGAGATTGAAAATCCAAAGAGTCGTATTTTTACAATTTAGAGCATGTTTAAAGGTCTTTCTCGTAAAGTCAACATGTGTTTCCTGCAAATCGGATTTCTCAGAATCTAACCATAGGATGTTTCTGAAACTTTGACCTACCCACCCAAAAATGGGTGGTGAGTATTGATTAAATATATTTTCAAAACGTTTAAAGCATTCGAAATCACCGAATTTTACGAACGAGTGAATTTGACCTGCATTACTGTAACTTTGTGACTATTTGACCTGTTTTACTAATTCTTTTTTCTTTGAGTACCCTGACAAAAATCATTTTCAACTGCAGTTTCAGATTTTCGAATTTCGAAAATTCGTCGCTGTGATTTCGAACCGGAAGTTGAGACCAACTTGACAACTTCTTTAATAGTTCTACGATTTTCATGAAATTTAGTATGTAAGTAGATCTTACCGATGCAACTTTAAAGATGTCCTTAGAAATTTTCTAAATTATCTCCCCTTGGTGAAATTATGGATCAAAGTTTTCAAAAAAATCGAAGAAATATAGGTCAGAATGACCTGATTTTTTTTTTAGATTCTAGATAAGTAAATACTGATTCGTACACAAAATATTGAGTTTGTGGATCGAACCGGAAGTGCCGCCATCTTGAAACGTGAAAAATCACAAAGGCTTTTGCGATATTTTACTTACAGACATGGGAGTTACATTTTCGGAATCCTTGAAGGAATGCCTAAAAATCTCTCGGATCAGAATTTTGATTTCGGTCACGTGATGGTCACCATTTCGAACTGAATATAAGAAAAGGTGAAAAATCGACATTAACGAGCACGTGAATGAAAGCAATAGGCCGTAGTTTGGAGAATATGTCTCCTATTTCCAAAATGAATACATTTCTGGATAGCCGGGATCAGGGTCGAAATGTTGTTATTTGAAAATGTCACATTTTCGAATTTTGTCTTTGATGTTTTTCGTGCCGATAAAGTTGTTTACGATTGAAAAATCATAAAAACTTCGCTATATTTTGACCGATTTTAATGATTTTTTTTTTGTTGATGAGATTATTTACATGACCCATGACATGTGACAGGAAATGACTGTTAATATGAAAGCTTTAATATCTGCTTTGCAGATCTAGTTATTATTATTTTTTTTTTTTGTGTCATTTCTGCAAATCGGATTTCTCAGAATCTAACCATGGGATCTTTCTGAAACTTTGACCTACCCCCCCAAAACTGGGTGGCAGTTTTTGATTAAATATATTTTCAAAACGTTTTACGAATTCGAAATCACAGAATTTTACGAACGAGTGAATTTGACCTGCATTACTGTAACTCTGTGACTATTTGACCTATTATACTAATTCTTTTTTCTTTGAGTACCTTGACAAAAATCATTTTCAACTGCAGTTTCAGATTTTCGAATTTCGAAAATTCGTCGCTGTGATTTCGAACCGGAAGTTGAGACCAACTTGACAACTTCTTTAATAGTTCTACGATTTTCATGAAATTTAGTAAGTAGATCTTACCCACGTGACTTCAAAAATATAAATAGAAATTTTCTAAATTATCTCCCTTTGGTGAAATTAAGGATCAAAGTTTTCAAAAAAATCGAAGAAATATAGGTCAGAATGACCTGATGTTTTTTTTGGATACTAGATAAGTAAATACTGATTCGTACACAAAATATTGAGTTTGTGGATTGAACCGGAAGTGCCGCCATCTTGAAACGTGAAAAATCACAAAGGCTTTTTTGCTATTTTACTTACAGACACGGGAGTTATATTTTCCGAATCCTTCAAGGATGGCCTAAAAAACGTTCGGAGTAGAATTTTGATTTAGGTCAATTGATAGTCGCCATTTTGAAGTGAAAGTGAAAAATAGAAGCAATTTGAAGGGCCGAGAATTTGGAACACAATAACTCTCCTTCTAATTGAGCTAGAATGTTCAAACTTGGTGTAGACGTTCACTAGGTCACTGTCTTGATTGAGTTCAAAGATAAGCATTTTCTGCTTAGGGTAAGCAGAGATAAGCAAGCTGATTTGTTGATTCTTTAGGGCACGATAACTTTGGTTATAATGAAGGGAGGGCGATGAAACTCTTGTCAATCGAGAGTCTAATAGCTATCCTGTTGTGTGAAATCATTGTATCATTTTTTCTTAAATGTCCGGGGTAGCCGAAAAAAGGAGATTGAAAATCCAAAGAGTCGTATTTTTACAATTTAGAGCATGTTTAAAGGTCTTTCTTGTAAAGTCAACATGTGTTTCCTGCAAATCAGATTTCTCAGAATCTAACCATAGGATGTTTCTGAAACTTTGACCTACCCACCCAAAAATGGGTGGTGAGTATTGATTAAATATATTTTCAAAACGTTTAAAGCATTCGAAATCACCGAATTTTACGAACGAGTGAATTTGACCTGCATTACTGTAACTCTGTGACTATTTGACCTGTTTTACTAATTCTTTTTTCTTTGAGTACCCTGACAAAAATCATTTTCAACTGCAGTTTCAGATTTTCGAATTTCGAAAATTCGTCGCTGTGATTTCGAACCGGAAGTTGTGACCAACTTGACAACTTCTTTAATAGTTGTACGTGTTGTACGATTTTCATGAAATTTAGTATGTAAGTAGATCTTACCGATGCAACTTTAAAGATGTCCTTAGAAATTTTCTAAATTATCTCCCCTTGGTGAAATTAGGGATCAAAGTTTTCAAAAAAATCGAAGAAATATAGGTCAGAATGACCTGATTTTTTTGTTAGATTCTAGATAAGTAAATACTGATTCGTACACAAAATATTGAGTTTGTGGATCGAACCGGATGTGCCGCCATCTTGAAACGTGAAAAATCACAAAGGCTTTTGCTATATTTTACTTACAGACATGGGAGTTACATTTTCGGAATCCTTGAAGGAATGCCTAAAAATCTATCGGATCAGAATTTTGATTTCGGTCACGTGGTGGTCACCATTTCGAACTGAATATGAGAAAAGATGAAAAATCGACATTAACGAGCACGTGAATGAAAGCAATAGGCCGTAGTTTGGAGAATATGTCTCCTATTTCCAAAATGAATACATTTCTGGATAGCCGGGATCAGGGTCGAAATGTTGTTATTTGAAAATGTCACATTTTCGAATTTTGTCTTTGATGTTTTTCGTGCCGATAAAGTTGTTTACGATTGAAAAATCATAAAAACTTCGCTATATTTTGACCGATTTTAATGATTTTTTTTTTGTTGATGAGATTATTTACATGACCCATGACATGTGACAGGAAATGACTGTTAATATGAAAGCTTTAATATCTGCTTTGCAGATCTAGTTATTATTATTTTTTTTTTTTGTGTCATTTCTGCAAATCGGATTTCTCAGAATCTAACCATGGGATCTTTCTGAAACTTTGACCTACCCCCCCAAAACTGGGTGGCAGTTTTTGATTAAATATATTTTCAAAACGTTTTACGAATTCGAAATCACAGAATTTTACGAACGAGTGAATTTGACCTGCATTACTGTAACTCTGTGACTATTTGACCTATTTTACTAATTCTTTTTTCTTTGAGTACCTTGACAAAAATTATTTTCAACTGCAGTTTCAGATTTTCGAATTTCGAAAATTCGTCGCTGTGATTTCGAACCGGAAGTTGAGACCAACTTGACAACTTCTTTAATAGTCCTACGATTTTCATGAAATTTAGTATGTAAGTAGATCTTACCCATGTGACTTCAAAAATATAAATAGAAATTTTCTAAATTATCTCCCCTTGGTGAAATTAATGATCAAAGTTTTCAAAAAAATCGAAGAAATATAGGTCAGAATGACCTGATGTTTTTTTTGGATACTAGATAAGTAGATACTGATTCGTACACAAAATATTGAGTTTGTGGATTGAACCGGAAGTGCCGCCATCTTGAAACGTGAAAAATCACAAAGGCTTTTTTGCTATTTTACTTACAGACACGGGAGTTATATTTTCTGAATCCTTCAAGGATGGCCTAAAAAAAGTTCGGAGTAGAATTTTGATTTAGGTCAATTGATGGTCGCCATTTTGAAGTGAAAGTGAAAAATAGAAGCAATTTGAAGGGCCGAGAAATTGGAACACAATAACTCTCCTTCTAATTGAGCTAGAATGTTCAAACTTGGTGTAGACGTTCACTACGTCACTGTCTTGATTGAGTTCAAAGATGAGCATTTTCTGCCTAAGGTAAGCAGAGATAAGCAAGCTGATTTGTTGATTCTTTAGGGCACGATAACTTTGGTTATAATGAAGGGAGGGCGATGAAACTCTCGTCAATCGAGAGTCTAATAGCTAACCTGTTGTGTGAAATCATTGTATCATTTTTTCTTAAATGTCCGAGGTAGCCGAAAAAAAGAGATTGAAAATCCAAAGTGTCGTATTTTTACAATTTAAAGCATGTTTAAAGGTCTTTCTCGTAAAGTCAACATGTGTTTCCTGCAAATCGGATTTCTCAGAATCTAACCATAGGATGTTTCTGAAACTTTGTCTTATCCCCCAAAAATGGGTGGTGAGTATTGATTAAATATATTTTCAAAACCTTTAAAGCATTCGAAATCACCGAATTTTACGAACGAGTGAATTTGACCTGCATTACTGTAACTCTGTGACTATTTGACCTATTTTACTAATTCTTTTTTCTGCGAGTACCCTGACAAAAATAATTTTCAACTGCAGTTTCAGATTTTCGAATTTCGAAAATTCGTCGCTGTGATTTCGAACCGGAAGTTGAGACCAACTTGACAACTTCTTTAATAGTTGTACGATTTTCATGAAATTTAGTATGTAAGTAGATCTTAAGGATGCAACTTTAAAGATCTCCTTAGAAATTTTCTAGATTATTTCCCCTTGGTGAAATTAGGGATCAAAGTTTTCAAAAAAATCGAAGAAATATAGGTCAGAATGACCTGATTTTTTTTTGGATACTAGATAAGTAAATACTGATTCATACACAAAATATTGAGTTTGTGGATCGAACCGGAAGTGCCGCCATCTTGAAACGTGAAAAATCACAAAGGCTTTTGCGATATTTTACTTACAGACATGGGAGTTACATTTTCGGAATCCTTGAAGGAATGCCTAAAAATCTATCTGATCAGAATTTTGATTTCGGTCACGTGATGGTCACCATTTCGAACTGAATATGAGAAAAGGTGAAAAATCGACATTAACGAGCACGTGAATGAAAGCAATAGGCCGTAGTTTGGAGAATATGTCTCCTATTTCCAAAATGAATACATTTCTGGATAGCCGGCGGGATCAGGGTCGAAATATTGTTATTTGAAAATGTCACATTTTCGAATTTTGTCTTTGATGTTTTTCGTGCCGATAAAGTTGTTTACGATTGAAAAATCATAAAAACTTCTCTATATTTTGACCGATTTTAATGATTTTTTTTTGTTGATGAGATTATTTACATGACCCATGACATGTGACAGGAAGTGACTGTTAATATGAAAGCTTTAATATCTGCTTTGCAGATCTAGTTAAGCTTTCATATTACATATGAAAGCTTATTGTTTCTGTTAAGATTATTAAGCTTTCATATTACATATGAAAGCTTATTGTTTCTGTTAAGATTATTAAGCTTTCATATTACATATGAAAGCTTATTGTTTCTGTTAAGATTATTATTGTTATTTTTTTTTTGTGTTTTGTCCACAAATCGGATTTCTCAGAATCTAACCATAGGATCGTTCTGAAACTTTTACCTATCCCCCCAAAAATGGGTGGTGGCTGTTGATTAAATATATTTTCAAAACGTTTTACGAATCCGAAATCACCGAATTTTACGAACGAAAAAACTGACAATGCATAGTCGTAACTTTGTTATTTTTTGACCGATTTTACTAATTCTTTTTTCTTTGAATACCTTGAAAAAAATCATTTTCATCTGCAGTTTCGCATTTTCCAATTTCGAAAATTCGTCGCTGTGATTTCGAACCGGAAGTTTAGACCAATTTGAGAACTTCTTTAATAGTTGTACGATTTTCATGAAATTTAGTGTATAAGTAGATGTTACCGATGTGACTTCAAAAATATAATTATAAATTTTCTAAATTATCTCCCCTTGACGAAATTAAGGATCAAAGTTTTCAAAAAAATCGTCGAAATATATGTCAGAATGACCTAATTTTTTTCTTTGATACTAGACAAGTAATTACTGATTCGTACACAAAATATGGAGTTTGTCGATCGAACCGGAAGTGCCACCATCTTTAAACGAGAAAAATCAAAAAGGCTTTTTTGCTATTTTACTTACAGACTCGGGAGTTATATTTTCAGAATCCTTGAAGGAATGCCTAAAAATCTGTCGGATCCGAATTTTGATTTCGGTCACGTGATGGTCACCATTTTGAATTGAAAATGAAAAATATAAGCAATTTGAAGGGCCGGGACTTTGGAATACAATAACTCTCCTTCTAATTAAGCTAGAATGTTCAAACTTCTTGTAGACTTTCACTAGGTCAATGTCATGATTGAGTTCAAAGATGAGCATTTTCTGCTTAGGGTAAGCAGAGATAAGCATGCTGATTTGTTGATTCTTTAGGGCACGATAACTTCGGTTATAATGAAGGGAGGGCGGAGAAACTTTTGTCAATAGAGAGTCTAATAGCTAGCCTGTTGTTTGAAATCATTGTATCATTTTTTTTAAATATCAGGGATAGCCGAAAAAAAGAGATTGAAAATCCAAAAAGTCGTATTTTTACAATTTGGAGCATGTTTAGAGGTCTTTCTCGTAAAGTCAACATAATATTTTTTGGGAACTTCTTCTACAAAGAGTCTTATTGGTAGTCTTTTATATGAAACCATCGATCAACAGTCCAACATATCAGGAGTAGAAGAACAAAAGGATCGAAAATTGAAAACGGCACCCTTTCATTGTTAAGCGAAACATGCAGTGTGGGTGACTACAATCTACACATTTAGTCATCGTATAGAGCTTATTCAACAGTATCGAATTCCAGCTGCTTAGGGATATTTTACGTGCACTCCAATGTGTACACGGGACCTTGGTTTTTCGTCCCATCCGAACGACTAGACAGCTGTGCTTGTCAGGCCCTCCGTTCTGCCTCACTGACAACGGGGAACCACGCCGGGAAATCAAGATGAACTTTCTCCGTGCAGAACTTTCAATTCAGGCCAAACGTTTATTGCATACGATTAAGCTGGTCAGTTGGAGCTTATTTTCAAAAGTTTTGTAATAATCGGTTGGTAATTAAAGTACCGTGCACATTAAACTGTTAAAACAGAAAATTTCGCCCGGTTGAAATGTTTCTTGCTATAAGTCAGCAATTTTCCGAATTCAGGGAGGCTGAATGGTTAGCATGTGCGCGCTCTATCGTAACGTCTGTCATTGAGTCAATGGGCGTCGTTTCGATCTCCAGGTTGCACGTGACATGAAGTATGATGTCCAACCTCGTGGGTTTTCTCCGTGTTCTTCGGTTTCCTCCCAACGGCTAAAGACCAGTAAGCGCAAGGGGAGTTTTTAAATAAAATTAAAAAACATATGTTAGTCACGAAATGACCTAGTTTGTGTCGAATGGGCATTAGGCCGCATTTCTCTCTTTCTCTTTTATTTTTAAAGTTTTGTAATAATCGGTTGGTAATCAAAGGTACTGTAAAAGTGATAAAACAGAAAATTTCGCCCGGTTGTAATGTTTCTCACTTTAAAGTCAGCAATTTGCCGATTTTAAGGGGCAAACGTTTATTGCGAACGCTTAAGCTAGTCAGGGGGAGCTTATATTTAAAAGTTTTGTAATATTCGGTTGATAACTAAAGGTACCGTGCAAATTAAACTGTTAAAATAGAAAATTTGGCCCGGTTGAAATGTTTCTCACTGTAGGTCAGCAATTTGCCGATTTTAGGGAGGTTGCGTGGCTGAATGGTTAGCACGTGCGCTCTGTATCATAACGTCTGTCATTGAGTCAACTGGCGTTGTTTCGATTTCTTGGTTGTACGTGACAAGGAGTATGGTCGCCTGTCCAACCTCGTAGGCCGCAACGCCGCTGCCCGGGTAAAATTTCCCTCATTGCACACTTTATGGCATATGCCCGTCTTCATTAGCCCATTTTAGGAGCAGAACAGTAGGACGTTAAACCCCATTGAATTTCATTTCATTTTGTCTATGTTGCTTATTTATTATAGTGGATAAATATTTTTCTGGTTCTAGCAATTATTTAATTTCTGCATAGAAATCTTGCTTTGGCCAGTTTTTTTATTGCAGAGTGCCATTCTTGTAAAATTCAGTCTATGATCTTTTGTATAAAACATGCTTAAGAAGTCGTCACGATTTCCTACTTAAAACCAAACATATTGGAAATATTAGTCTGGCATTATTAAATCCTAATTTTATTGGTCTTATTTAAAATTAAACTTTCATTTAACTATGAACAACCCATAACGTGTCTCTTTAAAACAAATAAATACTCTAAAACAGTAGCTCAACCCTTTGACCTAAACTCATTAATTTACGATTTTGTTGTGAGCGACTTGTTATTCTCTCTATATGACATATTGCACGTGTCTGATTTCAAAGGGGGGTTGGGTGGCTGAATGGTTAGCACGCGCGCCTGTCATTGAGTTAACTAGCGTGTTTTCAAATGCCCGGTTGTACGTGACAAGGAGTAAGGTCGCCTGTCCAACCTGCCATTTTTAATTTGTTTTTCCCGCCATTTTCATTTCATTTTCTCATCCGTCTCATTACAGTAATACAAGTTTCAGTTATTTCCCTTTAGTTTTCAGATTATTGTTATGCCTGGGTGCAATGTTTCATACTATATTTAGACTTGTAACTTCGAGAGTTTTTGACTAATTTTGATAATTTTTTCTTCTTATCCTTTTATTTAGGATACTTGATACAATCAATGACACGTGACGATGAATATGAAAGCTTTCATATCTGCATGGGACAGTAGCAGATCTAGTTATTGTTATTTTTTTTTTGTGTTTTGTCCACAAATCGGATTTCTCAGAATCTAACCATAGGATCGTTCTGAAACTTTTACCTATCCCCCCAAAAATGGGTGGTGGCTGTTGATTAAATATATTTTCAAAACGTTTTACGAATCCGAAATCACCGAATTTTACGAACGAAAAAACTGACAATGCATAGTCGTAACTTTGTTATTTTTTGACCGATTTTACTAATTCTTTTTTCTTTGAATACCTTGAAAAAAATCATTTTCATCTGCAGTTTCGCATTTTCCAATTTCGAAAATTCGTCGCTGTGATTTCGAACCGGAAGTTTAGACCAATTTGAGAACTTCTTTAATAGTTGTACGATTTTCATGAAATTTAGTGTATAAGTAGATGTTACCGATGTGACTTCAAAAATATAATTATAAATTTTCTAAATTATCTCCCCTTGACGAAATTAAGGATCAAAGTTTTCAAAAAAATCGTCGAAATATATGTCAGAATGACCTAATTTTTTTCTTTGATACTAGACAAGTAATTACTGATTCGTACACAAAATATGGAGTTTGTCGATCGAACCGGAAGTGCCACCATCTTTAAACGAGAAAAATCAAAAAGGCTTTTTTGCTATTTTACTTACAGACTCGGGAGTTATATTTTCAGAATCCTTGAAGGAATGCCTAAAAATCTGTCGGATCCGAATTTTGATTTCGGTCACGTGATGGTCACCATTTTGAATTGAAAATGAAAAATATAAGCAATTTGAAGGGCCGGGACTTTGGAATACAATAACTCTCCTTCTAATTAAGCTAGAATGTTCAAACTTCTTGTAGACTTTCACTAGGTCAATGTCATGATTGAGTTCAAAGATGAGCATTTTCTGCTTAGGGTAAGCAGAGATAAGCATGCTGATTTGTTGATTCTTTAGGGCACGATAACTTCGGTTATAATGAAGGGAGGGCGGAGAAACTTTTGTCAATAGAGAGTCTAATAGCTAGCCTGTTGTTTGAAATCATTGTATCATTTTTTTTAAATATCAGGGATAGCCGAAAAAAAGAGATTGAAAATCCAAAAAGTCGTATTTTTACAATTTGGAGCATGTTTAGAGGTCTTTCTCGTAAAGTCAACATAATATTTTTTGGGAACTTCTTCTACAAAGAGTCTTATTGGTAGTCTTTTATATGAAACCATCGATCAACAGTCCAACATATCAGGAGTAGAAGAACAAAAGGATCGAAAATTGAAAACGGCACCCTTTCATTGTTAAGTGAAACATGCAGTGTGGGTGACTACAATCTACACATTTAGTCATCGTATAGAGCTTATTCAACAGTATCGAATTCCAGCTGCTTAGGGATATTTTACGTGCACTCCAATGTGTACACGGGACCTTGGTTTTTCGTCCCATCCGAACGACTAGACAGCTGTGCTTGTCAGGCCCTCCGTTCTCCCTCACTGACAACGGGGAACCACGCCGGGAAATCAAGATGAACTTTCTCCGTGCAGAACTTTCAATTCAGGCCAAACGTTTATTGCATACGATTAAGCTGGTCAGTTGGAGCTTATTTTCAAAAGTTTTGTAATAATCGGTTGGTAATTAAAGTACCGTGCACATTAAACTGTTAAAACAGAAAATTTCGCCCGGTTGAAATGTTTCTTGCTATAAGTCAGCAATTTTCCGAATTCAGGGAGGCTGAATGGTTAGCATGTGCGCGCTCTATCGTAACGTCTGTCATTGAGTCAATGGGCGTCGTTTCGATCTCCAGGTTGCACGTGACATGAAGTATGATGTCCAACCTCGTGGGTTTTCTCCGTGTTCTTCGGTTTCCTCCCAACGGCTAAAGACCAGTAAGCGCAAGGGGAGTTTTTAAATAAAATTAAAAAACATATGTTAGTCACGAAATGACCTAGTTTGTGTCGAATGGGCATTAGGCCGCATTTCTCTCTTTCTCTTTTATTTTTAAAGTTTTGTAATAATCGGTTGGTAATCAAAGGTACTGTACAAGTGATAAAACAGAAAATTTCGCCCGGTTGTAATGTTTCTCACTTTAAAGTCAGCAATTTGCCGATTTTAAGGGGCAAACGTTTATTGCGAACGCTTAAGCTAGTCAGGGGGAGCTTATATTTAAAAGTTTTGTAATATTCGGTTGATAACTAAAGGTACCGTGCAAATTAAACTGTTAAAATAGAAAATTTGGCCCGGTTGAAATGTTTCTCACTGTAGGTCAGCAATTTGCCGATTTTAGGGAGGTTGCGTGGCTGAATGGTTAGCACGTGCGCTCTGTATCATAACGTCTGTCATTGAGTCAACTGGCGTTGTTTCGATTTCTTGGTTGTACGTGACAAGGAGTATGGTCGCCTGTCCAACCTCGTAGGCCGCAACGCCGCTGCCCGGGTAAAATTTCCCTCATTGCACACTTTATGGCATATGCCCGTCTTCATTAGCCCATTTTAGGAGCAGAACAGTAGGACGTTAAACCCCATTGAATTTCATTTCATTTTGTCTATGTTGCTTATTTATTATAGTGGATAAATATTTTTCTGGTTCTAGCAATTATTTAATTTCTGCATAGAAATCTTGCTTTGGCCAGTTTTTTTATTGCAGAGTGCCATTCTTGTAAAATTCAGTCTATGATCTTTTGTATAAAACATGCTTAAGAAGTCGTCACGATTTCCTACTTAAAACCAAACATATTGGAAATATTAGTCTGGCATTATTAAATCCTAATTTTATTGGTCTTATTTAAAATTAAACTTTCATTTAACTATGAACAACCCATAACGTGTCTCTTTAAAACAAATAAATACTCTAAAACAGTAGCTCAACCCTTTGACCTAAACTCATTAATTTACGATTTTGTTGTGAGCGACTTGTTATTCTCTCTATATGACATATTGCACGTGTCTGATTTCAAAGGGGTGGGGTGGCTGAATGGTTAGCACGCGCGCCTGTCATTGAGTTAACTAGCGTGTTTTCGAATGCCCGGTTGTACGTGACAAGGAGAAAGGTCGCCTGTCCAACCTGCCATTTTTAATTTTTTTTCCCGCCATTTTCATTTCATTTTCTCATCCGTCTCATTACAGTAATACAAGTTTCAGTTATTTCCCTTTAGTTTTTAGATTATTGTTATGCCTGGGTGCAATGTTTCATACTATATTTATACTTGTAACTTCGCGAGTTTTTGACCAATTTTGATAATTTTTTCTTCTTATCCTTTTATTTAGGATACTTGATACAATCAATGACACGTGACGATGAATATGAAAGCTTTGATATCTGCATGGGACAGTAGCAGATCTAGTTATTATTTTTTTTTTTGTGTATTTTCTGCAAATCGGATTTCTCAGAATCTAACCATGGGATCTTTCTAAAACTTTGACCTACCCCCCCAAAAATGGGGTGCGAACGTTGTTTAAATATATTTTCAAAACGTTTTACGAATCCGAAATCACCGAATTTTACGAACGAAAAAACTGACAATGCATAGTCGTAACTTTGTTATTTTTTGACCGATTTTACTAATTCTTTTTTCTTTGAATACCTTGAAAAAAATCATTTTCATCTGCAGTTTCACACTTTCGAATTTCGAAAATTCGTCGCTGTGATTTCGAACCGGAAGTTTAGACCAATTTGACAACTTCTTTAATAGTTGTACGATTTTCATGAAATTTAGTATACAAGTAGATCTTACCAATGTGACTTCAAAAATATAATTAGAAATTTTCTAAATTATCTCCCCTTGGTGAAATTAAGGATCAAAGTTTTCAAAAAAATCGTCGAAATATAGGTCAGAATAACCTAATTTTTTTTTTCGATACTAGACAAGGAATTACTGATTCGTACACAAAATATGGAGTTTGTCGATCGAACCGGAAGTGCCACCATCTTTAAACGTGAAAAATCAAAAAGGCTTTTTTGCTATTTTACTTACAGACTCGGGAGTTATATTTTCGGAATCCTTGAAGGAATGCCTAAAAATCTATCGGATCAGAATTTTGATTTCGGTCATGTGATGGTCACAATTTTGAATTGAAAATGAAAAATAGAAGCAATTTGAAAGGCCCGGACTTCGGAACACAATAACTCTCCTTCTAATTAAGCTAGAATGTTCAAACTTGGTGTAGACGTTCACTAGGTCAATGTTATGATTAAGTTCAAAGATGAGCATTTTCTGCTTAGGGTAAGCAGAGATAAGCATGCTGATTTGTTGATTCTTTAGGGCACGATAACTTCGGTTATAATGAAGGGAGGGCGGTGAAACTTTTGTCAATAGAGAGTCTAATAGGTAGCCTGTTGTGTGAAATGATTGTATCATTTTTTTTAAATATCAGGGATAGCCGAAAAAAAGAGATTGAAAATCCAAAAAGTCGTATTTTTACAATTTGGAGCATGTTTAGAGGTCTTTCTCGTAAAGTCAACATACTATTTTTTGGGAACTTCTTCTACAAAGAGTCTTATTGGTAGTCTTTTATATGAAACCATCGATCAACAGTCCAACATATCAGGAGTAGAAGAACAAAAGGATCGAACATTGAAAACGGCACCCTTTCATTGTTGAGCGAAGCATGAAGTGTGGGTGACTACAATCTACGCATTTAGTCATCGTATAGAGCTTATTCAACAGTATCGAATTCCAACTGCTTAGGGATATTTTACGTGCACTCCAATGTGTACACGGGACCTTGGTTTTTCGTCCCATCCGAAGGACTAGACAGCTGTGCTTGTCAGGCCCTCCGTTCTGCCTTACTGACAAGGGAACCACGCCGGGAAATCGAGATGAACTTTCTCTGTGCAGAACTTTCAATTCAGGCAAAACGTTTATTGCATACGATTAAGCTGGTCAGTTGGAGCTTATTTTCAAAAGTTTTGTAATAATCGGTTGGTAATTAAAGTACCATGCACATTAAACTGTTAAAACAGAAAATTTCGCCCGGTTGAAATGTTTCTTGCTATAAGTCAGCAATTTTCCGATTTCAGGGAGGCTGGATGGCTGAATGGTTAGCATGTGCTCGCTGTATCGTAACCTTTGTCATTGAGTCAACGGGCGTCGTTTCGATCTCCAGGTTGCACGTGACATGGTGTATGATGTCCAACCTCGTGGGTTTTCTCCGTGTTCTTCGGTTTCCTCCCAACGGCTAAAGACCAGTACGTGCAAGGGGAGTTTTTAAATAAAATTAAAAAACATATGTTAGTCCCGAAATGACCTAGTTTGTGTCGAATGGACGTTAGGCCGCATTTCTCTCTTTCTCTTTTTAAAGTTTTGTAATAATCGGTTGGTAATCAAAGGTACTGTTAAAGTGATAAAACAGAAAATTTGGCCCGGTTGTAATGTTTCTCACTTTAAATTCAGCAATTTGTCGATTTTAAGGGGCAAACGTTTATTGCGAACGATTAAGCTGGTCAGGGGGAGCTTATTTTTAAAAGTTTTGTAATATTCGGTTGATAACTAAAGGTACTGTGCAAATTAAACTGTTAAAATAGAAAATTTGGCCCGGTTGAAATGTTTCTCGCTGTAGGTCAGCAATTTGCCGATTTTAGGGAGGTTGCGTGGCTGAATGGTTAGCACGTGCGCTCTGTATCATAACGTCTGTCATTGAGTCAACTGTCCTTGTTTCGATTTCTTGGTTGTACGTGACAAGGAGTATGGTCGCCTTACCAACCTCGTAGGCCGTAACGCCGCTGCCCGGGTAAAATTTCCCTCATTGCACACTTTATGGTGTATGCCCGTCTTCATTAGCCCATTGTAGGAGCAGACAGTGGATAAATATTTTTCTGGTTCTAGCAATTATTTAATTTCTGCATAGAAATCTCTGGCCAGTTTTTTTTATTGCAGAGTGCCATTCTTGTATATTGCAGTCTATGACCCTTTGTTTAAAACATGCTTAAGAAGTCGTCACGATTTCCTACTTATAACCAAACATATTGGAAACCATAATTATATAACATATCTTGGAAGCCCAATTACAGCTATACAAGTTTCAGTTATTTCCCTTTAGTTTAAAGATTATTTTTTTGCCCGGGTGCAATGTTTCTCACTACATTTAAATTTGTAACTTTGTGAGTTTTTGACCGATTTTGATATTATGTCTTTATAATTTTCCAAATCTACATATTTAACGTACATATTCAAACAGTTGAGTTCAACCTGATTCAAAAAGTTTTAGTTTTGTTCAAAGTTATCTCATTCATCCCGATTACAGCAACACAAGTATCAGTTATTTCCCTTTAGTTTTCAGATTACTCAATGTTTCATACTATATTTAGACTTGTAACTTCGCGAGTTTTTGACCAATTTTGATAGTTTGTTATTCTTATCCTTTTATTTGAGATACTTGATATAATCGATGACACGTGACGATGAATATGAAAGCTTTCATATCTGCATGGGACAGTAGCAGATCTAGTTATTTTTTTTTTTGTGTGTTTTCTGCAAATCGGATTTCTCAGAATCTATCCATAGGATCTTTCTGAAATTTTAACCTACCCCCCCAAAAATGGGGTGCGAACCTTGATTAAATGTATTTTCAAAACGTTTTACGAATCCGAAATCACCGAATTTTACGAACGAAAAAACTGACAATGCATAGTCGTATCTTTGTTATTTTTTGACCGATTTTACTAATTCTTTTTTCTTTGAATACCTTGAAAAAAATCATTTTCATCTGCAGTTTCACATTTTCGAATTTCGAAAATTCGTCGCTGTGATTTCGAACCGGAAGTTTAGACCAATTTGACAACTTCTTTAATAGTTGTACGATTTTCATGAAATTTAGTATACAAGTAGATCTTACCGATGTGACTTCAAAAATATAATTAGAAATTTTCTAAATTATCTCCCCTTGGTGAAATTAAGGATCAAAGTTTTCAAAAAAATCGTCGAAATATAGGTCAGAATGACCTAAAAAAAAATTTCGATACTCGACAAGTAATTACTGATTCCTACACAAAATATGGAGTTTGTCGATCGAACCGGAAGTGCCACCATCTTGAGACATGAAAAATCCCTAAGGCTTTTTTGCTATTTTACTTACAGACACGGGAGTTATATTTTCTGAATCCTTGAAGGATGGCCCAAAAATCGTAGGGAGCAGAATTTTGATTTCGGTCACGTGATGGTCACCATTTTGAATTGAAAATGAAAAGTAGTAGCAATTTGAAGGGCCGAGACTTTGAAACACAATAACTCTCCTTCTAATTGAGCTAGAATGTTCAAACTTGGTGTAGACGTTCACTAGGTCAATGTCATGATTGAGTTCAAAGATGAGCATTTTCTGTCTAGGGTAAGCAGAGATAGGCATGCTGATTTGTTGATTCTTTAGGGCACGATAACTTCGGTTATAATGAAGGGAGGGCTGTGAAACTTTTGTCAATAGAGAGTCCAATAGCTAGCCTGTTGTGTGAAATCATTGTATCATTTATTTTAAATATCAGGGATAGGCGAAAAAAAGAGATTGAAAATCCCAAAAGTCGTATTTTTACAATTTGGAGCATGTTTAGAGGTCTTTCTCGTAAAGTCAACTTACTATTTTTTGGGAACTTCTTCTACAAAGAGTCTTATTGGTAGTGTTTTATATAAAACCATCGATCAACAATCCAACATATCAGGAGTAGAAGAACAAAAGGATCGAACATTGAAAACGGCATCCTTTCATTGTTAAGCGAAACATGCCGTGTGGGTGACTACAATCTACACATTTAGTCATCGTATACAGCTTATTCAACAGTATCGAATTCCAACTGCTTAGGGATATTTTTTTTCGTCCCATCCGAACGACTAGACAGCTGTGCTTGTCAGGCCCTCCGTTCTGCCTCACTGACAACGGGGAACCACGCCGGGAAATCAAGATGAACTTTTTCCGTGCAGAACTTTCAATTCAGGCCAAACATTTATTGCATACGATTAAGCTGGTCAGTTGCAGCATATTTTCAAAAGTTTAGTAATAATCGGTTGGTAATTAAAGTACCGTGCACATTAAACAGTTAAAACAGAAAATTTCGCCCGGTTGAAATGTTTCTTGCTATAAGTCAGCAATTTTCCGAATTCAGGGAGGCTGAATGGCTGAATGGTTAGCATGTGCGCGCTGTATCGTAACGTCTGTCATTGAGTCAACGGGCGTCGTTTCGATCTCCAGGTTGCACGTGACATGGAGTATGATGTCCAACCTCGTGGGTTTTCTCCGTGTCCTTCGGTTTCCTCCCAACGGCTAAAGACCAGTAAGCGCAAGGGGAGTTTTTAAATAAAATTAAAAAACATATGTTAGTCACGAAATGACCTAGTTTGTGTCTAATGGACATTAGGCCGCATTTCTCTCTTTCTCTTTTATTTTTAAAGTTTTGTAATAAACGGTTGGTAATCAAAAGTACTGTAAAAGTGATAAAACAGAAAATTTCGCCCGGTTGTAATGTTTCTCACTTTAAAGTCAACAATTTGCCGATTTTAAGGGGCAAACGTTTATTGCGAACGATTAAGCTGGTCAAGTGGAGCTTATTTTTAAACGTTTTGTAATATTCGGTTGATAACTAAAGGTACCGTGCAAATTAAACTGTTAAAATAGAAAATTTGGCCCGGTTGAAATGTTTCTCGCTGCAGGTCAGCAATTTGCCGATTTTAGGGAGGTTGCGTGGCTGAATAACGTCTGTCTTTGAGTCAACTGGCGTTGTTTCGATTTCTTGGTTGTACGTGACAAGGAGTATGTTCGCCTGTCCAACTTCGTAGGCCGTAACGCCGCTGCCCGGGTAAAATTTCCCTCATTGCACACTTTATGGCATATGTCCGTCTTCATTAGCCCATTTTAGGAGCAGAACAGTAGGACGTTAAACCCCATTCAATTTCATTTCATTTTCTCTATGTTGCTTATTTATTATAGTGGATAAATATTTTTCTGGTTCTAGCAATTATTTAATTTCAGCATAGAAATCTTGCTTTGGCCAGTTTTTTTATTGCAGAGTGCCATTCTTGTATAATTCAGTCTATGATCCTTTGTTTAAAACATGCTTAAGAAGTCGTCACGATTTCCTACTTATAACCAAACATATTGGAAATATTAGTCTGGCATTATTAAATCCTAATTTTATTGGTCTTATTTAAAATTAAACTTTCATTTAACTATGAACAACCCTTAACGTGTCTCTTTAAAACTATTAAATACTCTAAAACAGTAGCTCAACCTTTTGACCTAAACTCATTAATTTACCATTTTCTTGTGAGCGACTTCTTATTCTTCCTATATGACATATTGCACGTGTCTGGTTTCAAAGGGGGGTTGGGTGGCTGAATGGTTAGCACGCGCGCCTGTCATTGAGTTAACTAGCGTGTTTTCAAATGCCCGGTTACAAGGAGTAAGGTCGCCTGTCCAACCTGCCATTTTTAATTTGTTTTTCCCGCCATTTTCATTTCATTTTCTCATCCGTCTCATTACAGTAATACAAGTTTCAGTTATTTCCCTTTAGTTTTCAGATTATTGTTATGCCTGGGTGCAATGTTTCATACTATATTTAGACTTGTAACTTCGAGAGTTTTTGACCAATTTTGATAATTTTTTCTTCTTATCCTTTTATTTAGGATACTTGATACAATCAATGACACGTGACGATGAATATGAAAGCTTTCATATCTGCATGGGACAGTAGCAGATCTAGTTAAGCTTTCATATTACATATGAAAGCTTATTGTTTCTGTTAAGATTATTATTAAGCTTTCATATGTATTACATATGAAAGCTTATTGTTTCTGTTAAGATTAATATTATTATTATTTTTTTTTTTTGTGTTTTATTCACAAATCGGATTTCTCAGAATCTAACCATAGGATCGTTCTGAAACTTTTACCTATCCCCCTAAAAATGGGTGGTGGCTGTTGATTAAATATATTTTCAAAACGTTTTACGTATCCGAAATCACCGAATTTTACGAACGAATGCATTTGACCTACAATGCTGTAACTTTGTGACTATTTGACCTATTTTACTAAATCTTTTTTCTTTGAGTACCTTGAGACAATTACTATAAATCTGCAGTTTCAGATTTTCGAATTTCGAAAATTCGTCGCTGTGATTTCGAACCGGAAGTTTAGACCAATTTGACAACTTCTTTAATAGTTGTACGATTTTCATGAAATTCAGTATCTAAGTAGATCTTACCGATGTGACTTCAAAAATATAATTAGAAATTTTCTAAATTATCTCCCCTTGACGAAATTAAGGATCAAAATTTTCAAAAAAATCGTCGAAATATAGGTCAGAATGACCTGATTTTTTTTTTGGATACTAGATAAGTAATTACTGATTTGTACACAAAATATGGAGTTTGTCGATTGAACCGGAAGTGCCGCCATATTTAAAAGTGAAAAATCAATAAGGCTTTTTTGCTATTTTACTTACAGACTCGGGAGTTATATTTTCTGAATCCTTGATGGAAGGCCTAAAAAATGTCGCGAATAGAATTTTGATTTCGGTCACGTGATGGTCACCATTTTGAATTGAAAATGAAAAATAGAAGCAATTTGAAGGGTCGGGACTTTGGAACACAATTACTCTCCTTCTAATTAAGCTAGAATGTTCAAACTTGGTGTAGACGTTCACTAGGTCAATGTTATGATTGAGTTTAAAGATGAGCATTTTCTGCTTAGGGTAAGGAGAGATAAGCATGCTAATTTGTTGATTCTTTAGGGCACGATAACTTCGGTTATAATGAAGGGAGGGCGGTGAAACATTTGTCAATAGAGAGTCTAATAGCTAGCCTGTTGTGTGAAATCATTGTATTATTTTTTCTAAATATCAGGGATAGCCGAAAAAAGAGATTGAAAATCCAAAAAGTCGTATTTTTACAATTTGGAGCATGTTTAGAGGTCTTTCTCGTAAAGTCAACATAATATTTTTTGGGAACTTCTTCTACAAAGAGTCTTATTGGTAGTCTTTTATATGAAACCATCGATCAACAGTCCAACATATCAGGAGTAGAAGAACAAAAGGATCGAACATTGAAAACGGCACCCTTTCATTGTTAAGCGAAACATGCAGTGTGGGTGACTACAATCTACACATTTAGTCATCGTATAGAGCTTATTCAACAGTATCGAATTCCAGCAGCTTAGGGATATTTTACGTGCACTCCAATTGAATGTGTACACGAGACCTTGGTTTTTCGTCCCATCCGAATGACTAGACAGCTGTGCTTGTCAGGCCCTCCGTTCTGCCTCACTGACAAGGCGAACCACGCCGGGAAATCGAGATGAACTTTCTCCGTGCAGAACTTTCAATTCAGGCGAAAACGTTTATTGCATACGATTAAGCTGGTCAGTTGGAGCTTATTTTCAAAAGTTTTGTAATAATCGGTTTTTAATTAAAGTACCGTGCACATTAAACTGTTAAAACAGAAAATTTCGCCCGGTTGAAATGTTTCTTGCTATAAGTCAGCAATTTTCTGAATTCAGGGAGGCTGAATGGCTGAATGGTTAGCATGTGCGCACTGTATCGTAACGTCTGTCATTGAGTCAACGGGCGTCGTTTCGATCTCCAGGTTGCACGTGACATGAAGTATGATGTCCAACCTCGTGGGTTTTCTCCGTGTCCTTCGGTTTCCTCCCAACGGCTAAAGACCTGTAAGCGCAAGGGGAGTTTTTAAATAAAATTAAAAACATATGTTAGTCCCGAAATGACCTAGTTTGTGTCGAATGGACATTAGGCCGCATTTCTCTCTTTCTCTTTTATTTTTAAAGTTTTGTAATAATCGGTTGGTAATCAAAGGTACTGTAAAAGTGATAAAACAGAAAATTTCGCCCGGTTGTAATGTTTCTCACTTTAAAGTCAGCAATTTGCCGATTTTAAGGGGCAAACGTTTATTGCGAACGCTTAAGCTGGTCAGGGGGAGCTTATTTTTAAAAGTTTTGTAATATTCGGTTGATAACTAAAGATACCGTGCAAATTAAACTGTTACAATAGAAAATTTGGCCCGGTTGAAATGTTTCTCGCTGTAGGTCAGCAATTTGCCGATTTTAGGGAGGTTGCGTGGCTGAATGGTTAGCACGTGCGCCCTGTATCATAACGTCTGTCATTGAGTCAACTGGCGTTGTTTCGATTTCTTGGTTGTACGTGACAAGGAGTATGGTCGCCTGTCCAACCTCGTAGGCCGTAACCGCCGCTGCCCGGGTAAAATTTCCCTCATTGCACACTTTATGGCATATGCCCGTCTTCATTAGCCCATTTTAGGAGCAGAACAGTCGGACGTTAAACCCCATTCAATTTCATTTCATTTTCTCTATGTTGCTTATTTATTATAGTGGATAAATATTTTTCTGGTTCTAGCAATTATTTAATTTCTGCATAGAAATCTTGCTTTGGCCAGTTTTTTTATTGCAGAGTGCCATTCTTGTTTAAACAAACATGATCCTTTGTTTAAAACATGCTTAAGAAGTCGTCACGATTTCCTACTTATAACCAAACATATTGGAAATATTAGTCTGGCATTATTAAATCCTAATTTTATTGGTCTTATTTAAAATTAAACTTTCATTTAACTATGAACAACCCTTAACGTGTCTCTTTAAAACTATTAAGTACTCTAAAACAGTAGCTCAACCTTTTGACCTAAACTCATTAATTTACCATTTTGTTGTGAGCGACTTCTTATTCTTCCTATATGACATATTGCACGGGTCTGATTTCAAAGGGGGGTTGGGTGGCTGAATGGTTAGCACGCGCGCCTGTCATTGAGTTAACTAGCGTGTTTTCGAATGCCCGGTTGTACGTGACAAGGAGTAAGGTCGCCTGTCCAACCTGCCATTTTTATTTTTATTTCCCGCCATTTTCATTTCATTTTCTCATCCGTCTCATTACAGTAATACAAGTTTCAGTTATTTCCCTTTAGTTTTCAGATTATTGTTATGCCTGGGTGCAATGTTTCATACTATATTTAGACTTGTAACTTCGCGAGTTTTTGACCAATTTTAATAATTTTTTCTTCTTATCCTTTTATTTAGGATACTTGATACAATCAATGACACGTGACGATGAATATGAAAGCTTTCATATCTGCATGGGACAGTAGCAGATCTAGTTATTTTTTTTTGTGTGTATTTTCTGCAAATCGGATTTCTCAGAATCTAACCATGGGATCTTTCTAAAATTTTGACCTACCCCCCCAAAAATGGGGTGCGAACGTTGTTTAAATATATTTTCAAAACGTTTTACGAATCCGAAATCACCGAATTTTACGAACGAAAAAACTGACAATGCATAGTCGTAACTTTGTTATTTTTTGACCGATTTTACTAATTCTTTTTTCTTTGAACACCTTGAAAAAAATCATTTTCATCTGCAGTTTCACATTTTCGAATTTCGAAAATTCGTCGCTGTGATTTCGAACCGGAAGTTTAGACCAATTTGACAACTTCTTTAATAGTTGTACGATTTTCATGAAATTTAGTATACAAGTAGATCTTACCGATGTGACTTCAAAAAAATAATTAGAAATTTTCTAAATTATCTCCCCTTGGTGAAATTAAGGATCAAAGTTTTCAAAAAAATCGTCGAAATATAGGTCAGAATGACCTAATTTTTTTTTCGATACTAGACAAGGAATTACTGATTCGTACACAAAATATGGAGTTTGTCGATCAAACCGGAAGTGCCACCATCTTTAAACGTGAAAAATCAAAAAGGCTTTTTTGCTATTTTACTTACAGACTCGGGAGTTATATTTTCGGAATCCTTGGAGGAATGCCTAAAAATCTGTCGGATCAGAATTTTGATTTCGGTCATGTGATGGTCACAATTTTGAATTGAAAATGAAAAATAGAAGCAATTTGAAAGGCCCGGACTTCGGAACACAATAACTCTCCTTCTGATTAAGCTAGAATGTTCAAACTTGGTGTAGACGTTCACTAGGTCAATGTGATGATTGAGTTCAAAGATGAGCATTTTCTGCTTAGGGTAAGCAGAGATAAGCATGCTGATTTGTTGATTCTTTAGGGCACGATAACTTCGGTTATAATGAAGGGAGGGCGGTGAAACTTTTGTCAATAGAGAGTCTAATGGGTAGCCTGTTGTGTGAAATGATTGTATCATTTTTTTTAAATATCAGGGATAGCCGAAAAAAGGAGATTGAAAATCCAAAAAGTCGTATTTTTACAATTTGGAGCATGTTTAGAGGTCTTTCTCGTAAAGTCAACATACTATTTTTTGGGAACTTCTTCTACAAAGAGTCTTATTGGTAGTCTTTTATATGAAACCATCGATCAACAGTCCAACATATCAGGAGTAGAAGAACAAAAGGATCGAACATTGAAAACGGCACCCTTTCATTGTTGAGCGAAACATGAAGTGTGGGTGACTACAATCTACGCATTTAGTCATCGTATAGAGCTTATTCAACAGTATCGAATTCCAACTGCTTAGGGATATTTTACGTGCACTCCAATGTGTACACGGGACCTTGGTTTTTCGTCCCATCCGAAGGACTAGACAGCTGTGCTTGTCAGGCCCTCCGTTCTGCCTTACTGACAACGGAACCACGCCGGGAAATCGATATGAACTTTCTCTGTGCAGAACTTTCAATTCAGGCAAAACGTTTATTTTGTAATATTCGGTTGATAACTAAAGATACCGTGCAAATTAAACTGTTACAATAGAAAATTTGGCCCGGTTGAAATGTTTCTCGCTGTAGGTCAGCAATTTGCCGATTTTAGGGAGGTTGCGTGGCTGAATGGTTAGCACGTGCGCCCTGTATCATAACGTCTGTCATTGAGTCAACTGGCGTTGTTTCGATTTCTTGGTTGTACGTGACAAGGAGTATGGTCGCCTGTCCAACCTCGTAGGCCGTAACCGCCGCTGCCCGGGTAAAATTTCCCTCATTGCACACTTTATGGCATATGCCCGTCTTCATTAGCCCATTTTAGGAGCAGAACAGTCGGACGTTAAACCCCATTCAATTTCATTTCATTTTCTCTATGTTGCTTATTTATTATAGTGGATAAATATTTTTCTGGTTCTAGCAATTATTTAATTTCTGCATAGAAATCTTGCTTTGGCCAGTTTTTTTATTGCAGAGTGCCATTCTTGTTTAAACAAACATGATCCTTTGTTTAAAACATGCTTAAGAAGTCGTCACGATTTCCTACTTATAACCAAACATATTGGAAATATTAGTCTGGCATTATTAAATCCTAATTTTATTGGTCTTATTTAAAATTAAACTTTCATTTAACTATGAACAACCCTTAACGTGTCTCTTTAAAACTATTAAGTACTCTAAAACAGTAGCTCAACCTTTTGACCTAAACTCATTAATTTACCATTTTGTTGTGAGCGACTTCTTATTCTTCCTATATGACATATTGCACGGGTCTGATTTCAAAGGGGGGTTGGGTGGCTGAATGGTTAGCACGCGCGCCTGTCATTGAGTTAACTAGCGTGTTTTCGAATGCCCGGTTGTACGTGACAAGGAGTAAGGTCGCCTGTCCAACCTGCCATTTTTATTTTTATTTCCCGCCATTTTCATTTCATTTTCTCATCCGTCTCATTACAGTAATACAAGTTTCAGTTATTTCCCTTTAGTTTTCAGATTATTGTTATGCCTGGGTGCAATGTTTCATACTATATTTAGACTTGTAACTTCGCGAGTTTTTGACCAATTTTAATAATTTTTTCTTCTTATCCTTTTATTTAGGATACTTGATACAATCAATGACACGTGACGATGAATATGAAAGCTTTCATATCTGCATGGGACAGTAGCAGATCTAGTTATTTTTTTTTGTGTGTATTTTCTGCAAATCGGATTTCTCAGAATCTAACCATGGGATCTTTCTAAAATTTTGACCTACCCCCCCAAAAATGGGGTGCGAACGTTGTTTAAATATATTTTCAAAACGTTTTACGAATCCGAAATCACCGAATTTTACGAACGAAAAAACTGACAATGCATAGTCGTAACTTTGTTATTTTTTGACCGATTTTACTAATTCTTTTTTCTTTGAACACCTTGAAAAAAATCATTTTCATCTGCAGTTTCACATTTTCGAATTTCGAAAATTCGTCGCTGTGATTTCGAACCGGAAGTTTAGACCAATTTGACAACTTCTTTAATAGTTGTACGATTTTCATGAAATTTAGTATACAAGTAGATCTTACCGATGTGACTTCAAAAAAATAATTAGAAATTTTCTAAATTATCTCCCCTTGGTGAAATTAAGGATCAAAGTTTTCAAAAAAATCGTCGAAATATAGGTCAGAATGACCTAATTTTTTTTTCGATACTAGACAAGGAATTACTGATTCGTACACAAAATATGGAGTTTGTCGATCAAACCGGAAGTGCCACCATCTTTAAACGTGAAAAATCAAAAAGGCTTTTTTGCTATTTTACTTACAGACTCGGGAGTTATATTTTCGGAATCCTTGGAGGAATGCCTAAAAATCTGTCGGATCAGAATTTTGATTTCGGTCATGTGATGGTCACAATTTTGAATTGAAAATGAAAAATAGAAGCAATTTGAAAGGCCCGGACTTCGGAACACAATAACTCTCCTTCTGATTAAGCTAGAATGTTCAAACTTGGTGTAGACGTTCACTAGGTCAATGTGATGATTGAGTTCAAAGATGAGCATTTTCTGCTTAGGGTAAGCAGAGATAAGCATGCTGATTTGTTGATTCTTTAGGGCACGATAACTTCGGTTATAATGAAGGGAGGGCGGTGAAACTTTTGTCAATAGAGAGTCTAATGGGTAGCCTGTTGTGTGAAATGATTGTATCATTTTTTTTAAATATCAGGGATAGCCGAAAAAAGGAGATTGAAAATCCAAAAAGTCGTATTTTTACAATTTGGAGCATGTTTAGAGGTCTTTCTCGTAAAGTCAACATACTATTTTTTGGGAACTTCTTCTACAAAGAGTCTTATTGGTAGTCTTTTATATGAAACCATCGATCAACAGTCCAACATATCAGGAGTAGAAGAACAAAAGGATCGAACATTGAAAACGGCACCCTTTCATTGTTGAGCGAAACATGAAGTGTGGGTGACTACAATCTACGCATTTAGTCATCGTATAGAGCTTATTCAACAGTATCGAATTCCAACTGCTTAGGGATATTTTACGTGCACTCCAATGTGTACACGGGACCTTGGTTTTTCGTCCCATCCGAAGGACTAGACAGCTGTGCTTGTCAGGCCCTCCGTTCTGCCTTACTGACAACGGAACCACGCCGGGAAATCGATATGAACTTTCTCTGTGCAGAACTTTCAATTCAGGCAAAACGTTTATTGCATACGATTAAGCTGGTCAGTTGGAGCTTATTTTCAAAAGTTTTGTAATAATCGGTTGGTAATTAAAGTACCGTGCACATTAAACTGTTAAAACAGAAAATTTCGCCCGGTTGAAATGTTTCTTGCTATAAGTCAGCAATTTTCCGAATTCAGGGAGGCTGGATGGCTGAATGGTTAGCATGTGCTCGCTGTATCGTAACCTTTGTCATTGAGTCAACGGGCGTCGTTTCGATCTCCAGGTTGCACGTGACATGGTGTATGATGTCCAACCTCGTGGGTTTTCTCCGTGTTCTTCGGTTTCCTCCCAACGGCTAAAGACCAGTACGTGCAAGGGGAATTTTTAAATAAAATTAAAAAACATATGTTAGTCCCGAAATGACCTAGTTTGTGTCGAATGGACGTTAGGCCGCATTTCTCTCTTTCTCTTTTTAAAGTTTTGTAATAATCGGTTGGTAATCAAAGGTACTGTTAAAGTGATAAAACAGAAAATTTCGCCCGGTTGTAATGTTTCTCACTTTAAATTCAGCAATTTGTCGATTTTAAGGGGCAAACGTTTATTGCGAACGATTAAGCTGGTCAGGGGGAGCTTATTTTTAAAAGTTTTGTAATATTCGGTTGATAACTAAAGGTACCGTGCAAATTAAACTGTTAAAATAGAAAATTTGGCCCGGTTGAAATGTTTTCGCTGTAGGTCAGCAATTTGCCGATTTTAGGGAGGTTGCGTTTTCTGAATGGTTAGCACGTGCGCTCTGTATCATAACGTCTGTCATTGAGTCAACTGGCCTTGTTTCGATTTCTTGGTTGTACGTGACAAGGAGTATGGTCGCCTTACCAACCTCGTAGGCCGTAACGCCGCTGCCCGAGTAAAATTTCCCTCATTGCACACTTTATGGCGTATGCCCGTCTTCATTAGCCCATTGTAGGAGCAGAACAGTAGGACGTTAAACCCCATTCAATTTCATTTCATTTTCTCTATGTTGCTTATTTATTATAGTGGATAAATATTTTTCTGGTTCTAGCAATTATTTAATTTCTGCATAGAAATCTCTGGCCAGTTTTTTTTATTGCAGAGTGCCATTCTTGTATATTGCAGTCTATGACCCTTTGTTTAAAACATGCTTAAGAAGTCGTCACGATTTACTACTTATAACCAAACATATTGGAAACCATAATTATATAACATATCTTAAAAGGCCGATTACAGCTATACAAGTTTCAGTTATTTCCCTTTAGTTTAAAGATTATTTTTTTGCCCGGGTGCAATGTTTCTCACTACATTTAAATTTGTAACTTTGTGAGTTTTTGACCGATTTTGATATTATGTCTTTATAATTTTCCAAATCTACATATTTAACGTGCATATTCAAACAGTTGAGTTCAACCTGATTCAAAAAGTTTTAGTTTTGTTCAAAGTTATCTCACTTAATTTTTCGATGTTTTCTTACCATTTTCATTTCATTTTTCTGAAAGTTTTGAAATCGGAAGTCATCCCGATTACAGCAACACAAGTATCAGTTATTTCCCTTTAGTTTTCAGATTACTCAATGTTTCATACTATATTTAGACTTGTAACTTCGCGAGTTTTTGACCAATTTTGATAGTTTGTTATTCTTATCCTTTTATTTGAGATACTTGATATAATCAATGACACGTGACGATGAATATGAAAGCTTTCATATCTGCATGGGACAGTAGCAGATCTAGTTATTATTATTTTTTTTTTGTGTGTTTTCTGCAAATCGGATTTCTCAGAATCTATCCAGAGGATCTTTCCGAAATTTTGACCTACCCCCCAAAAAATGGGGTGCGAACCTTGATTAAATATATTTTCAAAACGTTTTACGAATCCGAAATCACCGAATTTTACGAACGAAAAAACTGACAATGCATAGTCGTAACTTTGTTATTTTTTGACCGATTTTACTAATTCTTTTTTCTTTGAGTATCTTGAAACATTTACTTCAAATCTGCAATTTCGGATTTTCGAATTTCGAATATTCGTCACTGTCATTTCGAACCGGAAGTTATTACCAACTTGACAACTTCTTTAATAGTTGTGCGATTTTCGTGAAATTTAGAATATTAGTAGATCTTGCCAATGCGACTTCAATGATGTCCTTGGAAATTTTCTAAATTATCTCCCCTTTGTGAAATTAAGGATCAAAGTTTTCAAAAAAATCGTCGAAATATAGGTCAGAATGACCTAATTTTTTTTTTTGAATACTAGAGAAGTAATTACTGATTAGGACACAAAATATGGAGTTTGTCGATCGAACCGGAAGTGCCACCATCTTTAAACGTGAAAAATCAAAAAGGCTTTTTTGCTATTTTACTTACAGACTCGGGAGTTATATTTTCAGAATCCTTGAAGTAATGCCTAAAAATCTGTCGGATCCAAATTTTGATTTCGGTCACGTGATGGTCACCATTTTGAATTGAAAATGAAAAATAGAAGCAATTTGAAGGGCCGGGACTTTGGAATACAATAACTCTCCTTCTAATTAAGCTAGAATGTTCAAACTTGGTGTAGACGTTCACTAGGTCAATGTCATGATGGAGTTCAAAGATGAGCATTTTCTGCTTAGGGTAAGCAGAGATAAGCATGCTGATTTGTTGATTCTTTAGGGCACGATAACTTCGGTTATAATGAAGGGAGGACGGTGAAACTTTTGTCAATAGAGAGTGTAATAGCTAGCCTGTTGTTTGAAATCATTGTATCATTTTTGTTAAATATCAGGGATAGCCGAAAGAAAGAGATTGAAAATCCAAAAAGTCGTATTTTTACAATTTGGAGCATGTTTAGAGGTCTTTCTCGTAAAGGCCCATTCTCACGGTGCGACTTGTAGTAACTACTTGTAGTATCGACCCGAGTTGCAGCGTGAGAACGCCCTAGTCGTACCAACTTTTACAAGCTCCCAACCAGTTGAAAGCGAGTTGGGTGAAATAGAAACTTCCCTATTTCAGTCAACAGATCGTATGAAATTGACCAATCGGAGACGTCGAGTATTAGTACAAACACGAGTTCTCTCCCCTTCTTGTTTGTAAACATGGACGCGAAGCGCACCTATCAAGAACCATTCGGCAAAACTGAGACAGAATTTTGTCAATTTTTACCTCGCACAACCTTGCTTATGCGATGTGAGTCATAAGACTTATTCCAAGAGAGACGTGCGGCAGGCTGCATTGGCGATGATCGCCATGCAGATGCAGGAGAGCTGCGACCGAGCTATGACAGGTGAGTGGGCCTATAGTATAGCAGACGACAGACTAGACTAAATTTAGTTTATGAACTTTTAACTAGGCTACTGTACCTTCATTCATGCGATTTTATTTCCTGAATCCCGATTTCATATGTCTATGCAAGTGTATACACTATGTAGCTACCAGATTTAATCATCTTTGCATTTCATAGTCCAGTGTCTCTTCGTCGCTTGATGACGGCATTATACTGAGACATGACGAGATTATCACGAGATTCCAAGTCGTATCAACTCATTTACATACGATTTTGTAATCTACATGTAGATACTACACGTAGATACTACAAGTAGTTACTACAAGTCGCACAGTGAGAACGGGCCTTAAAGTCAACATACTATTTTTTGGGAACTTCTTCTACAAAGAGTCTTATTGGTAGTCTTTTATATGAAACCATCGATCAACAGTCCAACATATCAGGATGAGAAGAACAAAAGGATCGAACATTGAATACGGCACCCTTTCATTGTTAAGCGAAACATGCAGTGTGGGTGACTACAATCTACGCATTTAGTCATCGTATAGAGCTTATTCAACAGTATCGAATTCCAACAGCTTAGGGATATTTTACGTGCACTCCAATGTGTACACGGGACCTTGGTTTTTCGTCCCATCCGAACGACTAGACAGCTGTGCTTGTCAGGCCCTCCGTTCTGCCTCACTGACAAGGGGAACCACGCCGGGAAATCGAGATGAACTTTCTCCGTGCAGAACTTTCAATTCAGGCAAAACGTTTATTGCATACGATTAAGCTGGTCAGTTGGAGCTTATTTTCAAAAGTTTTGTAATAATCGGTTGGTAATTAAAGTACCGTGCACATTAAACTGTTAAAACAGAAAACTTCGCCCGGTTGAAATGTTTCTTGCTATAAGTCAGCAATTTTCCGAATTCAGGGAGGCTGAATGGTTAGCATGTGCGCGCTGTATCGTAACGTCTGTCATTGAGTCATCGGGCGTCGTTTCGATCTCCAGGTTGCACGTGACATGGTGTATGATGTCCAACCTCGTGGGTTTTCTCCGTGTTCTTCGATTTCCTCCCAACGGCTAAAGACCAGTACGCGCAAGGGGAGTTTTTAAATAAAGTTAAAAAAACATATGTTAGTCCCGAAATGACCTAGTTTGTGACCTTTCATTGTTAAGCAAAACATGCAGTGTGGGTGGCTACAATCTGCACATTTAGTCATCGTATAGAGCTTATTCAACAATATAGAATTCCAACTGCTAAGGGATCTTTTACGTGCACTCCAATGTGTACACGGCGGATGGGGGGACACGCCAGAATATCGAGATGAACTTTCTCGGCCAATGCAGGGATCGAACACCCGACCTCCTGGCTAGCAGGCCAACGCCTTAGCCACATAGTGTGAACACCCATCGTACATTTCATCCGTCAAATCAAAGCATTTCATTGCATTAGACCAATAATTAATTATTCTTAATTTAAAACTTTATTTAATATTAGTCTGGCATTATTAAATACTAATTTTATTGGTCTTATTTAAAATTAAACTTTAATTTAACTATGGACAACCCTTAACGTGTCTCTTTAAAACAATTAAATACTCTAAAACAAAAAACAAAACAAAAAATCAATAAGCGGGTCAATTCAGGTAAGTATAACTACGCGTTCTGTCCAGCTTCTCTCGTCTGCGGCCATACCACGTTGAAAACACCAGTTCTCGTCCGATCACTGAAGTTAAGCAACGTCGGGCCCGGTTAGTACTTGGATGGGTGACCGCCTGGGAACACCGGGTGCTGTAGACGCCTTTTTGCCCTGATTCTTCGTGAAAAAATCAATTTTCCGCCAATCAGACCACAGCGCGTACTCTTTTGCACCACTCCAGCTCTGCGCTCGGCCCATCTCCCCAGGGAATAAGACACAAAAAGAATTTGAGTAAGCACAAGTATGGGTTCTGTCCACCTTCTCTCGTCTACGGCCACACCACGTTGAAAACACCAGTTCTCGTCCGATCACTGAAGTTAAGCAACGTCGGGCCCGGTCAGTACTTGGATGGGTGACCGCCTGGGAACACCGGGTGCTGTAGACGCCTTTTTAAAACCGACCCCCCCCCCCCAAAAAAAAAAAAAAAAAAATCAATAAGCGGGTCAATTCAGGTAAGTATAACTACGGGTTCTGTCCACGTTCTCTCGTCTACTGCCACACCACGTTGAAAACACCAGTTCTCGTCCGATCACTGAAGTTAAGCAACGTCGGGCCCGGTCAGTACTTGGATGGGTGACCGCCTGGGAACACCGGGTGCTGTAGACGCCTTTTTAAAACCGACACCTCCCCACCACCCCCCCCCCCCCACAAAAAAAAATCAATAAGCGGGTCAATTCAGGTAAGTATAATTACGGGTTCTGTCCACCTTCTCTCGTCTACGGCCACACCACGTTGAAAACACCAGTTCTTGTCCGATCACTGAAGTTAAGCAACGTCGGGCCCGGTTAGTACTTGGATGGGTGACCGCCTGGGAACACCGTGTGCTATAGACGCCTTTTTTAAACCGACAAAAACCGCCCCAAAAATCAATAAGCGGGTCAATTCCGGTAAGTATAACTACGGGTTCTGTCCACCCCCTCTCGTCTACGGCCATACCACGTTGAAAACACCAGTTCTCGTCCGATCACTGAAGTTAAGCAACGTCGGGCCCGGTCAGTACTTGGATGGGTGACCGCCTGGGAACATCGGGTGCTGTAGGCGCCTTTTTAAAACCGACAAAAAACAAAAAAAAAATCAATAAGCGGGTCAATTCAGGTAAGTATAACTACGGGTTCTGTCCACCTTCTCTCGTCTACGGCCACACCACGTTGAAAACACCAGTTCTCGTCCAATCACTGAAGTTAAGCAACGTCGGGCCCGGTCAGTACTTGGATGGGTGACCGCCTTGGAACACCGGGTGCTGTAGACGCCTTTTTAAAACCGACAACCCCCCCCCCCCAAATCAATAAGCGGGTCAATTCAAGTATGTATAACTACGGGTTCTGTCCACCTTCTCTCGTCTACGGTCATACCATGTTGAAAACACCAGTTCTCGTCCGATCACTGAAGTTAAGCAACGTCGGGCCCGGTTAGTACTAGGATGGGTGACCGCCTGGGAACACCGGGTGCTGTAGACGCCTTTTTGCCCTAAACTCATTAATTTACCATTTTGTTGTGAGTGGCTTGTACGTGTCTGATTTCAATGGGGGGTTGGACGGCTGAATGGTTAGCACACGCGCCTGTCATTGAGTTAACTAGCGTGTTTTCGAATGCTCGGTTGTACGTGACAAGGAGTAAGGTCGCCTGTCCAACCTGTCATTTTTAATTTTTTTCCGGCAATTTTCATTTCATTTTTTCATCCGTCTCATTACAGTAATACAAGTTTCGGTTATTTCCCTTTAGTTTTCAGATTATTGTTATGCCTGGGTGCAATGTTTCATACTATATTTAGACTTGTAATTTTGCGAGTTTTTGACCAATTTTGATAATTTTTTCTTCTTATCCTTTTATTTAGGATACTTGATACAATCAATGACACGTGGCGATGAATATGAAAGCTTTCATATCTGCATGGGACAGTAGCAGATCTAGTTAAGCTTTCATATTACATATGAAAGCTTATTGTTTCTGTTAAGATTATTATTATTTTTTTTTTGTGTATTTTCTGCAAATCGGATTTCTCAGAATCTAACCATGGGATCTTTCTAAAACTTTGACCTACCCCCCAAAAATGGGGTGCGAACGTTGTTTAAATATATTTTCAAAACGTTTTACGAATCCGAAATCACCGAATTTTACGAACGAAAAAACTGACAATGCATAGTCGTAACTTTGTTATTTTTTGACCGATTTTACTAATTCTTTTTTCTTTGAATACCTTGAAAAAAATCATTTTCATCTGCAGTTTCACATTTTCGAATTTCGAAAATTCGTCGTTGTGATTTCGAACCGGAAGTTTAGACCAATTTGACAACTTCTTTAATAGTTGTACGATTTTCATAAAATTTAGTATACAAGTAGATCTTACCGATGTGACTTCAAAAATATAATTAGAAATTTTCGAAATTATCTCCCCTTGGTGAAATTAAGGATCAAATTTTTCAAAAAAATCGTCGAAATATAGGTCAGAATGACCTAATTTTTTTTTTCGATACTAGACAAGAAATTACTGATTCGTACACAAAATATGGAGTTTGTCGATCGAACCGGAAGTGCCACCATCTTTAAACGTGAAAAATCAAAAAGGCTTTTTTGCTATTTTACTTACAGACTCGGGAGTTATATTTTCGGAATCCTTGAAGGAATGCCTAAAAATCTATCGGATCAGAATTTTGATTTCGGTCATGTGATGGTCACAATTTTGAATTGAAAATGAAAAATAGAAGCAATTTGAAAGGCCCGGACTTCGGAACACAATAACTCTCCTTCTAATTAAGCTAGAATGTTAAAACTTGGTGTAGACGTTCACTAGGTCAATGTTATGATTGAGTTCAAAGATGAGCATTTTCTGCTTAGGGTAAGCAGAGATAAGCATGCTGATTTGTTGATTCTTTAGGGCACGATAACTTCGGTTATAATGAAGGGAGGGCGGTGAAACTTTTGTCAATAGAGAGTCTAATAGGTAGCCTGTTGTGTGAAATGATTGTATCATTTTTTTTAAATATCAGGGATAGCCGAAAAAAAGAGATTGAAAATCCAAAAAGTCGTATTTTTACAATTTGGAGCATGTTTAGAGGTCTTTCCCGTAAAGTCAACATACTATTTTTTGGGAACTTCTCTACAAAGAGTCTTATTGGTAGTCTTTTATATGAAACCATCGATCAACAGTCCAACATATCAGGAGTAGAAGAACAAAAGGATCGAACATTGAAAACGGCACCCTTTCATTGTTGAGCGAAACATGCAGTGTGGGTGACTACAATCTACGCATTTAGTCATCGTATAGAGTTTATTCAACAGTATCGAATTCCAACTGCTTAGGGATATTTTACGTGCACTCCAATGTGTACACGGGACCTTGGTTTTTCGTCCCATCCGAAGGACTAGACAGCTGTGCTTGTCAAGCCCTCCGTTCTGCCTCACTGACAAGGGAACCACGCCGGGAAATCGAGATGAACTTTTTCCGTGCAGAACTTTCAATTCAGGCCAAACGTTTATTGCATACGATTAAGCTGGTCAGTTGGAGCTTATTTTCAAAAGTTTTGTAATAATCGGTTGGTAATTATTAAAGTACCGTGCACATTAAACTGTTAAAACAGAAAATTTCGCCCGGTTGAAATGTTTCTTGCTATAAGTCAGCAATTTTCCGAATTCAGGGAGGCTGGATGGCTGAATGGTTAGCATGTGCTCGCTGTATCGTAACGTTTGTCATTGAGTCAACGGGCGTCGTTTCGATCTCCAGGTTGCACGTGACATGGTGTATAATGTCCAACCTCGTGGGTTTTCTCCGTGTTCTTCGGTTTCCTCCCAACGGCTAAAGACCAGTAAGCGCAAGGGGAGTTTTTAAATAAAATTAAAAAACATATGTTAGTCCCGAAATGACCTAGTTTGTGTCGAATGGACATTAGGCCGCATTTCTCTCTTTCTCTTTTATTTTTAAAGTTTTGTAATAATCGGTTGGTAATCAAAGGTACTGTAAAAGTGATAAAACAGAAAATTTCGTCCGGTTGTAATGCTTCTCAATTTAAAGTCAGCAATTTGCCGATTTTAAGGGGCAAACGTTTATTGCGAACGATTAAGCTGGTCAGGGGGAGCTTATTTTTAAAAGTTGTGTAATATTCGGTTGATAACTAAAGGTACCGTGCAAATTAAACTGTTAAAATAGAAAATTTGGCCCGGTTGAAATATTTCTCGCTGTAGGTCAGCAATTTGCCGATTTTAGGGAGGTTGCGTGGCTGAATGGTTAGCACGTGCGCTCTGTATCATAACGTCTGTCACTGAGTCAACTGGCGTTGTTTCGATTTCTTGGTTGTACGTGACAAGGAGTATGGTCGCATGTCCAACCTCGTAGGTCGTAACGCCGCTGCCCGGGTAAAATTTCCCTCATTGCACACTTTATGGCGTATGCCCGTCTTCAGTAGCCCATTTTAGGAGCAGCACAGTAGGACGTTAAACCCCATTCAATTTCATTTCATTTTCTCTATGTTGCTTATTTATTATAGTGGATAAATATTTTTCTGGTTCTAGCAATTATTTAATTTCTGCATAGAAATCTTGCTTTGGCCAGTTTTTTTTTATTGCAGAGTGCCATTCTTGTATATTGCAGTCTATGACCCTTTGTTTAAAACATGCTTAAGAAGTCTTCACGATTTCCGACTTATAACCAAACATATTGGAAATATTAGTCTGGCATTATTAAATCTTATTTAAAATTAAACTTTCATTTAACTATGAACAACTCTTAACGTGTCTCTTTCAAACTATTAAATACTCTAAAACAGTAGCTCAACCTTTTGACCTAAAATCATTAATTTACCATTTTGTTGTGAGCGACTTCTTATTCTTCCTATATGACATATTGCACGTGTCTGATTTCAAAGGGGGGTTGGGTGGCTGAATGGTTAGCTCGCGCGCCTGTCATTGAGTTAACTAGCGTGTTTTCGAATGCCCGGTTGTACGTGACAAGGAGTAAGGTCGCCTGTCCAACCTGCCATTTTTAATTTTTTTTCCCGCCATTTTCATTTCATTTTCTCATCCGTCTCATTACAGTAATACAAGTTTCAGTTATTTCCCTTTAGTTTTCAGATTATTGTTATGCCTGGGTGCAATGATTCATACTATATTTAGACTTGTAACTTCGCGAGTTTTTGACCAATTTTGATAATTTTTTCTTCTTATCCTTTTATTTAGGATACTTGATACAATCAATGACACGTGACGATAAATATGAAAGCTTTCATATCTGCATGGGACAGTAGCAGATCTAGTTATTATTTTTTTTGTGTGTGTTTTCTGCAAATCGGATTTCTCAGAATCTATCCATAGGATCTTTCTGAAATTTTGACCTACCCCCCCCCCAAAAAAAATGGGGTGCGAACCTTGATTAAATATATTTTCAAAACGTTTTACGAATCCGAAATCACCGAATTTTACGAACGAAAAAACTGACAATGCATAGTCGTAACTTTGTTATTTTTTGACCGATTTTACTAATTCTTTTTTCTTTGAGTATCCTAAGACATTTACTTCAAATCTGCAATTTCGGATTTTCGAATTTCGAAAATTCGTCGCTGTGATTTCGAACCGGAAGTTTACACCTACTCGACAACTTCTTTAGTAGTTGTACGATTTTCATGAAATTTAATACGTAAGTAGACCTTAATGATGCGACTTGAAAAATGACTTTAGAAATTTTCTAACTTATCTCCCCTTGGTGAAATTAAGGATCAAAGTTTTCAAAAAAATCGTCGAAATATAGGTCAGAATGACCTATTTTTTGTTTTTCGATACTAGAGAAGGAATTACTGATTCGTACACAAAATATGGAGTTTGTCGATCGAACCGGAAGTGCCACCATCTTTAAACGTGAAAAATCAAAAAGGCTTTTTTGCTATTTTACTTACAGACTCGGGAGTTATATTTTCGGAATCCTTGAAGGAATGCCTAAAAATCTATCGGATCAGAATTTTGATTTCGGTCATGTGATGGTCACAATTTTGAATTGAAAATGAAAAATAGAAGCAATTTGAAAGGCCCGGACTTCGGAACACAATAACTCTCCTTCTAATTAAGCTAGAATGTTCAAACTTGGTGTAGACGTTCACTAGGTCAATTTTATGATTGAGTTCAAAGATGAGCATTTTCTGCTTAGGGTAAGCAGAGATAAGCATGCTGATTTGTTGATTCTTTAGGGCACGATAACTTCGGTTATAATGAAGGGAGGGCGGTGAAACTTTTGTCAATAGAGAGTCTAATAGGTAGCCTGTTGTGTGAAATGATTGTATCATTTTTTTTAAATATCAGGGATAGCCGAAAAAAAGAGATTGAAAATCCAAAAAGTCGTATTTTTACAATTTGGAGCATGTTTAGAGGTCTTTCTCGTAAAGTCAACATACTATTTTTGGGAACTTCTTCTACAAAGAGTCTTATTGGTAGTCTTTTATATGAAACCATCGATCAACAGTCCAACATATCAGGAGTAGAAGAACAAAAGGATCGAACATTGAAAACGGCACCCTTTCATTGTTGAGCAAAACATGAAGTGTGGGTGACTACAATCTACGCATTTAGTCATCGTATAGAGCTTATTCAACAGTATCGAATTCCAACTGCTTAGGGATATTTTACGTGCACTCCAATGTGTACACGGGACCTTGGTTTTTCGTCCCATCCGAATGACTAGACAGCTGTGCTTGTCAGGCCCTCCGTTCTGCCTCACTGACAAGGGGAACCACGCCGGGAAATCGAGATGAACTTTCTCCGTGCAGAACTTTCAATTCAGGCAAAACGTTTATTGCATACGATTAAGCTGGTCAGTTGGAGCTTATTTTCAAAAGTTTTGTAATAATCGGTTGGTAATTAAAGTACCGTGCACATTAAACTGTTAAAACAGAAAATTTCGCCCGGTTGAAATGTTTCTTGCTATAAGTCAGCAATTTTCCGAATTCAGGGAGGCTGAATGGTTAGCATGTGCGCGCTGTATCGTAACGTCTGTCATTGAGTCAACGGGCGTCGTTTCGATCTCCAGGTTGCACGTGACATGGTGTATGATGTCCAACCTCGTGGGTTTTCTCCGTGTTCTTCGGTTTCCCCCCAACGGCTAAAGATCAGTACGCGCAAGGGGAGTTTTTAAATAAAATTTAAAAAAACATATGTTAGTCCCGAAATGACCTACTTTGTGTCGAATGGACGTTAGGCCGCATTTCTCTCTTTCTCTTTTATTTTTAAAGTTTTGTAATAGTGATAAAATAGAAAATTTGGCCCGGTTGTAATGTTTCTCACTTTAAAGTCAGCAATTTGTCGATTTTAAGGGGCAAACGTTTATTGCGAACGATTAAGCTGGTCAGGGGGAGCTTATTTTTAAAAGTTTTGTAATATTCGGTTGATAACTAAAGGTACCGTACAAATTAAACTGTTAAAGACCACATCAAATGATTCAAAACGTTTTTACGTACGGGTACTCAATAGTTACAAAATCCATTTTACGGCAAGTTCAAACTAATCTGATTAAAATTAATTCAGATATTTACGTTTTAGTATCCGACTGCCAAAAACGGTTTTCAAATTTTCAATTACAACCTTAATCTGGTTGATTGGCTGGTGACGTCACAGGCACTACACATAGTATACACATCATCTGTACAATATATCACACAGCCAGTTGACACGTGTGTATTTGTCGGTCCAATAAACATTTGACTGGCGTAATCATTAACGCATAATTATTTACACGTAAGTTACATATCACTATATCAGTCAAAGCATTTTCAAAAGCCGACCTTTCTCGTCTTGGGTTGTAATAGATTATATATTTGTGACTAGAATATTACCGAGTGTATTTCAAGATGCCATATTACCGTTGTGTTATTGAGAGTTGTGGAAATCCCAGCAAGGGAAAGCGGCGTGAAGCTAGCTTGCTGTTCGTTGTTCGTTGTTCGGTATTCGCGAATACCGAACAACGAGCCAGTTTGTTGTTCGGTATTCACCAGATATGGAATTAGTAATCTAATAAAGTAACTTTTGTTCGTTATTCGCCAATATGAAACTGCTCTTTCTTCGGATAGACAGAGAAATTGTTAGAATCTATTTCCCAAGAGTTCGAAGTGTTATAATCCATTTAGGCTCATAAAAACCCACCTGCGGCGTATTTCCGACAAAAGTACCTTTATTATATTACCAATTCCATATACGGTGAATACCGAACAACAAACCAGCTCGTTGTTCGTTATTCGCCAATACCGAACAACAAACTGGCTCGTTGTTCGTTATTCGCCAATATGTAACAGCTCTTTCTTTCTATTTAAGCTCATAAAAACCCGCCTGTGGCGTGTTCCCTACAAAAGTACCTTTATTATATTACTAATTCCATATACGGTGAATACCGAACAACAAACCAGCTCGTTGTTCGGTATTCGCGAATACCGAACAACAAACCAGCTCGTTGTTCCTTATTCGCCAATATGTAACAGCTCTTTCTTCGGATAGAAAGAGAAGTTGTTAGAATCTATTTCCCAGAAGTTTGAAGTTTTATTGTCTATTTAAGCTCATAAAAACCCGCCTGTGGCGTGTTCCCTACAAAAGTACTTTTATTATATTACTAATTCCATATACGGTGAATACCGAACAACAAACCAGCTCGTTGTTCGTTATTCGCCAATACCGAACAACAAACTGGCTCGTTGTTCGTTATTCGCCAATGTGTAACAGCTCTTTCTTCGGATAGAAAAAGAAGTTGTTAGAATATATTTCCCAGAAGTTTGAAGTTTTGTCGTCTATTTAAGCTCATAAAAACCCGCCTGTGGCGTGTTCTTTACAAAAGTACCTTTATTATATTAATAATTCCATATACGGTGAATACCGAACAACAAAGCAGCTCGTTGTTCGGTATTCGTGAATACCGAACAACAAACCAGCTCGTTGTTCGTTATTCGCGAATACCGAACAACAAACTGGCTGGTTGTTCGTTATTCGCCAATATGTAACAGCTCTTTCTTTGGATAGAAAGAGAAGTTGTTAGAATTTATTTCCCAGAAGTTTGAAGTTTTATTGTCTATTTAAGCTCATAAAAACCCGCCAGTGGCGTGTTCCCTACAAAAGTACCTTTATTATATTACTAATTCCGTATACGGTGAATACCGAACAACAAACCAGCTCGTTGTTCGTTATTCACCAATATGTAACAGCTCTTTCTTCGGATAGAAAGAGAAGTTGTTAGAATCTATTTCCCAGAAGTTTGAAGTTTTAATGTCTATTTAAGCTCAAAAAAACCCGCCTGTGGCGTGTTCCCTACAAAAGTACCTTTATTATATTACTAATTCCATATACGGTGAATACTGAACAACCAACCAGCTCGTTGTTCGTTATTCGCCAATACCGAACAACAAACTGGCTCGTTGTTCGTTATTCGCCAATGTGTAACAGCCCTTTCTTCGGATAGAAACAGAAGTTGTTAGAATCTATTTCCCAGAAGTTTGAAGTTTTATTGTCTATTTAAGCTCATAAAAACCCGCCTGTGGCGTGTTCCCTACAAAAGTACCTTTATTATATTACTAATTCCATATACGGTGAATAGTGAATACCGAACAACAAACCAGCTCGTTGTTCGTTATTCGCCAATACCGAACAACAAACTGGCTCGTTGTTCGTTATTCGCCAATATGTAACAGCTCTTTCTTCGGATAGAAAGAGAAGTTGTTAGAATCTATTTCCCAGAAGTTTGAAGTTTTATTATTCAGTTAGGCTCATAAAAACCCGCCTGTGGCGTGTTCCCTACAAAAGTACTTTTATTATATTACTAATTCCATATACGGTTAATACCGAACAACAAACCAGCTCGTTGTTCGTTATTCGCCAATACCGAACAACAAACTGGCTCGTTGTTCGTTATTCGCCAATGTGTAACAGCTCTTTCTTCGGATAGAAAGAGAAGTTGTTAGAATATATTTCCCAGAAGTTTGAAGTTTTGTCGTCTATTTAAGCTCATAAAAACCCGCCTGTGGGGTGTTCCTTACAAAAGTACCTTTATTATATTAATAATTCCATATACGGTGAATACCGAACAACAAACCAGCTCGTTGTTCGTTATTCGCAAATACCGAACAACAAACTGGCTAGTTGTTCGTTATTCGCCAATATGTAACAGCTCTTTCTTCGGATAGAAAGGGAAGTTGTTATAATCTATTTCCCAGAAGTCTGAAGTTTAATTGTCTATTTAAGCTCATAAAAACCCGCCTGTGGCGTGTTCCCTACAAAAGTACCTTTATTATATTACTAATTCCGTATACGGTGAATACCGAACAACAAACCAGCTCGTTGTTCGTTATTCACCAATATGTAACAGCTCTTTCTTCGGATAGAAAGAGAAGTTGTTAGAATCTATTTCCCAGAAGTTTGAAGTTTTAATGTCTATTTAAGCTCATAAAGACCCGCCTGTGGCGTGTTCCCTACAAAAGTACCTTTATTATATTACTAATTCCATATACGGTGAATACCGAACAACCAACCAGCTCGTTGTTCGTTATTCGCCAATACCGAACAACAAACTGGCTCGTTGTTCGTTATTCGCCAATGTGTAACAGCCCTTTCTTCGGATAGAAACAGAAGTTGTTAGAATCTATTTCCCAGAAGTTTGAAGTTAAATCGTCTATTTAAGCTCATAAAAACCCGCCTGTGGCGTGTTCCTTACAAACGTACCTTTATTATATTAATAATTCCATATACGGTGAATACCGAACAACAAACCAGCTCGTTGTTCGTTATTCGCGAATACCGAACAACAAACTGGCTCGTTCTTCGTTATTCGCCAATATGTAACAGCTCTTTCTTCGGATAGAAAGAGAAGTTGTTAAAATCTATTTCCCAGAACACTGAAAAAAAACTTGTGTTGGGTCACAACACAAGTACTTGTGTTAAAATTATTCAACACAAACTTGTGTTGTTTTGCATTGCATCAACACAAACTTGTGTTCTTCTTAATGCCTTAACACAAACTTGTGTTGATTTATAAAATCTTGTGTTTTTGTCATAAAATTAACACAAGTAATGTGTATACTATCGTCAATAAATATTTTGTGTTTTTAATTTTAAAAATTAAACTCCGTAGAAAGTATTAATTCAGGGGTCCACAAGTTATAAAAAGGGTATTTTTATTACACAGACAATATAGCCAGACAGACTTGAATGTTAATTGGTGTTTAGATGTCTGTAGTTAAAATAAAGTTGTTGATTTTTTTATTGGCCCAATAAACTGGTAGATTAAAGGAATACCTAATATACCTGGTGAGCATTCCGGTGTGGTTTTAACAATTGACTCCAAACGCGTTGACAAGAAAATGGGTAAAACTCTTTTGTAATGTAATTTGTTAATAAAATCTACGTAATCTAAGCTACATTTTCCTCGGTGGAAGCGGACGTTAAATAAACCGATTTCACACACAAACATTTACCATTAACAGCGTGCTGAAATGATTTTTGAGCAGTGATATATTGGTCACCACAGAGAATACAAGAACTCAGGTTTGTAAATATTTATAAAAAAAAAGTACCATGTATTTATTTCTTTAGCATCGATATTGTTTCTGTGTATATATTAGTATTTCGTTTCCTTTAAAAAAATCCAACCATTCCCCCGGAATTATATACGGTCATACTTTTCTTTCCGTATCGCCTTGCTCGTACTTGTAGCAAAAAACTGACCGTCGCAAAATTCATTAAAATGGCTTATAATATACTAAGGCAGTGATCCATGGTGAATACCGATTAAGATTAAGCGGATTATCATCGCAGTAATTCACTTCGCGCGCGCAGAATACTCATCGGAAATGAGGACGGAGATTCGCGCATGCGCGGTGATAATTTGTCATTTACAATGCCGGGGACCGTGAAAAAAATATTTTGGCATGATAATATTGTTGAATCTGTCTCATTTTTCTGATATCTTGCTTAATGAAAATTAGTTGTTCGGTGCCACGATACGTTACAGAACCACATTGAACCAGAAACGACTCGAGTTGAGCCAGTAGGTAAGAATCTGTTATAAAATAATACCTTGGGCGGTTGGATTGGTATTTGGATGGACGGGTACCAGTCAAATCGTCCACAAGCAAAGTCGTCCACAGTGAAGTCGTCCACAACCGTTGGTGGAGTCGTCCACAGCCGTTGGTGGAGTCGTCCACAACTATTGGTGATGTCGTCCACAACTATTGGTTATGTCGTCCACAACTAAGAATAAGACTCGTGCACAACTAAGAATAAGACTCGTACACAATTTAATCGTATCCACAACCATTGGTGATGTCGTCCAAAACTAAGAATAAGACTCGTACACAATTTAATCGTATGGAAGAAATAGCTAGTACTATTCTGTTATTTGATTTCAGATCGAATTACGGTTGTTTTTGTACTAAAGTTAATCGTATGGTCATTGTTGATTGTTTGATTAGTATTGACGATTTGTTTTGTAATAAAGTTAGCGTAAATTAGTCGAATGTGTGAAAGAAATTCGAGGGGGCGTGATCGGCTGTCATCTGGCTCTGCACAGAAGGGCGTCGTGTTTGATATTCAATTTTATACCGATACTTTTGAATCCGAATTCTACACATTTCTTTAACGGTAGTGTCATATTTATTTCTATTTACATACATGTAAATTCTTTTTTTATTTGGAAACCATTAAAACACACACTTATAGTTAAATTATAGAAAATCGCACGAGAAGCTTGATTTCTCGATTGAAGGGTGCAAGTGATAAAAACCACAATTTTTTGATTGGTCAGAGGCGTCTAACCGCGGGAAAATTTACAGTTACTATTGGATGACAGGCCGAAATCAACCTGGCCGTCTATAACAGCCAGCCGTCGATAAGAATTCCAGCCAACGATAAGCGGAATTCAAGCTAGCCAACGATTAGAAATTCGCTGGACGACCGTGACTGCAATGAAATTACGTGATTGGTATGGCCAATCACAGCCTTCGACAAATAAGATAAATTGAAAGTATAGTCTATTTTTAGTAAATAGGTTACTGTTGGACAGCGACCTATTTCTTTCGACAAAACAACGAGCACTTTTCTCTTCTAAAATACGTAATCATGAATGTGCCAGGAAATAACTGATAGATTCAAAGATCGACAGAAATATACTTTCCAGTGTTAAGACCCGTATTTTGACACTGAGTACCCCTACCCCCTCCATAATCATGGTAATAGAGTTTAGTACCACCTGACTTCGACCGTTTTTTAAGCTAAGTAAATATGAATGTGCCAAAAAATTATTTACATTTTTGATAAGAGCAATGACCGTACTTTTCACTGATTTGTAACATCATATCTGGAATTTGGTATTAAGACCCGTATTTTGACACTGAATACCCCTACCTCCTCCATAATCATAGTAATTGAGTTTAGTACCACCTGACTTCGATCATTCTGTAAGCCAAGTAAATATGAATGTGCCAGAAAATTATTTACATATTTGAAAAGAGCAATGATTGTGCTTTTCACTGATATGTAACATTATATCTGAAATTTGGTATTAAGACCCGTATTTTGACACTGAATACCCCTACCCCCTCCATAATCACAGTTATAGAGTTTAGTACAATCAAACTTCGATCGTTCTGTAAGCTAAGGAAATATGAATGTGCCAGAAAATTATTTACATATTTGAAAAGAGCAATAAACGTGCTTTTCACTGATATGTAACATTATATCTGAAATTTGGTATTAAGACACGTATTTTTACCTTGAATACCCCCCCCCCCTCAATCACGGTAATAGAGTTTAGAACCTCCTAACTTTGACCGTTTTGTAAGCTAAATAAATATGAATGTGCCAGAAAATTATTTACATTTTTGATAAGAGCAATGACCGTGCTTTTCACTGATATGTAACATTATATCTGGAATTTGGTATTAAGACCCGTATTTCGACACTGAATACCCCTACCCCCTCCATAATCACAGTTATAGAGTTTAGTACAATCAAACTTCGATCGCTCTGTAAGCTAAGGAAATATTAATGTGCCAGAAAATTATTTACATATTTGAAAAGAGCAATAAACGTGCTTTTAACTGATATGTAACATTATATCTGAAATTTGGTATTAAGACACGTATTTGTACATTGAATATCCCCCCACCCTAATCACGGTAATAGAGTTTAGAACCTTCAAACTTTGACCGTTTTGTAAGCAAAGTAAATATGAATGTGCCAGAAAATTATTTATATATTTGAAAAGAGTAATGACCGCACTTTTCACTGATATGTAACATTATATCTGGAATTCGGTATTAAAACACGTATTTTCTCCTTGAACCCCCCCCCCCCCAGTAATCATGGGAATAGAGTTAAGTACCACCTGACTTCCATCATTCTGTAAGGAAAGTAAATATGAATGTGCCAGAAAACTATTTATATATTTGAAAAGAACGATGACCGTACTTTTCACTGATATGTAACATCATATCTGGAATTTGGTATTAAGACACGAATTTTAACCTTGAATCCCCCCCCCCCCCCGTAATCACGGTAATACAGTTTAGAACCTTCAAACTTTGATCGTTTGGTAAGCTAAGTAAATATGAATGTGCCAGAAAATTATTTACATTTTTGATAAGAGCAATGACCGTACTTTTTACTGATATGTAACATTATATCTGGAATTCGGTATTAAGACACGTATTTTCACCTTGAATACACCTCCCCCCCCCCGCCCCGGTAATCATGGTAATAGAGTTAAGTACCACATTTATATTTACTTGTCTTACAACACGATCAAAATTTGGTGGTACTTAACTCTATTACCATGATTACTGGGGGGCGGGGGGGGGGGGTATTCAAGGTGAAAATACGTGTCTTAATACCGAATTCCAGATATAATGTTACATATCACTCAGTGAAAAGCATGTTTATTGCTCTTTTCAAATATGTAAATAATTTTCTGGCACATTCATATTTACTTAGCTTACAGAACGATCAAAGTTTGATTGTACTAAACTCTATAACTGTGATTATGGAGGGGGTAGGGGTATTCAGTGTCAAAATACGGGTCTTAATACCAAATTCCAGATATAATGTTACATATCAGTGAAAAGCACGGTCATTGCTCTTATCAAAAATGTAAATAATTTTCTGGCACATTCATATTTATTTAGCTTACAAAACGGTCAAAGTTGGGAGGTTCTAAACTCTATTACCGTGATTGAGGGGGGGGGGGTATTCAAGGTAAAAATACGTGTCTTAATACCAAATTTCAGATATAATGTTACATATCAGTGAAAAGCACGTTGATTGCTCTTTTCAAATATGTAAATAATTTTCTGGCACATTCATATTTCCTTAGCTTACAGAACGATCGAAGTTTGATTGTACTAAACTCTATAACTGTGATTATGGAGGGGGTAGGGGTATTCAGTGTCAAAATACGGGTCTTAATACCAAATTCCAGATGTAATGTTACATATCAGTGAAAAGTACGTTCATTCCTCTTTTCAAATATGCAAATAATTTTCTGGCACATTCATATTTTCTTTGCTTACATAGCGATCGTAGTTGGGAGGTACTAAACTCTATTACCATGATTACTCCGGGGGGGGGGGGTATTCAAGGTAAAAATACGTGTCTTAATACCAAATTCAAGATATAATGTTACATATCACTGAAAAGCACGTTCATTGCTCTTTTCAAATATGTAAATAATTTTCTGGCACATTCATATTTATTTAGCTTACAAAACGGTCAAAGTTGGGAGGTTCTAAACTCTATTACCATGATTGAGGGGGGGGGGGTATTCAAGGTAAAAATACGTGTCTTAATACCAAATTTCAGATATAATGTTACATATCAGTGAAAAGCACGTTTATTGCTCTTTTCAAATATGTAAATAATTTTCTGGCACATTCATATTTCCTTAGCTTACAGAACGATCGAAGTTTGATTGTACTAAACTCTATAACTGTGATTATGGAGGGGGTAGGGGTATTCAGTGTCAAAATACGGGTCGTAATACCAAATTCCAGATGTAATGTTACATATCAGTGAAAAGTTCGTTAATTCCTCTTTTCAAATATGCAAATAATTTTCTGGCACATTCATATTTTCTTTGCTTACATTGCGATCGTAGTTGGGAAGTACTAAACTCTATTACCATGATTACTCCGGGGGGGGGGGGGGGTATTCAAGGTAAAAATACGTGTCTTAATACCAAATTCAAGATATAATGTTACATATCACTGAAAAGCACGTTCATTGCTCTTTTCAAATATGTAAATAATTTTCTGGCACATTCATATTTATTTAGCTAACAAAACGGTCAAAGTTGGGAGGTTCTAAACTCTATTACCGTGATTGAGGGGGGGGGGGGGTATTCAAGGTAAAAATACGTGTCTTAATACCAAATTTCAGATATAATGTTACATATCAGTTAAAAGCACGTTTATTGCTCTTTTCAAATATGTAAATAATTTTCTGGCACATTCATATTTCCTTAGCTTACAGAACGATCGAAGTTTGATTGTACTAAACTCTATAACTGTGATTATGGAGGGGGTAGGGGTATTCAGTGTCAAAATACGGGTCTTAATACCAAATTTCAGATATAATGTTACATATCAGTGAAAAGCACGGTCATTGCTCTTATCAAAAATGTAAATAATTTTCTGGCACATTCATATTTATTTAGCTTACAAAACGGTCAAAGTTGGGAGGTTCTAAAATCTATTACAGAACGATCGAAGTTTGATTGTACTAAACTCTATAACTGTGATTATGGAGGGGGTAGGGGTATTCAGTGTCAAAATACGGGTCTTAATACCAAATTCCAGATATAATGTTACATATCAGTGAAAAGCACAATCATTGCTCTTTTCAGTGAAAAGCACGTTCATTGCTCTTTGCAAATATGTAAATAATTTTCTGGCACATTCATATTTCCTTAGCTTACAGAACGATCGAAGTTTGATTGTACTAAACTCTATAACTGTGATTATGGAGGGGGTAGGGGTATTCAGTGTCAAAATACGGGTCTTAATACCAAATTCCAGATGTAATGTTACATATCAGTGAAAAGTACGTTCATTCCTCTTTTCAAATATGCAAATAATTTTCTGGCACATTCATATTTTCTTTGCTTACATAGCGATCGTAGTTGGGAGGTACTAAACTCTATTACCATGATTACTCCGGGGGGGGGGGGTGGTATTCAAGGTAAAAATACGTGTCTTAATACCAAATTCAAGATATAATGTTACATATCACTGAAAAGCACGTTCATGGCTCTTTTCAAATATGTAAATAATTTTCTGGCACATTCATATTTATTTAGCTTACAAAACGGTCAAAGTTGGGAGGTTCTAAACTCTATTACCGTGATTGAGGGGGGGGGGGGGTATTCAAGGTAAAAATACGTGTCTTAATACCAAATTTCAGATATAATGTTACATATCAGTTAAAAGCACGTTTATTGCTCTTTTCAAATATGTAAATAATTTTCTGGCACATTCATATTTCCTTAGCTTACAGAACGATCGAAGTTTGATTGTACTAAACTCTATAACTGTGATTATGGAGGGGGTAGGGGTATTCAGTGTCAAAATACGGGTCTTAATACTAAATTCCAGATATAATGTTACATATCAGTGAAAAGCACGGTCATTGCTCTTATCAAAAATGTAAATAATTTTCTGGCACATTCATATTTATTTAGCTTACAAAACGGTCAAAGTTGGGAGGTTCTAAACTCTATTACCGTGATTGAGGGGGGGGGGGTATTCAAGGTAAAAATACGTGTCTTAATACCAAATTTCAGATATAATGTTACATATCAGTGAAAAGCACGTTTATTGCTCTTTTCAAATATGTAAATAATTTTCTGGCACATTTATATTTATTTAGCTTACAAAACGGTCAATGTTGGGAGGTTCTAAACTCTATTACCGTGATTGAGGGGGGGGGGGGGGTAAGGGTATTCAGTGTCAAAATACGGGTCTTAATACCAAATTCCAGATGTAATGTTACATATCAGTGAAAAGTACGTCAATTCCTCTTTTCAAATATGCAAATAATTTTCTGGCACATTCATATTTTATTTGCTAACATAGCGATCGTAGTTGGGAGGTACTAAACTCTATTACCATGATTACTCCGGGGGGGGGGGGGGAGGTATTCAAGGTAAAAATACGTGTCTTAATACCAAATTCAAGATATAATGTTACATATCACTGAAAAGCACGTTCATTGCACTTTTCAAATATGTAAATAATTTTCTGGCACATTCATATTTATTTAGCTTACAAAACGGTTCTAAACTCTATTACCGTGATTGAGGGGGGGGGGGGGATTCAAGGTAAAAATACGTGTCTTAATACCAAATTTCAGATATAATGTTACATATCAGTTAAAAGCACGTTGATTGCTCTTTTCAAATATGTAAATAATTTTCTGGCACATTCATATTTCCTTAGCTTACAGAACGATCGAAGTTTGATTGTACTAAACTCTATAACTGTGATTATGGAGGGGGTAGGGGTATTCAGTGTCAAAATACGGGTCTTAATACCAAATTCCAGATATAATGTTACATATCAGTGAAAAGTACGTTCATTCCTCGTTTCAAATATGCAAATAATTGTCTGGCACATTCATATTTAATTAGCTTACAAAACGGTCAAAGTTGGAAGGTTCTAAACTCTATTACCGTGATTGAGGGGGGGGGGGGGTATTCAAGGTAAAAATACGTGTCTTAATACCAAATTTCAGATATAATGTTACATATCAGTGAAAAGCACGTTTATTGCTCTTTTCAAATATGTAAATAATTTTCTGGCACATTCATATTTATTTAGCTTACAAAACGGTCAAAGTTGTGAGGTTCTAAACTCTATTACCGTGATTGAGGGGTGGGGGGTATTCAAGGTAAAAATACGTTTCTTAATACCAAATTTCAGATATAATGTTACATATCAGTGAAAAGCACGTTTATTGCTCTTTTCAAATATGTAAATAATTTTCTGGCACATTGATATTTCCTTAGCTTACAGAACGATCGAAGTTTGATTGTACTAAACTCTATAACTGTGATTATGGAGGGGGTAGGGGTATTCAGTGTCAAAATACGGGTCTTAATACCAAATTCCAGATGTAATGTTACATATCAGTGAAAAGTACGTTCATTCCTCGTTTCAAATATGCAAATAATTTTCTGGCACATTCATATTTTCTTTGCTTACATAGCGATCGTAGTTGGGAGGTACTAAACTCTATTACCATGATTACTCCGGGGGGGGGGGGGTATTCAAGGTAAAAATACGTGTCTTAATACCAAATTCAAGATATAATGTTACATATCACCGAAAAGCACTTTTATTGCTCTTTTCAAATATGTAAATAATTGTCTGGCAGATTCATATTTATTTAGCTTACAAAGCGGTCAAAGTTGTGAGGTTCTAAACTCTATTACCGTGATTGGGGGGGGGGGTATAAAAGGTAAAAATACGTGTCTTAATACCAAATTTCAGATATAATGTTACATATCAGTTAAAAGCACGTTTATTGCTCTTTTCAAATATGTAAATAATTTTCTGGCACATTCATATTTCCTTAGCTTACAGAACGATCGAAGTTTGATTGTACTAAACTCTATAACTGTGATTATGGAGGGGGTAGGGGTATTCAGTGTCAAAATACGGGTCTTAATACCAAATTCCAGATATAATGTTACATATCAGTGAAAAGCACGGTCATTGCTCTTATCAAAAATGTAAATAATTTTCTGGCACATTCATATTTATTTAGCTTACAAAACGGTCAAAGTTGGAAGGTTCTAAACTCTATTACCCTTATTTGGGGGGGGGGGGTATTCAAGGTAAAAATACGTGTCTTAATACCAAATTTCAGATATAATGTTACATATCAGTGAAAAGCACGTTTATTGCTCTTTTCAAATATGTAAATAATTTTCTGGCACATTCATATTTCCTTTGCTTACAGAACGATCGAAGTTTGATTGTACTAAACTCTATAATTGTGGTTATGGAGGGGGTAAGGGTATTCAGTGTCACAATACGGGTCTTAATACCAAATTCCAGATGTAATGTTACATATCAGTGAAAAGTAAGTCAATTCCTCTTTTCAAATATGCAAATAATTTTCTGGCACATTCATATTTTCTTTGCTTACATAGCGATCGTAGTTACTCCGGGGGGGGGGGGTATTCAAGGTAAAAATACGTGTCTTAATACCAAATTCAAGATATAATGTTACATATCACTGAAAAGCACGTTCATTGCTCTTTTCAAATATGTAAATAATTTTCTGGCACATTCATATTTATTTAGCTAACAAAACGGTCAAAGTTGGGAGGTTCTAAACTCTATTACCGTGATTGAGGGGGGGGGGGTATTCAAGGTAAAAATACCTGTCTTAATACCAAATTTCAGATATAATGTTACATATCAGTTAAAAGCACGTTTATTGCTCTTTTCAAATATGTAAATAATTTTCTGGCACATTCATATTTATTTAGCTTACAAAACGGTCAAAGTTGGGAGGTTCTAAACTCTATTACCGTGATTGAGGGGGGGGGGGGTATTCAAGGTAAAAATACGTGTCTTAATACCAAATTTCAGATATAATGTTACATATCAGTGAAAAGCACGTTTATTGCTCTTTTCAAATATGTAAATAATTTTCTGGCACATTCATATTTCCTTAGCTTACAGAACGATCGAAGTTTGATTGTACTAAACTCTATAACTGTGATTATGGAGGGGGTAGGGGTATTCAGTGTCAAAATACGGGTCTTAATACCAAATTCCAGATATAATGTTACATATCAGTGAAAAACACGTTCATTGCTCTTTTCAAATATGTAAAGAATTTTCTGGCACATTGATATTTCCATAACCTAAAGTGAAGTTATGTGTGGGACGGTGGGGGGTGGGTCTTAATCCAAAATTCCGTATATCTATACTGAAAAGTGAAGTCCTGCCTCTCTTTTATTTTTTTCATTATTCGTTGCTTGTTTCAAAATGGAACAAAGTTAATTGTCCTCCAGGCCTACTAAACTTTAGTTACAGAGTAGAGAGAGGGGGGGGGCGGGCGAGTCGAGTGTTTAAAATGTTAAAATGCATATCTTAATACGAAATTCCAGTAACCGTGTCATACATCACTGGAAAGTATATTTCTGTCAATCTTTGAATCTATCAGTTTTTTCCTGGCACATTCATGATTACGTATTTTAGAAGAGAAAAATGCTCGTTATTTTGTCGAAAGAAATAGGTCGCTGTCCAACAGTAACCTATTTACTAAAAATAGACTATACTTTCAATTTATCTTATTTGTCGAAGGCTGGGATTGGCCATACCAATCACGTGATTTCATCGCAGTCACGGTCGTCCAGCGAATTTCTTATATTTGGCTAGCTTGAATTACTCTTATCGTTGGCTGGAATTCTTATCGACGGCTAGCTCTTATAGACGGCCAGGTTGATTTCGGTGGATGACAGCATGCATGCACGAATAAAACTATCTTATTAATTGCATATTGCATGGGGGGATGTTTTTATAATGAAGTTAATGTTAATCGTATTGTTTGTTTGATCGTATGACCATTGTTTTGTTGTTCACCGATGTTTTTTTAATGAAGTATTCTTGTATTGTTTGTTAATTGGCGTTATGATTTTAGCAATTTTGATTGTTTGATTAGTGTTTATTGTCAGTATCAGAAAATGCCGAAGTTAAAATCAGAAAATGCCGTGGTATTTCTTTATAACACAATTTGTAGTCCTTCGCGTAACAGTCATGTAACTTGCAAACGTTTTTATTCATCCGTCGATGATAGACAATGATCACGTGACAACCATAACTGAAATGGCTATAAAATAAAGTTCTGTACGACTGATGATATAGCCTACAATATTTGTTAACATTAACACCCTGTCAATACGTACGTAACTAACGTACGAAAATTAAATGGTAATAGGTAGGGTGAGCCTGTCGTTCAGATTGCCTGGCAATAGCGTATGAAATAAAAAATCGATATAGAACTGCTTTATTGGCATAATGCCACCGATATGTCACGTATCATTGGAATTATCCAATGGAGATTCTGTCGGGAAAAACATCCACTGTTTCTCTCTCCGTGTATTCGATGTTCCATCAGGGAATTATATCTAATGACGATTTAAATTTACCTAACAACTGGTCAGTGGATCCATCAATGTATTATCCGGTTATTATTTTAATATCTACCGGTACCTGAAATTCACACGGACAGAGCGTGGAAGACGTGCAGTTCTGAAACCATGCCGAGACTGTCTTCAATGACCACGTGGCTTATTTTAATTTAATGCACCTTTTATGAATAATCAACAAGCTTGTTTTGAATATTTTACCGGATTGTAGAAAGAATATCCATATCCCGAATGTAAACTATGTCGTGTGGACGACTCCACCAACGTATTACTATATCTTCAAAATTAAACTAAGTCTTGTGGACGACTCAACCAATCGAGTGTGGACGACTCCACCAACGGGTGTGGACGACTCCACCAACGGGTGTGGACGACTTAACCAGGTTTTCCGTGTGGACGACTTTGCTTGTGGACGACTTGACTGGCATTCGGATGGACGGCCATCTTGCTTGATAACTTGATTCTTGTTTCATGTTTTTTTGTTATTTTTTTTTATAAAAAACATTTTGGCAAGAGTAGACATAAACCCGGGCACGGACTAGAAAATAACTTTTTACACTGTTGTGTTTGTTGAAATGTAATCTAATTTATGTTTTAAAAAAAAAAGATCCTCTCTAATCAAATATTTTGCACACACAATCCGCCCAACCCCTGTGACTGTGTAATTATTTCACTGATTCAGTCAATAAAAATGATAGAATGAGTCTTTGGAAGTTTCTCGTTAGTTTCATTTTATTTTTCAGTCAATGCTGCTATGTGACTCTTTCCAACTACCAGCTTTTAAAGTTCCAATAGCATTTTTTTAAGTTATATTTTTAAAATGTATTAAAATAAAGCCCTAAAATAGATTGAACCTATAAACAGTCCTACCTTGTTAAAGAATAATCCTATTAATCCTATAATTCACAATTGCCAGTTGAGAAATTGGCAAAAATATCATTTTCAAATTCAAATTCAAACGTTTGAAGATGGCCGTCCATGGAGAGGAATGGGAAAACAAGGGAGGTAATTGAGTAACTACTTCCTCAATCAGCCTGTGTCAGCCTTTCTAATGCCCAAAATATTTTGCCCATGATCGTATGATAGTGAGTTGACAACCTTTTGAGCAAAAGACATAGAAATAATTATGTTTTGACTTTCTTAGAAAATATGAAATTGGAACTTTAAGCCATAATTGAGAATTTACCAAGTACTCCAAAAAGAAAAACTGGTAACATAAACAATTTGAATTTCATTTAATCTTTATAATTTATATTTTCTTCTTCTTTTTTTTTGTTTACCAAAGTCCTACAATTATAAGTGTATGTGAAGACACAATCCCACATTAAGTATTTTATATGGCACTTATATGCAACAGAGAGAGAGAGGGGGGTTGACATAAACAAGGCCTATATGTACTTGTTTTTGCCGAATCAAGTAGTCCAAGTTATCCTATGTCCTACTCGAGTTCCTACATGCATAGGCTACCGGTAAGCAACTACATCGATTAGCTGACTTCCGTTTTATTGCCTCATTCAACTACATTATATTCAAAATTGGTTTATTGTGCAATATTAATTCTGCATGAACCCAGAATTGTTGTAGACGGGTCCTTATCTACTTACTACTGGCTCTAGGTTGTTTTGGGACTAAGGTATGGTTAGATTGAATATGAATAATTCGCTGGTGCGTTTGGGTATTTAGCAAAAAGAGGAAACCATAGAACCCACAGAAAATTCAAGAAGTTGGACAGCCGATAGCACAACATTTTGTTCCAACGTCATTTCGGACTAAACACAGCCGATCTGTTGGACTCAGTATGACGACTTTTTCGGATTTACTTGCCAAATTTTCGGACTCCTGAAAACTGTTTTGAATTGCTCTATTTCTGATAAATTCACCAGCAACTTTTTTTATATACATAGTACATAATATATAAAAATAAAGAAAACATTTTTTTGGTAAACATTCAAAATGTACGTGCGTGATCAAGGTGCTGTATATTGATGGTGAGCGGTAAATTTTACCTGCATTTTTTATAAAAAAATCGTTTTTGGCTTATTATAAATTGATTTGACAGTCGTGTTCAATCTTTCCTTTCAAAAGATTCCCGAGTCCGAAATGTAACCCACCCAACTCCGAGATGTCACCTACCGGACTTGGGTAGGCTGTAGTCCGAAATAATGACATGTAATTGGACAGACGACACGACTCCTTGGCATCGAAACCATGCCATGTTCATGTATTAAACCACTAGTAGACCATTCACCCCACCCTGTATCGAAAAAAAACATGGCTTATGAAGATATTTGCTAGTCTTACTAGGAAAAAAATACTGGATTACCTGTAAGGAAAGGGGTGTTAGTCCTACAGTTCAGCCACGACTGGTCTAATTCAGTGTGCTAAGTAAACATTTTGCCTGAACATTATACAATGGCACTATTATGGCCTACTCTCATATTAAATTCCAACTGCCAATCGAACTTTTATTTGTACGCCAATGTGTAGATTGGACGTCCGGGGAAACCATGCTACAAAATACGGATGATGAGCTTTCTCGTTCAACACCAGGAGGTAACCTGCGGTCTCCAGACTAGTTTGCAAGCACTTAACTCACTCAGTCACCATGGCCATCTTCTAATTACTGCGACTTAGGTAGTTCCTTGAGATTACAACTTTTGATACGTATAGATACATTAGTTTCAATTTCATATCACAGAATTTGTGAAATGAAACGAAACCGGGTACAACGTCCTACTGTTCTGCTCCTAACCTGGGCTAATGAAGACGGGCATATGCCATACAGTGTGCTGTGAGGGAAATTTTGCCCGGGAAGCGACTCTAAGGCCTACTCTTATATTGAATTCCAACTGCCAATGGGTCTTTTACGTGTACACGAGGCCTCAGTTTTCCTTCCCATCTAAACGGCTAGACAATTGTCCTTGTCAGGCCTTCCGTCCTGCATCAGTGGATGAACTCTCTCGGCCAATGCAGCTATCAAACACCTGACCAACAGGCTAGCGAGCCAGCATCTTAGCCACATGATCCCTCACAAAGTCTGTATATGGTAAAGTATCTTTAATAGTTAAGTACATGTCATCTGTTTATTTTTTCAGTTTCAATAAGGGATGCATATGAAAATCACCCAGAAAAAGATCATACAATAAAAGAAATTAAAAAAGAAAAAAAATGGAAGAAGAAATGACTGAATAAATGATGATAGAGCAGCTTGTTCTTGGTGGGTAACTATTCAATTCTAGTATATTATAAAGCCTTCAAATGCACGAATTTGTAAAATATAAATAATATCATATAATATTACTGTATACAATACTGTATTCACTCTTGTCTTAGTGGAGCAGGGGATCATGTGGCTAGGTGGGTAAGACTCTGACTCTCTAGCCTGCAGATCAGGTGTTCGATTCCTGCATTGGCCAAGAAAATTCATCCAGATTTTCCGGCATGGTTTTACCCTCATCAGTGATTCAGGACGGAGGGTCTGACAAGGACAGCTGTCGAGACGTTCCGATGGGACAAAAAACCAAGGTCCCGTGTACACATTGGCATGCACAGCAAAATTTCCCTCATAGCACACTGTATGGCGTATGCCCGTCTTCATAAGCCAAGTTTAGGAGCAAAACAGTAAAACAATAAACCCATTTATGTTGTCATTTTTTCAAGAGTTTTGTTCTGGCTTCTTACCCATTGAGGCTTAATCATCTGCCTAGGTCGGTAACTAAAAAAGGCACAATAAGTATTATGCAAAGTTGAAACAAAATAGAAACCCCACATGTGGCAAAATGAATTGTTTATTTAAACATTCTGAACCATAGAAAGTATATTTATTGCCTACTATAATAATGTATAATATTTCTTTTCAGACTGGAGAGTATTTGATGTACGATTCCAGCAACAAGAGAACTCAACCATATACCTTTTGAATATTAAGCCATCAAATTGTTTTATAATTTTGAAAAAGAATGTAGTGATTATAAAAGCTAATAGGTCATCCGTTGCATTTGATCTGATTTTATTTTTGTTTTTAATGTTAAATATCCTTTGGAAAAAACAATTATGTTGTAATTCTCTCCAGAAATTTGTGTAAAATATAGAATGTAAAGTGACTTTTAAATCACTCAGATTTGGTCGTCAATCATGAAGTATTATATAGGGCACTCAGGTACATTAAGGTGACTTTCCCTTGCTTATTAAATGAAGTGGGGGGGGGGGACGTGCATGCTGTATCATAAGGTCCGTCATTAAGTCAACTAACGTAGTTTCGATTCCCCCTGTGTTCATGATAATGAGTAGGGTCGCATTAAGTCAACTAACGTAGTTTCGATTCCCCCTGTGTTCATGATAATGAGTAGGGTCGCATGACTAACCGTATCAGTTTTCTCCGGTTACCTCTCACTACTCACTGCTAAAGACCCCTACTTGCAAGCTAATTATTAAAATATAATTGAACCATATGTTAGTCCTGAAATAACTAGGTGTCGAGTGGACATTATACCCCATTTTTTTTCTCTCTCTCTCTCTTTAAAAGCTGAAAAGGGGTTTAACATCCTACTTTTCTTTAAGGGGTGGGGGTATGGCCGAAAGGTTAGAGTTCGCGCTGTATTATACGGTTTGCCATTCTGGCCTGGTTTCGAATCCCCGGTTGTACGTGGCAAGGAGTAGGGTCGCCTGTCCAACCTCGTGGGTTTTCTCCGGGTACCCCGGCTTCCTCCCACTGCTAAAGACCCCTACACACAAGCTAATTATTGAAATAAAATTAAACCATATGTTAGTCCCGAAATGACCTAGTTTGTGTCAAGTGGCCATTTAACACCATTTCTCTCTCCCTCCCTACTTTTCTTTGTTATGTAGGCTAACATGGCTCCCCCTTGCTTATGACTTGTATAGAAATATTTTGTACATGCCTCTTATATTTCATTTGTAAGTAGTTTTTCAGTTTTTGTGCATAATTTACTAGTATGTCTTTAATGCTTGTTTTGACTGTTATGTAATTTAGATATACAATGTATGTAAATCCTATTTTAGGGGGCATGGAGTAGGAATATTGTGTACATAGCGTTTAGATTATTATTTCTTTTTTAAGAAGGTAACTTTAAAAAAAAAAATTGGTGGGGATGGGGGGGAATAAATTGTTATTATATAACAAAATTTTATTAGCATTGGAATTAACTTTGTTTATTTGTATTCCAAATGTCTCCGTGCATGTTTTGAGATTTTTTTTTCAATTTAAATAACTATGCTTATTTTATGGTTTCTTTATTTTTTATTTTTATTTTTTTTATTTTTTTATTTTCTGGGGGGTGGGGGGATATTATATACCACAATTTTATTAGTATTGGATTTTCTTTGTTTTTATTATCCATCAAAATGTCTGTCTAGTTTTGATTTGGCATTAATTTAATTGTTCATATAATTTTATGAATAAATGATAATTTTATGAATAAATGATAATTTTATGAATAAATGATAATTTTATGAATAAATGATAATTTTATAAATAAATGATAATTTTATGAATAAATAATAATTGGTGTAATTTTATGAATAAATAATAATTGGTGTAATTTTAAGAATAAATAATAATTGGTGTAATTTTATGAATAAATAATAATTGGTGTAATTTTATGAATAAATAATAATTGGTGTAATTTTATAAATAAATAATAATTTTATGAATAAATATAAATTCTATGAACTAAATTGGTGTCATGTCATTTATCAAATATTACATTTAAAACAGAATAAAAGGAGGGTCTGTTGGTGGTTATACACAAGTTTGTATGAAACAACACAAGTTTCAGAAATTTCAACACAAGTTTCAGAAATTTCAACACAAGTTTCAAAAATTTCAACACAAGTTTCAGAAATTCCAACACAAGTTTCAGAAATTCCAACACAAGTATTGTGTAGATTTTCACACAAGTTTGTGTTGTTTGATCAATTTTAACACAAGTCTTGTGTTGTTTGATCAATTTTAACACAAGTATTGTGTTGTTTCGACATTTAACACAAGTTTGTGTTGTTTCAACACAAGTTTGTGTTGTTAAATAGTAACACCCAACTTGTGTTGAAAACAACACAAGTTTGTGTTGTTTCAACACAAGTTTTTTTTCAGTGAAGTTTGAAGTTTTATTGTCTATTTAAGCCCATAAAAACCCTCCTGTGGCGTGTTCCCTACAAAAGTACCTTTATTATATTACTAATTCCATATAGGGTGAATAGCGAACAACAAACCAGCTCGTTGTTCGGTATTCGCCAATACCGAACAACAAACCAGCTCGTTGTTCGTTATTCGCCAATACCGAACAACAAACTGGCTCGTTGTTCGTTATTCGCCAATATGTAACAGCTCTTTCTTCGGATAAAAAGAGAAGTTGTTAGAATCTATTTCCCAGAAGTTTGAAGTTTTATTGTCTATTTAAGCTCATAAAAACCCACCTGTGGCGTGTTCCCTACAAAAGTACTTTTATTATATTACTAATTCCATATACGGTGAATACCGAACAACAAACCAACTCGTTGTTCGTTATTCGCCAATACCGAACAACAAACTGGTTCGTTATTCGCCAATGTGTAACAGCTCTTTCTTCGGATAGAAAGAGAAGTTGTTAGAATCTATTTCCCAGAAGTTTGAAGTTTAATCGTCTATTTAAGCTCATAAAAACCCGCCTGTGGCTTGTTCCTTACAAAAGTACCTTTATTATATTAATAATTCCATATACCGTGAATACCGAACAACAAACCAGCTCGTTGTTCGGTATTCGTGAATACCGAACAACAAACTGGCTCGTTGTTCGTTACTCGCCAATGTGTAACAGCTCTTGTTAGAATCTATTTCCCAGAAGTTTGAAGTTTAATCGTCTATTTAAGCTCATAAAAACCCGCCTGTGGCTTGTTCCTTACAAAAGTACCTTTATTATATTACTAATTCCATATAGGGTGAATACCGAACAACAAACCAGCTCGTTGTTCGTTTTTCGCCAATACCGAACAACAAACTGGCTCGTTGTTCGTTACTCGCCAATGTGTAACAGCTCTTTCTTCGGATAGAAAGAGAAGTTGTTAGAATCCCAGACGTTTGAAGTTTTAATGTCTATTTAAGATCATAAAAACCCGCCTGTGGCGTGTTCCCTACAAAAGTACCTTTATTATATTACTAATTCCATATACGGTGAATACCGAACAACAAACCAGCTCGTTGTTCGTTATTCGCGAATACCGAACAACAAACTGGCTCGTTGTTCGTTATTCACCAATGTGTAACAGCTCTTTCTTCGGATAGAAAGAGAAGTTGTAAGAATCTATTTCCCAGAAGTTTGAAGTTTAATCGTCTATTTAAGCTCGTCTATTTAAGCTGTGGCGTGTTCCTTACAAAAGTACCTTTATTATATTAATAATTCCATATACGGTGAATACCGAACAACAAACCAGCTCGTTGTTCGTTATTCGCGAATACCGAACAACAAACTGGCTCGTTGTTCGTTATTCGCCAATATGTAACAGCTCTTTCTTCGGATAGAAAGAGAAGTTGTTAGAATCTATTTCCCAGAAGTTTGAAGTTTAATTGTCTATTTAAGCTCATAAAAACCCGCCTGTGGCGTGTTCCCTACAAAAGTACCTTTATTATATTACTAATTCCATATACGGTGAATACCGAACACCAAACCAGCTCGTTGTTCGGTATTCGCCAATACCGAACAACAAACCAGCTCGTTGTTCGTTATTCGCCAATACCGAACAACAAACTGGCTCGTTGTTCGTTATTCGCCAATATGTAACAGCTCTTTCTTCGGATAGAAAGAGAAGTTGTTTGAATCTATGTCCCAGAAGTTTGAAGTTTTATTGTCTATTTAAGCTCATAAAAACCCGCCTGTGGCGTGTTCCCTACAAACGTACCTTTATTATATTACTAATTCCATATACGGTGAATACCGAACAACAAACCAGCTCGTTGTTCGTTATTCGCCAATAAGATTTTTATTATCACCGGAAGTAATGTCTTTTTTGCAAAAACCGTATTTTTAGACTTCAAAACAAATGTTTTTTTGAAGTGAGTTATATTTGTTATTTGTTTAACGTTATAACGTTTGATTCTAATGGCCATTTAGATTGGATCAATATAATCATACTGATATCAAAGAATTGCTTCTAGCATGTTCCCTTGTCGAGAAATAACCAATTTTCTAAGGATCACTTTTTAAGTTTTTTTACCTTTTAATTTCAGTTTATGGGTTCCAAGTTTATTATGTATTGCCTGATATGTATAAAACAATTCTCAATTGCGAATTCTCAACTTATTTATTACCGATAATGATTTCTTTTGGCACCGGAAGTGAAGTAATTTTGCCAGATTTTACAATTTTGACCGGTGTATTTGCAAGCATATATTACTTTTACAAATCTGATAAAGGGTGTCACTGAATCATAACAACTACAGTATCGTTTGGTAGCTCGATGGATCGGCTATTGTATGACGCACTTCCTGTCTGATTCCTGAAAGCCGATTTAGCACTGCAGGTCTGCAGAGGTCGTTCCATAGCGAGGGAAGAAACATAACTAATTTCGCCGAGAATTTTAAGAAATAGGACAGATTTAAAAATACGGTACTCTTACAAAACGTTCAAATAAAGGTGTTCTAAAATCTTTTATTGCTATTTTGATCTTTTGTGTCGATAGATAGTATATTTATAGACTCATTTTTGAGAACATCTCATCAATATTTTTACTAATTTGCCTCTACTCCAAAATTAAATTTGCGCGATCCGACTCAAGATGGCGTGTTCAATGACAAATATTACGGGACGCTGAAGATCTAGTATTTTCCTTTTTGGACTTTTATATGATATCAGAATGATATAAATTCGATGGTTAGGCAATAGATTATGAGATGCCGAAAATGTAGTATTTTCCTCTTTTTTTTTGGAGCCTTTTCAGACTCGTTTATCTCGAAAACTACTTCTATTTCACTTCTTAAACTTCTGTTACCCCGAGTCCTATCGGTCGTTTAGAGTATAAAGGTAAATTTAAAAGCATGGCAATGATATAAAGGACCCTGAAAGCCGATTCAGCACTGCTATGCAGGTCTAGTTATTATTATTATTATTCAGATTCCAATTTGAATAGATCTCAGCAACTGCTTGTCGCATCGTAACGATTTCTTCAGTTTTACTGGGAAAGTGGGTGTGACTTAGAGGATAAAGCTATTTTGAACGTTCTGCGACAATGCGAAATGTCCGAAATCACCGAAGTTATCGTTTTTTAAAATATTGCAGTAATTTTAACAATAATCGTGGGATTTTAACTGTCGATACATTTTGGCATAGCCGGAGACATGGCACATAGCTACGCTACTTTCGATTTTTGATTTTCGGCAAATCTTCGAAGATATTAGGCGCCAAATTTTGAAAATTTAAAATTTTACAAAAAACGTTTTTATTTATGAATATTTTTTAGTCGTGTTGTACACAGAATTAAAGAGTCATCTGACTTGCGCAAAAATGTTAAAATTTTCCTTGGCCGCCATCGGCTAATTCAGTTTTTCAGTCCTAGATTATTTTTTTATTGTTCGATTTGTATAAAACAAAGTTCATATGCTTCGTTGTCTCAATTGTCATTTTTTTTGTTACCAATAGTGTTATCTGTCGGCACCAAAAAGTACAATTTTGACAGTTAGGTACCATTTTTCGAAAACAAATATTATTTTTTTGAAAAATTATATGACTCAAAGAGTGTCTCCTTTAAAGGCGAAAAAAAATGTCGGAAGCAGTTTTTTTAATTTCGATTTCATTTTCGAGCAAATTCGATTAAGAGGCTAAAAATGGTGTAAAATTGACCTATTTACAACCCATTCAGGCTTTTCAAATTTTAAAATATTTCGTTGTAACTTTTATAAACTTGTAGCTATAATCCATACGAAGAAAATGTATGTTAAAATTAGTTTGTAATATAAGCAGTTGCCAAGAAATGGGCAGTTCTGCATAAGTCACTGTTTTCGTTATTTTGCCTGTAAAATAGTCAATTATTATTGGATTTTTATAAAAGTGACATCATTTGATTCAAAAAGCATGTAGCGTCATATCAAGTTGATTACAATTTAAAATTGACATCGGAAGTGACGTCATTTTGTCAAAAACTGCATTTTAAACTTTTTAAATCAATGTTTTATTCAACCAAGAATTACTTAATATGTATTATTAATTTTAAATTTTGGTTCAAATTCACATATAAACACAACTCATATGGTCATATAGATATCATAGAATTGTTTGTAACTTGTTCGGTTGCCGAGAAATAGACGGTTTTCTACAGGTCACTTTTGAAGGTTTTGGGGCCATAAAAGTGTCAATTATTATTCGATTTTCATAAACGTTACACCATGTTATTTTTCAAATTATGGTATTTGATGCCAATCAACAAATAGAATGAACCCATATGATCATACAGATACCACAAAATGGTTACTCACTTGTACGGTTGCAGAGAAATAGCCGATTTTCTACAAGTCACTTTTCAAGTTTTTTGGTCTTTAAAAGTGGCAATTATTATTCGATTTACATAAAATTTTCACTATATGATATCGTATGCCATTTCTGATTTCATAAAACTAATTGAACATTTTCATTAACACCGGAAGTAATGTAATTTTGCCAAGATCATTTACAAGTAACAAATGTATAAAATGAATTGATATTGCTGGATTTGGTTGATTCTGCGTCCATTTTATTTGATGTGAGCAATGTTTATTTGGAAACCTGTTTAGTGGTTTCGTTGGTACCGGAAGTGACATATGTTCAAGGGTAACTTGGCACCGGAAGTGACACGTTCAAGGGCAACGTGGCACCAGTGAAACCCGTCATTCCTTCCTGCATGCAGGTCTAGTTTTGCATTGTTATTATCAAAGCGCACGCGCAGGTGTCTTTCGTGTGGGAGTAAACCCATGAATTTGAGAAGGCGCCCCTATCTCCAAGCCACATATGCTCACACCATGGATCGAAACCACAACAGCATGCCAGAGGTGACCGGCCAGCTAGAGGTTGATGCACAGCACTCTATACTATCCCAACCCCCCATGTATATATGTCATTTTTATTTGAGAAAGTTTTGTTTGAGAGTTTAATATATGTTTTCCTCTTTTTCTTTTAAAGAAAAAACAACCTTGTTATTTATGCATTTTTTAAATTGTTTTTTTGGAAAAAAAAAAACAAAACTTAAAAAACAAACCTCAATAAATACTGAATTTGAAAGTGAATGGTTTTATCCTTCATTATACACCTGGATTGTTTGTTTTATTCTATTGTAATATTAAAACGTGGGCACGGGAATAAATGACTGAAGATTCCAATTTTTTTTTTCAAAGATTCCATAATGTACACTAAATTTCGTTTCGTCTTGTATGACCGACATTCCTAAATATGGACGTTGACCTATATTTAGAGTTTCATGGCAGCGAAAAGTTAACTTGATAGGAGGGGACGTATTTTTAACAGCGTGTTGTGTCGGTCATACTGACTCTAGCGAGGTATGCAAGGTCTTATTTTCTCACTAACTAAGATGTTCCTTTACATTGTACCGGCGTTCACACGGATTGACACCCCATCGTTTAGCAGTGAAAAACTGCCCAGTAAAATTGACTGGGGCTTCAATTCCGTTCGACATTGATTGAATCGGGCACCCCCTGAACGTTCAGGGGGAGTGTAAATGAGACCAACGTTCAGAGCTGAACTAATTCTAGACTAGCTGCATAGTTTTTATTACGTTAGACGAAATATTATTATATCAAATAGAAACAAATTGAGGTTTTATAATACAATAGAATGCGTCCTGGACGCATTCTCACTGAAAATGATTATTCAATAACTTATCATACTTTTATGTGTTATTGTTGTAGGCCTGTCGTGTCGGCATAGATTCTAGTACAGTTCTATGGTATAACATAAACCACCAGTCGGACTTCCTTTCTAGTACAGTTCTATGAAACGTCTTTACTTGTTTTTCTAATACATACAATGTTTTAGATTTTAATTTGTCGGAAGAAAAAATTTAATATTTATTATTTTGACTCATTAAGTCGCGTCCTTATCAGTGATTGTAGCGGCCTAGCGAATATTCACTGCTGATCAGTGTTGCGTAAAGAGATGTGATAGACTGTCTCCGATCTGGCGTTCACCCACCATTTGAAAAAGGAAGGTCACCTAACAAGAACACTGAAAAGGTAAAATGACGTTTTGTAAGCAGTTTAAATCTACACACTGAATATCTCCTAATAGTCGGTAGCGTGTACAACCAATCTTTTCAGTTTTCATCAGATCTTTCTTATACCTTGTTACGTGTTTCAGATTCAATCCTCGGGAATCTAACTATTTCTAACTAACCTTGTCTCGTATCCGTAATATTTATTATTATAGAATCTATAACTATAACTATATTAACTGAGCGCCATAGAAAACGCGTCACTTAGGTTTTCGTATAACAAAATGTTCTTGTAAACATATCTTATTTATTTTGCTTCTTATTGTGAACAATATTCAAATGGGAACACATCAATAACAACACATTTGTACACTTATGGGTGTTTAATCTGTACATCAACGGTACTAAGTCAGAGGGGTCAAAACCAAAAGTACGACAAAGATTGTTAATTGTGCTGCACAGCCTGCGTAAGAGCCAGTGGAGGACGCACGCGCTACTGACAATTAACCATCTTTGTCGTACTTTTGGTTTTGACACCTCTGACTTTGTACCAATTTTAAAACTGAAGAAATCTGCATGGTATTGTCAGCTAAGATTTATTAAAATCGTAATAATTTGAATGATAATATGTCAAATATTTATAATCTTGATGATAGCACAAAACGTAGGCTATATTTAGTCGAAATTTAGCAAATTTCAATCATCAAAACCGATAAATCCTGTTTTCTTCGGCTGTAATTGTCGGATCCACGTATTAAGGACGTAATAATCACAAAAATGTTATCTACCGTTTGATTGGTTCTATATCAAAATCGACAGGAAACTAAGATGCGGAAATGCAATGAAGTGGGTCGTAGCAATGGAAAATTCCCGGTCGCGTGACGTCAGAGCGGTATTTTCCGGCTGTCGTCTCATGTAAACAAATGGTAATTTCGCTTATATTTCGATAATTTTTTAGCCTGAATCTTTGCAGATATTGAGATTGACATTAAACTATTACAATACAGTTGCTAGTAATACATTTACGTAAAATAGTAATTCAGAATCGTAGATTGAACTTGGCTATATTTCAGCCGCTGGCTGTCTGATTTCACGCTAAAGTCACATGACCTCAAACCCCGAATATAGTAATAATTTACAATTTACGACATTGCAAAATTTTTGGTTCTATTTCAGTAACGCACCTCTATCAGTTCCCGGGGTCGTAGAGACTTGAAATTTTGAGGGAGTGTTCAGGTAGACTAGTGATCACCTCACACCAAATTTCGGCCAAATCGATCAATAACTTTTCATTTTACTGACCTTAAGCTTCCCACGAGAGTTACATTTATCCGTTCGACGCCATTTGCATTTGTTGACTATTGAGGCTCGAATAACAAGACACTCAGACGAACTCCGACGAACTCAGACACCCCGTGCCTAATGCTGCAGTTCATAATAATACTAATTTTCATATATTTTAATTTTTGCGTTAAGCCACTATTTACTATAAATAAATGACTAATTGACGCTGACCATTTGGATTGTCGTTTACGTGTGAATAACGTTGTGACCTTGAAGCTGACCCTGACTTGAAATTTTCCATTGAGCTTGGGGCCTTTGCATTTATGCTTGCCATGGCCCTATTTTTCGTTGTATTATGAAAGTTGATGTTCGAGGTGAAAGCGGAGACGATGCCCTTCAAGAAAAAGGTTGCTGGATCAACTCGTGGGTCAAGGTCATATTACAGAAAACTGAGCTCAAACTTTTCAAAGTCAGTTTTTATACGCCCACATTGAAATGTGAAACTTCCAATCAATAGAAACAGGAAACACAAACCAAATACAGACGATTTGATGGGATCGATTTTGAGAAAGTCAAAATGATGCATATGATATTCAGATAAGTTGATATAAAATAAGTAGTAGAATACAATATCCCTGACTTGAAATTTTCCATTGAGCTTGGGGCCTTTGCATTTATGCTTGCCATGGCCCTATTTTTCGTTGTATTATGAAAGTTGATATTCGAGGTGAAAGCGGAGACGATGCCCTTCAAGAAAGGTTGCTGGATCAACTCGTGGGTCAAGGTCATATTACAGAAAACTGAGCTCAAACTTTTCGAAGTCAGTTTTTATACGCCCACATTGAAATGTGAAACTTCCAATCAATAGAAACAGGAAACAAACCAAATACAGACGATTTGATGGGATCGATTTTGAGAAAGTCAAAATGATGCATATGATATTTATTCAGATAAGTTGATATAAAATAAGTAGTAGAATACAATATCAAAAAACCATCGTTTTATCCAACGTTTCGTCAGTAAAAATACTAACTTCCTCAAGGTAAAGAAAACTAAATTCAAAATGACTGGAAGTCAGTTATGACATCATAGGAAGTTATGACATCGTGGGAATGATGACGTCATAGACTTAGATACATAACAAGAAATGTGAAACTTCCAATCAATAGAAACAGGAAACAAACCAAATACAGACGATTTGATGGGATCGATTTTGAGAAAGTCAAAATGATGCATATGATATTCAGATAAGTTGATATAAAATAAGTAGTAGAATACAATATCAAAAAACCATCGTTTTATCCAACGTTTCGTCAGTAAAAATACTAACTTCCTCAAGGTAAAGAAAACTAAATTCAAAATGACTGGAAGTCAGTTATGACATCATAGGAAGTTATGACATCGTGGGAATGATGACGTCATAGACTTAGATACATAACAAGAAAGGTTAGCTTAACTAAAACTTATGCATGATTATTAATGATTTTGAAACCCCCTGGATTTAACTCATTTAAACCATTAGGCCAAATCATTATCAGGAATTTTTTGTACTATGGTACACACAAAATCATGACCAGGTATATTAAAATGGGAGGCTACATGGGGGGAATGGCCAGGTTTTTTAAGCTTTATATTGCTTCTATGCTTATTAAGTCGAGCGCTGAAAGGAGTAATGGTTTGACCTACATATTGCATATTACAGGTTTTACATGTTAAACAATATACAACATAAGAACTGGCACAGTTGACAGAGTCTCTAATCTTGAATGATTTCATGTCTTTACTGGTTACTTCTTGAATATTGCACATAGTCTCGCATGATTTGCATAATTTTCGTAAACAAGGTTGACAGCCGTATGAAATTTTGTCCTTAATATGGTTCTTACTAGTGTCAGAAGTTCTCAACTTATTTTCTTTCAAGATATTGCCAATAGTACATGATTCTTTCTCTCTGCTATTATTATTTTGCTGCTATTCATAATTTTTATACGCCCACATAGAAATGTGGACGTATATTGCCGTCGCCCCCGTCCGTCCGTCTGTCGGTCCGTCCGTCCGTCCGTCCGTCCACAATTTCTTGTGAACGCACTAGAGGCCAGGGTTAATATCCGATTGACTTTAAATTTATACACAGTGTTTAAGGTCATGAGACGAAGAAGCCTATTGATTTTCAGCAATATCCGATAATTACTGCCAGAGTTATGACCCTTGATCACTTTGAAAAATCTTGTGAACACTCTAGAGGCTAAAGTTAATATCCGATTGACCTTAAATTCATACACAGTGTTTAAGGTCATGAGACGAAGAAGCCTATTGATTTTCAGCAATATCCGATAATTACTGCCAGAGTTATGACCCTTGATCACTTTGAAAAATCTTGTGAACGCTCTAGAGGCTAAAGTTAATATCCGATTGACCTTAAATTTATACACAGTGTTCAAGATCATAATACGAAGAAGCCTTTTGATTTTCAGCAATATCCGATAATTACTGCCAGAGTTATGACTCTTGATCACTTTGAAAAATCTTGTGAATGCTCGAGAGGCTAAAGTCAATATCCGATTGACTTTAAATTTATACACAGTGTTTAAGGTCATAAGACGAAGAAGCCTATTGATTTTCACGGATTTCCGATAATTAGTGCCAGAGTTATGGCCCTTGATCACTTCAAAAAATCTTGTGGATGCTCTAGAGGACAAAGATGATGTCCGATTGACTTCAAATTTATACACAGTGTTTAAGGTCATGAGACGAAGAAGCCTATTGATTTTCAGCAATTTCTGATAATTAGTGCCAGAGTTGTGTCCCTTGATCACTTCAAAAATTCTTGTGGATGCTCTAGAGGCCAAAGTTAATATCTGATTGACTTTAAATTTATACACAGTGTTTAAGGTCATGAGACGAAGATGCCTATTGATTTTCAGCGATCTCTGATAATTATTGCCAGAGTTATGGCCCTTGATCACATCAAAAAATCCTGTGGACGCTCTAGAGGCCAAAGTTAATATCTGATTGACTTTAAATTTACACACACTGTTTAAGGTCATGAGACAAAGAAGCCTACTGATTTTCAGCGATTTCAAATAATTACTTCCAGAGTTATCTCCCTTGATCACTTCAAAAAACCTTGTGACGCTATAGATGCCAAACTTATCATCCGATTGACTTCAGATTGATACACAGAGTTTAAGGTGTTGAAACGAACAAGTATTTTGATTTTCAATGAATTTTGATAACTGAACAGCTAAATCCATGATGTTAAATGTTTCCTATACTAATTGTTAGCGTGGGGCAAAACTTTATAAAAAGCAAACAAATTCTAATGATTTTCAGATAATTACAAAATGAGTTGTTACTCTTAATCAGATTTTAGTGTATAACAAATGTTTCATTCCCCAAAAAAGTAAAAATATGCGACAACCCTTGTTGACTGCCCGGACGATTTAGCTGCTGTGGGCGTATGTTTCGTTGCCTGGCAACCTATCTTTGTCATATGTGAACTTGTGTCTAAAATACTTCTGTCTTTAATCATTTGGTGAAGATGAGGTTGTCGAGGGTCAAAGGTAGTTGTCCAAGGAATAATGTTCACATTAGTATCGGTCTTGGATTGGTAGGTCAATAGTTCAGTCTTGGTCTTCTGATCTGCTCGGTTAAATGCCCTCAGAATAATTTTCTTAGGATATCCGGATTGTTTAAGATAGGATCCAAAACTTTTTAGGTTTGATTTGGTCCAGCTATCTTTACTACAAATACGTTTTATACGTAAAGCACCACTGTAAGGTATAGCGTTAAAGGTGTGTTTGGGGTGACAACTTGATGTAGGAAGATAATGATGGCAATCTGTTTTCTTGGAATATAGATTAGTCTCTAACTTTTCCTTTTCTTTGACAACTTTTACATCTAGGAAATTAACCGAGTTGCTGTTTATATCTGCAGTAAATTTGATCTTAGGATGTTGTTGTTTCAATTTTGAAACAAAATTATTGCATTCTTCTTGAGGGAGAGAAGATAAAGCCCAAATATCATCTATGAATCTGCATGAAATATCTGGTTTATTAGGTAATGGTTCATAGTAGGTTTTCATCCAGTATGACATATAAATAGCATTCAAGATTAGAGACTCTGTCAACTGTGCCAGTTCTTATGTTGTATATTGTTTAACATGTAAAACCTGTAATATGCAATATGTAGGTCAAACCATTACTCCTTTCAGCACTCGACTTAATAAGCGTAGAAGCAATATAAAGCTTAAAAAACCTGGCCATTCCCCCCATGTAGCCTCCCATTTTTATACGCCCACATTGAAATGTGGTCGTATATTGTCGTCGCTTCCGTCCGTCCGGCGTCCACAATTGCTTGTGGACGCTCTAGAGGCTAAAGTTAATATCCGATTGACTTTAAATTTATACACAGTGTTTAAGGTCATGAGACGAAGAAGCCTATTGTTTTTCAGCAATTTCCGATAATAACTACCAGAGTTATGGCCCTTGATCACTTCAAAAAATCTTGTGGAGGCTCTAGAGGCCAAAGTTAATATCCGATTGGCTTTAAATTTATACACAGTGTTTAAGGTCATAAGACGAAGAAGCCTATTGATTTTCAGCGATTTCCGATAATTAGTGCCAGAGTTATGGCCCTTGATCACTTCAAAAAATCTTGTGGACGCTCTAAAAGCCAAAGTGAATATCCGATTGACTTTAAATTTATACACAGTGTTTAAGGTCATGAGACGAAGAAGCCAATTGTTTTTCAGCGATTTCCGATAATAACTACCAGAGTTATGGCCCTTGATCACTTCAAAAAATCTTGTGGACGCTGTAGGGGCCAAAGTTAATATCCGATTGGCTTTAAATTTATACACAGTGTTTAAGGTCATGAGATGAAGAATCCTATTGATTTTCAGCAATTTCCAATGATTAGTGCCAGAGTTATGGCCCTTGATCACTTCAAAAAATCTTGTGAACACTCTAGAGGCCAAAGTTAATATCCGATTGACTTTAAATTTATACACATTGTTTAAGTTCATGAGACGAAGATGCCTATTGATTTTCAGCGAATTCTGATAATTAGTGCCAGAGTTATGGCCCTTGATACTTCCAAAAATCTTGTGGTCGCTCTAAAGGCCAAAGTTGATATCCGATTGGCTTTAAATTTATACACAGTGTTTAAGGTCATAAGACAAAGAATCCTATTGATTTTCAGCGATTTCTGATAATTAGTGCCAGAGTTATGGCCCTTGATCACTGCAAAAAAATCTTGTGGACGCTCTAGAGGCCAAAGTTAATATCCGATTGACTTTAAATTTATACACGAGACGAAAAAGCCTATTGATTTTCAGCGATTTCTGATAATTACTGCCAGAGTTATGGTCCTTGATCACATCAAAAAATCCTGTGGACGCTCTAGAGGCCTAAGTTAATACCCGATTGACTTTAAATAGACACACATTGTTTAAGGTCATGAGACGAAGAAGCGTATTGATTTTGAGCGATTTCAAATAATTACTTCCAGAGTTGTTCGCATAACGTTAGTTGTGTCTTGTGTTTATTTGCTTTCTCACCAACGTTCGTATGTAAACTTTTCTTTTAGTTCTTTACGTATCTTTCCATCATACATTGCACGCGCGCAAAGGAAACAGCCTATGGATACGGGTGGGTACAGGGTCACAACGCCACAAGGTCACAATGCCACAAGGGAACAACCTATGGATACAGGGCCTTACAATTGCCCATTGCCCCACAAACGTGAAGAAATTTATAACGGTTTTGCTAAATATTGTAAATTTTCCGGAATAATCGGAGGTATGGATGGCTGTCATATTCGAATTATTGCGCCCAAGATTAAGGACAATCGAATATCATACATAAACCGCAAAAAGGTCACTCGATCGTACTCCAGGCTGTAGGCTATGTGATCATCGAATTCGATTTACTCATGTTAACATCGGCTGGTCTGGGTGTACACAATGACGCTATGGTTTTGAAGAATTCTTGTATTTTCCTCCAATCAGATACCAAATTCAGTCGGAAGAATTCCTACTTTGGGACTCAGTCTGCCCTCTTTAGTCATGGCTTATGACTCCATACATTGATTTGGAGGAAACTGGCCCGTTATCAAAAAAAATATTTAAAAAACATCTGTTCTGCGGTGGAACGTGCCTTTTGGCAATTGAAAGGACGCTGTCCTTGGAATCGTTACACCAAGATGTAGAATCACTAAAACACTACTGTGGAACGTAAATATGTTATTTTTAATCCGAGAAAAGTGTCAACAATAATTCTTCCGTCGCCTTAATCTGTAAATATAACATCAATCAAATAATTGCATCCATATTGAATAATGGGGTACCTCCACAAGTAACCGGCTCCTTGGGAAGGTTACTTCGGCCTGGCGCGAGTAAGCCATTCAAATGCCGTCATCGGTAACCTGAACGCATTCGTGGTGGCTAGAGTAAGCGCGGCGCCAGTCAGTAATCGAACGCACCAACACAAAATTTGAATTGTCGTAAAATAGCCTTGCTTTGACCCCCTTATACGAAATGATCTATTCCGATAAGTGACGTAATAAGCTTCCATTTTTTATTTCTCGGTGTCCAAGTTTGTGAGAAGTTCAATTTTACAAGAGAGAACTTTTTTATTCGTTGGTATATTTAGTTGTATAATGGATTTTATTTAACGAGAGTTCATTTCAAACACACAGGTAAGTTTATAATAACCAAAGTAGAGTAGTTTGTTCATAATCGTAGAAATCCGTTTATTATTTACCATGGCTCAGACAATAGTTAATGTAATGGCAACTTGCTGAAAATTTCAGTCAAATTGATTCACTATTAACTTAATACTGAGCAAAATCTATTAAAATTGCATTTTAAGTTAAAATCAATCTTAAGTGAAATGCCTAAAATTTAAAATTTCATTTTGATTTTAGTTAAAATCTATTTTAGTGATTTTAGCTTAAGTTTTTGTGAAACAGGGCCTCTGTCGTTGGCGAGTCTTTGAAAAATTTTGCAAGTTCATTTTAAGTTTGTTGATATTTATTCAATTCTTGGATGCTTGAGGCAGTTTGACCACTGGCATGTGCAAGTTTGTGGGCAACACAATGAAATGAAAGTACCGTATTCAGAAGTTATCCAATTTAAGTCTTGTTCTGACCCTTGTTTTCGAACCCACCATATAGAAAACCTCATCAGTACCAAGACTAATTAAATTATTTTGATTTATGTCCTTTTCTTCAAGTGCATGTTCTAGTAACTTATAAATATCAGCAGCTGTGCACCCTTCATAAAGTTCTTTTATGGCAAGGAATTTAGTTCTTACAACACTATTTGTTACGAGTCTGATGTATATGATTCATCAAAAATCAGAGAATAAAATTTTTATCCTTTAATTTTGTTTAAATTATCAGATTCAATTATATCTGCAATAACGTAAATCATGTCATCCACAGAGTTATGACTGATATATAACTCAACTTCAATCCACTTTGTTCGTTGATATCTTTATTTAAATTGTAAGTATTACTCCCTAAAATATTTAAACTTTTGAGGTCCTGATCGATTAAAAGTTTATTAAGGCTTTCCAGTTTGTCTTTGGACATTTCTTCCTGTATAAGCCATTGCACATTCTTCATTATAGAAATAATTCCTGTTTTAATTTTGGTATTGACACAGGAAATGGCCTTTGGCATGTCCTGAGCTGTCATGGCAGCAATACTAAATTTAAGATCTGTTGATGTCTCATATTTCTTAAAGTCTTCACATTTTGGGTTATTAGTGTCTTTTCCAGAAGTAAATATGATACTTCATCCAGTAAATACGTTGCTTTAAAACCGGTAACTCTTATTAATTTTATGTTTTTCATAAGTTTTCAGTTTAGCTGATCATAAGAAGCTTCTAACGAGTCGATTTCAAGTTTAATATTAGCAGAAGTACAAAATAACACTCTTTAAAATTTATTCGCCAAAAATTTTCGACAGTATTATCACTTTTTTCGCCAATAAAAAGAATTATCGCCATTGGCGAATGTCTGCAGGGTCAATTTTAGTCTAAGTAATCCATCTCGACCAATCAACATACATCAATCAACATACGTCATTGTCCTCATTTCGTCTTGACTTCAAGTTTGATTTGAAATTAATAACGTTGTAAAATAAAATATAATTACATTGGAAGGTGTCTTGTTGGCAATAAAAACGATGGGAAGTGTTAAAACTAATGAGTATTGTGAGATGATAGCAGACGAAATGTCTTGAACACGTGAAAACTAGATGGCATGTGAGAAACCTTGTATATGTTACAGGAAACAAGCATAATCAGTAATTATGTATAATTACTGAAATTTTCAGGTATTATGTATAACAACTGATTCACTCAGTAATTATGTCTAATTACTGAAATTTTCAGGAATTAAGCATATTTACTGAAATGAGCCAGCAATAATTATACTTGTTTACTGAAAATATAAAATAACAGAAAGAAACGTGTACAGTTGGCACAATCTTTATTTTCATCACTCCACAAAAGTTTAAGTTCATTTACAACTTGTGCTGTGAATTCTGATCCATTATCAGATTGAAGTACACTGGGGGCACCCATCAACAAGTTGATAGGCAACTTCTGCAGCACGCTTGGAAGTTAGGGGACGCAGGACACAAAACTTGGTAAGATGTTCTTGGTATACCATGATCCACTTGTACTGACCTCGACTCATAGACTGCATATCGATGAGGTCAACTTGAGTTCTGAAATTTATTGGGAAAAATCAGCATGACATAAATGGCTGGTAAATATGATATTTGTGTTTAGAAATTCAAAGTAGTACAAAATAATATATAACAAATTACCTGTAATTGAAATCTTTGGAAAGGATTGGTTTGACAACTGTTCCTTTGTTGGTTGGTCGTTTTCTTTTCCGCTGACACTCCATACACATATATTTGAAGAGGGAAATGGCATATACAGTGATGTTGGCGTACTTCTTATTCAGCTCATGGATCATCTTGTCTTTTCCACCATGACCAGTAGCAATGTTGGCGCGCTTAATGGTGTCCTAGGTGTCTTCAATCGTGACAAAATACAATGGTGGTTCTTCTAATGACTGTCGTCGCTTAATCAGCTGGTCAATGTCGCCGCACTGCAGTACTTCATACTTCTTCAGTAGGTAGTATTGATGTGGTGTCTTAGTGGAACTGGAAGCTTCAAGCATGGCGTTGATGGATTGCATGTAAATAAGGACACGCTTGTTTTCTGCATACATCTTATACAAGGCATTTGTGAAGGTGTTGTTAGGCTCCATGGTTAGAAGTGTTGGGTAGTTCGTTCGTTCGTTCGTGGGGTTTAACGTCCACTTTCACCTAGGGTAGTTGTCCAATGTGATTATTTATGGTAAAGTGTTAATCTGATTGACTCAATTTTGGAGATACACAGTCCTGTTTTTAAAGAGAAGGATGTTGTTTTTACAACAAGCCTAGTCAAAACATATTATGATATTGGGATTGCTAATCTGTGTCTAATTGAAGCCAGTTAGAACCCTCTCAGATGTTTTTTAAGAGAATGATGCTGTTTTTGCATCATTATGGATTAGCATTGAAGCCTAGTCAAAACATATTATGATATTGGGATTGCTAATCTGTGTCTAATTGAAGCCAGTTAGAACCCTCTCAGATGTTTCATGTGAGAAGGTTTTTTGATCTTATAATCCCATTGTTAATGTTGTGATGTCATTCACTTTGATCATTATCGAGGTACTTTACTCAGTTACTCTGGGATAAGTTTTATCATACGCAGGAACATGTAGAATGTTTCAGTAAACAAGTACAATTTTCCTTGGCCCATTTCAGTAAATATGCTTAATTCCTGAAAATTTCAGTAATTAGACATAATTACTGAGTGAATCAGTTGTTATACATAATACCTGAAAATTTCAGTAATTATACATAATTACTGATTATGCTTGTTTCCCGTAACATATATACTGTAATATATAGTCAGGCACTAGCACTAGCAGCATTTCTTTTTTAGAAGTGTGATTGTAGTAGTAAATAATACAGTATGTTGAAAAATTAGAGAATTCGAATCTTACAGAAAGTGGCTCTTAAGACAACTTTTTGCGGTAGCATTCACCTTTAATATATTTTCTTCTTTTTGTTACAGATGTCTCTTACAAAACCTAAGCTGCTTGGCCTTGCCGCTTCTTCCACTGGAAAACACCTCATTATTGCTTTTGCAATAGCAGTTACATCTACTGTAGCTTTTAAATATTCTTTTGTCGAAGCAAGAAAGAAGACTTATGCAGAATTTCACAAGTAAGTGACACAGCCTATTTGAACAAATATTCCTAGCAGCCTGAATTCTATACCCAATAAAGTAAAGTTGGCCACGATTTCTTTTCAACACTATGAGTAGAAAAAAGACTAGACTTATCAGAACTTTATATGGGTCATTCTATGAAGTTGGCACCTAAAGTGTGACATGGGCATTAAAATTTCAAAATGTATTTGGAGAGGAAATAACACTTTGTTTTGTTTTGAATTTCACCTGATGTTAGTGATGTGCGGTTTTTCGGTTTAACCGTACGGTATCGGTTTTTACAAATAAACCGAAAACCGAACCGTTAAAAAAAAAATAACCGTGCGTTTCGTTTTTTTTCCAAATTTCTAATTTTTATGTAGCCGTATTTCGTTTACTTAATAATTTCAAAATTTTAATGTAGCCACCACTTCCGTTTTTGTTTTCGATCAACCAGAGCCCGTATGTTTAGAATGATAGATTGTTTAATCAGTCTGGTTGGCCTAGACTATTTATTTTCTCAATTCGGTTCGGTTTACAATCCAAAATTTTATGCAACCCGAAGCCGGTTGTCAATATCGAACGATGGCTTCCTCTAAAAAGTAAAATGTCTCCATGGCTTGCTCAATAACTATGAAAGATTAGATGACACAAAATGTAGATTTAATCTTTTTAAAAAAACATATTTCTGCTGCATAAATTATAAGAATATAATTTAACAATTTTGAGTCAGGTTTAGAACAACAATTGAACAACACCCGAAAACGGCATTTGCGTAAGTTTTGTTTTTAAGTTTATAATTTATAAACTTAAAAACAAAACTTACGCAATACGAGAAATGAAAGACCACATGTTTCGATTTGTTGGATTGGTATTATTTTGTTATGCAAATTTATTTTGTTTTTTTTTTACAGTAGAATCTAACTTTATTGTTACTGATATTATGTCGTTATGTTAATTTATTATTATGCCTTTGGCGTTGTGTGTGTCAGATGTTTTTTACAGTAACTTTCTTATTACTACCAGTCAT